>CM023862.1:21809779-23009779 GCA_013389735.1 Phaseolus lunatus | reverse complement strand
CATGTGGGGAATGGCACGGGAATGAACATTTCGCATTCACAGAACCTACAAAATTTGTTCATTCTCATCAAATCCTTAATCAAACAAAAATGGTGTTTCATCATCTTGTCAAAATTTTGCATTATGTCAACCTAATGCAGATCACAGAACTATAGATAACTGTATATAAACGGCACACAACAAGGAAGAAGAACATACCTGTTGCAAATACTACGAAAAATAAAACTATCAAGCAAGGAAACAACACTGAAGCTTTTGCCATTTCTGTGTCTCTGTGTTCAAAGGGACTTTTTAGAATCAATTTGTCCAGTTACCCAGTTGTATCTCTCAGGATTATTTATAATAGCTAAGAATGGTTAGAATAATATTAACAATTAATATTAATAAAGTGTATTAAGTTATAATTGACAAAAATATATTAATGATTAAGATAGATAAATATGTGTTTGATTTTTAATAAGTGACACATGTATTTATTAAAAAAAATTAATATTAATATGCAGATAATCTTGAAAGAGTCCCTACAAATTTTAAATTTATAAAACAAAAAATAAATATAATTTTTTTTTTCAAGATTAATTGTAAATGTTAATTTTTATTTTAGTAAATACAAGTGACAACTTCATCATGATTCAAATACATATATGATTTACACCACGAGTGAGTGTAATTTTAATATTAATATTATTATAAATATTTTATTATTAATATTACTCATATAAATATGTAGGTGATTTTATCCACATATTTATATTTAAAAATAAATTTATCTACATATTTGTATATTTAGATAATATTAATAATATGATTTAATTGTTATTTTAGTTCCTATATTAAGAGTCTGAAGTAAATTTAATTTTAAGATATAAAAGAAGTTTCATATATTTTAATTTTTTTTAAAACGATTCAATGTAATTTTTTCGGTTAGATTGTACTTATTAAGGCAAATTTATCTTTTTTTAATAACTTTTTTTTTATCAGAAAAAAAAAATAATGAAGATATTTCAGGATATTTTAACTTTTATACAAAAAAACTCAAATCACTCACAGTCCCTCAAGAACATCATCAGACACTTAACTAACCTGAATTTTTAATAACAAACCTTATGCACACTACACATTGAATTATGTGTATTATTACCACATTGAATATTTTTTAAAACAAAATTAACATCATCACATTGAATTGTTTTAAAAAAATTGGATAACATTAAACATTTATTTAAAAAGTTGAGACCAAGTTAAACTTAAAAAAAAAAAATTAGCCTGGCATTGAACTTTCTAAAACCTAGAAGAATAAATTGATTTTTAACCTTTAATATACTAAAAGCATCATTAAACCTAATAATATTAATAATATTTATTATTATAATTATTACCATTAATATTAGTATTATTAAAATTATTATTATTAATGACATTATTAATAACAATATTAATAATCTTAATAACATTAATAATATTAGTAATAATATTAATATTAATACTATTGTCATTATTAATATTAATGATATTAGTTATTGATGTTATTATTATCAATAGTACTATTATTACTATTATTATTATTATTAATCTTTAGGTAAAAATAATTTGTGGGTAATACTGAATCTATACATAGATTTGTATTTGTTGTACAAGATGCTTTGATGTTTTCAAATTCATGAGGAAAGCTTAAAAATCTTGTTACTGGTTGTGTGTGATGTCTTGTAGTTTTTAACTTGCTAATTCACTCCTTAAGATGATACAATTTCATTTGAATCTTTATCTTTTTGAAAAGATTGATTTTCTAAAAGACTATGAAATTTCAACCTATAGAAATGTCGAATCAAACTCTTGTTTGACACTTAATGGTTTTTAGAATGTTTTGGAAAAGCTTAACTTTGTTTTGGCTTTGCTGTCAAGCAGAATCAACCGGTTGTTTCGATAAATCAACTTGTTGTTTTTTGTGAAAACCTTAACAGAATTCTATTAAGAGGTTTTAATCTGTTTTAAATGATTTCAATTGTTTTTGGTTTTTGATTTAACTGCTTTGACCACTTGATTGGAGTTATATAAAGGTTGCTAAACTCTCCTTTGTATTAAGTAAGAAAGAGAGTTTATCAAAAAAAAGTTTTCAAGATTTCAAAAGCTTTTGGATCATCTCAAGTGTGTGGAATATGATCGGATTTTGTACTTCTGAACCTTAAGCTTTGTATTCTATTTCTCTTCTTCTTTGAAGATTGTATTTCTGTATTGGAATGTAAGGCAGTTTCAGAAAGGTGTTTTCTAAAAACTGTGTTGCCAAAGAGTGGTGTGTTATTGAGGAGTTCAAGATCATCACTCTTGGTGTGTGATCTTGTGTGATTCTTTCTATCACTACACTCATACATTGTTTTACATTCTTCTGGTATAAACAACTGGTTGATTTTCTGAAATCAAACTTAAAACAGAATTTTAAATTTTTTGATTCTTTATAGTTTTTCACTCTACCTTCAACCTTTGCGAAAATCTTTCAAAAACAATTAACCCCCTCTTGTTTAAGTCTCTAATTCTAACAATTGTCATCAGGAACTGAGTTCTTGAAAGTTACTCAAGTTTCGATCCTAAAACCTTTTTAAAATGGTTGAAAATCTACCCTTTGAAGAGGGTGTTTCTATAAACAGGCCACATTTGTTTTAAGGACTAAACTATCAATTTTAGAAGGTTAGAATGAAATTTTTTGTTGAATTAATTGATAGAGGAATTTGGAATGCTATCATGAATGGTTCTTTTGTACCTAAATTTAACAAAGATGATGTTGATGTTTTCATTGAAAAACCTTGGTCCCAATGAACTTAGAGTGAAAGTAAAAGAGTTCAATATGATTATATTGCCAAGAACATGATGACTTTCGCTTTGAATTCTAATGAGAATTGGGCAAGAGAAAATTTAGGTGACGAGGATCCAAAAAACGCGAAGCTTTTTCCCTTTTGTTCCGATGAGAAGCACGTCTGTCAGCTAAAGCTGAACCAGTCTCCATGGGGTCTCCATGGGATGTCATCCCCTTTTACTATAGTTCAATCACACCGCACCAAACAACAATGCCCATTCCTTCACTGCCGTGCAAAGCGTGGAGAAAACAGAACGCGCCACGGTGGTTGACGATGATAATATGGTGGAGAGTGAGATTTCGACGATGGTGGAGTTGGGGGGTGGCGATGAAGTTGGTGGTTCGGTTCCTTGTCGTGGAGTGTCAAAGATGGTTCTGTTCCGGTGGAGAAGCATGTGTGTCAGCTGAACCAGTCTCCATGGGATGTCATTCCCACTCCCTTTCACTCTAACTCAGTTTAATCACACCACCATGCCAAACAATGCCATCCCTTCGCCAAGAGGTGGTTGACGATGATAATATTGTGGGGATTGAGAATTCGATGACTGGAAAAGCAAGGTCGCTGAAATCTCATGTGAAGAAGTGAAGATTGGAATGATATAGTATGTGTTTTGTGATTATCTTAATTTGTTTGTCTTTTTATTAGTATTATTTTGGTGCACTATTTCGTATAAATGGGTTAATGTACTTTTATGAAATTATGAAATGGGATGAGTAAATGTATGGTAATTGAATCAAATAATATCATTATTATTATAAAAGTGGATTACTGAAGGGGTAATATTATAGTTGTATTGAGTTATGAATTATTCAAATGAGATATTCAAATTTTAATGATAATCTAAATAATTTAAATAAATTTATTTTGTTATAAAAAAGTAATTTAGTACACATGATGATATCAACAATTTATTTTAAATAAATCTCATCAATAGTTACATTTATAACCTAATAAAATAAATATATATGTATCGAAAAATTGTTTTAAGGAACATATTTGTGTAAAAAATATGAAATTATTTAGAGTGAGAATATATTTGTTTTTTTTTTAAACATAATAGTAAGGATATTATTTCATAAAAATATTGTTGGAGATATTATGTCAATTAAGATTGAAAAGATGACATGTATTTTATAATATATAATTATGTGTAAATTTTATTTTTAAATTAATTTTATAAAATTAACTTAAATTTATTAATTTTTAATAAATATTATAAAAAAATATGAAAACATAAGAAGATCTGAAAATGAGTGAGGATATATGATCTAAATTAAGGAAGAATGGACGATGTTGTTACTTCATCTTTTCTTATTACAAATAAATTCCACAACGAGTTATGTAATTGTTACATTTTGATTTCCACTGCAATCGCACTGGCAGCAAAAGTTGACGCATTGCTTTACACAACCTTTGGGATAACAGTGCAGAATACTATCACAACCATTTGGGGAATGGCACGGAAATGAACATGATGCATTCTCAGAACCTACAAAAATTTATTTATCCTCGTCAAATCCTTAATCAAACAAAAATGGTGTTTCATCATCTTCACAAAAATTTGCATTGCATGAACCTAATGCAGATCACAGAAATATAGATAACTGTGTATATAAACGGCATACAACAAGGAAGAAGAACAGAGAAGAACATACCTGTTGCAAATACTACGAAAAATAAAACTATAAAGCAAAGAAGCAACGCTGAAGCTTTTGCCATTTCTGTGTCTCTGTGTTCAAAGGGACTTTTTAGAATCAATTTGTACAGTTACCCAGTTGTGTCTCTTAGGATTATTTATAATAGCTAAGAATGGTTATAATAATATTAACAAGTAATAGTAATAAAGTGTATTAAGTTATAATATAATTGACAAGAATATATTTATAATAACTAATAATTGTGAGAATAATATTAACAATTAATATTAATAAATTGTATTAAGTTATAATATAATTGACAAGAATATACGTTAAAGTCAAAGTAGTAGTTTTGAAGATTATTTTGATAGTTTTCAATGTGATTGTTTATGAAGTTTCCTTTAAATTAAGTGATATTGTTTAACAAAAGTAAAGTGTTCTTTGGAACACTGTGTGATTTGTAATATTCCATCCACCGTCACTCTGGTAAGACACTTGGCATAACACTGAATACATAAAGAAAATCAATTAATTTATCTGACTTTTTTGACTAATTTTTCATTTTATCTTTATCAATTATTATTAAATTAATTAATTGTAAATAGGAATATAAATTTGTACTAATATATTAAAAAAATACGAGAATAATTTATTAGTTACTCGTTCACAAATTATATTTCCATTATTGAATAGAAAGATTTCATATATTTAATAAATACATGTAAATAAAATATATAGTTAAATTTATTGATATTATAAAATAATTTATATAAAGTATTAAATCTCTGAATAAAAAGTCAATTTAGCATACTGACATGTCTTTTGTATATGGTTAGAGGATTCCAATTACTCTTTTATTTATATACATAAGATTCAATACGGTTCTGGTTATCCTTATTAAGATAAATTTATCTCACCTAAATGACTATAACTCTACACGTTAAATTATGTGCATTGTTACCATATTTATATTTTTATCATATTGAATCATTTTTAAAAAATTAAAAATATTAAATTGATTTTTTTTTAAAAAGTTGAAACAAAGTTAGAACTTACAGAAAAATATAATCCCACAATGAATTTTCTAAAATATGAAAGAATAAATTGATTTTTAACATTTAATATAGAGATTAAAAAAATAATTAAATTTAATAATATTATTAATATTTATTATTGTAATTATTACCATTAATATTATTAGTATCATTGAAACTGTTATCATTAATAACAATATTAATAATCTTAATAAAAATAATAATAACATTAATATTAATATTAATAATAATAATATTGTCATTATTAATATTAATTAGTATTATTATTACTATGATTATTATTTTTAATAATATTATTATCATTACTAGTATTATTATTATTATTATTATTTAAATAATAATTTATAGATAATACTAAATTTACTTATTGATACAAATTTATAGATAATTTGCTAATTTTATATATCTATTATCTAACATTCATTTTTGGTTGACTTCACCATAAAAGTGTTTTTGCAAACATACTCACCTTTAGATAAGATGGCAAGAAGTACACACATTGAGATGTGAAGGTAGCAAGGGAAAACATTTCGGCTAAATGGAATAACACTAGCGCAAGAGAAGATCTCACTCTCGTGGAGTCATTTTGGCCTTTGTAAGAAAAAAATTTCAAATCATATAACTCAAATTAAGCATACCATTTAAAACAAAGCATATATGTACAACAAGTTATAACTGTTAAGCAAATTCAAAATAAGAAATTATCCTATTGTTATCAGGTTGAAATTCACAAGACCAAATTCATTGGGTTAATCAAAGTTAGTTGGACAAATTATGTCTAAAACTAATCTTATTTCTTTAGATTCACTAAGAAAATTCTCATACGTTAGAAAAATAATGTAGAACCATAAATTTTGCACAATTCACTAAGATAACTTTAACCTTCATTTTACCCATTTTACCTATTCCAATGCACCTTTGTGTATATTTAATACACAATTTGTATAATATAAAAAGTATAGCTAAAATTGATCATTCAAATCAACAAAAACATATTTAAAATCAATAGAAACACTTAATGTCAACAATTCCAGTATTAACAACGCTCTATAACTGCAAATCAAATTTTAAAATAGTTTACCTAATCTGTTAGTTTTTAGTGTTTCAAGCAATAACAAAGTGAAGTTGAAACAACACTAAAAATTTGTGGAAACTAAATGAAACATCACCAAAACACAAAGAAAAAATGAATTAGTCGAGATAAAATATTCACAAATAAAGTCAAAGAATTGAGGATAAACAAATTTAAGGGCAAAAAAAACTTATTCTAGATTGAATTTTGATGAGGTTAAAAAAATTGTATACTCAATTTTAGTTAGTAGGATTTATTCATGGAAAAGAAGAGAAACAACTTCAAAAATTAAGAGAGAAGTGTAGTATAGGATAAAAATTAAGAGAGAAGTGTAGTATAGGATAAGTTGTAACCCTGCGTAAATCACACGGCAGATCCACCCCTCTTTCCTTCTTTTTTTTTTTTTTTTCTGTTTTCCTCTCCCTCTCTCTTTTCTCCTCAATTTCTCCTCCATATCTGATTTATTCCAAAATCTGATTATGTCATGTTGTAGCTGAGGAGTCATGGTACATTTCTACCCGATCAGATTTTCAAACAGAGTAAGTTCATTTTTACTCTAAAGTTCTCTTATTCTCTGTTTTTCTATATTTTGATCATCAATCTTAGTGGGACCAGTTGAGAAAAGTGTTTCTCTCAACTTGATTAAGCTCATACTAAAATTTGGTAATGTTTGGATAACTTGCTATAGGTTCCTATACTTTGGAGTTGTTTCCTGTTTGAGGTAGAGTTTCATCAAAATAAGGAATTACAGGTATAGGAAACTAACTTTAATTTTCAATAGCACCCTAGGCTAGAAGATCTGGATGTGGAAGGGACGTGATCCAAATATTCAATTTCTCTTGCAGGGATGTTGTTTGATAAAATTGTTTGATAAAATTGTTTGGTTTTGTGTTGTATGAACATGTATAAATATTATATTTTGATAGTTTGAAAGTTAAATATTATTTTTTTATGTTGGAAAAGTTCTCGAATGGTATGAATTTTTAAATGTTATGTCATTGAATGATGAAAAGTGTACGAAATTGATGTCATACATTTGGGATAATGTATGAGTTGTTGTTTGATGGCATTAAGTATGAAAAGTCTATGTTTAACAAAGATCCTCTAGCTTCACTGACGATCTCAGTCATGTAGACTAAGATATCAGGTGGTGAGAAGCTGAGAGGGAGTTCAAACACACCGGGTCCCGCTGTAGACACTCGGTATTTGATGTTTGAACTTACCTTGATCCTTTCTATTGGATTTATTGATAATCATTGGATCAGGTGGTAGTCTCTAGTAGGGGCATACTTAATGAGTCTTTCGAAAGATGAAGTGGGATTGAAATGAAATCCAATTATTGTGATTGAAAATATATCCAAGTGTGGTCTATATGAATGATGGAATTTGTATTGAAATTTTATATGACAACATTTGAAGAAATGTTTATAAATGATTAGTTTGATCGATTCTTTTTGCCTGAATTAAATATGTTATGGAATTTCTTTTCATTAGCTTACCTTTGCTTTTCTTGTTGTGTTTGAACTGCGATGACTGTACTACGTAAACGAGCAAATGATCATATAAGTACAGGAGAGCCTCGAAGACTTTAGAGTGTTGTTTTGAACCTTATTTGTTAATATTTGTATTTCTACCTTATTTGTTAATATTCGTATTTCTACAAGTTATAATCTTGTAATATAAATATTTTGATAAATTCCAAATTTGTATAGAAATCGATAAAACTTGTATTATAATAGTTACAAATATTTTTTGGGGTGTTACATAAGTTCCTTCTCCTTACCCTCTTGTTAGATTTCCATATTTTCTTCTCCAATCTAGCATGCTTAGGATTGTTAGATGAAATAGGGCTTTTGGGTTTGAGCTTAATTGTGGAGGTATTTCATGACTAGGATTTCAATCTTTGAGGTGATCGAAGGAATTCTTGGGTGATTTTACTTCATTCTGTTCAATTTTGTTTTTCTTTATTTAGACTATAAGGTATCATTAAGGTAAGAGAAGTTATCATTGTTCTAAATTTTTTAATTTAGGATATAAGTACTAATTTAATGTTATGTGAGTTGACATTCCTGTAGCTAATTATGGATCAAATTAATAATTTAATTATATGTATATTGGTGTAAGATCTTTTCACGAGAAGAGTTTCAATAAAATTAGTAAAATTGTTAAATTCATAAATTTGATACTTGGAATGTTATTGATTTGATAAATTATAAGTTGAGTGTTGTTATTTAGTGAGGCTTGATCTTACTAAATTATTAAAGTTTGGAAATTTATAGGAAGATATATGAAATTATTAAATTGTTAACTTGTCTTCAACATTTTAATTTAAGGAGATATTAAAGGTAGATTTTAAGTTAATACTCACTTTGGTAAACCCAACTTTGTTTTGGTTTGATGCTTCAATGGTAATATTCCTATCTAATAAATTTTGAACATTTTCTTAGAAATTGCTTTATGTCATTTAATTAATTGCATAATGGCTTATGGGTTGATGAATTGGTGTAAGATTTACCTTAGTATATATGAGAAAATGTTGTATTTTGAGTTGAGTAGTTACATACCAGGAAAAAAAAAAGTTGAGAGATTATTATCTTTGCAAAATTTTGAAGAAATGAGATGTTGATATAGTACTAGAAAATCTTTAAACAGAAATTAATTTTAGATAAAAAATAATTAATTATTGTATTGATTAAATTAGATATTATTTTATATACTAAAAAAATTATTGATATATAATTCTTGCATCCCATCAAATTTTTTTCTACACCTCATAAATTTTGGAATTTAATTTTGATAACATAAAAGTTAATCTTGGAACTAGAAATTCATTAGAGAAAAAAAGTTCCAAAATAACCTTTATGGAACAATTCTTTTACCTTCCGGAATCTAGAATAACACTTTTAGTTTTTAGAATTCAATCTCTAAAGTTGATGGGGTGCATAAAGAAACACTCATTTTATTATTATGCGGGCTAGAGCAGCGCCCGTCCCTCCCCTAGCTCGTGTGGGTTGTGGTGGGTCTAAACAAGTCAGTAGATAAAAATAGTAAACATAGATCACATTTTTCATAGTGAGTTGTGGACTGACCTGCATGACCCGCACAAATTGTCATCACTACTAGTGTTCAATCTTCATCTTATATTAAATATGAGGTGTACATTATTATGTGTTCATTGAATTAACAACATTCTCAAATAAAATTAACAACATTTGTAATATGAAAAAATACATTATTAAGAAATGAGATAAAACTCGTTTTTAAAATAGAAATTATTTTGTGATACGATAAAGTCATCAAACTTAATTATGAACAATTTTGATGTCATGTTAAAAAATAAGTTTAAATCTAATTATTTTTATAAAATAAATTTGTAAAATAAGAATTAATTTTAAAAATATACTCTAATTTTGTATTATCTGAAATTAATACGGAATTTTCAGCGCACATAAAACTTATTTCGAAACAATATGAAACAAAAAAAAAAAAACAACAATAAAATCTCAAATAAGGATATGAAAATGAAAGAAAAAAGGTATTATTTAATAGTTTCTCATTACAAATAAATTCCACAGCAAAGGCATGGAATTTTTTCATCTTAATTTATTAAACCATGAAACCTAAACTATTATGAGTTCTTGGTGAAACATTTTGACGAGATGCTTCATCACAATGGCAATAGCAGCATTCGGCGACGCATATACGTAAGCAGCTAGGGTATATGCACTTCATATTCTGACAATCTGTATCACTCTTGCACTTGTCTACACATGCATCGCCAAAATCTGCAAAATTTATTAACCCTTATTAGAACCCTAATCATTTGTTAAAGAAAATAATAAATAAAGAAAATTAAACAAAGAGGAATACCTGTTCCAAATGTTATGAGAAATAAAGCTATCAAACAAGGAAACAATATTGAAGGTTTTCCCATTTCTGTACCTCTCCTGTTGAAATGATCTTTAGAATCAAGTTTTTCCTGGTAAATGGTTTCGGTTTATGAGGATTATTTATAATGTAGTAACAATAACAAAGTAACAAAGCAGATTAATGTTGTCCTGTGACAGTAAAAGTCAAAGCTAGAGTTCAAGTTTTTATTTATAACAATAATTCATTGTATTAGTTTTTGAATAAATGTAACACACATGAAAATTTAAATAATCATCATTTAAATTTTGATAGAGTTATTGAATTGACTAGCTACCGGTTATAGATAGTATTTGACTTTTTAAAAAACGGTTATAGATAATATTTGACTTTTTAAACGAGTTTCAAGAATAAATATGTTTATATATATTTTGTCTCTAACTTTCCATCTCTTTTTTTTAAATTACTAAAACATTTTTAAATATTTACTATTCTTTCTTATCTTTAGTTTTTTTTTTCTCGTTACACAATTTTTCTATTCTATCTCAATAATTAACTTTTCAAAATTTACAAAATTCAATAATAATAGTAATAATTTTCTTATTGTAAAGATTGAATAGATTCATATAGGACCACTTTATTATTAATGGTAATTATTATTATTATTTTATTGTAAGAGTTAAATAGATAGAAAAGATTATAAATACTTCAATAATAATAATAATATTATTGTTATTATCTCATCTTCTATTCATAAACTTAAATTATCATTGTTATCCACATGACATTAATCAAATGAAGAAATGAAGGTGTATTATATGATAGTTTGGTCCACCAAACAAAACATAATTGATAAAAATGAAGAAATGAAGGTATATTATATGATAGTTTGGTCCACCAAACAAAACATAATTGATAAAAATTATTTTATAGGTGTAATTACTTTTTCTCTCTATTTATTGTCAATATTCAATTTTATTATAATGATTTAAAAAAAAGTTAATTTGATCCCAATTTTTTTTAAGAGATATGTAATTCGATGTCTTTTGTCAAATTTTCACCAACGATTTTAACGGTAAATAATGTAACACATAGTAACACATTTATGCATAAATGGACTCCACGTGTAATCCAAGATCTTTCTCTTCCCTTCATCCATTCTTCTCGAGCATAACCTCATCTTTACCCTCACCCAAACCCCTTCTCTCTCTTTTTTTTTTTAAACCTATATGAATAATTTAATTTAATATTTTTCCACACATATTTTTATTAGTGCTAAATATAATTTTATAAGTAATATATCTATAAATAAATATCATGATCATTATTATTATTATTTATTATTATCATTAATATTAATAATTTTATGAGTAATATGTCTATAAATAAATATCATGATCATTATTCTTATTTATTATTATCATTAATGTTAATATTTATTATTATAATAATGTTTTTAACATACTAGTATGAGAAGAAAACCAGGTCCCATGAATAAAAAAAACTTTTTATCACTGTATCAAACCAATTTTATCATTATATTATGATTATTATTATTTTTATAATTATTATTGTTTTTTATATTAATAATAAAAATATATTATTAATAAAATATTTTTATTAATATTATTTTATTTTTATCAATACGAATAATAATAATTTTAATGTTATTATTAATAATATTAGTATTACTAATATTAATATTATTATTAATAATAGTTGTAGGAATAATATTATTAATACATATTTAGCATTGAAATCTAGAAATTACATAAAAAAAAATTACCCAAAAAAATTAAATGCATATTTAATCCTTATGTAATAAACAGGATTATTTCATTCTGATCTGACTTTACCCACTAATTCTGATAATTCAGAATCTCTTCCGCAAATTTATTCGCATTTACGAAACAAGTTTAACACATTTAATGTTTCTCATTTTTCACGACTATTAACTTGTTTATTTCTTATTTTTTATATATGTCTTTCAATTTTTTTAACTTTCGGGTCTTTAAGCAAACAAGACATTAATTAATAGTTTTGCATCGTTTACGAGTGAATTACATATTTACATTATTATTTAAAATAAACTACATTAAAATATATTAATATTATATATAAGTTTTTATATTATAAATAATACTTTTAATCTAAGTAAGTTGTACTTCTGACTAAATTCTATAACTGTACATGTCTTATCTTTATAAACGTATATAAATATATAAAAGACAGAAGACGGTATATGAGTTTGAAAACCTAAACTTCATTTTATTGTTATGATGAATTCTTCATCAAACATTTTTACGATCCATCGTGACAACCGCAAACGCAGCAAGACTGGAAGCAATCCCTTAGGCATGTAGGCGGAGGGGAACGGCACTTCAATTTATGACAATCATTTACAGTCTGGCACTGAATACATTCAAAACCAGAACCTGCAAACTTTTCAATCTTATCAGAAGAACACTAATGGTTAATTCACAAAAACTGTTTTTTTTTTATATCGTGTTTCATATCAACCTGATCTCCTTTTATTATTATTTTCACCTAACATCACTATAATGAATTTTACTTTTAAAAAGTATTCCTTAATTAAGAGAAAAATATATATTTAAATTATTACTTATCTGAAAAGACGTAAGTCGATTGATCATATAATAAATAGAATCAAAAGAAGAGGATACCTGTTCCAAATGTTATGAGAAATAAAACTATTAAGCAAGGAAAAAATACTGAACTTTTTGCCATTTCTATATCTCTCTCCCTGATGAAGTCACTTTTAGAATCAATTGTTGCAAAGTTATCTAATATGTGAGAACTATTTATATTAAAAAAATCAGAACTAACTCTTTTTTTTTTTATTTTTTATGTAGATACAAAATAGACATTTGTGAAAGTAAAATTTTAATGTGAAAAAACCTTCTTAACTTGAGAAACAAAAATCCACCGGACCTAATTCAGAAAATGTTTCTATTGTGAAAGTAGGATTACGATATTTGTTTCTCTCACTCTGTGAGAATAATATTCTCAATCTCACCCAACAAGAATGAAATACAATGTCTCTCTAGTCTTTCATTAGGATTTCTAACCTCACATTATAATGGATATCTTTTCTCTCATTTAGTGTCTATGTTGCTCTTCTCACTTGCTTGCATTTTTTTTCCTCACAAGTTTTCTTTATATAGAGAATGAGATGAATGTTTCTTCATAAAAAGATATTGAATAATTAATACTTGTTGCAATTTTAAGATACTTTGAAAATATTATCTTTAACTTTTTAGGTTGAACTTCATAGTCTTCAAGAAAAATATAATTCAAATACATTAGAATCACCATAATTTAATAATTTAATATATTTAATGGATCAATTATTAATATTTATTGATCATAATTCTCATTAAATTAAAGATAAATTCCTAATAATTTATAATATAAAAAAATAATAATTACGTGACATATACAATAAAACTGTATTTACGAAACGATAAGCTACATTAATTTTATCAAATGTGACAAAATAGTAGAAGAGGACAAAATTAGATTAGCATGATATTAGACCATAGTATTTGAGGACAAACTTATCTTAGTGGATAAAACTTCATCTTATAAATCAATTTTATAAAATTAACTTAAGTTAAATTTAAAATTTATTTTTTAATACAATATTTTATTTAGAGGCTCCCTTAACTGTTTATTAAACTTAGGCTGCTATCGAAACATAAAAACCATTTAAATGTTAGCTAATATACGGAAAACAAATAAAATATGGTCAAAAACTTCATGTGTGAAAAAACGTGTCAAATAAATAATTATCACGTCACTTTAATTATCCACACACAATAAATATATATATATATATAATTTATATATTATTATATTATATAAATAAGCAGTTAACTATCTGTTTAAGAGAATTGATTAAAACCTTCATAAAAATTAAAATTGTTAAAATCTTAACTATTAAAAACTATATTTTAACAAAACAAATAAAGAACAAATAAAGAATAAAAAAAATGCTTATTATATTTTCATTTTTGTGATATTCATTGGATTGATATGAATCAATCTAACAATTTTTACTTCGAAACTAAACAAATTTAATTAATTTAATTTAAGTGGTTCAATTTTTTTTTCGGTGAATGTGGTCTAATAAAAAACCAACTAATAATTTATCTTTTCACTTTGATTACAATAAAATTATAATATATTCTGTTCTTATATTTTTAAGTTTTCTACCGAACCATTGAATGAGTAGATAAACTATTTTTATTAACCTTTAGATTAATATAAATCTTAAAATTTCCTCTTTTTTTTTCTCAACTCTAATTTTCATTTAATTTTATATATTATTTCCATCTTAAGTTTGTTGAGATAATATTATTATAATAAATCACCACATTTAAGTTATTATCAGTTTTGGAGTTTAGAGCTGTTATGATTCTGTCTTTAAAAGAATTATGACGAAATTTCAAGTTTCAAAACAGACAATAAATTAGATGTAAAGATTGAGTTTGATGATGATATCTTAAGAGACTTGAATTCGAACTACTGATGTCATTTGTAAGAATGAAAAAGTAATTCCCGAAAGACAAACTCTCATTCTCTTAGTTCTTGACTTGAGATTTGCTTTAGTATGTCCATAATTTCACATTGATTAGGAGTAACACTAAAGATATTTTACATACACATTTTTTTATTAACTCTTTGATATGATTTTTAAAAACAAAATCAGAAAAGACTCCAAATTCTTAATCTTAATGATAATATCTGAATGCACTTTAAGTTGAAATGTATGTATTAATGTCATAATATTTTTATCATCTAATTTATTGGGGCTTAATTTATGTCATTAGTTCTTAAAATTTGGTGCAAATCTATTTGTGATAGTAAATATTGAAAAACAAATTATTTTATTCTCTTAATTTTAAAGAAAATATGTTTCGAGTCAAAAGACGTTAACGGTGGTAACGTCAATGTTGGTAATGAAATTCCACTTTTTCTTACTTTAACTACATTAATTAAAAATAAATTTTATGCAATTTAAGAGATTAAAATATATTTTTTAATTTGAAAAATAAAAAAACATTATTTTTAATTAGAAAGTTAAAAAATCTATTTGTAATTTTAAAAATCAAAAACATATTTTAACTAGATTTAGTGGCGATTGAAAATAGGATTAGAACGGTTGAGCATAGGTATAGTCGTCCGTCTACAGAATGTTGTTAAATTGTTGGATGCTTACTTGAAAATTAGTTGCAGATTTTATCTATATTTGTAATTCTTTTTGCAAATTTTAAATAAAATTATTTCAAATATAAACTCAAATAAAAGAAAATTATTTTAAAAAATAGTACAAATGAAATTAATTTTTTATAAAAGTTAATTTTAATAAATTGTACCATAAAAATAGAAATTTAAATAAAATTGATCTATTAAAAAATAAATTTAATTCTTAAATTTAAAAAATATATAAATCTATAAAATAAATTTTAAACATTTCTTTCCTTCTTAATATTTTTTTCACTGATTTCTTTTAGTAACTTAATTCTTACAAAATATATAAAACCCTCTAACAATAAATTATCAATATCTACTTAGATACCATGATAGTCATATATGTTCTTGACAAACAAACGGAAATAATAGAATATTTGTACTCGTTATGTGTAAATTTTTATCGTAAAATTTACTGATAAATTTATGGGAATGCATATTTTTTTACCATCCTACTTAAAACAGAATTAAATAATTTATTTATTATATTTTGGTATAGAAGTTAATGATATATTTAAGTGATAACTTAAAATAAAATAATAAAGGAATAAGAGATATTTTTACCTTCTAGTATGTAAAATTAAATATTTACGCACAATACACAACTAACGGATATAAAATCTTCAAAATCCAATTCAATATTTGATCATATTAATTTGGCTTGAATTTACAAAATGATATTTAAAATATGAATCAAATCAACCTAATTATTGAATATTATCATTTATTAATACAATATTTGAGAGGTAAATTGACATTATTCTAAATTTGAATCATTCCATTTATGTATATGTTTAAATATTGAAAATTTGTAGAATAGTACATTATTTTAAGTTCTAAAAGTGTAAAGTTAAAATATTTGATTTCTTCAATATTTCTTTATATTATGTGTGTCGTCCATGGCCTATTTAGAATTTGAGAAGTCCCATGACTATGTGGATATACAGAAAAAATCCAAACAAGTTATGAATTTTCAATAATTTTGGATTTGAAATGATTGATATGTCGAATAATATAGCTGAAGGTCACGGGAATCAAGCATGAAGAAACTGCCAGACGAAAATCACTAGACGAAAGATAATAACCGTCTTAAAATCTCATCTAGAAGAAGGGATCATAAGAAGAGATTTATTTTATCTAGGCTATATTTATAAGAATAACAATCTTCACAGATCCTAATTTTAGTAAAAGATTCACAACTAATTTTTAGAAAATAATTATTCTATTATAATATTATTTTTTCTAGAATTTATACAAATCCTAAATCGTCTATAAAAAGTCATTAAGAAAAAAAAAATGATGAAATTGTATTTGGACTTGTTCTAGGAGAGATAACAACTCTTCACACTTCATATAACTCAAAAAAAGCTTTTTAGCCAAAACAATATGTATTATTTGTATTGAGTTGATTATGTTTTAATTATGATTTGATATCTTTAAGCTTTATTGACTAGTCCAATTTTAAAATATTTATTTGATTCGATGAATACATTTATACAGGAAAAATATAAAAATATCAGTATATCTTTCTTTATTTTAAAAACAAAAGATGTTATATTTTAAAATAGTATTCAATGTTAAAAATATAAGTGTGAGCGAAAATTTTCATATTGAATACAAAAGAGAAAGTTATATGATACTTAAGAAAAAATATCTACAAACTTTAAGGTTTTGGATTAAAGATGATATCATGTTTTCTTATATAGATAAATTTAGCTCTTCTTATATAGATAAATTTAGCTCTTTGTGTTAAATATTCACAATATTTTCCGTGAAAAAAATTATAACAATAGTATTAGAGTCATGGTGAATGGCACTAATTCAAAGGAGATAAGTATGTCCCCTTATAGTAAAAATCAACAATAATCAGATAATATTTACCTTACACAAATTTTTTAAGGAAA
Source organism: Phaseolus lunatus (assembly GCA_013389735.1). NCBI lineage: Eukaryota > Viridiplantae > Streptophyta > Magnoliopsida > Fabales > Fabaceae > Phaseolus > Phaseolus lunatus. Next base: position 22,992,121 of record CM023862.1, on the reverse strand, counting down.
GAACAAAAATCAACCCCAATTCAACCACACTGTTTTAAAATTAGTCATATATGCATATATTAAGATCATATATTTGTATTTTCATAATTTATACAAGCCAGTCAAATCTCATCCATACATTCTTAATGGTACACAATCCCATAAATGCATTAAGCATATATCATGATCAAATGTTTAACTTTCATGTCATAAATCATAGACATCAAAATCATAAATACTTTACTTTACTTTCGAAAATGTGGAATTGGACTTATACATCTCTACACCTGTGACACTACTTTCACTAAGTTGTCTCACTCAACAAAGCTACATAATAAGAATGCATCCACTCATGTGTGAGTAAATTACTATTGATAGCATCCTCTTCATCTAGTTTGGTTTTCCTTGGAGATTGGTAAGAGTTTGTAGAAGTTAATAAAAGAGATGTGTCAAGTAGAACTCCATTAGAGCCATGGATTCCTTGGAATTACCGTGAGGAGTAGGGAGAGTGATTGATTCGGCCAAATCACTTGGAGAAGATGAGAGAAGAGATCAAAGGTGTCTATCCTAGAGATGCTACTAGGCAAGAGGGTGCTTAGGCTTGCAATTTGGCAATATAACACTCATATATTTGATTTGATCTACTAAAACATGAGACAAACACCCCAATTTATAGGTTAGAGAACAAGCAAAAAAAGTGGGAAAATTCAAATGTAAATGGTTTGAATTAGGCGCCTAAAATTAAGTCACAAGACAAGCATGATCAAGTGTGCACTATGTGACTTAATTAGGTCTAATAACTGGCCTAGGGTTTAATGTGGGTTGCAATTAAGCCCAATCATACCCTAGGTAGATTTTAGAAACCTAACCCTAATCCTAATCTATTTAAGACAAAAATAAAGCCAAAATTCTACTCTACTTTTTAAACAAAAAAATTTGAATCCTAGTCTATAATGTACACTAGGTCATGGCACTTTTATAAGAGTGTCTCTCTCATCTCATCAATGACAGAGTTTCAATCTTCTCATATTCTCCTTGTCATATAACTCTAGTGGTTGATCTGAGCTGAGGTCTCTCTCATCATCTCCTCCCTCTTGAAGAGGATATCATAGCTTTTAATTGCCACAGTCTTTGTAGCTTGCCATAGTTGTGATGGGAAAAACGCAGGCGGAAACTACACACACAATCACGAATCAACTGTAGAAAATCAAGAACACAAGAATTTAACGTGGTTCGGTCGCCAATTGCAACCTACATCCACACGGGCAACTATTAGGTTTATTTCTATTTTGTTGCACACAAATTACAAGTACAATGATCTCTTTAAATAGAGATAAATAAAGATAATAAAGGGGACACAATGATTAAGTCCAATCACTAAAACATAGTGTCTACTCAGCCCAACCCAATTGATCCTGGCTTCATACCCAACAATCTCCCACTTGAAGTCACGGAACAATGTTCACCTGCGCTTCAACTGTGTACATGTACTTCTGTAATTTATCACCGGAACTCAATGTTCCACCACTAGTTGCCACCAACCTTCATGATCATCTTGAAGGCGTCACAGAAACTCCCTTGAGTTTCAATACGTTCGTCATGGCTGAAACTGCCACTGACTCGTCCTCTGTTCCTACCGGCTCCCACTTACACGAACTGCCAGATCCTGGAACATCCTAAGAACAAACACTCTCCATACTCAGCAAGAAATTTTCGGGAGATGTTTCAACAGCTGGAATACGGGTTCTCCTAACCCACTGTCTTCTAGGGACCTTAGCTGAAGCACTACCCGTGCTCCCACTGCCACAAGTACCTCTGACTGGTCTACCTGAACCTCTCCATGCTCGTTCATCCTGAATCTGACCTGTGGCTCTGGATTTCTTCCTTGCAAAGAGAACCCTCTTCTGCCCACAAGATTCTGTGAACCGGACTTTGTTTATCTTCTGAATTGGGACGGTCCCTCCCTCAGACGGTAATTCGACCATATACAATGAACCTCTCTTTCTTCCGCGAGCCATGACAAGATTTCCCTTGACAACCTTCCACTGCCCATTTCCGAACTTCACATTATGTCCCTGTTCGTCCAACTGCCTAACAGAAATCAAACTTTTCGTCAAGCTTGGAACAACTCTGACATCCTTCAAAGTCCAGAAATCGACTGGCGTCTTCAACACTATGTCACCCATGCCCGTAACATCAAGAGTTCTATCGTCTGCTAGTCTTACCTTTCCAAAGTCTCCAATAACCAGATTCTGCAATGCTTCACTACTGTGGGTAGCATGAAATGAAGAACCAGAATCCATGACCCAGGAATCCACATTGCTATCCGCGCAACAGACTAAGAGGTCCTCGTCTGCGGAGTATTCTGCAATGTTGACTTGCTTTTCGTTTGGGCATTGATTCCTGAAATGCCCCAACTCCTTGCAGTTCCAACATGTTACCTTCAAGCAATCTCGAGTCTTTGACTGACTCCTTCTGTTCTTGCTCCCACTACCTCTGCTATTTTTTCTACCTCTGATGACATTTAGCAAGTCACCCAAAGATTCCCCGGATCTCCTTCTTTTGACATCTTTGCCAAGAACAAGATCACGAATCTTCTCAAAAGTGAATCCATCAGGCCCTGCTGAACTGGTAACCGCTGTAACCGTTCCGGACCAACTGTCAGGCAAAGACGATAGCAGTAGTAAAGATTGAACTTCATCATCGAACTTAATGCCCACTGACGTAAGTCTGGCTAAGATCGAATTCATATTGTTAATATGCTCAGAAACTGGACTGTCTTCCTTCATCCTTGTGTTCACCAGTTCTCTAATCAGAAATACCTTGTTAGCAGTAGATGGCTTCTCGTACATATTGGACAAAGCTTCCATGATCCCTTTCGCTGTATTCACCTTCAGAATATTGTACGCAACATTCTTGGTCAACGAGAGTCGGATAACGGACATAGCTTTCCGATCCAAACCTGTCCACTGTGCTTCAGTCATCTTTTCAGGCTTCTCACCAAAAACCACGTCCAAATCTTTTTGAACTAGCAAATCCTCGATTTGCATTTTCCACCAACTGAAATCTGTACCATCGAATTTTTCAATTCGGAACCTTCCGTCTTCTGCCATCTCACTGCACCTCCGTGCCGTCTTACTCACTGCAAGCACCTGCACCTATTCACTATGAAAACGCGACTCGCCGCCGCCCCTGCGAAACCCTAACTTTAGGATGCCGCTGCTGCCCCTGCAAAACCCTAGCTTTGGGACGCCACTGCAGCCTCTGCAAAACCCTAGCTTTGGGACGCCGCTGCAGCCCTTGCAAAACCCTAGCTTTGGGACGCTGCTACAGCCCCTGCAAAACCCTAACTTCGGTATGCCGTTGCCGCCTCTGCGAAACGCTAGTTTTGGGATGCTGCTGCCGCCTCTGCGAAACCCTAGCCGCAATTTTCACGTCTCGTCGAATAATTTCTGCTGATCGGATCTCTAGTGTGTAAATGAACCTAAGCTCTTGATACCACTTGATGGGAAAAACGCACGCGGAAACTACACACACAATCACGAATAAACTGCACAAAATCAAGTACAACACAAGAAATTAACGTGGTTCGGTCGCCAACTGCAACCTACATCCACACGGGCAACTATTAGGTTTATTTCTATTCTGTTACACACAAATTACAAGTACAATGATCTCTTTAAATAGAGATAAATAAAGATAATAAAGGGGATACAATGATTAAGCCCAATCACTAAAACATAGTGTCTACTCAGCCCAACCCAATTGATCTGGCTTCATACCCAACAAGTTGTTCATTTGTTGAACAAATGTGCATAAACCAAACAACTTTCTTTAGAAGTCTGAGTGGAGAACATCGTTTTTACTTTCGACAAACCATGTGCTGAGAAAGTTTGTGTTGCCGGAAAAAGACTAAACACTACATTTCTTCCCAACACTCATGACCCTTAATCTCAAAGGGTTTCTTAATCTGCAGATGATTTTACACTATCATGCTCATAATCGTCTCGATCGAGGATGTGACAATCACTGGATCACTAGCTTTGCTCGAACAGCTTTGCCATAAACCAAGAGGCGAAGACTGGAAAAGATTTCTCACATTCAAAACCTGTATATAGGGTAGTCATGTTGTTTCCTACAAATTATCATGACACTTCTACAAGTTATGCTATGTATTTGTTACTTCTGCAACATTGTTTAAGGAAACCCCCTCTGGTTTTCTGTCCTGCGTTATCTGATGCTTCGGGAAACATAGCGGAGATTTCTTTTCTTTAGTTAACAAATTTGAGTGTAGATATGATTGGGTGGCACCACTATTTTGATGACAGTTTTCCTTTTGATATCTTAAAACATTTTCCTTTCCGGATATTGCATGGTAAATAGATGAAAATTAGTCAATTGGGTACAATCATGTTGACATCTAGACATGGTTAAGAATGAGATACCTTTCCCATATGATGCAAATGGTAATCTTGTTCCTTGAGAACTCTAGGATGAAGATAAAAAAATAGAGATATAAACTGAATGCCAATAAATGACACATCCTTCCATGCTCTTTCAAAGGAAGAATTGTATATGTGGACGACCTTTTTATCACAAGTAGTGATAAGGAATGGATTGTACAACTATCAAGAAAGAATAGAGATTTTAAAAATAAGAAAGAGCTCAAACCGACAATGTAATACTAGCCATTTGCAAGTGTTATCAGTAAACCATCATTCATAAAATAGAATATCAACGTTCGTCTCATCGTAATGCTAACCCTGCATATGGTCTGGCCAGTCAAAATTGATGTGAAAGAGAAGAATCTTTGTTATTTAACTATTTCTTGACTTAGTTAAGTTGTTTCATGGTGGTACCAGTATACATGCACTCTGTCATCTTAAATATGTAAACTATACCAGAATATATAAAATTCCAACAAAGAAAATACATTTAGTGTTAGATTATTTTAGAAAGATTAAATGTTGGATAAGTACTGTAAATATTATTTTAATATCATGAAGAGAATTCCCACTGCAGAGCTAAAGAAATCACATTAAAATAATATATTTTATCATGCTTTTTAAAATATCTCTTAATTTAAACAATTCACTTATTTAGTGAATAGTATAATAATAGCTACTCATTGATAAATGTAATAGAGCTGTTGCCGTTTCATTACTACATTGCCCTGAGTCATTGGCATAAACTAGCTGCACTTGAATCCCTTCAATGGCATTAGAACTTGTTGGTGGTGCTCTTCTTTCTACTTTCCTTCAGGTTGCATTTCAGAAGCTAACTTCTCCTCAAATTCTCGATTTCTTTCATGCAAGAGAGCTTGATCAGAAGCTGCTCAACAAGTTAGAAACCAAGCTGCACTCCATCCATTCTCTGGCTGATGATGCAGAGCGAAAGCAGTTCATGGATCCTCATGTCAGAAACTGGCTGCTTAAGGTCAAAGATGCTGTCCTTGATGCAGAGGATCTCTTGGATGATATACAAAAGCTCTCCAAAAGACTAGTAGATGCTGAATCTGAATCTCAAACCTGTTCAGGCTGTACTTTCAAGGTACTCAATTTCTTCAAATCTTCTCCTATTAGTTCCCTTAACAAGGAAATTGAGTGTAGGATGAAACAAATCCTTGACGACTTAGAATTTCTCTCAAGCCAAAAGGGTGATCTAGGATTGAAAACCGCTGGCGGTGTTGGATCTGGGTTGAGTAACGAACTGCCACAGAAATCACAAACAACATCGTTGGTTGTTGGTGGAACTGATATCTATGGCAGAGATGATGATAAAAGACTGATCATTGACTGGCTGACTTCTGACGTCAACAATGGTAACCAACCATCAATACTTTCTGTTGTGGGAATGGGCGGAGTGGGCAAGACCACTCTTGCTCAACATGTATTCAATGACCCGAGGGTGGATGAGGCTAGATTTGTTGTCAAATCTTGGGTTTGTGTTTCAGATGAATTTGATGTTTTCAAGATATCAAGAGCAATTCTTGAGGCTGTTACTAAATCAACTGATGATAGTAGAGATCTGGAAATGGTTCACAGAAGATTGGGAGAAGAATTGACGGGGAAGAAATTTCTTCTTGTTTTGGATGACGTTTGGAACGAAAACCAAACTAAGTGGGAAGAAGTGCAGAAGCCCCTTGATCTCGGAGCCAAAGGGAGTAGGATTCTTGTGACTACACGTAATAAGGAAGTTGCTTCTACCATGCGGTCAGAAGAACACTCCCTAAAGCAATTACAAGAAGATCATTGCTGGAAGTTGTTTGCTAAACATGCATTCGGATATGGTGATACTCAACCAAATCCAGAGTGCAGGGAGATTGGCATGAAGATTGTTAAAAAATGTAAAGGACTACCTCTCGCCTTGAAAACAATGGGAAGTCTGTTATATAACAAATCATCTGTTTCGGAATGGAAAACTGTGTTCCAAAGTGAAATATGGGAATTTTCAAAAGAGCGTTGTAATATTATGCCTGCTTTAGCATTGAGCTATGTCCACCTTCCTTCCCATCTTAAGGTATGCTTTGCTTACTGTGCCCTATTCCCCAAGGATTATGAGTTTAAAAAGGAGTGTTTAATTCAGTTGTGGATGACTGAAAATTTTCCACATTGTCATCAACATAGTAGGACTCCAGAAGAAGTTTGCCAACAATACTTCAATGATCTACTATCAAGGTCCTTCTTTCAACAATCAGGTGAAAACGAACAAGTATTTATCATGCACGACCTTCTACATGATTTGGCAAAATACGTTGGTGGGGACATGTATTTCAGGTTGGAAGTTGACCAAGAAAAACATATACAAAAAGTAACTCGTCATTTTTCAGTTCAACTTGGTCTGTATCGATACTTTGGTGGGTTTGGAACTTCTTGCGATACAAAAAGGTTACGCACATTTATTGCAACAAGTATGAGAGTGAATGATTTAGGCAATGGCTGGAAGTGCTATATGTCGATACATGAATTGTTCTCCAATTTTAAGTTCATACGTATCTTATCTCTGTCTCAATATTCTGACCTTCAAGAGTTACCTGACTCTGTTGGCAATCTTGAGCATCTCCGTTCCTTAGACCTCTCCCGTACTGCAATAAAAAGACTAACTGAAAAGATATGTTCACTCTCCCACTTGCAAATACTGAAGTTGAACTACTGTAAAGATTTGGAGGAGTTGCCCTCAAATTTGCATTTACTCACCAATTTGTGTCGCCTTGAATTTAAGCTGACGAAAGTGAGAAAGGTGCCACTGTATTTGGGAAAACTGAAGAATCTTATAGTAGTAATGGATTCCTTTGATGTTGGTCATGGCAGGGAGTTGGGTATTCAACGGCTAGGAGAGTTCAACCTTGAGGGAAGTCTATTAATTAGGGAGCTGCAAAATATTGAGAACTCCCTGGATGCATTAGAAGCAGATTTGAAGAATAAAACACACCTTGTGTCACTGACATTGGGATGGTGGTGCAATCGGAACTCTATTGATTCAAAAAAACAAGAGGACGTAATTGAGAATCTGCAACCTTCCAAAAATATAAAGGAGTTGGCAATCTTTGACTATGGTGGCAAACAATTTCCAAATTGGTTATTAGAAAATTCATTATGGAATTTGATGTCCTTAAAGTTGAATGAATGTGAATCTTGCCAACGTTTACCTCCACTTGGTCTTTTGCCGTTTCTGAAGATACTTGACATTTCAGGGTTTCATGAGATAGTAAGTATTGATGCTGATTTTCATGGGAATAACTCTTCTTCATTTAAATCCCTTGAAACATTAGATATTTCTGATATGAGTCGTTGGGAAAAGTGGGAATGCCAAGCTGCGACAGGTGCTTTTCCACGTCTACAAAGGCTTTCCATAAGCTTTTGTCCCAAGTTGAAAGGACAGCTGCCAGAGCAAGTTGTTCCTTTGAAAATACTACAAATTGAAGACTGCCAACAACTTGAGGCCTCTGCTCCCAGGGCTCTGGATTTGGAACTAAGTGAGTGTGGAAAGTTGCAGTTGGACTGGGCTACAATGAAAATTCTCAGAATGGAAAAAGTATCATTGCTGGAAATTATTGGGTCCGACCGTCTTGAACACTTAGAGGTTGATTCAGTCCTAGTGTCAATAAGTGATAACTGTGTCTCTCTATGTACCTTTCCACTGGATTTCTTCCAAACACTAAAGACCCTTAATCTCTATGGGTTTCATAATTTACAGATGATTTCACAAGGTCTCATTCATAATCATCTGGAGCGTTTGGAAATTTTTAGCTGCCATAAATTAGAATCATTGCGTGGAAACATGCGAATGCTGCTTCCATCTCTGAGGAGGTTATTGATAAAAGACTGTCCAAGACTTGAGTTGTTTCCTGAGGGAGGTTTCCCGTCAAATCTAGAAGACCTGACAATAGAAGATTGTCCAAGACTTGAGTTCCCTGACGGAGGTTTCCCATCAAATCTAAAAGATATGATAATCAGTAATTGCTCTAGGCTTGTTGGGTCAATGAAAGGAGCTTTCGGAGACAATTCTTCTTTGGAAAGCTTGTCGATTGCAAAACTAGATGTAGAATGTTTTCCTCATGAAGGTTTGCTTCCACTCTCTCTTACTTCTCTAACCATCGATTGTTGTCCAAATCTAGAAAAACTGGACTACAAGGGTCTCCGTCAACTCTCATCCCTTCAAACACTGAGTCTTGAGAACTGCCCTAACCTCCAATGCTTACCGGAGGAGGGTCTTCCCGAATCAATTTCATGTCTTGAAATAAAGCAGTGTCCTTTACTGAAACAGCGTTGCCAGAAAGAAGAAGGAGGCGAAGACTTGGAAAAGATTTTGCACATTCAAAGACTACTTATATTGTAGTGATGTTGAATAGTGATGCATTTGGTGGGCTACTAATTTTGTTTTTGTTTAGAATGCGTCTCAACTACTTTCCTCTTTTGGTGCTTTACTCAAGTGACTGACTACTGTAATACGAATAACATTACAAAATTGTTCATCCTCCACCTGAAGATTTCTTTGTTCTGAAAGTTAAACCCTAACACGTAATTAGTAAGTTATGTTTCTTTTCTTTCCCCTTTATTTTTGAAATTTAGTTGGAAGTTGAAGAATCAATCTAGTGTTATGGGTTCCCCAGAGGGTTTTGGCCCGGTAAGGAGTGTGTTTTGCATTCCTTTTCTTGTTTGATATTTACGTAATTGACATGCTACACTCAACTTGGTTTCTTCTATAAACTATGTTGGGCCAGTACGTTGGAACATCTTTTGTTCATGTTTTTTCTTCACAAAATTGACATTTTGAACTGCATTTTAGGTTTTGAACCAGGTTCTGAACATTTAGGTATTATTTTGTGCAGATGAATACGCTTCATTTTTTAAGCTAATGTTAGATTGTTAGACTCAACGATGGATAAGAAGAGATGGCTATGGAAGAGGAAGTCTTCTGAGAATCCTGGTGAAACTGAAAGTTCAAGATCTGTTTCTTCTCATTCCGATATATAATATAAATATTATTTGACTCATATGCTTCATTTTTAATCTTGTGTTATTGCTAATAACTTTTCAAAATTGTGATAAAAGACTGAAAAATTCATCTTGAGTTGACACTTTCTTTTAATAAAACTAGGTTCCTCAACTAATTATTCACCCTAGATTCTTTAAGGCAAAATCTACTTGTCCCTCCTTTATGTTTGTCTCCTATGTGAAAAAATAGCTAGATTTCTGGCTCTGTTTAGGCATAATTTATTTGACTAATTGACCTAAATACATAACTCATTGATTATTCAAGTTTCACATAATACATAGATAATTGAGATGTCTTATTGGGAGAGTTTCTCAGTTCGTTATCTTTGCAGTTGTTTTCTTTTATGTTATGTTGTAACAATTCCCAATTAAACTTTAAACCATACTTAATTCACAAAAGAGCAATTGCTGATATATTATTGGTATCTTGAGGTTGTTTCTCTTTGTTGAGTTTCATGGTTTTTCTAGACTTGGACACTGAGTCCCATTATGAGCTATCTCAACAGACTTGCAACTATATTTGGTTTCAACTGCAGTTATAACTCTTAGCAATGGTATCTTACATAAAATTATAGGATAACAAATCTCTTTCTGATCATTAAGAATCACTCTACTTTAAAACTATTGATATTAATGCGTTGTTCCAGTTTAAATTTGTTAAAACTTGTTAGTGGACTCGGTATATGCTATAACTTCAAAGACTCCACTTTATCTTTCTTGCTTCTACTCTTAGTTTTATTTGAAAATTCTGGACATGAATTGGATATAGTACTATTTGTGAGCTTGTGTCCCACTTCATTTTTTATTCTAAAGTTTAAACTATAATATATAAGCCAAACATTCTCATGAATAAAATAAATAATAAATAAAAATATTAAAAAAATAAAAATAATCAAATGTGTACCTTAAAAACTATTTAATTCAATAAAATTGGAATTTGTGTTTCTAAAATACATTAGAAATCTAAGTAAATTTTATGAATTTAGAATAAGTCAAACAATTGAAAGAGAATAAAAAGGGTTATGTAAGGAAGGACAAAGTAAAGGTTTATGAAATTAAGAAACAAAGATAACCGTGAATATAAATTTTTTAAATGAATGTAACTTATATTTTTAATAGGTCAACAAACACATTCATTTACATATAAATTAAGCCAGCATCTCATTATATTTCACAATAAAAACTACATCTAGAAAGTGAATTTGAGTTACTTATAATTAAGATTAAAAATATATATATATATATATATATTTTTTTTTTATGTAAATGATAATTGAATAGAAAAGATTAGTATTTAGAGATGGCTATGTGGATGGTTCCATCCCGTATTGGTTTGTTCCACATAAGGGATCATCTGCGGATTTGTGAGCTAACTCACATAAGAAAATTAAAATTTCATTAAAAATAAAAAATATTAATATATTTATTGATGAGAATCAAAAGTTGAAGAAGACAAATTTGTATCTTTTATTAGGATATTTTTTCATGCTCCTCAAAAATTATGGAATTTAATTTTCATTACATAAAAGTCAATCTCAAAAATGGAAATTCGTAAGAGAAAAAACTTTCTAGAATAACTTTTCTGGGATAACTATATTACCTTTTATAATCTAGAACAATTATTTTAGCTTTTGGAATTTGATCTCTGAAATTAATGGGATGCAAGAAATTTTTTTTTAAGAGAGAGCAAAAAGAAACACCCATTTTATTATATGCGGATTGACCCACCTCGTCCCGTATCTGGACCGTGTACATTGCATGTTATGTGGGACGGGTCTAAGTAAGTCAACAGATAAATATAATGAACATGCACCGCATTTTTCACAGCGGGCTGTGGACTGGTCCGCACAACCCACCCACATTGTCACCACTACTAGTGTTCAATAGTTTCATCTTATATTAAATATTGGGTGTGCATTATTATGTGTTCATTGAATCAACAACATTCTCGAGTAGAATTAACAACAATTTATAATATAAAAATATACATTATTAAGAAGTGAGTTTAAACTTAACTCATCTTCATAAAACTCGTTTTTAAGATAGGAATTATTTCGTGATAGGATAAAGTCATCAAACTTAATTATGAACAATTTTGATGTCATGTTAAAAAATAAGTTTAAGTCTAATTCATTTTTATAAAATAAATTTGCAAGATGAAAATTATTTTTATATGTATACTATAATTTGATTTCATCTCTAATTAATACACAATCTTCAATATTTTTTAAAATCTTTTAAGTCTAATTATTTTTTAAAATAAATCTGTAAAATAATAATTAATTTTAAAAGTATAATCTAATTTGTTATTATCTGAAATTAATACGGAATTTTCAACGCACATAAAACTTACTTCGAAACAATATGAAAAAAAAAAACAATAAAATCTCAAATAAGGATATGAAAATGAAAGAAAGAAGCTATTATTTAATAGTTTCTCATAACAAATAAATTCCACAGCAAAGGCATGGAATTTTTTCATCTTAATTTATTAAACCATGAAACCTAAACTTTATTACGATGAGTTCTGGGTGAAACATTTTGACGAGATGCTTCGTCACAATGGCAATAGCAGCATCCGGCGACGCGTATATGCACTTCATATTCTGACAATCTGTATCACTCTTGCATTTCTCTACACATGCATCGCCAAAATCTGCAAAATTTATTAACCCTTATTAGAACCTTAATGATTTGTTAAAGAAAATGATAAATAAAGAAAATTAAACAACTGTTCCAAATGTTATGAGAAATAAAGCTATCAAACAAGGAAACAATATTGAAGCTTTTACCATTTGTGTATCTCTCCTGTTGAAAAGATTTTTAGAATCAAGTTTTTCCTGGTAAATGGTTTCGGATTATGAGGATTATTTATAATGTAGTAACAATAACAAAGTAACAAAGGAGATTAATGTTGTCATGTGACAGTAAAAGTCAAAGCTTGAATTGAAGTTTTTATCTATAACAATAATTTATTGTATTAGTTTTTTAATAAATGTAACACAGATGAAAATTTAAATAATTATAGGCAGTCTTTGACTTTTTAATTATAGATAATATTTGACTTTTTAAACTAGGGTCAATAATGAATATATAATATTTATTATTCTTTCTTATCTTTAATTTTTTTTTGGTTACACAATTTTTTATTTTATCTAAATAATTAACTTTTCAAAATTTACAAAGTTCAATAATGATAATAATTGTTATTTTCTTACTATAAGGGTTAAATAATTTCAAAAGTATAGTAAGAGTTAAATAGATGGAAAAGAAGTGTAAATAATTTTTCAATTATTATTATCATTACTATTTATCATTATCATTATTATTATTATCACATTTTTTTTACCAATTTTACATTCATAAACTTAAATTATCATTGTTATTCATATATACGACATTAATCAAACAAAGGTATATTATATAATGGTTTGGTCCATCAAACAAAACATAATTGACAAGAATTATTTTATTTAACCATAATCTATCTGGTTAACCATAATTTATCATCACAGGATTTCTTCCCATTTTATCCAACGAAGGTATATATTAATTGGATTTGATAAAAAAGTGAGAGATGATATTTTTAATTCTAATTCTAATGATTCAACAATTGTATCTAAAACAGACGCTAGGTGACCTAGTTTGTTAGTTAAAATTCTAAGGTATTTCATTTACTACAAAATCTATTTTCAATCTTTTTAGGACTATTAGATAGTTCATGAAAGACCATATTTCTTTTGATACTATTATTTATATATATATATATATATATATATATATATATATATATATAAATTATCTATATATTATCAATGATTCAAAATCCGTATGTAGTAGGTAAATTTTTTATGAGTTTTTAGGTAATTTAATTTAATGTTTTTCCACATATTTTTATTAGTGGAAAATATAACTTTATGAGTGATACTTATCTATAGGTAAATAGCATGATCATTATTATTGTTATTTAAAATTATATTATTATTAATGTTAATATTTATTATTATTAATGTTAATACTTATTATTATTTTTTATTATTAATGTTAATATTTATTATTATATTAATGTTATTAACAAACTGTGTCAGAGGGAACTTAAATAAGCAAAAAACTTTTTACCACTACACCATACCAACTTTATCATCATATTAGGATTATTATTATCTTTATTAATAATATTGTTCATAAAAATATTATTATTAATAATCAGTATTAATATTATTAATAATAATTGTAGCATTAATATTATAATAATGTTAATAATATATATTTACCATTGAAATCTAGAAGCTACATAAAAAAAATTACCCAAAAAGTATTTAATACATATTTAATCCTTATGTAATATGTAACAGTGGTGAGAAAAAGGAAAAAAAAAACCAAAGACCCTTCCCTCCAGCACGCGCACCGCACCGCACCATTTTTCTCTCTCCCACCATATTCTTTTTTTCTCTTCTTTCTTAATTTTCTCTCCCAATCTTCATCTATTTTAGAATCTGATCGGACCATGTTGTAGCTGGGGAGTTAAGGAACATTTTTAACCGATTAGAATTTTAAACAGAGTAAGTTCATTTTTACTCTAAAGATCATTTATTCTTTGTTTTTCGCTATGTTTTAGTTATCAATCTTGGTGGGGTCAGTTGAGAAGGTTAATCCTCTCAACTTATTCTAGTATATACTGAATTTATATTTTGTTTGGATAACTTGAATTAGGCCCAAAAATCTTAAAGCTTATCCAGACGGTGGAGAATAAAATTCTAGAAGTTGCTTGGAAAGCAAGCAGTTAAGGTAAGGGAAGCTAAATTTAATTTTTTAATAACACCCTAGGCTAGAAGATTCTGGATGTGGAAGGGACGTGGTCCCAATATTAAATTTCTCTTGCAGGGATGTTGTTTGTTTATATATTGAGTTGTTTGTTTATATTTGTGTTATTTGTTTATATATTATTTAAACTTGTAAAAATATTATATTTTGATGGTCTAGTATTTAAGTGTTATTTTTTTTATATTAAATCAGATTTTAAATATTGTGGATTGTGTTTTGGAATGATACTGTATGATGAAAATGATATGAAATTGATGTCATACATTTGGGATAATGTATGAGTTGTTGTTTGATGACATTAAGTATGAAAAGTCTATGTTTAACAGAGATCCTCTAGCTTCACTGATGATCTAAGTCATGTAGACTAAGATATCAGGTGGTGAGAAGCTGAGAGGGAGTTCATACACACCGGGTCCCACTGTAGACACTCGGTATTAGATGTTTGAACTTACCCTGATCCTTTCTATTGGATTCGCTGGTAATCTTTGGATCAGGTGGTAGTCTCTGGTAGGGGCATACTTAATGAGTCTTCCGGAAGACGAAGTGGGATTGAAAGGAAATCCAATGACTGTGATTGAAAATATATCCATGTGTGGTCTATATGAATGATGAAATTGATATTGAGATTTTATATAACAACATTTAAAGAAAAGTTTATAAACTATTAGTTTGATTTGTTCTTTTTGCATGAATTCAATATGTTATGAAAATTCTTTTCACTAGCTTACCATTGCTTTTCGTGTTGTGTTTGAACTACGATGACTGTACTATGTACAGAGCAGATGACCATACAGGTGCAGGAGAACCTTAAAAGTTTCAGAGTTTTATTTTGAGCTATAGATATGTAAATATTTATACTTATATAAGTCATAATCTTGTAATAGAAATATTTTGAAAAACTCTAAGTTTGTACAGAAATATGTAGAATGTGTATTAAAATAGTTATTTTGGGAAATTTTCGGGGTGTGACATTTAATGGTATCAGAGCGGTTCATCTTTAGGATAACCTGAGGGTAGTGGGTTTATTGTGTTTCTCCTGTGTGTAGATTTTTGTTCAAGTCTAGCTTCAAGACTTAGATAAAAGTGTCTAATAGGATGTTCAATAAAGTTATTTTCTTGAAATCTTGTTTGTGTTTGAGTCAAAGTAGTTGTTATGAATAAAGATGAAAGTATTAAGAATGAAAAGAATCTTGATAGAGTGGTGAGGGTGCACACTCATGGCTAGATCAAGATTATTTTCTATCTTAATTCTAAATAGTTAAAGTATATTTTAGAGATAAGTCTTGATTGGTTTTATATCTACTTGTATGATTAATTCTTTTAAGTTAATTTGTCTTAAAGAAGTAGTTGGAAATTTTTAGTAATTTCTAACCTAATTCTTTATGTGCTTAGAAGATGGCACGTAGACCACCTACTCCTTGTAAGGACCTAGAAACTTTAATTGGAATAAAAGTGTTAGACTTAAATAATTTCAGAAGATTTTATTATTTAAAATACAAAGAGTTGGTAATTGAAGTTTCGTAGTAGTCGGACTTCGGACATCGCCCAAAATCTGGGGTCAGCTGGTAGAGGTCGGTCGGATGACGTGTGGATCAAGAAGAGTAAAGGAAGAAAAGTGTAGTTAAGAAGTCTTCTACGAGATCGCCGTTACTGAAGACGGAGGCGATCTCCGACTTCTCTGGGACATAATCGCCTGTCGCCTAGAGGAGACATGACCGCCAATCGCCTATGGTGTACGTGATCGACGGGAGTGCACGTAGTACGTAGTCAAGATACTGGATCAACCAGAGTGGGTTCCACAAAACCACACGTATCAAGGTGTGGTTAAGCCTTAGATACGTTGTGCATGCAAAGCTTTATGCTTGAGCATAAGAAGTCATCCTTAGTGTTGCATGCATGGGAGCACGAGGAGTAGTGCTGATCTACTCTTGGAAATGTGAAGCTACCGACGTCACCAAGTCATCTGGAGGTGATACCTTGGACGTAACATAATGGGAGGATGAACCTTCAGCAAGGTGTGACGATGTGACATCGGTGACCAGAGTAAGGCGATGTGTTCTCGTCACACACAAGGGCGATAAGACATCGCCAACAGGATGAGAGGAACATCGGTCATCAACCAGGATGGGAGAGACATCGGTGGTCTGCCAGGGTGAGACATCGGTTGTCTGCCAGTGTGAGACATCGGTGGTCCTCCAGGGTGGACATCGGTTGTCTGCCAGTATGAGACATCGGTGGTCCTCCAGGGTGACACATCGGTCGTCTCCCAGGGAGAGACATCGGTCGTCCTCCAGGATGTGGCCTCGATGGATAGTCATCGCGCGAGCGGTCATCGGTGGAAGGTTATCGCGCGATGTCGAGTTTCACGCAGATAAGGTGGGACCCAGGCTCGCAGCATTAGACGTACTGCACGCGCGACACGTAGACAAAAAGGGTGGTTCAGAATAGTGACATCAGAATGTTGACATGCGCAAGAGACACTCGCGGTCGTACTGTTCAGGGAAGTGGTTGGCATGCACAAGAAGACAACCGTGGCCGTACTGTTCAGTGAAACGTACACTCTGGCTTTCTTGCAGAGGGGGTGGTGTCAGCAGCATGCGTAGACAAGTAGGCTTGGATTCAAAAACCCACTGCGAGGAGGCAAAGAACGTGGCAGTGACTCAAGAGTGAAAGAGGGAGTGCATCTTCATCCTTCTCTTTTCTCTCCTTCGCGCTGCGATTCAGGCATCCTCAAGCACCAGTGCGACGAGTGACGACTGCCCTTGGAGGACTTGGGAGGTTCTCTGCAAGTTCCACAAACCAGACGCTAAAACAGAGCCAAGGCATCCTTTAAGCTCGGTGGGTTTTGGAGCTCTTGGTGTCTTGCGCAAGTCCAGGTAAGGGAAGCTAGCTTTATTTTCAATAAAAGCCGTAGATTTGCTGTTTTCTGAAGTGAGGGCGACGTGGTCGCCGGTTTCATATTCTTTTTCGTGATACTCTGTTCTATGTGTTTGGGCAACGTGATCACCGGTTTTAAACCCCTTTTTCATGATGTTCTGTTCTTATGTGTTTGGGCGACGTGATCGCCGGTTTTAAATACAGATTTCGAAATCCCCTGTTTTTGGACGAGATCGCCGGTTTTGGCGTTGTTTTTCGAACTCCCCTGTTTTTATGTTGTTTGAAACTGTTTGAGATTTAAATGTGATATTCGAAAATATGAACCATGGAATGATTGTTGTTGTGATTGGAATCATTCATTTAAGTGTTATATGATATGTGGAATGTCGTGAATGTGGGATCAAGACATAGTATTTTCAGGAAAGGAAATACCGTGTTGAGATTTGGTTATGAAGTGTATTGATCTGTGAGTATCCTGTGAATGAGGCGATCCTGACTCTGCTGAGATAATGGAATCACATAGAGGAAGTTATTCAGTTGGTGAGAGTCGAAGGAGGTTCATATAAATGGGTGAGTCGTGTGAAAAAGAACGAGCTCGGCCTGTTATATGAATTAACCCTGTCATGCTAGGATAGTGATGATATTGAGATTCATTTATACGCTTGTGAATGTGTGTGATTTCACGGCGACCCTGTGAATGTGTGTGATTTCACAGTGGGTCAGTATGACAGGTGCATGTCTCTGGATGCTAAGTTCAACGCATGAGTCTTCCGGAAGTAGTGTCAAGTGTCTTGTGTGATGAGTCAGTGGAAGTCTGACGTGAGAAATGAGGAACATTGAAATTGATAGACACTTGATGAATTATGTGATTTTAACGACTTTTGAGGAATTGTGAAACATGTGATTTCTTGATGGCTGTGTGATATGAATGAGAAAGTGATGGACTTTTGTGAATGTTTAAAAAGGCTGATCTATGTTGGTTGTCCAGTTCATAATTTAAAGTTTAAAAATATCTAGCTTACCCTTTGTATTGTTATGTGGCTGTTTCTCTTAAAACTATGATGATCGTGTATTTTACACGGGAGCAGATGATCTTCCAGGGAGTAGATCTCCTCAGTGAGTGGTCGCCGGGAGGAGATCGCCTGTCTCTGTCTCTACGTGGTGATCGCCTGTTTTCTGTTCTGATAGCAGATCGGCTGTTTTGGGTCTTCTGATAGGAGATCGCCTGTTTTGTCCTTTTCATGCTGTATTTGGTTTTTTTTTTATTTCGAAACAATTGATGGAATGTATTAAAACCCTATAAGAGGGACGTCTCTTTTTGAATACGATGTACGGGATGATGTATTTTCAATATCTAATACATATGTTGATTTTATAAATTTAATATCTACGCTTTATTCTCTTATATAAATAAGAAAAGGTTTTGGAGGGATGTTACACTCCTCCTCCACCAGTAGATATGCCCAACTTAGCTCGGGCAATAGAGATGATGGCAACAGCCTTGCAACAACAGAGTGCTACTATGGCACAACAGCATCAAGCAGCCCTTCATCAATTAGAAACAACTAGATTAGCAGCAGAAGCGTCTCAGCTTCATCAACAACCCCATACCTTTAGTTTGGAGGATTTTCTGAGACACAATCCACCCAAATTTAATGGGAAGGTAAATCCAGATGAATCAGACCAGTGGGTGAGGGACATAGAAAGAATCTTTGAAGCTACTCAATGCCCTGAAGAGAGAAAGTTATCTTATGCCATTTATATGCTTATTGAAGAAGCTGAGTTTTGGTGGATAGGTATGAAACAGATGATGAAGGACAGAGAAGAAGTTGTCGCTTGGGAGAGTTTCAAAGTAAGATTCATGGAGGAGTATTTTCCTGATAGTGTCAGATATGCAAAAGAAATTGAATTCATGCAGTTGGAACAAGGAAATCTTTCAGTCACAGAATATGCTACTAGGTTCAAACACCTAGCTAGATTCTACACCCAGACCATGACTGAGGCTTGGAGATATAGAAAATTTGAGTTTGGGTTGAAGCAAGAGCTTAAAGAAGTGGTGATTCCTATGTCCATTAGAGAATTCCCAGCTCTAGTGGAGAAGGCAAAGGTGGTGGAGAGTCTAAAGAGTAGTAGTGGAGCTATTAGGCCACAGATGGTGGGAGGACCTTCTAGAAGCACACCCAAATATGAAGATAAAAAGAAGCCTTATTCCAGACCTCAATCCTTCAGAAGTGGAGGGCCTACTTCTCATATGCTACCAAATGTCAAATGTTTTAGATGTGGTGGGGAACACATAGTTAAATTTTGTCCTCATCCAGTGCCAAACGTTACATGTGATAAATGCCATAGATATGGTCATGCTACGAAGGACTGTCGTGCCAGACTTGCGGCCCCAAATAATATTGGAGTACAACAGAATAATAATCAGAAACCCAGAGCAGCTGGCAGAGTTTTTGCCATTAGTGTAGCTAAAGCTTCGCAGTCAGATAGCCTTGTTAGAGGTATTTGTTCTATCCTTGGAACACAGTTATCTGTATTGTTTGATTCTAGGGCAACCCATTCTTTTATATCTTTTGATTGTGCTAAGAAACTTAAGTTGCCAGTTCGAGAATTAGAAATTGAGTTGGTGGTATCTACACCAACAGAAGGTATTATAGTAACTTCTTCCATGTGTGCTGAGTGCCCAGTAATTATAGATGGACAGAGATTCAAGATCAACATGATTTGTATACCTCTAAAGGATTTAGAGGTTATTTTGGGAATGGATTGGTTGTCTGCTAATCATATCCTTATAGATTGTGGTCGGAAAAAGTTAATTTTTCCTAAGTTAGGAGAAATGCAAGTTATCTCAGCCCAGCAGTTTGAGAGAGAGATACAAGAAGGCGCAAAATGTTTTATGCTTTTGGCCTCTTCTATATTTATTGATAAAGTACAAAAAGATATGTTTGTAGTTCAGGAGTTTATGGATGTATTTCCTGATGAGATTCCTGGACTTCCACCTAAAAAGAGAGATAGAGTTTGCAATAGACTTGATTCCTGGAGCAAGCCCAGTGTCAATTTCTCCATACTGAATGGCACCAGCAGAGTTAGCTGAATTGAAGAAACAACTAGAAGACTTATTGGAGAAACAATTCATTCGACCTAGTGTTTCTCCATGGGGAGCTTCAGTGCTATTAGTGAAGAAGAAGGATGGTTCATCACGTCTATGCATAGATTATAGACAATTAAACAAGTTAATGATTAAGAATAAATATCCTCTTCCTAGAATTGACGATCTAATGGACCAGTTGCATGGAGCAGTTGTCTTTTCTAAGATAGATTTGCGCTCAGGTTATCACCAAATTTTAGTGAAAGCGGAAGATGTTCAGAAGACTGCTTTTAGATCAAGGTATGGTCATTATGAATTTCTGGTTATGCCATTTGGTGTGACGAATGCTCCAGCTATCTTCATGGATTATATGAATCGAATCTTCAAACCTTTTCTTGATAAGTTTGTGGTAGTGTTCATAGATGATATCTTGATCTATTCTCGTACAAGGGAAGAACATGCAGAACATCTTAGAACTGTCCTGAACATTTTGAGAGAAAAACAGTTATATGCTAAACTTTCAAAATGTGAGTTTTGGATGTCAGAAATACAATTTTTAGGACATGTTATCTCTGCACAAGGAATAGCAGTAGATCCTTCTAAAGTGGAGGTTGTACTTCAGTGGGAACGTCCTAAAACTGTTATAGAAATTAGAAGCTTTGTGGGGTTAGCAGGATATTACAAAAGATTTATAGAAGGTTTTTCTAAAATAGTTGCTCCTTTGACCCAATTGACTAGAAAGGATTATCCTTTTGCATAGACTGAACAATGTGAGAGAAGCTTTGAAGAGTTGAAAAGAAGGTTGACTAATGCTCCTGTATTGACAATCCCTGATACCAATCAGCCTTTTGAGGTCTTTTGTGATGCTTCCTATCAAGGATTGGGTTGTGTTCTAATGCAGAATAAGAAAGTTGTTGCCTACGCTTCTCGTCAGTTAAAGGCGCATGAAAGAAACTATCCAACTCATGATCTAGAATTGGCAGCAGTTGTCTTTGCATTAAAGATATGGAGACATTTTCTTTATGGAGTTAATGTTAATGTATTCAGTGATCATAAAAGCTTGAAGTATTTGTTTGATCAGAAGGAGCTTAATATGAGGCAAAGGAGGTGGATTGAATTTTTAAAGGACTATGATTTCCAGCTAAGATACCATCCTGGGAAGGCAAATGTTGTTGCAGATGCGTTGAGTTGTAAAAAGATACAAATGTCGTCGCTTATGATTAGAGAGTTGGCATTGATTGAGGATTTCAGGAGTATGAATTTGGAGGTTTCCATGTCTTCAAATTGCATTAGTTGTAATACATTTGTTATAACTAATGAATTTCTGAAGAAGGTGAAAGAGAAGCAGTTGGAAGATTCCAAATTGAAGAACTTCATGGACTTATTAAATACTGACAAGGCTAAAGACTTCTCTTTAGGAATGGATGGTATTTTGAGATTCAAAAATAGAATATGCATACCAGAGGATAATGAACTAAAACAAACAGTGTTATTTGAAAGTCATAAAAGCAAACTCAGTTTACATCCAGGGATGACCAAGATGTATTAAGATCTGAAGAAGTCTTATTGGTGGTATGGCATGAAGAACGATGTAGCCAAGTTTGTAGCTACTTGCTTGACTTGTCAGAAATCAAAGGTTGAACATCAACGGCCCGGAGGCATGTTAACTCAGTTGGACATTCCAGTGTGGAAGTGGGACAATATCTCAATGGATTTTGTTACCCACTTACCACGTACTTTGAGGAAGCATGACTCTGTTTGGGTCATAGTGGATAGGTTGACAAAGACAGCGCACTTCCTACCTATAGATTTGAGAATCTCTATGCAAAAGTTGGCCCAAATTTACATAGATGAAATAGTCAGATTGCATGGTGTACCCTCCAGCATAATATCAGATAGAGATCCCAGATTCACCTCCAGATTCTGGCAAACACTTCAAAAAGCTTTGGGGACTAAACTCAGACTTAGATCAGCATACCATCCTCAGATTGATGGACAATCAGAGAGAACTATCTAGTCCTTAGAGGATTTGCTCAGGACTTGTGTGTTAGATCATTTGGGCAGTTGGGATGAAATTCTACCCCTGGTAGAGTTCACTTACAATAACAGTTACCAAGCTAGCATAGGAATGGCTCCTTTCGAGGCATTGTATGGAAGAAAGTGCAGGACACCTCTGTGTTGGTTTCAGGATGGTGAAAGTGTGTTAATTGGACCATAATTAATACAACAAACCAATGAGAAAGTCAAAATGATTCAGGAAAGATTGAAAACATCTCTCAGTAGGCAAAAATCTTATGCAAATCAAAGAAGAAGACCTTTAGAATTCTCTTCGGGTGATCATGTCTTTTTGAGAGTTACACCGTTCACCGGTGTAGGAAGAGCACTCAAAGCCAAGAAGTTGACTCCTAAGTTCATAGGACCTTATCAAATTCTCAAGAGAATAGGTCATGTGGCTTATGAAATTGCCTTGCCTCCTCCTTTAGCTAGCATTCACAATATTTTTCATGTATCTCAGCTAAGGAAGTACATACCTGATCCCAGTCACATTCTAGAGTCTGATTCAATCCAGGTGAAAGAAAATCTGTCATTTGAAGTGAAGCCAATCAGAATTTTAGATTCACAAGTGAAACAACTTCGTGGAAGAAATATTTCCATGGTTAAAGTATTGTGGGATCTCATATCTGAAGACTCCACTTGGGAAATTGAAGAGGAGATACGAGCATCATATCCTAATCTCTTTATTGGTAAGTTCATTTTCGAGGACGAAAATTTTTGTAGTTGGTGATAATGTAACAGTGGTGAGAAAAAGGAAAAAAAAAACCAAAGACCCTTCCCCCCCCCCAGCACGCGCACCACACCATTTTTCTCTCTCCCACCATATTCTCTTTTTCTCTTCTTTCTTAATTTTCTCTCCCAATCTTCATCTATTTTAGAATCTGATCGGACCACGTTGTAGCTGGGGAGTTAAGGAACATTTCTAACCGATCAGAATTTTAAACAGAGTAAGTTCATTTTTACTCTAAAGATCCTTTATTCTTTGTTTTTCGCTATGTTTTAGTCATCAATCTTGGTGGGGTCAGTTGAGAAGGTTAATCCTCTCAACTTATTCTAGTATATACTGAATTTATGTTTTGTTTGGATAACTTGCATTAGGCCCGAAAATCTTAAAGCTTATCCAGACGGTGGAGAATAAAATTCTAGAAGTTGCTTGGAAAGCAAGCAGTTAAGGTAAGGGAAGCTAAATTTAATTTTTTAATAACACCCTAGGCTAGAAGATTCTGGATGTGGAAGGGACGTGGTCTTAGTATTAAATTTCTCTTGCAGGGATGTTGTTTGTTTATATATTGAGTTGTTTGTTTATATTTGTGTTATTTGTTTATATATTATTTAAACTTGTAAAAATATTATATTTTGATGGTCTAGTATTTAAGTTTTATTTTTTTTTATATTAAATAAGATTTTAAATATTGTGGATTGTGTTTTGGAATGATACTGTATGATGAAAATGATATGAAATTAATGTCATACATTTGGGATAATGTATGAGTTGTTGTTTGATGACATTAAGTATGAAAAGTCTATGTTTAACAGAGATCCTCTAGCTTCACTGATGATCTAAGTCATGTAGACTAAGATATCAGGTGGTGAGAAGCTGAGAGGGAGTTCATACACACCGGGTCCCACTATAGACACTCGGTATTAGATGTTTGAACTTACCCTGATCCTTTCTATTGGATTCACTGATAATCTTTGGATCAGTGGTAGTCTCTGGTAGGGGCATACTTAATGAGTCTTCCGGAAGACGAAGTGGGATTGAAAGGAAATCCAATGATTGTGATTGAAAATAGATCCATGTGGTCTATATGAATGATGAAATTGATATTGAGATTTTATATAACAACATTTAAAGAAAAGTTTATAAACTATTAGTTTGATTTGTTCTTTTTGCATGAATTTAATATGCTATGAAAATTCTTTTCACTAGCTTACCCTTGCTTTTCGTGTTGTGTTTGAACTGCGATGACTGTACTATGTACACGAGCAGATGACCATACAGGTGCAGGACAGCCGTAAAAGTTTCAGAGTTTTATTTTGAGCTATGGATATGTAAATATTTATACTTATATAAGTCATAATCTTGTAATAGAAATATTTTGAAAAACTATAAATTTGTACAGAAATATGTAGAATGTGTATTAAAATAGTTATTTTAAGAAATTTTCGGGGTGTGACATAATAAACAGGATTATTACATTCTGACTTTACCCACTAATTCTGATAATTCAGAATCTCTTCCGCAAATTTATTCGCATTTACGAAACAAGTTTAACACATTTAATGTTTCTCATTTTTCACGATTATTAACTTGTTTTTTCTTATTTGTTATATATATCTTTCGATTTTTTTAACTTTCGGGTCTTTAAGAAAACAAGACATTACTTAATAGTTTTGCATCGTTTACGAGTGAATTACATATTTACATTATTATTTAAAATAAACTACATTAAAATATATTAATATTATATATAAGTTTTTATATTATAAATAATACTTTTAATCTAAGTAAGTTGTACTTCTGACTAAATTCTATAACTGTACATGTCTTATCTTTATAAACGTATATAAATATATAAAAGACAGAAGACGGTATATGAGTTTGAAAACCTAAACTTCATTTTATTGTTATGATGAATTCTTCATCAAACATTTTTACGATCCATCGTGACAACCGCAAACGCAGCAAGACTGGAAGCAATCCCTTAGGCATGTAGGCGGAGGGGAACGGCACTTCAATTTATGACAATCATTTACAGTCTGGCACTGAATACATTCAAAACCAGAACCTGCAAACTTTTCAATCTTATCAGAAGAACACTAATGGTTAATTCACAAAAACTGTTTTTTTTTTATATCGTGTTTCATATCAACCTGTTCTCCTTTTATTATTATTCTCTCCTAACATCACTATAATGAATTTTATTTTTAAAAAGTATTTCTTAATTAAGAGAAAATATATATTTAAATTGTTACTTATCTCTAAAAAGATGTAAGTCGATTGATCATATAATAAATAAAATCAAAGGAAGAGAATATGTAACACCCTGAAAAAAAATACATATAATTATCATAATAGAAATTCTACTGGTTTCCATACCTACTTGGAGTTTTTCAAAATATTCCTATTACAAGATTATGGCTTATAGAAATACAATTATTTACAATATAATGTTTAAAATATCCTAAAACCTTCCAAGACCTTCTACACCTGTATGATCATCTGCTCGTGTACGTAGTACAGTCATCGCAGTTCAAACACAACAAGAAAAATAAGGGTAAGCTAGTGAAAATAAAGTTTTATGATACACACAGTTAAATCAAAAAATAAAATAAAATTACATGGATCAATTTCTCAGTTATTCAACTTTCTTCAAAATCCAACATAAAACAATCACGTAGATCTCACATGGATCTATCCATCCAAGATAATCAACAAACAACGTCTTCCAGAAGACTCGTATTAAGTAAGTCCCACCAAAGACTAACACCTGATCCAAAGATTACCAGCGAATCTAACAGAAAGGGTCAGGATAAGTTCAATACAACCCAAGCCGTGCATCTCATATGTCACGATGTGCATGAACTCCTCCATCAGCTTCTCACCACCTGATATCATAGTCTATGTGACTTAGATCATCAGTGAAGCTCGGAGATCTCTGTTACCGCATAGGCATCAATACTTAATACACAACAAACATCAGTCCATACATTATCCCAAATGTATGAATTCAATTCCATATCATTTTCATCATATATCATTCCAAAACAAAATCCACAATATTTAAAATCTTATTTAATATAAAAAAAAATAACACTTAAATACTAAACTATCAAAATATAATATTTTTATAAGTTTAAATAATATATAAACAAACAACACAAAATATAAACGCACAACATTCCTGCAAGAGAAATTGAATATTGGGACCACATACAGAATCTTCTAGCCTAGGGTGCTATTAAAAATTAAATTTAACTTCCCTTACCTTAATTGTTTGTTTTCCAAGCAACTTCTAGAATTTTATTCCCCACAATCTGGATAAGCTTCAAAATTTACGAGCCTAATGCAAGTTATCCAAATATTACCAAATTTTAGTATGAACTTAATCAAGTTGAGAGAAACACTTTTCTCAACTGGCCCCACTAATATTGATGACTAAATCATAGAGAAAAACGGAGAATAAGGAAACTTTAGAGTAAAAATGAACTTACTCTGTTTGAAAATCTGATCGGGTAGAAATGTACCCTGACCCCTCAGCTACACCATGGCATGATCAGATTTTGGAATAAATGAGGTATAGGAGAGAAAAATGAGGAGAGAAGGGAGAGAAGAGAAAATGGAAAAAGAAGAAAAAGAAAAAAAAATAAAGAAAGATCGTGACGGGGGGAGGGGGCTGCGGGTTTTTATTTTACAAAATACCTGTTCCAAATGTTATGAGAAATAAAACTATCAAGCAAGGAAGCAATACTGAAGTTTTTGCCATTTCTATATCTCTCTCCGATGAAGTCACTTTTAGAATCAATTGTTGCAAAGTTATCTAATAAGTGAGGACTATTTATATTAGGAAAAGTTTTTTTATACACAATGAACACTTGCGAAAGCAAAATTTTAATGTGAAAAATATTTTCAACTTGAAAAATAAAAACTCATGGAATCTAGTCCAGAAAATATTTCTACTATGAAAGTATGATTACAATATTTTTTTTCTCTCATTCTGTGAAGATAACACTCTCAATCTCATTCAACAAGGATGAAATACATTGTCTCTCTAGTCTTTCACTAAGATTTCTAACCTCACACTATAGTGGATATCTTTTCTCTCATTTAGTGTCTACGTTGCTCTTCTCACTTGCTTACATTTTTCTTCCTCACAAGTTTTCTTCATATAGAGAATGAGATGAATGTTTCTTCATAAAGAGATAATGGATAATTAATACTTGTTATAATTCTAATATACTTTGAAAATACTATTTTTAACTTTTTAGGTTGAACTCCATAGTCTTCAAGAAAAATATAATTTCAATACTTTAGAATGATCATCATTTAATATATTCAATTGATCAATTATCAATGTAAGACCCGAAGCAGCACTGCCCCGTCCCACGTTCATTTTCTTTTTTTTTTCCAACTTGCTTTCTCTCTTTATTTTTCCATCTCTTCCTTCTCTCTTAATTTTCTCTCCCATACCTCATTTATTCCAAAATCTGATTACGCCATGTTGTAGCTGAGGAATCAGGCTACATTTCTACCCGATCAGATTTTCAAACAAAGTAAGTTCATTTTTACTCTAAAGTTTCCTTATTATCTGTTTTTCTCTATGATTTAGTCATCAATCTTAGTGGGGCCAGTTGAGAAAAATGTTTTTCTCAACTTGATTAAGTTCATACTAAAATTTGGTAATATTTGGATAACTTGCATTAGGCCCGTAAATCTTGAAGCTTATCCAGACTGTGGGGAATAAAATTCTAGAAGTTTCTTGGAAAACAAACAATTAAGGTAAGGGAAGCTATATTTAATTTTTTAATAGCACCCTAGGCTAGAAGATTCTGGATGTAGAAGGGACGTGGTCCCGATATTCAATTTCTCTTGCAGAAATGTTGTGTGTTTATATTTTGTGTTGTTTGTTTATATATTATTTAAACTTGTAAAAATATTATATTTTGATGGTTTAGTATTTAAGTGTTATTTTTTATATTAAATAAGATTTTAAATATTGTGGATTGTGTTTTGGAATGATACTGTATGATGAAAATCATATGAAATTGATGTCATACATTTGGGATAATGTATGAGTTGTTGTTTGATGGCATTAAGTATGAAAAACCTATGTTTAACGGAGATCCTCTGGCTTCACTGATGATCTAAGTCATATAGATTAAGATATCAGGTGATGAGAAGCTGAGAGGGAGTTCATACACACCAAGTCCCGCTGTAGACACTCGGTATTGGATGTTTGAACTTACCGTAATCCTTTCTATTTGATTCGCTGGTAATCTTTGGATCAGGTGGTAGTCTCTGGTAGGGGCATATTTAATGAGTCTTCCGAAAGACGAGGTGGGATTGAAATGAAATCTAATGACTGTGATTGAAAATAGATCCATGTGTGGTCTATATGAATGATGAAATTGATATTGAAATTTTATATAACATTTAAAGAAATGTTTGTAAATTATTAGTTTGATTTGTTCTTTTTGCATGAATTAAATATGTTATGAAATTTCTTTTCACTAGCTTATCCTTGCTTTTCTTGTTGTGTTTGAACTGCAATGATTGTACTACGCACACGAGCAAATGATACAGGTGTCAGAGGGTCTGAAGGGTTTTAGGATGTAGTTTTGAACCTTATATCGTTAATATTTGTATTTCTATAAGTTATAATCTTGTAATAGAAATATTTTGAAAAATTCTAAGTTTGTATAGAAATATGTGGAACGTGTATTATAATAGTTAGATGTATTTTCAGGGTGTTACAATCAATATTTATTAGTCATAATCTCATTAAATTAAAGAGAAACTTCCAATAATTTATAATAGAAAAAAAATAGAAAATTAATTACGTGACATATACAATAAAATTATATTTACTAAACGATAAGATGCATTAGTTTTATCAAATGTGACAAAATAATAATCAAGATTAAGTTAAATTTAAAAATTTATTTTTTAATATAATATTTTATTTAGATTCTCTCTTAACTGTTCATTAAACTTAGGCTGCTATCGAAACATAAAAACCATTTAAATGTTAGCTAATATACGGAAAACAAATAAAATATGGTCAAAACTTCATGTATGAAAAAACGTGTCAAATAAATAATTATCACGTCACTTTAATTATCCACACACACAATATATATATATATATATATATATATATATATATATTATTATATATTATATAAATAAGCAGTTAACTATCTGTTTAAGAGAATTGATTAAAACCTAATTTTCCTAAAAATTAAAATTGTTAAAATCTTAACTATTAAAAACTATATTTTACCAAAACAAATAAAGAATAAAAAAATTATTATATTTTCATTTTTGTGATATTCATTGGATTGATATGAATCAATCTAGCAATTTTTACGTCGAAACTAAACAATTTTAACTAATTTAATTTAAGTGGCTCAATTTTTTTCGGTGAATGTGTTCTAATAAAAACCCAACTAATAATTTATCTTTTCACTCTGATTACGAACCAACAAAATTATAATATATTCTGTTCTTATATTTTTATGTTTTCTACCTAAACATTCTGATGACTAGATAAACTATTTTTATTAACCTTTAGATTAATATAAATCTTATAATTTCCTTTTTTTTCTCTACTTTATTTTTCATTTAATTTTATATATTATTTCCACCTTAAGTCTATTGAGATAATATTATTAGAATCAATCACCAAATTTGAGTTATTATCAGTTTTGGAGTTTAGAACTTAGTTATAGTTTTGTTCTTAAAAGAATTTTGACGAAACTCCGAGTTTCAAAATAGACAATATATTAAATGTATTGATTGAACCTCATGATGACATCTTAACATACTTAAATTCGAACTATTGATGACGTTTGTAGGATGAAAAAGTGATTTTCGAAAGACGAACTCTCATTCTATTAATTCTTGACTTAAGATTTATTTTGATACGTCAATAATTTCACATTAATTAGGAGTCGAAACCAAAGATATTTTACATACACTTTTTTTTTATTAACTCTTTTGATATAATTTCTAAGCACATAACCAAAAAAGACTCCAAATTCTTGATTTTAGAGATAATATCTGAATGAACTTTAAGTTGAAAGGTATGTATTAATGTCTTAATTTGATATTTTTATTGTAACAGCATTGCTTTTTAAAAAAACCACACACACGTTCTTTTTCTTTCTTCCTTATCTCTCACTCTCTCTTTCTCTCTTAATTTCCTTTTTCAATCTTCATCTATTTTAGAATCTGATCGGACCACACTGTAGCTAGCAAGTTAAGGAACATTTCTACCCGATCAGAATTTTAAACAGAGTAAGTTCATTTTTACTCTAAAGATCCTTTATTCTCTGTTTTTCGCTATGTTTTAGTCATCAATCTTGGTGGGGTCAGTTGAAAAGATTAATCCTCTCAACTTATTCTAGTATATACTGAATTTCTGTTCTGTTTGGATAACTTGCATTAGGCCCGTAAATCTTAAAGCTTATCCCAACGGTGGGAATAAAATTCTAGAAGTTGCTTAGAAAGCAAGCAATTAAGGTAAGGGAAGCTAAATTTAATTTTTTATAGCACCTAGGCTAGAATATTCTGGATGTGGATGGGACGTGGTTCCAATATTCAATTTCTCTTGCAGGGATCTTGTGTGTTTATATTTTGTGATATTTGTTTATATATTATTTAAACTTGTAAAAATATTATATTTTGATGGTTTGGTATTTAAGTGTTATTTTTTTATATTAAATAAGATTTTAAATATTGTGGATTGTGTTTTGGAATGATACTGTATGATGAAAATCATATGAAATTGATGTCATACATTTGGGATAATGTATGAGTTGTTGTTTGATGGCATTAAGTATGAAAAACCTATGTTTAACGGAGATCCTCTGGCTTCGCTGATGATCTAAGTCATGTAGACTAAGATATCAGGTGGGGAGAAGCTGGGAGGGAGTTCATTCACACTGGGTCCCGCTGTAGACACTCGGTATTGGATGTTTGAACTTATCCTGACCCTTTCTGTTAGATTCGCTGGTAATCTTTGGATCAGGTGTTAGTCTCTGGTAGGGGCATACTTAATGAGTCTTCCGGAAGACGAAGTGGGATTGAAATAAAATTCAATGACTGTGATTGAAAATAGATCCATGTGTGGTCTATATGAATGATGAAATTGATATTGATATTTTATATAACAACATTTAAAGAAATGTTTGTTTTTCTTGTTGTGTTTGAACTGCGATGACTGTACTACGTCAGATGATCATACAGGTATCTGAGATTCTTGAGAGCTTTAGGATGTTATTTTGAACTGTATATTGTAAATATTTTTATTTCTATAAGTCCTAATCATGTATTAGGAATGTTTTGAAAAGCTTCAAATTTGTATAGAACTAGTAGAACTTTTATTGTATTAATTAGATGAAATTTTATGGAGTGTTACGTTTATCATCTAATTTATTGGGGCTTAATTTATGTCCTTAGTTCTTAAAAATTGCTGTAAATCTATTTGAGACAGTCAATATTGAAAAACAAATTATTTTATTCTCTCAATTTAAAATATATATATATATATATATATATATATATATATATATATATATATATATATATATATATATATATATATATATATGTTTCGAGTCAAAAGACGTTAACGGTGGTAACGTCTTTTAAAGAGCGTACACAAATCAAATGTTGGTAATGAAATTCCACTTTTTCTCACTTTAACTACATTAATTAAAAATAAAATTTAAGACATTAAAATATATTTTTAAATTTGAAAAATAAAAAATATTATTCTTAATTAGAAAGTTAAAAAATCTATTTGAAATTTTAAAAATCAAAAACATATTTTAACTAGATTTAGTTCCGATTGAAAATAGGATTAGAACGGTCGAGCATAGGTATAGTCGTCCGTCTACAGAATGTTGTTAAATTGTTGGATGCTTACTTGAAAATTAGTTGCAGATTTTATCTATATTAGTAATTCTTTTTGCAAATTTTAAATAAAATTATTTCAAATATAAAGTCAAATAAAAGAAAATTATATTAAAAATAGTACAAATGAAATTAATTTTTTATAAAATTTAATTTCAATAAATTGTACCTTAAAAATATAAATTTAAATAAGATTGATCTATTAAAAATAAATTTAATTCTTAAATTTAAAAAATATATAAATCTATAAAATTAAATTTTAAACATTTCTTTCCTTCTTAATATTTTTTTCACTGACAACTTTCTTTTAGTAACTTAATTCTTACAAAATATATAAAACCCTCTAACAATAAATTATCAATATCTAGTTAGATACCATGATAGTCATATATGTTCTTGAGAAACAAACGGAAATAATAGAATGTTTGTACTCGTTATATGTAAATATTTATTGTAGATTTTACTAATAAATTTATGGAATGCATATTTTTTTACCATCCTACTTAAAACAGAATTAAATAATTTATTTATTATATTTTGGTATAGAAGTTAATGATATATTTAAGTGATAACTTAAAATAAAATAATAAAGGAATAAGAGATATTTTTACCTTCTAGTATGTAAAATTAAATATTTACGCACAATACACAACTAACGGATATAAAATCTTCAAAATCCAATTCAATATTTGATCATATTAATTTGGCTTGAATTTACAAAATGATATTTAAAATATGAATCAAATCAACCTAATTATTGAATACTATCATTTATTAATACAATATTTGAGAGATAAATTGATATTATTCTAAATTTGAATCAATCCATTTATGTATATACTTTAAATATTGAAAATTTGTAGAATAGTACATTATTTTAAGTTCTAAAAGTGTAAAGTTAAAATATTGTATTTCTTCGATATTTATTTATGTGTATTGTTCACGGTCTATTCAAAATTTGGGAAGGCCATGACTATGTGGATATATAGAAAAAATTCAAATAATATATGAATTTTGGACAATTTTGGATTTGAAACGACTGCTATGTCGGATAATATAACGGAAGATTACGGGATTCAAGCGATGAAGAAACTATAAGAGGAAAAATAGCAATCATCCTAAAATCTCACCTAGAAGGAAGGATCATGGAAAGAGGTTCATTTTATCTGGCTATATTCATTAAATAAAAATTTCAAATCGTAATTTTAGTAAAAGATTCACAAAAAATATAATTTGTTTTTTTTATGTAAATGATATTTGAATTGAAGAGACTAGTATTTAGAGGTATACAAGAAAATTAAAATTTTATTAAAAATAATTTTTTTTAATGTATTTGTTGATGAGAACCAAAAGTTGAAGGAGACAAATTTGTATTTTTTTATTAGGGTATTTCTTCCTACACCTAAAACATTCTAGAATTTAATTTCCATAACATAAAAGTCAATCTCAAAATGGAAATTTATAAGAGAAAAAACTTTATTGAATAACCTTTATAGGACAACTATTTTACTTTCATAATTTATAACAATTATTTTAGTCTTTGGAATTCGATCTCTGAAATTAATGGGGTGCAAGAAAAAATTTAAGAAAGTACAAAAAGAAACACCCATTTTATTATTATTATACAGATTGACCTACCCGCTCCGTATCTGATCCATGTGGGTTATGTGAGACGGACCTTATTAGCAGGGGTGGCAAAGCGGGTTGGCCCGCCCCGCGGGCTTGCGGGCCGGTCCGCTTAACTTTTACAAAACCTAGAGGAAGATGGTGGTGTTTGCAGTGGAGGATGCGTCGGACGGTGGGGACGCTGCCAATGGAGGAGGCTCGCGCTCGCAGTGGAGGCTCGCGGTGGTTCGCGGTCCTGCTCGCTGTGGTTCGCGGTCGCTGCAGTCGTCGTTCGCGCTCGCGGTGGAGGATGCTCGCGTCGTGGTGGTTGCAGTGGTGGTTCGTGGTGGAGGAGAATAGGAATTGGGATTTTAGGGTTCAGGCACAGTGGACCAGTGGTGGAGAAATTGGGATTCAATTAAATTGAAGATAAAAACGCAATGCACTGCAACAGCCACACTGCCAGCACAAAATATCAATTTTCACTACGGGCTGACGGGCCAGCCCGCCCCGCCCCGTCGTAAGCCCGCACGGGCCGCAGGTTATGTGGGCGGGCTTAAGCGGGTTCGCGGGCTATAGATGGGAACCCGCCCGCTTTTTTTGTGTGGGCTGCGGGTCGGCCCGCGCGGCCCGTCCCGTTTTGTCTGCCCTACTTATTAGGTCAACAGACAAATATAGTTAACCTGCACCACATTTTTCATAGTAGGTTGTGGATTGACCCACTCACATTATCATCCCTACTATTGTTTAATAGCTTCATCTTATATTAAATATAAATATGCACTATTATGTATTAATTGAATCAATAACATCCCAAACAGAATTAACAATAATTTATAATATAAAAAAATATATTACTAAGAAATGAATTTAAACTTAACTCATCTTCATAAAACTTGTTTATAAGATAAAAAATAACTTAATTATTAATAGTTTTAATGTCATGTTAAAAAATAAATTTAAATTTAATTTATTTTTATAAAATCGATTTATTGGATAAAAATTATTTTCACATATATACTATAATTTAGTTTTATCAATAATTAATGCAGAATCTATAAAAAAAATTATTTCGAAACAATGTAAAATACCAAAATTCAACAATAATATCCCAAATAAGAATATGCAAATGAAAGAAAAAAGGTATTATTTTATAGTTTGTCATTAAAAATAAATTCCACAACAAAGGCATGGAATTTTTTCATCTTAATTTATTAAACCATGAAACCTAAACTTTATTAAGATGAATTGTTGGTGAAACATTTTGACGAGATGCTTCATCACAATGGCAATAGCAGCATCCGGCGTCGCATCCACGTAAGCAGGTAGGGTTTATGCACTTTATATTCTGACAATCTGTATCACTCTTGCATTCGTCTACACATGCATCGCGAAAACCTGCAAAATTTATTAACCCTTATTAGAACCCTAATCATTTGTTAAAGAAAATAATAAATAAAGAAAATTAAACAAAGAGGAATACCTGTTCCAAATGTTATGAGAAATAAAGCTATCAAACAAGGAAACAATATTGAAGGTTTTCCCATTTCTGTACCTCTCCTGTTGAAATGATCTTTAGAATCAAGTTTTTCCTGGTAAATGGTTTCGGTTTATGAGGATTATTTATAATGTAGTAACAATAACAAAGTAACAAAGCAGATTAATGTTGTCCTGTGACAGTAAAAGTCAAAGCTAGAGTTCAAGTTTCTATTTATAACAGTAATTCATTTTATTAGTTTTTTAATAAATGTAACGAAGATGAAAATTTAAATAATCATCATTTCAATTTTGATAGAGTTATTGAATTGACTAGTTGTAGGTAGTATTTGACTTTTAAAAAGGGTTATAGGTTATAGGAAGTATTTGACTTTTAAAAAGGGTTATAGGTTATAGGAAGTATTTGACTTTTAAAAACGGTTATAGGAAGTATTTGACTTTTAAAAACGGTTATAAATAATATTTTACTTTTTAAACTGGGGTCAATATGTTTATATATATCTTGTCTAGGTCTTCCTATCTCTTCATGTTTTAAATTATTAAAAAAATTGTAAATCTTAAAATAAATATTTACTATTCTTTCTTATCTTTAATTTTTTTTTTCTCGTTAGCCAATTTTTTTATTCTCTCTTAATAGTTAACTTTTCAAAAAATTTACAAAGTTTAATAGATTCAAGAGTATAGGGCCACTTTATTATTAATAATAATAATAATAATTATTATTATTATTATTATTTTATTTTATTTTATTTTTATTTTTATTATTGAATCTACTTCCCCATGAAAATCAGAGGCAAGGGAAACGAGAGCCCTTGGCTCTCAGATCAGAGTTGAATTTAGACATACAATTTAAAAAATAAATTATAAATTATTGGTACTAAAAATACAAAATTTTGGAATGATAGTGAAAAACGAGCGAACAAAATAATTTCGTACGTTTAAAATTTAAAGTTGGAAGTAATTGCAAAACTTATAAAATTTAAATTTGTAATGCAGAGTTCTGAATAATGGAAATCAAAGCTTTTAAAGTTTGGTACATTTTTTACTACTGCCTCTTCTCATCCAAGAGGTCTATTATATGGTTGTTTAAAAAATACAACGTTATTTATCTATAGTCCTTTTCTGAAAACTTTACCAATTATTATAACAATACAAACTTTTGTATATAATCTTTCTATGCACATGGCCACACACACTTCTTTCTTTTCTCCCTACCACTTTTATTCAAATCTTCAATGATGTTATCTTAGGTTTATATTTTAACGATTTTAATATCACATTAAAAAATAAAAATTGTTCATTTATATACTATGAAATATTTTTATTATCGTCAGATCTCTAATTTGTTATGAAACGGTTATAATAATTTGTGTACTACTCAACTCAAGATATCTAAGTTATTAATATCAAGTTAATATCATAGAAAATTTTTAACCTGTAAAAGTCAAGTTATTAATATTTATTCTTGTAAAAATTGTTGTTAATGCATATTAGAATTAGAATAATAAACATTGTAATTCCTTTAAAATAAAATTTGACATTCTACCTAGCGACACATGTAGATTCTTACAATCTATAAATACAAATATCAATAAATTTTATATTAATTTATTATTCTGATATCATTGAAACGTTATTCAATTGAGCTTTGAAGAGTCTTTTGCATATAAACTCCGACTTGACATTTGGTGATAAAGCTTGAGAATTCTATAAAAAGAACTCAAATTTTGGGTTTAGGCCACCAACAACTCAAATTCAACATCTTAGAAGGCCCATTGCCAAATCTAGTAAGAAGTGGGGTTCGTGGTCATTTTGATTAAATGGGTGAATTACTTGTATGCAAATTGGAAGTAGGTCCACTCAAATTAAAGAAGGAGAGAGCAAAATGAAACCCACTATCTTGTTTTTGTGTTTTCCAAATTTTGGATTTGTTTTGCTTTACGTACTCATTGTTTTAAAACTCCCACCCCAAGCATTTTGTTCTCTTAAAAAAGTCTGGACCATTCATTAGGCCCAACATTTTATTTGCAACACCCTTTTTAAAAGCCTGGGCCTACTAGGCTGCCCAAGAAATTTGCTATTTGCCCCCACTCTTTTACAGCAAATTCTCCTTGCACCTCAATGCCTCCTTCTTGCACCACCATATAATTTGCAAATGACAAATATACCATTGACAGTATATTTGAGGGTTTTGACCGTGTTTGGGTCACTTTTTCATTTTGAGCTTTCTCTGTTACTGCACTGTTGTTTGTGGATCGTTGCTGGTGTTTGTGGCTATAAGTTGTTGTTGTAGGTGGTGGCCGAAGGTGGTGAAATCTAACTATGATGAGTTTTGTGTGCTTTTATCATTTTTTTTTTCGTTTTCATGATATATATCGGATTATCTATTTCGTGCATTTTTTTTTTAATATCAGTTTGTATATTTCAGTAAGTGTAACCAGATCCAAGATTGTATACTGGAATACAAAAATCGACTTATAAATATATACATTCCAATATACAATTTCAAATCCGATTACATGTATCACAGAAAAGCCTCGTCTATCACTCAAAAATGCAAATTCTCTTGGACCACGAAGATGTCGCCCATGTAAAAAGTAATGGAGGGTGCACTGAAAACAATAAGAAGTGAAGGGAATAGAGAAATAGAATTTTAATATTTTAGGGTTTAGTAAAGGGTATAAATGTAATTTCATCTTAAGTAATGGAGGTGCAGGGAAAATTTGCCCTCTTTTACATAATGCATCAACAATCGTTCTTTTGAAAAGTCTGAGTTCATTCGGCTGGCCCAACAGTTTTACTATTTGCTGCCCAATTTTTTATATAAGCATCTATTTTTTGAAAAAAAAGCTTTTGTTTCTACCATAACAAAAGTGGTTGGGTCTGAACTTCCTAGAGAAGATGGCTTTTTAACTATTTCTTTTATTTTTATGATAACAAAGGCTATTTCTTTTATTTTTATTATAAAAAATGTCATTTCTTCATTGGAGCTCATAATTTAGAGTATTCATATTGAATATTCATTTTAGAGCTCAAAAAATTGGGTGGGAATTGTATACAATTGACACCAACCCCTCAGTTTATTTATTAATGTTATTGTGTTAAAAATTTCTCCCTTAATTACTAAGTTATTTTCACAATGTCATATATGAGTGGGTATTAAGTTTAATATATTAATTTCACAATATCTTTAGATATATATTTCTTCTCTTTAATTTTCTTTACTTTCTTCTTAGATATTTTCTATTTGATACCTTATTATTTCTTTTCCTTTTAATTCTAACAATTGATATTCTAAATACATATAATTTTATTTTAATATTTGAATTTCGTTTTCAAGATATTTTTTATTTCTTCTTGTGAATATTTTATAGTTACTTGTTGACTAACAAATTCTTGAATTGCTTTTGTCCAAGAAGCTTGATATGGAAGGTTATGAAATGAATCTTAAAGTGCTTATGTATTTGTTTTGCAAAGAAAAACAATTCAAACGGGATTTGAAAATATGATAATTAATCACATTTAATCATACGCATGTAGATTTTTTTGTTTCCTTAATTATATGATTATTTGATCATTTAATATAAATCATTTCTAAACATGAATAATATAGTCATTGAAGAAAACGTTTTGAACACTTGTTATTATCTAAAAAAATCTTTGATTGCTACTTCTTGATAATGGTTTAAAACTAAGTTAAGAAGACAATCTATCATGAGACTTGTTCCACGCACTTTTAAACAATGTCAAAAAAAAATATTAAACCTCCAATATATAATTGTTATAAAATAGAAAAGAAAAATTAATCATTTTAAAAAATTGGAGTGAAAAAAAGAATCATGAAATGTAAAAAACAAACTAAAATTTGTAACTTCTAATAGATTTTTTACAAGAGACAAAGTATATAAAAAAGAGAGTATTAGTGGTAATATAATAGATAAAGAATATAAAAAAGAGTATCAGTGCTAGGATTCCTCTTTTAAAAACAGTTTTCATGAATACAGTTATTCTACGTAATATTCTTTTCAATTAAGAACAATAAACCACTATAATGGTGATCAATATCTGACTGTTCAAGATGAACAAAATCAATCAATTATCTGGTTAATTGTTCTTGAACTGAAAATACTTCTAATCATTTCAATATTGTTTTTCTTATAAATTATATTGAATATGCTAAATATATACTATATTTACAGTGGTGTGTGAGAATCAGTATGATTCTACATGTTTTTGGTCATCTCCCACTGCAACTCTGCTTGTGAGAGAAGGTCTCATTGTGACAATTGCTGATTCATTAGCCCCAGCTTTAAGAGCAGCTTTTGCAGCTTCCAGGAACCTCTTCACTGCATCTTCTGCGTACCTGTTTGCTTCTTTCACAGTCATAGTTTTACCAATGTTTGGGTAAGAGTTGAGTACATAATCACCATTGAGCTGGGATGCAAGCTGGATCAATTCCACTTGGAATTCTGAAAGACTTGAGTTTTCTCTTGGTCCATGATCCCTTAGTGTCTTCATCTCCGGAAGAGTTTCTATACAAATAACCATAATGCATGAAATAAATAAAGCACCTGCATCAAACAATTCTTAATACGAAATGACAGATAAAAAGCTCTGTGTGCTCTATTTTGGATGCACTCTGTTGGTGTTTCAATATACTTCCAAACCTCTTTTACATATAGACAAAAGTGGGAACTTACTAGTTTTTTCTCAATGCAGCTACATAGGAAATTTCCAAGACTGCATTCAAGCATGGCTTGCCTAGCACTAGACTATTGTCTATATTAGGTTTATTACAATGGATGGAAATTTCAGAGTCTATTACAAGTATCTTGAGCTTGTCAAAAGAACACCAAATTTTAAAGTTTTTGTGCTTGTAAAGTTTTTTATATACTAATATGACGCTAGCTTTTGATGATAGACCAAATTTTCACAGACAATCATTTCTGGTCAGGAAAGGGTTGCTTTAATTAGATGCTTGGACAAGAGAAGAGACTAAAAATGAATTCAACAAAGCATATAGTAGTTCAAAAGGCATTGATTGCTACCATGACAGAGTACCAAGAATGCTGGAATCAGATGTAAATATCAAAGAAGTAGATGCAAACCTGGACAATCGTCACGAGGAGTATCTCGAAAGTGAAAGTACTTTTCAAAGGTACCAGCCCATGCATCTCTCTTCGTCAAGAAATTGGATTTTAAATTAAAAAGCTTCTTTACTGTGGCAGGAATTGACGAATGCTCGTACTGAGAATATGGGGTTGGACCCTCTGCTTCATGAATCACTGCAAAAACATAAAAAATAGCATTTCAGAATCATCCTTTTTCAAACTAACATAAAGTGGTTATGGATTCTTGACCAAGAGACTTATTATTTTTATAACAACATAAAGAAAACCAAGACTGATGAATCATCCTTTTTTAAACTAATTAGCATCATCAATGGTCTCACATTCCGAGTTATACAATTTATAAAGAAAACATCTCATCCAGCGATGGATCAAACTTAGATTCCTTTAGCACAATATATTCATAAAAAAAGAGATGAGGAGATTCTGATTCAGATCACATAACAAATTCATTTCATGCCTTTTTTTGAGGATTTTTGTATGTTGAGTGGAGTAGAACTATTTCTCATCATTATCACATATTCCATATTTGGCATCAAGCAATAAGCTACTATCTTACAATTCACAAACCTACGAGCATAGATTGTCCGAGAAGTGAGAACTACAGTATACACAAAGATTATCAAAACATGTTCTCAGCATATTACGCAAGTACACAGGCACACAAAATTCAGTACATCATTTTGAATTAATACAAAAAAAATTCCCATTGATACTTATAAAATGGTACACACACATAACTCCATCAAGTGCAAAAGTGAGTAGATTCATAAAATAATATCTCAAAACTCCAATATCAGTACCCACCTACAAGCCAATTAACTCTATGTCAAGACCCAAAATAACATCAACATAGGCATGTACTGTACAAATCCAACTAAAGCAATCGAATATTAATTAATTGATGTCCTTAAAACTCCATCACGAACCAAATAAACCTAAACTTCATGCACGAGTATACTTGAACCAAGCCGAAATGTACAATACAATTCAACTACCCAAAACAAACCAAACTGCATCACAATTCCAAGACCAACAACAAAAACACACTCAGCACGAAGTCAAAAATCCCCGAGCAACCCAACAAAGCAAAAACACATTCAACAAACTGAATCAATAAAACCAAAACAGAACTCATCAAGAGCCCAAGATCTTGTTTGATTACTGCTTTCTAAAATTTGTTTGTCTCAACACATCTGGCATGAAATTTGACCGTTCATCTAGTTTTGAGTAAATCAGATCCACATCTGAAAGTGTTTTGTCCCACGATCACATCTCTATTTTCTAAACATTTGCTCCCTGAAAACAAGACGAAAAAAATCTACCTATTTCCGTTTTTCGGATTTTTAAAACACTCCTTCTAGAAATAATATTCAAAATATCATTCAAATAACAGCTTTTTAAAATCAGACAAAACCAAATTATCTCAATTATCCAATACAACCACAAAAGCTCAAAAACTTATTTAAAAGTTGTCCCCTGAACACTAGAACAGATAAAAAAAATACCTGCCGTCTGTTTCCATTGTTTTAGCTTTTTAAAAAACGATAATTTTCGAATTTTAAAAAAAAAGTTTTTCAAACAAAATGGCATCACAAACAAAACCCAGATCTCAGTTAACCACCACAACCTCTGGATGAGAACACTACACACATCAAAGTTCATGAAAACACCTGATTTAGAAGCAATTTTCAAATTTGCATAAAAATCATCATAAACAAAAAAACAGTTTTCAAGCAAAACCCAAATCATCTGAAATCGGAATTAACCAACAAAACTTGAAAAAGCTCAAAACTTTCCACCACATACCAGTACCCTTCTCGATCCAAGGCGAGATAAGAAAAGTGGGCACCCTCACCCCCAACCTATCAAACCCAAAGTAATAGGGGGGAGGTCCAATGATCCCATCAGGGTTAGGCACACCCTCCACCGGTGTAGCCACATGATCGTAAAACCCTCCATGCTCATCATACGTAATCAACACTGCCATCTCCTTCCACTGAGGACTCTTCCTCAAAATCTCATACACCTCCTTAACAAACATCTGCCCCTCCGCCACGTCATGGGAGGGGTGGTCGTCGTTGGCCGGAAAAACCTCCACATCGAAGTACCTCTGTTCCACCACCACATAGTTCGGGAGATTCCCTCTCTGGGCGTGCTTCCTGAACTTGAGAGCGTAGTCATGGAACTTGACCGCGTTCTTGAGCTTGCGGAGGCTCTTGAAGAAGAGCGTGGCGGGGATGTTCTGGTAGTAGATGCCGAAGGTTAGGCCGTTCTCGTTAAGGGAGTCAAAGATGGTTTTCTGGGGGAAACCGAGGACAAGGTTCTTGCGGACGTTGCTCATGGCGCCGTGGGAGGTGGCGGAGTGGATGTAGAACCGGTTCGGTTGGGTCGAAGCCGGAACCGAAGCGAACCACTTGTCGAAAACGGCGAAGTGGGTGGCGAGTTTGGTGTAGACGGGGAGGATTTCGGGTTTGAAACCGCTCATGACGGTTTTGGCCATGCCAGGGAGGATGGACTCGGCTTGCTGCGCGAAGCCGTTCATTGGGGCCGGATTTAGTGTTGTCTCGTTGGATCCGAATATTTGCTCGCGGATGGCTTGGAACGAGTGGCCGGGGTCGGCGTCGATGAAAAGGGCGTCGTCGGAGACGGTGACGGCGGGGGAGGCGGCGTCCTCGACGGAGAGAGGGTTCGATTCGGAACCGGTGAGGCCGTCGATGTCGGAACGCGAGGGTTTGAGCCACCCGAGGACGTGGTCAAAGGAGCGGTTCTCCATCACTATCACCACCACGGTTTTGATCGGACTGGAGAATTTGTGCTTCTTTCCGACGCTGACGGAGACGAGGAGGAAGAGAAGTAAAATAGATACGAAAACTCGCCGGAGACCCATCTCCGGTGACCGGAATTAGAAAAACAGTGAAGAAAAAGTTTTAGTAATAAGTTAGAGTTGCTTGGTTGAGGTGATAAAGGAGTTGCAGTTAAGTTACTTAATTAAGAGGCGAGTGAGAGTAAGGGGTAATAATGGAAAAGACGACACTGCATTGGATATGCTTTCAAATTAAGGATCTTTTGTTCCTGTCTTTGTCTCTTGCTTTTCTACGAAACACCCAAAAATCTGGACCTTTTATTAATTTTAATATATTTTTATATATAAATTATGACAAATGTGTAAACATATACTCTCTGCCTCCTTGTAATTGGATATCCAATTTTGTGTAAATAAAAACAATATATTCTTGGAATAATTCTAATTATAACCATCACAGGTCTGTTGTTTTGTGAAAAAAAAATATTTTACTCAAGTCTTACTTGAAAGTCAAGAGAAAAAAAAAATGGAGGATGACCATGATGTACTTTTTCAATCATTTTTTAAATGAAATTCATGTCTACTTATGGGTGTATAAATAAATAATCTGTAAAATGAAATGAAGTGTGGATGTAGAAAAAAAGTATTAAAATTTCATTAAGAAAAGGTATTGTTAGGGTTTGGTAGAAAGGGACCTATATATTGCAATAAATAAAAGTTGAAATTTCTGGTAAACAATAATTTGATCATGTTTGATGTCGTTGTGTGATGTTAAAATAGGCATTTGTGTAAAATAAGAGGAATAGTTGGACCAATAAAAACTTAAGATTTCAATCAATGTTAAAAAAAATAGTTTAATCTTCCAAATTTACATAATTAGCTCTTTAAAAAGTCTCAATACTAAATTAATTATCAAAAATTAATTACCATTTCAAAAGGATTGTAAATGGAAATTTAACTTAGACTAGATTGAGTTTTATGAAATTATATATCACAGTACAGGTTAAGTCTAATTAATGTTGTCCTTTTTAGAGGCTTAAACCTAGACTTTTAATAAAGCTTTTTAAATAAGCCAACAATAAATTAATCATATATATGTATATATATAAGTATTTAATATTTTTAAGTTGTTAAATAAAATAAGTAAATATATAATTTCAAATTATTATATCTTAAAAAGAAGTTATACAAGGATAATGACACTTAAATACGTTGATAACCTTTTGTTATTAGCAAACTGACTTAGAGTATAGTTTTTTTATTAAGAATAATTAATATATATATATATAAATATATTTTGAAATTCCACATTGTTTATAAATAATGTTCTCCGGTTGACCTCATCTAGTGAAAAGTTTCGTTTCTGATCTCTCTCTTGCTGCTCTGGAATGCAACTCTATTGGGATAAAGGGGCTTTACCAGTTAATCACACTCCGACAATCAAGTGACGTACCTTTATCAAGGTTCTCATGGCAACCACTTTCACTAATGAGAGTGTAATCTCAACAGAAAATATTTAATCATAACAGAAAAATCACCTATTAATGGGCACCACTTATCTTCAGGTGCTAACAACAGAAAACATTTTGTTTCACATGTGCACCATTATTTTCGAGTGCCCTCTTTTATTCTCAACAACTATTAATTAATATGTAACTAACATGTATTAATTAATATATAACTTTACATATATATGTTATTTTCATAATAATATGATAACAATTTAAATAGTAACAATTATATCTTTCATCTTCAGAATAATATCACAACAGATAAAATATCTCTTTATCTTTTATCTTAATTATCTTTTCTGGGCTGACCAACGTCTGGGCTGAGCTCATGACCAACCTCTTGGGCCTAAACACCAAGCTGACCTCCCCTAAATACTTGGACC
The DNA here is from genome assembly GCA_013389735.1 of Phaseolus lunatus. NCBI lineage: Eukaryota > Viridiplantae > Streptophyta > Magnoliopsida > Fabales > Fabaceae > Phaseolus > Phaseolus lunatus. The sequence goes on along the minus strand of CM023862.1, from coordinate 22,947,230 downwards.
GAGATGACGAGCTCTTCTACACGGTACAGATAAAAACATTTTATAGTATATAAGTGGGTACAAATCTCACTTTATGAGCTTTATAAGGTTGGGTTATACTTAAAGTCTACTTCTTAAGATGCTATAAGAACCATTTAGAATCTATCATAGCGAAAGTTTGTTGAACTTACCCAACCATTCATTATCGGGTCACTATTAGACCGCTATCGGATCACCCATAAGTATATAATCTCACGCATGAGTTTGAGGGTCTTGATGTGAGGGATGTATGTGATAGAGATCTCACATATACTTAAGAACATTCTACCGTGTATAGGTGGATGCAAATTTAATTTATAAGTTAGTTTTATAAAGTTGAATTAGACTTAAAATCTATTTCTTAATATAATATAATAAAAATATTATCATTTAATAAAAAATTACTTTTGATGATAAGTTTGTTGACTTTTATGTTAACAACATTTGCTTTTAAATCCTTTAAATAAATAAGATTTAAAGAATTGACCTTGCTTATTCGGCAAATGAGTCTAAATATTTTTTACGAACTAAGTATTTGAAACACCTTTAAAAGATTAATAAGCTTATTTTGAAAGCTAATTTAGTGAACACAAACTATAAGAAGTTAATGAAAACATTAATAGGTATAGATAATATATAGTATGAGAGGTGTAAATACCGACAAATCATATTTATAAAATAAGGTATATATATATATATATTTATTTATTTATAAAATAAGGTATGCATATATATATATATTATTATTATTATTATTTATTTACTTTTTTAGCGAGCCATGAGAGAAAAGCTCAAAATCTAAATTTAGAATATTAATCCCAATGGATTAAGTTTTAAGAGAATAATGACCATTTGCTACAAAACCATGTATGAAATTTATAAATTGATATATATTTTTTTCTCTCTTTTACTACTCAACAACACAATACATTCAAATCATTTAAACACTTTTATAATATTGTCAATATATTAGTAGGGAAAAATTAATGTTATCCTTAATCAACCATAATACAAAATAAATCCAAAAAATTAGAAAAAAATCATTAACAATTAGATTATTCATGCATTTACAAAGAAAAAATATTCAAAATATTGTGTAAAATACAGTATCATTCATAGTTTTTTATAATAGGAATACGACCTTCATATTAGCAGCGAATTACAGGTCATTTTGTGTTTGAAGAATATTTCTAACCTATTATATAAAATAAATCTTTCTATAACTCTAAGCTTTTGTTTAGATTATGAAAAGAACATTCTAGAATTGGATTTAGAATGATTTAAGATAAAAGTAAAAAAAAAAAAATTAGGTTGTTTTGATTAAAGTATATAAAGTGGATTGGTAGAAAAAAATTATTAAAATAGATGAGTGAATGAGATTGAAATTTTAATTTTTCTAAAATATTAAAATTGTAAGTTTATAAATTTATTTTTATTTTTAAAAATAATTGAAAAATGAAATATGAGGTAATTAAAATATATTTATAAAAATCAGTATGATATATTGTATGAGGAAAATATTATTTAATAATATATATATATATATATATATAAATTAAGAAAATAAAATACTATTTTCATAAATATATATTAACTAGTAAAAAAAAACAGTAAAAAATAATGAGCGTGTGCTAAAAAAAGGAGGACAGAAAGGTATCCACCAACACAAAATTTACATGACTTTCAGTAATATTTTCTGCATGTGAGAGAGGAGTCCATTTACTCATAACTACATTTTTTCATGCTGACACTCTCCCTAAAACAAACACTGTAAATGTTCCATTGAAGATGCATTTTATTATCAATTAAAAGTTAAAAAAATACAAATGTGAAGTGATCTCATGAGTTTCTATAGGATTTTATGATTTAATGAGAAAGAGTGTGTTAGATAGTGATATTTATATTTATTTTTTGTTTTTGAATTAGTCAAATATGAATTAAATTTGGTGGGATGGTAGTGGCATTTGTGATAATAATACTGTGAAAGTTTGTTTGCACATGAATAACCCTTCAACCAATTGGCCATTGATGAATATCCCATTATGAGGAGGTGGATTTAGACATGAGGTGACTTCTTCAATAAAACAAAAAAAAAATCTTTAATTATTTTTCTTTTATATTTCAAAAAATGGAACACTTTCTTGTTCATTCTCTTGTCCAATAGCATATTCCTTCTTTGGATTTTGGTGGGAGAGATGTCACTTCATCAACCCTTTCCTCAACATTTTAATATAAATGTAAAAGGTTTTCCTCATTTCATTAATATATATATTAACTTTTATTTGTGTATATTTTAAATTTTTCATTAATATTTAAATATTTTGTCACTACTTGATTTTATGTTATTTTAACATTAACTATCGTTTTGTGTAATTTCAGTCTCTTTAATATATGATATTTTGTTTTAATCTTAATATGCGATAGGTCAATAATGATTAAATAATGATAGGCTTAACCAAAATAATTAACATTAGCAATGACTTTTTTTTATAAATTTTTTAAAAGATTATAATAAAAATTGTATTAAAAAAATTTAAAACATATTTAAAACCTTGAAAAACAAATAAATTATAAATTTATATATTTAACTATTAATGAACGCGTGTCATATTAGAAAAGAGTATGAAAAGTAGGTTGATAAGTTTTTAAAGTTTTTTTAACAAAATAAAAAATCTATCAATGGAATATATTATTGTCTTTATGTTTTTTGTCTAAATCATATGTGATCTTAAGTAGATACGTGATAAAGTGTTTATCTTTTTTATAGTGAAGAGTTATAAAGTATTGACATGACATGAAGAATTATTAAACATTTCAATTATGTTAGCAATAACAAAAAATCTTGGAGAAAGGGATGAACGATTTTTTACAGAAGATTTACATGATGTTGGTGAAGAAAAATTTAGAAAATCATGTGTATTATTCTTTGAAGTCTAATTTGGAGCAACAATTATACCTAGGATGTAATAACTTACACTATTATTAGCAACTTTAAGATTGTTTAGTTTAAAAAGCAAGAAATAGATCGATTCACATCTAAATTTTTTATTAAAGGTTTAAAGAATTACTAGTTTATCCTACTTTTTACTTGGTGTTGTTCTTTTTTAAAATATGCAATAATCGTGTGTTGCATGTGAGCAAAGTATGTTGTGGGTTTTGAGAATCAAAGTAGATGGTGCAATTTTTTTGATGTTTTGTTTGGTAATATAAATGTTTGAAAATCCTTATATGAAGGGATAAGATTTTATGATATAATAGTATGATCATGTAAATTTTATTTATATAATAAGTGTCATGACATAGTAATTTGATAAGGTAATTGGGGATGTTACAATAATAACAAAACATCTTAAAAAATCTTAAAGAAGGGATGAGGGAACATTTAGAGGGGATGATATGTGATGTTCATAAATAAAATTTTGGAAAAACAGATGTGTATGATTGTTTGAAGTCTGGTTTGTAGCAACAATTAAACTTAGTTAATTTTGTTTATATTTGAAACCTATGATTAAGCACTAGAAAAGATACATATTTTTAAAATGATTATAATAAGATAATTTTTTAACTAACTTATTTTAAAACTAGACACTACAGGAAGAAAAAACTAATCTTCAAAACCAAAATCACCCTAAACTAAACAATAACATGTAAAAATAGCGATGATACATAATTTGGACGTATATCAAAATACTTTTAAAATCAATAATGTCTCTTACTATTCTAAATAAAATTAAAAAAAAAGTATGAAATATTTATTTTGGCAATTTTAAAATCAAATAACTTATTTTATTATTTTTTCAACATAAAAAAATGTATAAGATATTATTACCTATGTTATTTGTAAAATTGATAACATACCCTAGACAGTAACAAAATATGAATATAGTATTTTATTCTTAATCTTTTTCATACAAGTAAAATGAATATGAGATTCACATAAAATCAATTTTCAAATTAATAATTTTATAGTTTTTCTAAATAACATAGAAAAATATGAGATATTGAATAAGTCAGAGTCTTAAATTAATAATATATATATATATATATATATATATATATATATATATATAAACTTAACGAATTATTTTTTGAGTAAGATAGGTCAAAATATCAATAGTCTTTTATTTTAAAAGAAAAATAATAATGAGATGCATATAAAATCAATTTTAAAATCAACAGCTTATTTTAGTCTTTTGTATCACATAGAAAATTTTTGAAATATTAAATACTAATTTCAAAATTAATGACATATTTAAATATAATAATTATATGAGTTTTGACCAACACTTTCACATATATAAAATTTTCTAAGAAATGTATCCTTTTTCTTATTTTATTTCTATATTTTTAATTGCTTCATAATACTTTTCTCGAGCCTTAATAAAATTAAACTTAGATGTTAAAGTTACGCGAGCAGGCATAAGCATTCATTATTAGATATTATTAGACAATATATCTGTATTTTATTGATTTTTTTAATCTTTTCTTTTACTAATTTGATTGAATATGAGTTTCAATAACAGAAAAAAGGGAGAAAATTCTTTACTGTGTCTACATCTCGTTTATTTCTACGAAATACTAGACAAAATTGAAAAAGATTTGAAGAACCATAAAAAATTTAAAATATTTATTTAAAAAAATAAAACATAAAACCAAATGCAAATTTCGTTATCTCTTGTGTGGTAGTTAATAGATCCAATAATATTTTTTTAAACACTTTTAGTTTAGATACATTATATTATATATGTTATATCTATGTAAATTTTAATATGTAATAATTAAAAAATTAGAATTCTATTCACTTGTTGACTTTGTCTCTATAAATATATATCTTTTTGAATGAATACTAATATGATTTTTTGAGAAAATATAAGATTCTTAAACAATTTCTCCTATACCAAAGGAGTTAATCAAAGTATATACTCTTTTTTTCCTCTCTCATAATAAAGCGTCTTAATTGGTTTGGAAGGTGAAAAGACAAATTATTAGTAAGATGAAAATAAATCATTAATATTGTAAAACAGTATTTTTTAGCATGTTTGACAACTTGTATTCTTATTGATGATGATGAAGGAGGAGGATAGAGAAGGGACTGAGAGTTCAAGGTGGTGATAAAGTTGGTTGCACCTGCAGATTTTCACCATTTAGAGCTCTTTTTGTAGGGAAGGCAAATTGAAGCTCCCCACGAGGCTTGGTAGGTTCTTTACTTGATTTTTTCTTTGAGAAAACATTAGTATGAACTATCAATATTTCATATAAAAAATTCAAGATATAACTTTCAACTCAAAATATATAGAAAAAGGTATATAGATCTTCTTTCTTATGTATACTCAATATGGAATCAAACTTGTACTTAGAATTTTAACATTGACATTGTACTTCTTGAACTCCCTACTACAAGGTATTGTCTTGTAGGAACATCATTTTATTCATCCAATTTGGGCAAAAGACAACATTTAAGTGAGGAATTGGAGAGTTGGCAAGGTTTCTACGAGAGTATTCATCCAACTCTAAAGAGTTTGTCATTAAATATTGACATGTCCTCCATTGCATTTATTGAGCCACTGCCATCGATTTTATAACTTGATAGTTGTTGTTTGGCAATCAAATTAAAATAATTTTAGCATAGTTCATCTAATACAGTAATAATCCATCAAATGCCAAAAAGATAATAGTATAATTGTGGTTAAATGATCCCAAATCCTCTCCCAACTAATCCAATAATGAAATCAATAAATTTATGTTCAAAATCTATTTGCAAGCAATAAAAGTTAATAATAATAATAATAAAGATAAAATAGAATTTTTTTAATTTGTTTAACCGTAAACATAAAATAAATTATTAAAACAGCAAATAAAAAGTGGTTAATCCCAAGCTCTTCCACCATTAAATTTTTCACATATACTCTAAAGATTAGTCATTTCTCAATTCTCAAACAAAGTTAAACCAAATTAAACATGCGTCAATTTGATTCAACTTGGAATTTACCAGTAAAGTATGTATCTACTGGTTTAACCGGTATTCACTTTGTTCCATGTGTATACTTCATGAAAATGCTTATCTCCTCTTTTTTAAATCAGGCACCCAAGAAATCAATACTAGAACAATGAACAATGTGAACTAATTAAGAAACCAAAGTTTATGACAAAGAAGACTTTCAATCATGCATTCAAGTACAACCTCTCACAAAAAACAATTTTCCAAGAGATTAAAACAACTACAGTAAAGAATTAAAAAATGACACTTGTATTGATCAAAACCTCGAAACTCAATGAGAAATTATAAAGGAATCAAGCAAAAAGGTTTAACCTCCCATGCGGAGGCAAAAAAAGAATAATAATAAAAGAAAAATAAAACTAGGTATAGAATGTGTTTGTTACTATGAAACATAATTCAAAAGCTCTATTTTTTCTTCATTTGAAGTTTCTTTTGTAATTTTCTTTTCCTAGCATAAAATCATATTCAAAATCTATCTCATGATATTGTTTTACAATTATCAAATGTTTCCTTTCTTGTTTCAAATTACTAAATTTTCATTCCCAATCAATCTCAAATTTTATTATTGTTTATCTTCCAGATATATTGTTTCCAATTTTTCTTCAAATCTATGCATTAATTGTAATTGATTCCAACACTATCTCAAATTTCATTATTGTTTCTCTAATTGATTCTAACACTACTATAAGAGATATCACATTGAATAAGAAAGAAGACTACTTATCATCTGATTTAAAGTTTTTGAATTACCTTAATGAAAGATGATTTGTTAATGTAATTAAAAACTTTTCATATGAAAGAAGAAAAAAGGGCAAGCATATGCTTTCATTAACTCCTTCAATTTTTTGTTCCAAATCTTATATTTCCTCAAAATTATATTAGTGCTCATCCAAGAACATATATCTATAATCTATAACAATATATAATATATAAAGAGAATTTCTTTTTTTATGTACACATTTTTTTTTCAGTTTTATTCTTTATAATTTTTAAATATAACAAATTTAATTTTATCCTTTAGAATATTAAAACAAATTTAGTAAAATACTATATTCATATTTTGATACTGTCTAGCGTATGTTATCAATTTTACAAATAACATAAGTAATAATATCTTATAAATTTTTTATGTTGAAAAAAAAAATTATTTGATTTTAAACTTCCAAAATCAATATTTCATACTTTTTTATTTTATTTAGAAGACTAAAAGACATGGTTGATTTTAAAAGTAGTTTGATGTACGACTAAATTAAGTATCATAGCTATTTTTACATGTTAGTGTTCAGTTTAAGGTGATTTTGGTTTTAAAGATTAGTTTTTTTTTTCTTTTAATGTCTGGTTTTAAAATAAATTAGTTAAAACATTATCTTATTATAATCACTTTAAAAATATGTTTTATGGTGGTAACCACAGGGGTTGGTAGTTAGTCATATGTTTGAAATATAAACAAAATTAACTAAGTTTAAAAAAATTGTATCTTGTTCAGATTACTTTTAGTTATCTCCTGTGACATTATCTGCAAAAGTTACTAAAAAAGAATTTTGATTTGAAGATGAATGAATGAAGAGAATATTTTAGGTAGTGGCAAGAGAAATTAATTATAAGACTCATTAAAGTAAAGATTCATTCAATGTAGTTCCGTTATCTAGTTTCAAAATTTAAACATTTTCTATCTTATTAAGACCACTTGAAACATATACTGGTATATATGATGGTGAATCAACAAGACATTGGCATGGAATTTGGTACTAAAAAATCAAATTCATAATTTGTTTAAATTGAACCACAAATAAATAAACTCCATGTTAATCATAATAACTCCCTCAAAATTACAATCATATTATTGAAGTCAAATAATAGATTCTCACTTTTATAAAATAAAAAAATAGATTTTCACTGTTTATTGTTTACAACAGACTTTACAAAACACCCCAAGCTATCATATAAAGAATGCAGAATAGAAGACAAAACTAGCATACCCTGAAATTCAAGCTGATGAGTTTCCCTTACCTTGGTAATCTCACCCATTTGGGTTGCAAACAAACCACACCTTCCGTCTCAACAATCTAAAACCTTGAGAATTTCAAAATGGAAGAGGGAAAACATTGTGAAACTAACAGCTTCAAGAAAGGAACATGATACAAACAAGAGCTGTAGTGCACATGTGTTCACTATTTGAACAATCAATGAACAAACTTCCAATGTGAAATTGGTTATGCAGATACAAATTTATAGCCTTTACCATCTTCAATATCATATGTCTTATGCCTATTCTTCCTGCCATCTCTTTGAGGGAAATTTGCAGAATGATGAGAACCACTATGAGTATGAGAAGATGCTCTATCTGTAAAATCTTTGCGGATTTCCCACAGAACCTCTACACAACTCTGCATAGATGGCCGTGATCGCCTCACTGGTGCAAGGCATTGGAAAGCTAGCTTGAGAACCTTTTGTACTGCTTTGTTTGAGGCTGGATTTCTCTTTAGTCTTGGATCCATGGCAATCACAATTTCTCCTTGTTTCAACATCTGCATTGCCTGCATGGCATGCAAACTATATCAGCTCAGGGTTCATTGAAGTGTACTATGTTCTCACAATTTTATTGCAATGATCATTATAAAACACAAAGCAAGTGGCATGCTGTGGTCTGCATTTTATGTTGTTTGTCCATCTAATTCAATTTGTTAAACAAACTAATAGCTTCGCAGAAACATGAGGTTAGCTGATCAAATTTAGCAAGGATCTATGGATCTAATATACTCTTTGTTCAACAAACATTGCTCTACCATAATTTCTTTCCATATCCTCAATGATGAAGCCTCTGTCTTGATGAATATTATATATTTTACAAGATGGATTCTGGTTCAAATTGAGGGTCAGATTAAACTTAATTATCAAAACTAGAAAGGTATACCCAGTCATGGCCAATGCCCAGTTGAATGATTGTATAGTCAGACTCCCATGTAGGACTTCAAAATACTAAACTTGTGCCTTAGACTTTCTTGAAGAGAATAATTATCAAACATCAATAAATGAAAATATAAGTCCATGATAGGGTAATCACAGTAAGAAATTTGCTGTGAACAGAGATACTAATTCAACTTCTTTGGCATTAGATTAGTTTATCTCTATGTTTTTCATTAATTAACTGCACACTTACAAACAAAATCAACAATGCTTTTAATAGTTCAAAATGCTTGCTGGGACAACTTAGTTACTTGATACATACTTCAAAACAAAAAGAAAAGCAAATGTCAATCACGAGCTCTAATATCTATTTCTTGAATAATCCACTAACCACACTGTGCATGCTTAGAATAGCAAGGATTCTGCAAAAAAAAGTTATGTCTTCTATATTTTGTCTGGGATATAGTTTAACCAAACACAAATTATTCTAAACTCACACATGTTCTCATAACTTGGTCTTTTTGTAATGCATTTGGTAGATTGGACCAACTTACCCATTTAATTGTAACTCTCTCACTAAGAGGTCTCTTTGGTTCAACTGGATATCGTCCTGTCATCATTTCCACAAGCAACACACCAAAAGAATAGACATCACTCTTTTCAGATAGATGTTGCGTTCGCATGTAATCAGGATCTATGTAGCCAGCTGTTCCTTTGATTTGAGTTGAAATATGGGTTGCAGCAGGATCTTCTGCACCCAACCGAGCAAAACCAAAGTCTGCTACTTTGGCCCTTAGTTTATCAGTGATTAAGATATTTGATGCTTTGATGTCCCTATGAATAATTGGATGATCTGTCAATCAAACACATACATTCAGGCATTAAGAGCACAAACAAGACTAAATTATTACTTTATCAGGAATACATGTAGATACAGTGCAATAATTAAGCCATCCAAATTTGTTGTAAAATATTTCTTATTTTGTAATCTAATTCCAATGACCCATACCTGTGTACATGTGAAGGTAAGTAATTCCATGAGCTACATCAATGGCTATGTCCAGACGCTCACCAATTTCTAGTCCATTTCCCCGAATACCTGCATTAACAAGTGACAATTTATTTGTATGTCAATATAGGCCACATACTAAGTTCATGTTTTGCAAAAACAACCAATATCTAGCTTCTACAAAAACTAAGTTTTTAGACAAAATTTGACTTTTGAAGACAGCCAAACATGTCACAAAATTGAGTTTATTCTTCAAACTGGTTTGGAACATCCACACCGAAAACCAAACATTGCTTATAGTATTTGATAACTGTACCACAGGGCAGTATATAGACTATGAGGAGGGATTGCTGAAATCATTAGAGTTCCTTTATAAACTGGGCATACCATCTAAATGTTCTCGAAGAGTTCCATTACTAACATATTCAACAACAATAATCTTTTCATCCCCATGCTCCAAATACCCACGCCACCTTACAAGGTTCCTGTGCTCAATATTTGACAAGGTGTTTATTTCATTCTTGAACTCAGCTATGTTCTTGTTCTGTAAATCCTGCCAAAAAAACTTCCCTACATAAGGCTCATTGATGAAAGCTAAAAATAAAATATGATCAGTCCTACATTTGATGAATAAGCTTCTCATACATCAACTTCAATCACAATTGAAAAAGGTTTAGAAATGTGAAATAAGAAGAAGATGAACATCATTATGTCATACCTTCTTGGCACGCTTCACAGCCACGACGGATCCATCGTAAAGCCTTCCCTTATACACTGTACCAAACGCGCCTTCCCCAATCTTATTGTCTCGAGAGAACTTAGCTGTTGCCTTGTAAATTTCCTCAAAGGTGAAGTTCCCAATTCCAAGGTGACTACTTGAAGTGCCAGATGATGGAGAGGATTGAGATAATACCAATTTTGATGAACTCCTAGAACTATCAGACGATATATCTGTGGAAGCTGCAAATTTCAATAAATTTTAGTTTTGGAAAAACACATCAGAACGCAATCTCACAAACACATGATCATGCCCTAACCTAAATAGAATACCCTAAAAGCATAATTTTTAGATAAATAAAGGGTTGACTTGACCATGAACAAAAACACGGTGAAATCAATTCACATAACCAAATTGCAGAAAAGAAACCCCAAATCTTCATTCATCAAACTTACACGATACCCCTCCAACTTTGTGTGTACTCTTTCTGTCATCACTTTGGGGGGCTTCTGAGGCAGATTTTCTTTTCCCAGATAGAAAAGATGAAAAAAAATTCTTGATATATGTCAGAAAAGTATGGTTCTCAACACTGCGCCTCTGTGTGCCATTTCCTGCACCTCTCTCTTGGACACCAACATTCCTTTTTCTTTTATCAGATTGATGCAAACTGTGGCCTGTTGTTTTCTTCATTTGCAGAAGCTAATGCTATTCCATATCATCTCTTATAACCAAATATTAAAAGGAATATGATCTCATTGGCTTCCATTTCATGCATTTTGTTCTTCCAATGTGAATTTGCTTCCTGCAACTTGAAGTTATTATTATAACAAAAAAACCTACCTTTTACATCCCACTAGTCAAAGGATCACCAGCCAAGAAAAAAAAAACATTAAAACCATTCCAAGTCCATGGCTAGCTGGAGTTTGACCGGAATGTGCCAGTCATAGTCACCAACGCGGTTTTCCTTTGATCCTTCCTAATGAACAAATTGTTATAAACTATTGCAATGTTTCTCATATTATGTGTCTTTTAGAGGTAACATGACCGTGAAAGATACAAGTTACAGACTATCATCAAACGAATTTTTATTGTAAAAAAAAAATGTTTAACAGTGAATCTGGTTTTTTATTCTGAAAAAGTGGTTCTGTTCAACTTTTGGATGAGATTTTAATAATTGAGAAATGAATAATGAACATTTCTTTATTTCTAATGTGCAAATATTTTGAAATGAATACTTATATACAAATGAGTCCTGTCTGCAAAAGTTAGAAGTTAAACAATTTAAACTGTGAATGGAAAGTGGGAGAAAGTAGTGAAGTAGTAGCAGATGTTACATGTGAAGATATACTAAGTATTATTATTGGTGTTTTGTTATTGTTATTCATAATTTTGTTCAATTGAAAAGAATGATTCTTTTTTCAAAAAGAAAAAACCGAGACCAAGAAACTTTTGATGCACAAAATGAGTTGGTATCTAGCTGTTAGTCAGAAAGTATGACCATGGTTGTTCTTTGTCTTGTAGTGGAAGAAAAGACGTTGTTTGAGGATTCCAGGAAATTGACAAACAATTTCTAGGTACGGGGAAGGACAAAAACATTGACGGAAGCGAATCTTAAGACCCCAAGAATGACATGTAAATGTGATTGATTTTCAATACCACTATACAAAAGAGCCTCATCTAAACAGTGACTAAGTAACTAGATCATCACCAGTTTTGAATTGCAGCGTTGAATATGCTTCTGATTCAGACAAAACGAGTGAGTTATAGAACAGAAAAAGTCACTTACGAAATTCAAACAGAAAAAAGAGAATACGATAAACCATATTTAGAGATAAATAAATGTATATTCTTAGAAATTTTGTTTGAAGCTAGAATTTTAAAGTTTATTCACTACCGTGTCGAATTATCAATGTAATTAAAATAGACAAATTATAAATCTCTAAAATAATAGATAGAAATATCGTAAATAGAATTATTGTAACACTCATTAAAGGAATAGTTTTTCATCCTAGAGCTACTTTACCATATTCTGAATTTAAAGGTTTTAATAAATTCCCTATAACAGTTCGTTTTGAATCAAATCTAAAATCATCTTTAATAGTTTGCATAGCCATAAATACTATTTTTTATTTATTTAGATATATTCATTGGATATTTCGTAATCGATGAAATACTTGTCTTAATTACTGTGGAAAAATCAGGTTTATGATTACTCATATTTTTCGTGAAAAGAATGCGTGTGCTGATTGTTAGAGAATCCTTTCATTGGTATAATAGACTTTCATCTAATTTGTTCTTAGAATTCTTTATTAATATGTATAGTTTACCCATATATCGTTTTTGTTAACATATAAGTTTTGGTCTAGTCCCTCATATTTTTGTTTTATCTTTTTTTTTTAATCATAATACTTTTTTTCATGTGATACCAAATAATTGTTGTTACTTAAAGTGTCAAACTAGCTGAGATGTCAAGTTGCAGAATGATGCCTAACATGAAAATTTTTTATAAAAAAAAAGATTGGAAACTTGTAAAATACAAGATTTTTTCTTCCTTCTTGTTTGTTTTATACCAATAATAAAAGAAATTATTGTTAATGTGTGAATTAATTAACGGAAGAATACTAAATTAAGAATTCTAGATAATGAAGAACAGTTTTATGGTTTATAATAATAGCATATATTCTTACAAGGTTGAATTACTCCAAAAGTGACTTCTTCTTGTTTAGTTTTTAGGTGTTATAATCCTTTCGTAATCATTCCTTCCATTTCTTTCAGTGACAGGGAATATCTGCAAAGTTATTCTGACGTTCAAGTTAGTTTGAGTATAATTTGTAAGCGTGAAAGCTAAAAAATTACTCCTATTTATACTTTCTGGTTGGATTTTTGTTGTTATGGATCATGCATAAGGTCTAAAAGGGAACTTAATCACGTCTTAATCATGTTTCGCAGATAATTTGACACGTTATTGACTAATAACGTTTTAGGATTTCTTGTGATTTATGTTAGTTATGCCGAGAGGTCGATGATGTTCTCGGCTTCTCATGCTTTACAAATAATCTGATGTGTTACTGACTAATAACGTTTAAGGATTTCTTATATTTATGTTAGTTATGTTGAGAGGTTGATGGTGTTATCAGCTTCTCATGTTTTACAGATAATCTAACATGTTACTGACTAATAACATTTTAGAATCTGTTGTAATTTACGTTAATTACGTTTAAAAGTCAATGGTGTTATCGACTTCTCAACCATCCAATAATACAGTATGCTTAAAAAAATATTTCTTATAAAAGAAATACATTCAATTTTATCATAAAAGAATCAATTTCTTTTATTGTTAAAAGTAATTTACACCTATAATTGCATAATACAATATGATTATACAAAATTAATTCTATAAAAGTCAATTCTAAACAACTTAATTAAATTGTTAAATATCCACAAAAATATAAATTCTTGATTGTTAGCTTTGAGCTAAGGTATCATGATATCACAATTTGAAAGCCCATAGGAGGGGGTTGAATTTTAATTATGGATTTTTCAATAGAACAACGGTCACTTCAGTAGAACAAAAAATGCGAAACTATGTTATTGGCATGATTGACCTAAGACCATGTGTGAACCCTACTCACTAATTTAAAGAAAAATTTATTAATACTATATTTTGTAACATTTTTATAAGTATGTTTCTTATTATTCAAAATTATTAAAATTACAGAAAAAGTGTAGGCTTCTTTTCTTATTTAATAAGTTCCTACCCTACTCAAGTTTAGAAAACTTAATTAATCGCAAAAGCATACCATAACGAATGAATATATTAGAGTATGTCCAAAACACGAGAAAGACACCAATTTGATTTAGACCTATCTATTCTCTTCATTAACTTCAACGTAAAGTTTGGGGATAATTGAATCGCTTTGGTTGACATTTTTTTTTTTTTGCTATTTTGACAAGTATATGAGTAATTATAATTTTTTAATTAATAGGCCACTTATTTAATTTAGTCTTATAGCCAAGCAACTTTGTTCATTGTTGAACATTCAGATAGTTTAGAAAGTAAAATATAATATTACTTTTCTAAATCGATTTTGTTGAGTTAAATTATATTCAAATTCATATTGTTAATATTTATCTATATCTATATTTATATTGTATTGATTGGAGGCGTTCGTAGTGACTGAGGGGACCAAGAAAAGAGTTATCTATATTTATATATAAAGGAAATTTTTCACTTTAACTGTTCTAAATTGTTTTCCTATTTTATTCTTACTTAATATTTTATTTTATTAATTTATTTAAGTTATTTAGATATTTTATAATTTTAGAAGTTAATAAAACAATATTTTAATTTTAAAATTTTTAAATATTTAGTATAAACGATTTTAAAATTTTATTCTTTTTCTTTTCTATATGTAACATTTTTTTAACTACCATTCCTCACTTCTTCATTAATTTCACATATTTTTTTTTAACTTCTCATTTTAACTTTTTAAAATTATTTTTAAAAAATAAAAAAAAATAAAAAATATAAGAGAAATTAATTTTTAAAAAATAAAAAAAAGATAAAAAATGTGAATACAGCCTGTGTTGTCATTAGTAGATAATAATAAATATTAGTTCACAAATCTTTTATTGCTACAAATAATTCTTAGATTTCATTAACACGCGCTATAAATACTGAATTCTGCAAACTTTAATGTTTTAGTTTTTTAATATATATATATATATATATATATTGAAAATAGACCAATTTTATTGTGACTCAGAAGGACCAACTGAAGCATAAAATAGGGCAAATTCTTCCTACACCTAACTTTTTTGTACCTGAACTATTCAACACTTTTAAATTTTCGAAAATGTTCTTTATTTAAGAAATAAAAATAAATATATTTCGAGTAGATCTAGAAAGAAAAATTATTGTGTTTCATAAAAAAAATTCAGAATATAATTGAAACATTAAAATTAAAATCTCATTAAAAAAATAGTTCCGAAATACAAATGAAAAACCAACATTTTCTGCCGATGCAACATCACTCTACCACAAATGGTATAAAGAACAACCAAAACACTTTAACGCACAAATGGAGTGCTAGGGTTGCCGTGGAGAAAAAGAAGGTGAAATAAATAGAATTTAGGGCTTTTTTAATTTTGTACTGAAGAGCAAAAACGTTTTTTTCATATGAAGTATGGGATGCAAACATATGGAAGCAGCCTAAAAGACAGGGCAAAATAAATTTGGGCCGGCCCAACAACTCTTTAAATCCAAACCTATTTTAAGATTAATCAAAAACTCCTGAACAAATCATTTATTTATTATGTATCAACACCACCTTAAATAATTGGGGCAAGCCTAATCAACACTGACATAGCTCAATATTATGCTTTCATTCTCGCCAACAATCTAGAGAAGAAAATGTTAACGCCACAACAAGAGCAAGAAAACAATATCATTCGTTTAACTTCAATTGAACTTACACAGGTCTCATTCATACCTGAACAGAATATGATCATAGTTTACATGTTTTTATGAAACTAAACATCACATGAATTCAACAGAACAAGAAGTTTCACTCTAAAAGAGATTTCAATAGATCTTAGAATTCTTCAGCCTCCGAAACCATAGAGAGTCCTTCCCTGTCTCTTGAGTGCATAAACAACGTCCATAGCAGTAACAGTCTTCCTCCTAGCATGCTCAGTGTAGGTAACTGCATCACGAATTACGTTCTCCAAGAAAATTTTGAGAACACCTCTAGTCTCCTCATAGATCAAACCACTTATCCTCTTGACACCACCTCTTCTTGCCAATCTACGAATGGCAGGCTTGGTTATTCCCTGGATGTTATCGCGAAGCACCTTCCTGTGCCTCTTAGCCCCTCCCTTGCCCAAACCTTTGCCACCTTTTCCACGACCTGACATTTTCTCAGTACAGTTTTGCTACAAACTCGGGTTTAGGGATTTGTGGTTTTGAATTCAATTGCGATGAACACACTGAAGGAAATTGGGGATATTTATTGGAGCGGGAAGAGAGAGCAAGCGTGTTTTTGAAATCTGATCTCTGACGTTGGATTTCGAATTGATCGACGGTTACGCTTTGCGATCCGTGGGACGATAAACCAACAAATAAGGGCCGTCGATAAGTTATTTCAACGGTGAGATATTGTTTTATAACGCATATGCGGATTGCTACTTTATTTTTGCGGGGTGGCGGCACTTTTTAGAAGTTTTTAAAATAAAACAGAGTAAAAATTACCTTTATTCTGTATTTAATCAGTAATTATTACTCAGAAAATAAAAACTATTTTTTAGATTAAATTGTTTCCTTATAATGTTATAAAACTATTAAGTATATGTGTAATAAGTTATTTAATTATTTAATGTCTCTCAAAATGGGTTAATTGGATGCATTAAAACCAGCCCCACATATAAATAATTTGTTCTTACCTTTGTTCACTTAATATATAATTTTAAAATATTACTTCAATCTAACCCAGCTTAAATAAGTTAAATGAGTAAAATAACTTTAATTTAAGATAATTATTTCGGAAAACATTTGTTAATATAGTTAATAAATTGCAATATATAAAATTAAAACTCCATAATTAAAGGTAGTATATAATACATAATTCATAATAAATTATAAGTAACATATCAATTCACTCTTTAATTTTTAAAAACTTCAAATTTATAAGATTTGAACATTAATGTAATTAATCTTTTCATATAATATATATACATAATAAAATAAAGAATGAAATTTTTAATTTAGTTTTATTTTTTTAATGAATATATATATTCATTGTGTGTAGTCCATGCTAAAAGCATACAGACCTACAAAAGTTCATCTTGAAAGAAACGACACTCACTCGTAGCTCTTCACTTTCCCACTTTCTCCAATAGAATTTTACTTTCTGGCTTTGTCAAACTAGAAAATATATAATATATCTTCAATAACGTGAAAGGCAGAGAATTTAAATATTCTCTAACAAAGACTTATGTGATTTTGAATGATATTATTTTCTTATTTTTTATAATGAGTACGTTTTTTCTATATATTTTAATTTTAATTTTAATTAGTTAACAAGTTGAAAAAATTTTATTTAGTTTAGTAGTTTTAATTTTTTTCATATAGTGCAAAAATAAAAAATATTTTTTTGCAATGTCAGTTAAACAACTCCTAATGGAATGATACTCCAATGTTGCATCTGCAACGAAATGCAAATACATTCTTTTTGAAACAGGCCTTAGGAATATAAATTATTCATATCACTATTCGTTTATGTACACGTAGATTATAAATAGGTGATTTGTTTAAGATCAAAAGATTAAAAAGAACTACAATCATGATGTAAATATAAATTAATAATATCATTGTAGTATTCAGTCTTAAAATGCAGTCAAGGTATAAACGCACTCAGTTTCTTCTCTAGAAGAGAATTTTGTGTGTTCTCCACTTTCAATTAAAGGTTGCAATAACAATTCCAACAAAGAGATTGTAAATCCATATAATTTCAAAAGTTTCACATTATGTATCACACATAAAACCAAACAAGTCATTACTATGAAATTAGAATTAGAAGCATTCATAAGAATGCAACAGTAGGAAAACAAAAGAAAGAACTGTTCAGCCTCCGAAACCGTAGAGAGTCCTTCCCTGCCTCTTGAGCGCATAAACAACATCCATTGCAGTTACAGTCTTCCTCCTAGCGTGCTCGGTGTATGTCACTGCATCACGAATCACGTTCTCCAAGAATATCTTGAGCACACCTCTAGTTTCCTCATAGATCAAACCGCTGATTCTCTTGACGCCACCTCTTCTAGCCAATCTACGAATTGCAGGTTTTGTGATGCCCTGAATGTTATCGCGGAGAACCTTTCTGTGCCTCTTGGCGCCTCCCTTTCCCAAACCCTTGCCACCTTTTCCACGGCCAGACATTTTCTCCAAAACTTTCTTACAAACTCGAAATTAGGGATTTGAGGTTTCAGATTCAAAATGCAATGGAAAAGAAGTGGGAGATTGGGGTATTTATCGGAGCGGGAAGAGGGTGCTGGCGTGTTTTTTGAAATCAGATCTCTGCCGTTGGATTTAGAACTAATCCACGGTTCCTCTTCACGATCCGTGGACTAATAAATGAACATTTAAGGAACGTTGATGAGAAAGTTTCTACGGTCAGATATTGTTTTGTAACCAGGTGCGGATTGGGACTAGTTTCGGTGGCTGTTCCTTTCTCTTATGTGATAAACATAAATGAAAATAATGTAGTATACAAGGGTAGTCTTGTCATTCACATACTCGATGTAAGAGAAAATGAGTTAGGTACAAGAAGAAAAAAAAAAGACCTCGACACATTTGTTCAAGAAATTGAATAATCCCAAGAAAAAAATCCTCATAAATCTAATTTAAAACAAAACAATTGAAATATTAATTGATTTTTGTATCAATAAATTTCTAAAATTCCATAATTGTTCTTCATTACAGAAAATCTGGAATCGAAAAAAAATTAGAAAAAGAAATCCATGATAAATTTTGTGTAGTACAAAATTGAAAAATAAAAAATCTCATTAGAGAGACAAATTCAAAATACAAATAATATATTATAAAACAATAATTCAAAAAAATAATTGGTATAAGATCAAATTTATTGGAGAAAGGAAATAATTGTCATTATATTAATCTCACTCATCAAACTTTACTGTACTCATCTAACCTCAAAATATTGATTCCAACCCATCTAATATCATGCAATGGAAATTTTAAAATTTGAATTTTATATTGCAGTGCTTCATTTTTGTTGTTGACCTAGGAAATGTGAAGAGTATGTAAAAGGTTTCCAAGTGTACTGCTGATTTCAATATTATATATTTCATCATTCGGGGTATCACCTCAATATCTGCGCACCATTTAGCTTCGTGAAGTTATTATTGGAGGTCCGAGAGTCTTGTTGGGTCGGAAAAGACTTAGTGTGTGTTTGGATTGTGAGGGTGTGGGTGAGTAGAAAGTTGAGGGTGAGTGGGAGTGGAAGTGTGAAGAAAGTGTGATGAAAGTTGAGGTTGTTTGGATTAGGGTGTGGGTGAGTGGATGTGTGAGGAAAGTTTATTGAAATTTGTGAGTGATGTGATAGTTGTAAGAATATTATAAATTATTTTGAATAGTGTAAATTGTAAGATTACAATTTTACCCTTGTATATAAAAAAAAATAATAATGATTAATCCTATTTCATATTTTAGTTAATTCTAATTTAAAATTAAAGTCTAATTATATTATTTAATATTTAATTAATAAAAATTATTTTTTTATTTAAGATAATTTATTTACGTAATTTTAATATTAGATATGATTTTTTAAATTATGTTATGTTATATATATACAAATATTTATAAAAATAATTTTAGTAATAATTTTCAATATTATGAATAGCGAAATGAATATATTTTAAAAATAAAATAAGAATTTAGAATATAACATGAATATTAAGTAGGTGTCAAAAGATATAATATAAAGTCATTACATGAAGAACATAATAATGTTAATTACAAAAAGAAAAGTCATTCCCAGTAATAACATTTGAATTCTTCTTATGGAGACCTTCAAGCGGTTTTCTAGAAGACATATCTTATTCCGTTGTATGATAATAATTTCATCTTTTTCATCGGCAACGTCTTCAGTGCACCATTTGAAAAAATTACAGCCTAGAACCATGCCACTTCTAATCTATTTTGAAGAAAACAATAAAATTGAACAATGAATAAGTTTAAAATAACATTTTTAAGTTTGTTTCAAACGTAATTGAATAAATTTTACCTTGTAGTTGGGACAACCCCAAAATTTTTTTCCAGCATTTTTTTGTGTTGTCGCTATTCTCAAAACAGCAAATTGTCCACAATCACAAATAGGATCAACGAAGGCACTTGAGCTGCCGGTAGCATGGGTAAAAGTACCACGTTTTTGCACACTACAACCAGTACAACTAGATGACGACGTGTTGTGATACGCAGACATTGAATCACACTTAACCAATGCTGTCGAAGTAATAAGATGGTAAAAAAGTTGCATTGAAAATAATATGATTATGTAAATAAGTAGCATGAAAAGTAGCATGAAAAGTAGCATAAAACCTTCAGAATAACAATAACAATGTCAACGTAAAAAATACTTATGTCAATAACAATTACGAATAAAAATAACAATGACAATAAGATAATGATAACATAGTCAATGGCCTTGATGACGTCGAATGTCACTCAGAGTATCCTCAATTCTGTCCATCCTTTGATCAACCCTGTCAATTCGGGTATTCATGTTTTGTATGCCGGACAAAATTTGATGTAACAATTCTGTTTGAGTGGGGTTCGCCTCCTGAGGTTGACGACCTTCATCATGTTGTGCTGGCAATTCATCCTCTTCATCATCTTCTTCATGTGCATGGTCAGGTCTACCAAGTTGCCATATGCCATTGACCTGGAATACATTTAATTTTGTCATACTTTTTTTGCCAAAGTAATTATTCCAGCCTAGCATTATTGGTTGTTCATTGGACAAGTCGAAGCCATAGACCTCCAAGATCCTCGTTATCAAATTTGCATATGGGAGAGGCATCTTGTTATCCCGACATTTGATGATGTGTTGCATGATGTAATGAGGCCAATTAATGCGTACATTATTTTTTATTAACCACAACATCAAAACATCTTCATTCAGTAGTTGTGCATAGTTGCTTCCTCGAGGGCACAAGATATGCACCCATGTGTAATGCAACAGTCGGTCATTCATTTTCAGACTACCGACATTTTTTATATTCTCACCTTCAACATCTTCACGGATCATGGACGATAAGGCTACTGCTCGATCAAAATTAAGTTCCTCAGGGATCGTCCCAGGGGTTAACTTAAGACCGTCATACTGTAGATGAGCAATGGTCATCCAATCCATTTCTTTAATGTGTATGACTCTTCCGCAAATCTCAAAGGCAAGGTGAC
Organism: Phaseolus lunatus; assembly: GCA_013389735.1. Classification (NCBI taxonomy): domain Eukaryota; kingdom Viridiplantae; phylum Streptophyta; class Magnoliopsida; order Fabales; family Fabaceae; genus Phaseolus; species Phaseolus lunatus. Next base: position 22,925,605 of record CM023862.1, on the reverse strand, counting down.
CAGCAGGTGTCAATTTTGCAGTTGTATAAAAGACTCGTACCAAATCCTCATAATACGGAAGATTAATTCCAATGAAAGGTTGTAAACCTTGCCAATTCAACAGATTTTGGAATTCAAATCCTGGACCACAAAAAAATGGAGTTTGCATCACTTTTGGTGGTATTACTGCTCTTGCGTGAAACTTCTTTTCAAACACCAACAATTGACGCCTGGTACTGAAGTATCTTGAATAATCAAGAACTTGTGGAATCCTAGTTGCTGGCTGAGGAGGAACGACAACATCTTCTGCTAGAGATTTACCCTTATGTGTTCGGTTACGTTTGTGGGATGATGATGCCATGTATAATGCAAGTACTACAATAATTAACTAAAAAAAAGTTAACATAATATCATAAACATAATCGTAGGTGTACGACGAACACAATAGTGGAAGTTGACATAGGAAAATATTACATGGCGAATGAAAGTACAAGTTAACAACCCAAAATATTACATGTCCAACAATAAACAAACAGAGTCAAATATTACATGTCAAATAATCAAACACATAGCAGAAAGACACAAATGCAACGCGATAGCAGAGATCAGAAATCAACGTCTGGTCATAAATGCGAACAACTTTGTCATGCGACGCTCAAATGGCATCCCAAATAGTTGTTTCACTCTTCCTGGATGCTCACATAAGAACTCGTAGCATTGATCCATGACCTGTTCATCTTGGATGTTAAGTTCGACGAGCATTGCCCAAATATCAGACTCTGAGTATTGGTACGATGCATGGCGACGATTATGGTGTACATGCTCAGCATATAAGTCGTTTCTTCGTGTAATTTCCGCAGCTATCTGTTGTGCTGCGGTTGCTTGTGCCCGAGCAATGTCAACCAACTCAGAGCCATTCCTATTGGCATCCTTCATGGATGAAACACATTCTTCAAGATTTGTATTCAATAGAGCAAAATGTGAATCAATACCGTCCATTGTTGGGCCTTTTCTTTTTGATCCTCTAGAGGAGGATGTGCCCGCAGAGCCCACAGAAGGCATAGAAGGAGTATTTGAGGGAGTCTCAGAACGAGTGTCACTGGATTGAATATGAGGAGCAGGTGACCGTGGGACGTAGTCATCTGCTTCTTCAAAGTTCGGTTGCTCAGGGATATAATCCATATTATTGTCATCAAGGTTGATGGTAAAATTACTTATGTCAGGACTTAAATTGATGTCCCGGGCTGTCCTGACCCGACTACCAGTGGCTCTATCATTAGACCATAACTCCTCCATAAGGTCATAATGGCGAATGGGATTGACACGCCATTTCGCAGCAGATGGTTTGGCCTAAAAAGATGTGACATATGAGTACAACATCATCAAGCTGCAATGAAACGTATTTGGTCTGAAAAATTATTATCATCTTACCTTGATCAACTCATTCCAAACTTCGTCCTCCGCTTCAAACCGTGTGGTGGTGTGGTTCCATGCGAAACCACTCAATCCACCAAATAAATCATGTACTTCCCTCCACCTATCCTTCAAGCTTTTTTGACGATTTTTTACATGATTTTTCTTCATACTTGTTAATCCAGCATGGTGTAGAGCCATCACAATGTTACTATATCCCTGGGTTGTCCAACTACCGTCAATTCGGGTTCCTCGTCGTACCTCTTCAATCATTGCATTTAGGAGAATAAGGTCCATCTCTGTCGTCCACTTAGTGACCTCTCTAGAAGCACCTGATGATTGTGGACCAACATTTTTCCCGCGATCCATCTAATATACTTAAATGAAGTTAGTATGAGAAGCATTGCAACAAAATATCAAATATATTCATTGATGGAATTAATTTTTTACATAATCTTGCCACATTTCGTTTGCTATATTGTCTCTAATATGAGACCCTAGGCTATAATCATGGTCACGAGCATGGGTTGGGGTTGGTTCTACTTCGTCTTCTAACAATTCATCATCTACTTCTTCAATCAAAGAGTCATCATTGTCAACCCCGCGAAGAAAGTTATGCAGAATACAACAAGCCAAAACAATTTTAGTCGTAGTATCCAAATCATAATGGGCCTCAGTCCCACTGGCTATAATTGGAAATCGTTTTTTCAACACTCCAAATGTTCTCTCAATTACATTTCTAAGTGATGAATGTCGCAAATTAAACAACTCTTTAGCATTTTGTGGCCCTCTTCGCGAATATTCTTTCAAATGGTATCTAATCCCGCGATAAGGTGTTATTATATTTGGTGTCAACATAAAACCTGCATCACCAAGATAGTATTTTCCTACGAAGATTGTGGAAAGTTGCGTTAGTATATAGAACTATAACCTATTTATTGGTTTGCAGACCAAACCCCCTCAAACTAACCTTCTGGAATAACCAAACGATTGTGTCGTACCAAAGCATCTTTCAATATCCTTGAATCAGAGGCAGTTCCTTCCCAACCAGCCAGGACATATGTGAACTTCATGTCGAAGTCACAACCTGCAAATATGTTCTGGGTTGGCCAATCTTTTCTGCCTCGATAACGAGGTGCATCAGCACGTCCAACCTTAACACGTACATGAGTCCCATCTATGGCCCCTAAACAATCCTAATGTAAACCAAGATTCATAGCTTTAATTATAGAGAAAAAAAAAAACATAATACATAACTTAAGGTAATGTCATCATAAACAAACCTTAAAATAAGGGTAAAATCGACTGTTGTTAAGGATGTGTGGTTCTACAACCGTTCCATTTGGTTGAATTAAGAAATCCCCCTCCAACTTTAAGATTGCACTCAAAACATTGTGAAAGTGACGGGATACTGTTTCTCCAGACCGATGGAAAAAGAATGACACACTTCAATTTTTCACATTATGCCCAATAATGTGCAGAAACTTGGCTACTTGTTCTTCCACGGTTGATCGATATGCATCCTTAACAAGTCCAGTTGTCCGTATTCGTTCACATAATTGAAGAAAAGCTTCTGGTCCCATGCGAATAATATCACGACATTTTACAGTGTGAACCAAGTACTCCATCAATTCTTGTCTACGACGCTCTTTTTGTGGTTGGACCTGACTAATACAGTTGCTTGTAGGACGCATCGTGCGTAACATATTCAATCCAAAACCAATCATGCAAAGAATGATCACTGATGTTTTTTCGTTATTTTTTTTAATTTGTTGTTGGATTTCTGAAATTAGATTCATGTTGACCGCAACAAGATCGTCATAAATTGCAACTGTTTCCTCAAAATCGACCATCTCGGTCTCGTCATAATGTCTTCTCCAATTCGTAACGTTATCCATCTAATGTTTAACTTTCATCCATAACCATTACTACGTGTCAGTGTGAATCCAACATACCAAAAACGGTTACCGTTTCGGTGTATAAGTACACCGATACAGTGACCCTAAAACCTAATCTTAATTAATTTTAATCTAAATTTATTTCTATTATAACAAAATTGATATACATAAATCAAAAAATTATATTGCTGCACATCACTTCTAGTTGTAGTAATTAATACAATTTTTTAAAAAAAATGTTGTAAATCATAACATTAATAATTTATGTCAAATCTAAAAATAAAACCTAAACCCTAAACTTAAACATTATAAACTTTGATTTCCAATTTTTAAATATATTATCTAAAAATAAAAATTCAATTTTTTATACACAATTAGATCTTCCAAAAATAATAACTATGTAAATTTATTATTAAAAATTAAAAAAAGCCTTATTTCCATTGTAAAAAAAAAAAATCTTTACATAACAACAAAATCTGTATCAAAATTTAGACTTTCAAAAACTACTAAATATATACATTTATTATATTAAATTCAAAATTCTGAATTTAGGATTTACGGTTAAATAATTACATAAAATTAAATAACTATAATAACAATAATAATTATGTACAAATTTACGAACTCAAAATATATATGTCAAATAAAAAAAAATTGTGTTTCTATTCATTAGTACATTTTTTTTAATAAAATTTTAAATTAAAACATTACTAATTTATGTCAAATCTTCAAAAAACAGAACCTAAAAATTTAATTCTCAAAATGTAATAAATATATACATTTATTAACATAAATTCAAAATTCTAATTTCAAATATTTTTATTTATTTTTTAATTACTATAACTTTTTTTCCATTATGTACGTAAATAATTTTTTAAAAATATAAGTCTTTTTTACAAACAATTACATTAAAAAAAGTCAAAGTAAACAAAATTTTATTTATTTTCTAAACTTTTACTAACATTTCCTATTATATTTATAATTCTAACATTAATAACTGTCAAATATAAAATAAAATTAGTTATACATTACAAATTCTTATTCCCATTTTCTAGAAATATTCAACATTAATAAATTAAACTATTGTTTTAAACTAATTAAATATTTAAAAAATCATAATTACGTACATTTATAATTAAAAAATGAAATTTCTTACTTAGACGTCTTTTTTTATTTTCCCAATTATAACATTAATAATTTATTTAAAATGTCAAAAAAAAAAAAACCTACATCACTTTAATTTCTATTTCCCTATTCATTTTAAATAAGTAAGTATTTCTATTAACTTTTTACAACACTACAATAAAATCATACACTTCAAATAAAACGTAAATCATAACTTATTAACATGAATAATAAAACCATAAATCAAACACAAATTTCAATAATAAAACTCAAAACCCTAAAAAAAAATTATGTTAAAAAAACATCCTCATCCAAAACACATTAAATAAAGAAAAACGTAAAACAAAATTAAATATGGCAAAGAAAAAAAAACCTGAAGCACAACAAATTCAAGTGAACTGGATGAATTGGAAGAAGAGACCAGCACCACCAACAACCATGAACAAACCACCAGCAATCACCAATGAACTGGAAGAAGAGACCAGCACCACCAACAACCATGAACAAACCACCAGCAATCACCAATGAACCCTGGAAAAAAAAACAGTATGATAATCGATTATAACAGAAGGCAAAAATTGATCCTAATCGATTATCCAAACCAAAAGCCCCCCCTAATCGATTATATCAGACGTGCAAAACGGAACATAATCGGTTAACAGATGAACATAATCGATTATTATATGAAACACACACTGCCCATAATCGATTATGTTCCAAGAAATCAACAGATAATCGATTATGTGGCACGCGTATTCTCTGTGATAACCGATTATGCCGAAGACGAAAGCAAGGGCAGCGCTAACCTGGATGAAAAACAACTACAGAATGGAACTTTGGCAATCCTCACCAAGCCTCTAAATGCCACCAACCACTTCAGAACTCCCTAAGTACACTCAGTTCCTAATTTCCTTTGATTACTTGAGCTTCTGCTTTAGGTTCTGCTTGAGCTTCTGTGAGCTTCTGCTTGAGCTTCTGCTTCTGTGAACTCCCACTACAATGGCCGTCTTATATACACCCTTCATTGCCCTAATTAACTTCCCAACAACTCTCTCACCTGTATTCAAAATTCAAAATCGGTCAAAGGATTCCTGACTTCGTTCAGGAATCTCATGCGCAGCAATGAACAGTGCAGGAAGGACTGACCACAGCATGCACAGGTTGCACACCTTTTCCAGGGCTGCCAGTTCCTTGTCTTTGCATGGGGTGGCAGTTTCTTGTCTTGCATGAGTAAATACATAGCATGAGAGTAAATGAGGGCACATGGACGACCATGCAAAGCCATGCACAGCATTTCAATTGGTCCCAATTCTGAGTAAATGAGGAGGGCAGATAGGTAACTGCACTTATCGTGACGTGGCTTTCGATGGATCCTCGCTCCTTTCTCCTCATTGTTGCGAAGATGGAAAATCTTCACAACTTTCTCTGCATGCGCTCCCTCACCCGCAACCATCGGCAGAAGCAAACGTGGGTGACCTCTGCGTATCCGTCTTCGCATTCGCACCTCCCCTCAATCCAAACAAACCATTAGGGTGGGTTTGGATTGTGAGGGTGTGGGTGAGTGGAAAGCTGAGGGTGAGTGAGAGTGTGAAGAAAGTTGAGGTTGTTTGGATTGGGATGTGGGTGAGTGGATGTGTGAAGAAAATTTATTGAAATTTGTGAGTGATGTGATAATTGTAAGAATATTATATATTATTTTGAATAGTGTAAATTGTAAGATTACAATTTTACCCTTGTATATAAAAAAATAATAAATAATGATTAATCCTATTTGATATTTTAGTTAATTATAATTTAAAATTAAAGTATAATTATATTATTTAATATTTAATTAATAAAAAAATATTTTTTATTTAAGTTAATTTATTTACATAATTTTAATATTATATATGATTTTTTAAATTATGTTATATATATATACAAATATTTCTCCAGCATTTTTTTGTGTTGTCGCTATTCTCAAAATTGATTATTTTCCATTTTATTGTTTGAAATTGATTTTCTTACTTAATTATGTTGATAATTTTAATATTAATTGAGGTTGGTAGGCAAATATTGTAAAATTCATTAAAAATGGGTAGAAAATGATTTTTTATCCAAATTTTTTTGTGGGAACTTGATTTGGTGTATATTTGATGGAGGGGTCCTCATATTAAAGAGAAAATTGATAGATTTGGAGTTGGGAAGAATTAGGTTGAAAAAACTTCAAATGGCCATAACTTTTGATAGAGAAGTCGGATGGAGACGCGTAAAAAATGAAAGTTGTTCGAAAGGACGCAACGAACGCGATGGGCAATCCCAAAGGGGATTGGGATCAACAAAAATTTCAAAAATCCATCATTTACTATTATTTTTTCATTTTTTAGTATTATTTAGGTCTTTTTTAAGTATTTTCAGGTTTTAGTTTTTATACTTACACTTATCAGAAAATTATCAAATTTTTCATGATATTTCCTACTATAAAGTATATATTTATCAAAGCATTATGAAGAGACCACCACCAACAAGAACAACAAACCACCATCAATGAAGCCTGAAAAAAAAAAAACAAAAAGAGCATAATCGATTATGCCCCTTTTAAAACATAGGTCATAATCGATTATGGGTTGAAAAAAAAAAAAAAAGCATAATCGATTATGCCCCTTTTAAAACATAGGCCATAATCGATTATGGGCTGGTTTTGCACACAGAGATAATCGATTATCTCTACACCTTCAAAAGCCCCATAATCGATTATGCCCATTTTAAAACATAGGCCATAATCGATTATGGGCCAAAAACAACAGCACTCATAATCGATTATCTCTTCCAGTGTACCCTATAATCGATTATGCATGCCTTCTATTTTCAGTGCTAATCGGTTATATGAAGAAAAAAACCATGGCAATGCTTAAATACATGAGTAAATAAGGAGTAAATAAGGGCAACGACCAACGACCATGCAGAGCCATGCACAGAGTGGTCCCAGTTGTGAGTAAATAAGGAGGGCAGATACGTAACTTCCCTCGTTGTGACGTGGCTTCGGTCGATGATCGCTACTTTCTCCTCATTGTTGCGAAGATCGGAAATCTTCGCAACTTTCTCTCCATGCGCTCCCTCACCCGCAACGATCAGCAGAAGCAAACGCGAGTGTCACCCGCATATCCGTCTTCGCATTGGCACCTCCCCTGGATCCAAACACACTATTACTGTCCCTTCAAGGATTGTTGAGGTCTCTTGGTGAATGAAGGAGAAAAGGTTGGGACAATGTTGAGTGTCACTATTGTCATAGGCTATTTTGTGCAAGTACTTGGCATGGAACTATGAGGAATTTCAAATGAATAGAGATCAAAGTTTTCAAGTTGGCCAGAGAGAAAAATCGGCAGAAATGACAGAATTAGACGAGAATAAAATACCGAATATCTTATGTTTTATTTGGATCGAGCTGAACATTTGTGAAAAGGAGATGAAGTAAATTTGTGAGAATTACAAATAATGTTTAAGGATTTGAAGATGACAAGATTCTTTAATATGTGGATTCCATTATTGTTTTTGAGTCTGTCAATCCTTGTAATTATTATAATTATCAATCAATGGTTATTAACATTGAGTGTTACTTTATTTGTTGTAAGTGTCATGATACTGAGTATTAATTATATGATTATATACTGTCAGGTTTTGACTATATATGTATATTGTAATTAACAAATTAAATATAATATTTTTTCACCTTTCATTACCCTTTGGTATCAGAAGTTGTGAAGCTTTAAAAGTTTTTTTTATCTAATTCAAATCATGACATTCGCTGCAGATTCAAAATCTCAAAATTGTCTTCCATTCACTGTATCTGTCAAGTTGGACAGAGACAACTATCCATTATGAAAATCCTTGGTGATTTCTATAGTCAAAGGTTGCAGGCTCGATGGCCACATGCTAGGGACAAAGGAGTGTCCTGAAGAACTTATAGTTTCTGCAAATTCAAGCAAGAAACCAAATCCCGCATTTGGAGATTGGTAGGCTCATGATTCACAACTCCTTGGATGGTTGATAAATTCAATGACGATTGAAATAACAACACAATTGCTGCACTGTGAAACCTCAAAACAACTTTGGAATGAAGCCCAATGCCTAGCCGGTGCACACACAAGATCTCGAATCACTTACCTTAAATTTGAGTTTCACAACATCAGGAAAAGAGAAATGAAGATGGAGGAATATTTGGTGAAAATGAAGAATCTCGTTGACAAACTTAAACTTGCAGGGAGTCCCATTTCCAACTCAAATCTAATCATTCAAACCCTAAATGGTTTAGATTCTGAATACAACCCTGTGGTGGTCAAACTATCTGATCAAACTAGTCTCATTTTGGTTGATCTGCAGGCCCAATTACTAACCTTTGAGAGTAGACTTGATCAACTGAATGGTCTTACCAAGCTCTCTCTTGATGCATCAGCAAATGTTACTAATAAAACTTATTACAAAGGTAGCAAATTCAATACAAACAATAACTGGAGAGGCTCTTACTTCAGAAGTTGGAGAGGAGGCAGAGAAAGAATGTCTAAACCAACATGTCAAGTTTACAACAAGGTTGGGCACACAGTTGTAAACTGTTGGTACAGGTTCGATAAGTCTTATTCAAACTCAAATTATTCAGCAGACAGTGACAAATAAGGAGCACACAATGCCTTCCTAACCTCACAAAGCGCTGCTCAAGATTATGATTGGTATTTTGATAGTGGTGCAAGCAATCATGAGACACACCAAACTGAAAATTTTGAGGATCTAGCAGAACATCATGGTAAGAACTCGTTAATAGTTGGAAGTAGTGAGAAATTGCAGATTGTTGCCACAGGTTCCTCAAAACTAAACTCACTCAACTTACATGATGTCTTATATGTGTCCATCATTGCCAAAAATCTATTAAGTGTGTCAAAATTAACTGCTGAAAATAACATTCTTGTTGAGTTTGATGCAAATTGTTGCTTTGTGAAGGAAAAGTTAACAGGGAAGGCAATTCTAAAAGGGACACTTAAAGATGGCTTGTATCAGCTCTCAAGGACTAAAAGGGAGTCATGTACTTATATATCTGTCAAGGAGAGTTGGCATAGAAGGCTTGGTCATCCAAATAATACAGTCCTAGATAGAGTCTTGAAAAGTTGTAATGTGAAACTATCACCTAGAGATCATTTTAACTTTTGTGAGGCTTGTTAATATGACAAAATGCATTTTTTACCCTTCAAAACATTTTCCTCTCATGATAAGGAAATCCTTGAATTAGTTCATACTAAATGTCTGTGGTCCTGCACCAATAATATCTTCTTCTGATTTCAAATATTATGTTCACTTCATTGATGATTTTAATATATTTACTTAGATTTATCCTCTGAAATAGAAATCTGATACTGTACAAGCCTTTATTCAATTTAAAAACATGGCAGAAAATTTGTTTAACAAGAGAATTAAAACAATTCAATGTGGGTGGTGGTGAATACAAAGTTGTGCAAAATCGTGCAATAGAAACAGAGATACAATTTAGAATGTCATGCCTTTACACATCACAACAAAATGGTAGGACTGAGAGAAAACACAGGCACATTGCTGAATTTGACTTGACATTGCAAGCACAAGCCAAAATGCCCTTACATTTTTTGTAGGGAGCTTTCTCCACAACAATGTATCTCATAAACAGATTACCCTATCTAGTCACTCAAAATGAAAGTCCTTACTCATTGCTTTTTCAAAAGGAACCTAACTACAAATCCTTTGGGTGTGCTTGTTATCTCTGTCTTAAACCCTATAATCAGCACAGACTACAATTCCACACAACCATATGTGTGTTCTTGGGGTATAGTAATTGTCACAAAGGATACAAATGCATAAATTCTCATGGAAGAATCTTCACTTCAAGACATGTTGTTTTCAATGAAGAACATTTTCCATTCCATGATGGGTTTCTCAATACAAGAAGTCCCTTGAAAACACTAACTGAGAGTTCATCTCTCCCTTTTTCTTTGCCTACTACAGGTAACCCACATATTGGAGCAGCCACACTTTCAGATGATAACAATCTAGGTGATGAACAAGAACCAACCAATCCAACTGAGAGTGTTGCGATTAATTTTAGCAGAGACCAGGCTGCAAATAATTCAATAAGGAGTTGTCCAATTTCTGAAAATAACTCACCAAGCAACATTCAAATTCCTGATCGCACAGAAATAGTTGGTGAAGATCACCAAGATCTTGTTGAACCAAACATCAACACTCATTGGACCAGGAGCAAAACTGAAATTCATAAGCCAAAAAAGTCATATGTTGGGTTTGTTGAAACTATCACAAATGAGAAGGAATCAGAAAATGTCACAAAAACACTCACAAGACCACAATGTAAAGAAGCTAGGGAAAAAGAGTATCAAACACTCATGTCAAATAAAACTTGGCTCTTGGTACCATATCAAGGCCAAGAAAACATCATTGATTCTAAATGGGTCTTCAAGACCAAGAACAAAGCAGATGGGACAATTGAAAGGAGAAAGGCAAGATTAGTAGCAAAAGGATTTCAACAAACAGCTGGATTGGACTATGAAGAGACCTCCAGTCCAGTTGTCAAGGTCAGTACAGTTCGGATCATACTCTCAATTGCAGTACACCTCAATTGGGAGGTCAAACAGCTGGACATAAACAATGCATTTCTTAATGGCTATCTCAAAGAAACTGTGTTTATGCATCAACCAGAAGGATTTGTAGACTCAACTAAATCTGAACATGTTTGCAAGTTATCCAAGGCAATTTATGGATTGAAACAGGCCCCAAGAGCTTGGTTTGACAGCCTAAAAAATGCCTTAGTTAGTTGGATTTTCAAGAACACAAAAAGTGATTCCTCACTATTCACTCTAAGAGGTACATATCACATTACCTTCCTAGTTATATATGTGGATGATATAATTATCACAAGGAACAACACCAAGTTCTTGGAATCCTTCATTAAACAACTCAATGATGTGTTTTCACTTAAGGATCTTGGTCCACTACACTACTTCATAGGCATAGAAGTTCAAAGAGATGCATCTGACATGTACTTAAAGCAATCAAAATACATAGGAGACATCCTGAGAAAATTCAAAATGAAAAATACTTCATCTTGTCCAACACCTATGATAATCGGCAAGCAATTTACAGCTGAAGGGGAGAAATTACAAGACTCAACCATGTTCAGACAAGCTATAGGAGCTTTGCAATACTTAACAAATACAAAGCTCGATATAGCATTCTCGATTAACAAGCTCAGCCAATTCATGAGCTCTCCCACTATAGATCACTGGCGAGACATAAAAAGAATATTGAGATATCTTCAAGGTACCATTCAACACTGCCTACACATCAAACCATCAACTGACTTGGACTTAGTAGGATTCTCAGATGCAGACTGGGCAATAAGTGTGGATGATAGAAAATCCATGGCTGGTCAATGTGTCTTCCTTGGTGAAACACTTATTTCTTAGTCTTCGAGGAAGCAAAAGGTAGTCTCAAGATCTAATATAGAGTCAAAATATAGAGCATTGGCTGACTTAGCTGCTGAAATAGCATGGACCCGTTCACTTCTTGATGAATTGAAATTCCCTTTGCCAAGAAAACCAACATTGTGGTGTGATAACTTGAGTGCTAAGGCACTAGCTTCAAATCCAGTTATGCATACTCGATCCAAACACATTGAAATTAATGTGCACTACATTAGAGACCAAGTACTACAAAATGAGATTGTTGTAGCCTATGTTCCATCAGCTGATCAAATAGCTGACTGTCTCACTAAAGCATTAACCTATACATGATTCAACCAACTCAGAGACAAACTTAGGGTGACTCCCTAACCCATCAGTTTGAAAGGGGGAATTAGAGACAAGATCTCTTAATATGTGGATTCCAATTATTGCCTTTGATTATGTCAATCCTTGTAATTATCAATCAATGGTTATCAGCATTGGTTGTTACCTTATTTGCGGTAAGTGTCGTGATATTTGATATTAATTGTAGGATTATATATTGTAATCAACCAATTAAATACAATATTATTTCACCTTTCATTACCCTTTTCTCACTGATACGTGAGGTTGTTTGAATTAAAAATGATAAAATGAATATGTGAGCATGGTTTATTAAAATTTGTGAATGATGTAATAGTTGGGAGAAAATTTAGAAATTATTTTAAAGGTATAAAATGTAAATTTACTAATTTAGCTTTCTAATTAAAAAATATTTGAATGATAAATTATGATATATTTTTGTATGTATATTTGAGTTAATTAAAATTTTCTAATATATAATATTCATAATTACTTGTATTTTTTAATAAAAATTATAAAATATAATAGAAAATAATTTTGTGTTAAATAGAAATAAAATTATTAAATATATTAAAATTTAATAAAATAACATTTATTATTATATACATTTGTTATTTTATATAACTATATATGTTTTGTTGATTTTATAATTTTATTTTATTATTTTCATTATTTATAATTATATGTTGTTATTAACAGTATAATTAAATGTTTTTAAAATTATTAAATAAATTTATTTAATATTTAATTTTTTATCTTGTATATATATAATTATGTTTTGAAGATGCATGTATAAGAGTATTAATTTTACGTGGAATCACGGTTAATCTCTTTATTTGTGTGAAAAATCAAAAAATATTTTTACTCTCTTCCTGTCCCCTCGAAACCACTGAAACAAACACAAAAAATACTCACTCGCCCCTCCTTCCTCATTGTACATACTTAGAAACAAACACAATGTTACTTAACTTTTCAAGCAATAACAAAGTTGACGTTATCCATAACTTCTCACGCAACAACAAAGCTTAACTTCCATGTACATGAAAAAGGAAACTATGAAATTTGTTATAGAGAATTTCTATGAGACATACGAGTTTGTGATTCAAGATACTCGGTGATCTTGTCTACAAATTGATAATACACTTAGGCCAAACTATTTGTCAATGGAGAGAAAACGAAGGCAAATCATTATTAAGGTGAAGATAAATCATCATTATTGAAATAAGTATTTTTGAATTGTACTACCAAAAATAAATTAAAAATCATAATATTATTATCATTTGTATATTTTAGTTGAGAGATATTCCTTTGGGCTAGTTTAGTAAAAAAAAAAAAAAAACAGTGGTTCTCAATTGAGTTGTTGTTATTAAGTCATATTCTTTCTCTTATATACAGTAATGACCTCCCCTTCTCCTTGTACTGATCTTGTTTTAAACTATATTTCCAAATTAATTACAGTCTCACGTATACAGTCAGTCTCTATAATTAACACTTATCCTCTTTATGAAAAGTAGATGAGATTTTTTTCATTAACTCCAAATATCGGTTTTAGGACCGTTTCACCACATTGGGTTCGACCTGTGACCTCATAGCCCCCTAGCCTTAGGTGTAATCCAATGAGGCTAATAAGTTCATAAACATTAACTCCAAAGATGATTGTTTTACCACATGATTGGGCTCGACGATAACCTCACAGCTTCCTAACAAGTGTAAGCCAATTAGACTAATAAGTTTATAACCATTAACTTTAGAGATCAATATTAAGATTGTTTTACCATATGATTGGACTCGACCCATGACCTCACAGTTTCCTAGTCTCATGCATAAGCCAATAAAACTAATAAGTTCATAACCATTAACTTCATATATCAACATTAAAATTATTTCACTACATATAACCTCAACTCATAGACTCATTCATAAGTCAATTAAAAGTATGGATAAAAATTGTCAATTAAATAATTTTTTATACCTATACAAAATACATATTTAAGACAATATAAAAAATAGAAATAAAGTAATTTTTTTCTTAATAATATAAATATATATATATAATATAAACAGTAAATCAGTTCTGAAATCAACATCATATTTTATTATCTTATAAGAAGTATGTCTACATTTTTAATTATATAAAGTTAAATTTTTGTTTGTTGTGTTTTTAATTGTTTTTGAATGCATTTTCTCACCCCAACATATTTAAGAAAATATATAATATGAATGTAGTAATTTGAAAATTTATTTTTAATAATAAAACTAAACAAAAATATAATATAAATATTAAATTAGTTCTGAAATGTATTTTATTCTTTTCTATGAAATATGTGTACATTTTTTAATATATAAAGTTAATTTTTTTATGTTTTAATTATTTTCGAATGCTTTTACTCACACCAACTTTTTAAAGTCGAGAGAAAAAAATAAAATAAAATACTTTTTTGTGGTAGTTATAACTGATTTAATAATACATGTTTTTAAAATAATTGAATAAGGTAATTGATATGTAAAGATATTTGAAAAAGATGAAGATAAATCATAAGTTGTGCGTGATACACTTTTTCTGCATGGTGTGCTTGTTAGAAAGATAAGTTGTGCATAATACACTTTTTGTGCATGATGTGCTTTTTAGAAAGATGAATAAATCATATTCTGCATGATAGACTTTTTGTACATTATTTGTGTTTTTTTATATATATAAAGCATATGCTCTTGTTTTCTTCTTATTACATATGGAAAGTCTTTAATTACACATTATTAAAACATTTTTTTATTAAACAAATGATTATTAAAATGAAAGTAAATTATTATTTTTTCAACAGGCCATTTGCAAATTAAGTAATGGTCTTACAGACCATCATTAATGGTTCTTGACATTCAATAAATTCCTCTCAGTCTTGTCGCGTAAACTGAAGAAAATGAAAGAATCCGTCTTTTAAAAAAAGAGCCTACGAGGAAGTTTAGAATGAGGAGGAAAATGAAGCAGAGTCCCGTATAATAATAGAACCGCCACGTATGAGGGAGCAGGAAGTCTGGAATGTTGCCCTGACCCGTGAAGCATAATGGTGACGGGATGAAATCCTGTCCTATTGTGATGACTATAGCTAGAAAGAATAAAGTAATAACCAGTAAAACAATCTGTAGCTCTGTAATGAAAGACGCCTTCATTGCATTTAGCAAACTAGTACATACTGTAATGAAACTTACATATCCGACGTAGGTGTTTATAGTAATTTAAGCATATATGGAACTATATTGGCTTCGACCAAGATTTAAACATTAAATATGTTTTTCATTGATATGAAATACATTTTTTTTCCATTTTACAAAGACTAAAATTATTTTCAGTTACTATTAATCATGTGAGTTTTCAGCCAACATTAATTGGAGTTAATTTCTTCACAATATTGATCAATGTGATGTTATTTAATGTTAGTTAGGATTTTCTCAGCTAATACTATCATAATTTTCTTTTTCAATATTAGCTTGAGTTTTTTCTTTATAATAGTAAGATTGTTTTTCATATAAGTAATAATTTTTTTTAGTCAACATTAATAAAGATTATTTCTGGATAACTTTATCAAGATTATTTTCTATCGATGTAGATCATGATATTTTTAATTAATTAAAGTTTTAAGCTAATATCCATAATAAATGATGTCAAACATATTTATCTGTATCTAATAGCTCATCTAATATATTTATATTAATTTTAAGTTAGTTGTTAGGAATTTTTTAAAGGTTTTGTCTCTTATATATGAGTTGAAGTATTTCTTCAATGTTTCACTTTTCTTTTATTTATTCTTTGTTATATAAAATAAAATAAAATATGTTAGTCCAACTTGAAATGTATTAAGGCTATTTTTTATTTTTTTTGCTCAACCCAACAGTATATTTGGCCAACAAACCATTTTGCCCGGATATTCTATTTCACGTTCTCTAATTCTAAGTCTTGGGTGTTTCTTGGTAAAAGTACAATTTGATTACCTTTCAACTAACAAATCCTTTATATAAAGAATCGACTCAAATAGTTGTCAATAACTATAGTTTTTCTTTTACAAACCTACGCTACACATTTGTCAATTTCTTTTCTTTTTTGGGAGTAATTCTGATGCTCCACATCTTCATATAATGACTCTATATCAATCAACGATTGCATAACTCTTCTTTCAATACATCTATTAGTTAATAACTCATCTACCAAATATTTATTTTCTTTTCCAGCTTTGAATAAAAGTACAAACATGAATTTAAGATTTCTCTATGTAAAGAGTTTGATCAATTTTCTTTATAAGTTTCATGTTGGTCAATTCACTTAGACTTCAATTAACGAAGTTGTTGTTTGCAAAATGTAACATTTTAATGTATATGTTTGGAAAAATAATTGGAAAAACATAAGGATATAATTGGAAAATTATTACAAATATTGCTCTGGGTTTGTAAACCAATTATATTTCTGTAGTTCAAAATAAAATAAAATATTGTTTGAAATAATGAATTTTTAGTTTTTAAAATAATTATTTAATAAGAGGAGTAAATTTGTTTCTCTTTTTCCCTTTTTTTTAATGAGCAATCTGCTATCTGTTAGTATCAGTAAAAGAGTAGTTATATTTTAGAAAGTTCTGTTGTGAATTTTGAATTGGAGTAGTTCATTTCTGAATTTCTGTTGTTAACCTAGTCAATGAACCCAATATTTATGAAAATATCTAAACAGACTTGCAGCTATATATTCATTAATATCAGGATCTCAACAAGATCCAATTTCACACTCCATTATGAGGAATGGTAATTGCTCCAAAAACCACCACCTTTGTCTGATATGTTTTGAGTACAAGCCAGTCTCCCATTTCAAAGATGGCATTTGTAAGTATAGAGATCACGCATTTTGCACTTACTGCATATACAAGTATGTGGAAAGTCAAATACACGAAAGTATTATGGATGTGACTTGTCCAGACCCTGAATGTTCTGTGGTATTGCAGCCTCAATTTCTGCGTACCATCTTGCCCAGTGAAGTTGTTGATAAATGGGAATCTCGGAAATGTGAGTATTCGATTGTTGGGTCGGAAAAGATTTACTGCCCCTACAAGGATTGTTCAGGTCTCTTGGTGAATGACGCACAAAAGGTTGTGACCAGTGCTGAATGTCCCTATTGTCATAGGCTATTTTGTGCACAGTGTAGCGTTCCTTGGCATGCAAATATGAGTTGTGGGGAATTTCAAAGGAAAAATAAAAATCCGGATGACAAGTTTTTCAAGTTGGCCAAAGAGAAAAATTGGCAGAAATGTGTTGAGTGCAATATGTATGTTCAGAAACTTGATGGATGTGAACACATGACTTGCAGGTAGTGTTACTTACCACTGATTTTGCTTAAATTGCTAGTAGGTTTATAATTGGTTAGATGTGTAGGTTTATGATTTAGACGTTTTAAATATTTGTATGGATCAAAAGGTTATTGTTTGGTTGAGTTTCTTAAAAGCATTAGTAATTATTGTGATTTCCTTTCCAAGTTTAAATGAGATAAACAATGGTTTTTGATTTGCATTATTTGTATATATATTATCATCACCACTGTTTGTTCTCAGGTGTGGATACGAGTTCTGCTACATTTGTGGAAAGGCATGGGATTTTGGTCATGAATGCAAGAATCGTTCTGTTTTGGAGCTGATACAATCAGCATATTCATATTTAAGGTGAAGAGGTTTTTTTTTTTTTTTTTTTGAATAAGGAAACTTGTACATAAGAGAGAAGAGAAGAATTATGAGCTGGAGAAGTGGACCATCTTCTACACAATTTCCAATAACCTAATTTCCAAAAGGTACTTGGGAAATGTGCTATCTGGTAGATTTCCAGAAATTCTTTGATCTCTTTCTTGTTTTGTTTTTTTATGTTATCTTCTTTCTCTTGTGCTTATTCAAATTAGACAGCGTGGAGGTGCAAATGATTTCCCCTAATTTCACCTTGGAACACTCTATGCAAGTCTCATTGTTTGGGCCTTTCTTTTTCCAATGTTTTTTTGCTTATCTTGATGTAACCATCTCACTTTCGTTAACTTTATATTCCCTCCACCCATTTCACTTTATGTTTCATTTCATTTCAATTTTATAGCATTTCAATTTCATTGTTATTTACTTTTACTTTCAGATAATGTGTCTCAAAATTAGATAACTCATATGTTAGCTATGAGTTTGCTTTGCAATATAATAGTGGGAATTGAATTGTGAGGATTTTTAGTTTATTTTTATAATACAAGTAACTTAATTTTAATAGATTTAATACGTCAAATTAAATATAATAAAGAATAAAAGAAAATGATAAAATGTATAAAAGAAGAAAATTAAGATATTTTTTATATTCACTCCCATCACTTGTTCAACTTATTCTCTTTATTAAAACATAAATTAATTGTTTCTTCTCATTTTTCTCATGTTATGTTATGTTCCATCTTAAGAAAACAAGAAAACAAAACACAAATTTATTGTACCAATTTCTCATTATAAAACAACTCTTTATTTCTACCTATTTCTTGCTTGTTTTCTTCCATTTATGGAAAAAAAAAATCTCTCTTTACCGCGATAATGAAATATTAGTTTCATTTCATAGTAAATTAGTTCTTATATACATATTTTTAATGTCTCTCATGCAAAAAAATGTCTTTTTGTATTTGTGAAAAAATGTTTTGAATAGTTACGTGGTATTATTTTTTTGAGTTTTCAAACTCTAACTAATTTAAGTGTTATTTTTTTATAATTTTTTTAGGAACATAAAATGAAATCTTACATTATATTTGTTATAATCAGTTTTTAATTATGATTCATTTTTACATCATAAATTTCCTTTTGGTAATTAAGTCTGTAAAAAAATTATTTATAATTTAATTATTGATAAGTTAAAGAATTTGAAGGAACAAATGGTCATCCTTTAAATTTGTGTGAACTTTTATAGTTATATTTGTATTAAATTATGTACTAATTTTTGTTATATTAGTGATAATGATAATATATATATATATATATATATATATAGATTATTTTATCTTTTTCAAAATTATTGGTTAAAATTGTGACTATAATTAAACGTTTCCTGGGAATTAATTATTTTATTAATATCTTAAAATTCTAGTCATTATATAAAATTATGCACACGCGTTTTCCATAGTTTATATCTGAATATATGTAGTGTTCTTAAATAGTTACATCTAAACTTTAACTTTAAATGATAACTAAACAAATCATATTATCATTCAAGAAGATTCCATTCTTACTTTGATTTGATTGTAAAGAAAAGCAATTTTTTTCATATAAATAATTCTATTTAAAGTCGAAGATTTGGCACCTCTAATTATAGTGTATTTTTCAAAATATCTTTATTTATTATTTAAATAATAAAAATCTCATTTTTGTTTCTTAACATATCGAAGATATTCTATATTATATGTTTTGGATAGATTTTAAAATAGTGTATCCATAAATACATTCTAAATTTAGAAGTCTTCTCGACTTTTGATCGTAAGTTAACAAAAACAAGTATAGAATATATATGTATTTTAACTTTCATGTGTATTTTATTAAACAATTTTATATCTTTTTTGTAAGTTTAACTGGTTTTAAATAAATATGAATTATTTTAGTTAATTTTAGTACTTAATTTTTGCATACATGACCTTGTTTTAAAATTGTAATGATGTGCTTTGTATATGGGAGTGTCTAAACTTTAAATATTATAAGCACATAACTATAATTAAATTTATGAGAAAAAATATTTTTAGTTATTGATAATTTTCTTTTAAAAAAAAAGAGTATAAAAACACTCTTATCAAAAAATAATTATTAAAAATTCTCTCATTCAATATATACAACTATTCTAATTTACATATGTAATACACAAACTTACTTAACTAAACTAACATTTTCATCGTATATATGTTTAGAAGTATAATTAAAATAATTTTTATAACGGAAAATTATGAAGATAGATATGAAGTGTATTGATTTTTTTTATTTGAAATAAGGCAACAGCAGAAGGGCTGTGACATGTAGGTATTAAAATGATAGAAACATAAATTTGTTGAAAGATGGTTGTTGTCTAAATACAACCATTCCAAATTTGGTTAATCCTACGCCAAATTTGAGTCTCGTTTTTCTTGAACTGTGGTGATGATGCCAAAACGAATTTGATCAAGTTATCAGTGCAGGATTTGCCTACACCCACATGAAGGTTTTTGCAACACTCTTCACTAGTTGTCTCATTGCCATAAAATATATCAAAATATGTTTGATCAGCACAGTACTTTGGATGCAATCTTGCTGCACAATCTGTCAAATAATCTTTGTATGATGGACTTGGAATTGGAGCCTCAAGATGTTGATATGAAACTCCTGTTTTTATGGCCATGGAGATTATCAGCATTAGCCACAAGTTCTTCATGCTACCTATCACCCTTTCAACACTAAATTTCTCTGATGTGCTTACTTTAATGTTTTCTGTGTACTAATCACTGAATAATGAACTATATTTATAGTTCAAAGCTTAGGCTTAATTAACGTTTACATGAATCAGTTTTGTAAATGATGAACCAAACAAAATATTTTAACTGCTCTTATAACTTAATGCTAACCTTTCCAGTTTTCTTCTGTTACAACGTTTTTATCTTCATTTTTTACCTTAGCAATTATCAACTTAAATTAGCAATTGAAAACTACAGTTTTATGATTTTCAAAAACATTTCATTCCCAAATGCCATCTTCAAATGTAAATAATCTTTTGGTCACAAAAGGAGTTTAAGATTGAGATTTAACGATTACAATAAATTCACAGTAACAACACCAATAAATTCACAGTTACAGCACCACTAAAATAAATAACATGACATGATTCTCTTTTTTTTTTACTACACATTTTTATTTGCTATACAAGAAATTATAACAGAATCATCATATAATATAATTCGTTATTTTAAAATCAATAAAATTAATTTCTTAATTCAAAATACAACATAAATATTTTAATATATTAAAAACTTTGCAAATAATAACTATAATATATAATAATCAAATTTATTGCATATTGTACAAATATTTCCTATCTAAATATTTTCCTTCTAAAATTACACCATTAGTGTATATATATATATATATATATATATATATATATATATATATATATATATATATATATATATATATATATATATATATATATTTATTTTTATTTTTTTAATTTTTTTTTCCATTTCATACTCTTCTCTATACCCAAGCTATATAATAATCTTACTCAAAATATATCACATGATTTGATACCTAATAAAAATCAAATCCTAATAAACTCAAACATATATAATTTATATATCAAAAATCAAAATATACTATTCAAGGATTTTTTTCCCAATAAAATCAAAACAACTATCTGAATAATTTTAAGAATATTATTATTAATTAACTATCAACCACAATAACCAAATAATTATTTTCATCAAAATTGTTTTTTTCCTAAAATAAATTTATTCTTCTAAATTCTAAACCATATTTCTTTAAGACTACAAAATAATAAACTATAGAAGAGACAAATTTCTGTTGCAATTTTAATAAATTAATAAATTAGATAAAAGACAGACTTTCCTTATAAAAATAATAAACTCCAAAAAATATTTCTCTTACAAAAATAATAAATTCCACAAAAGACTTTCCTTACAAAAATAATAAACTCCATAAAAAGACTTCCTTACAAAAATAATAAACTCCATAAAAGAGCTCCTTACCTTATTTTTAATATTTAAATTATAATTTGTGTAAACTTTTTTTATCAAATTATATTTCTTTCTCTATTTTCCTTTAACCTCTTCTCTCATTTTTTTAAAATAGTTTATCTAAAATAATTATGAGGTAAATTTACTATTTATCCTTCTAATAAGAAAATCATAGTTTATTGTTATTATTCAATTGATCAGGAATAAACCATGTTATTCACTACTATAGGTTGTTCAACTACATAAAACTAACATGTTAATGTAAAATAAAGAGAAACGTGCCAAATCAGGTAATGTCATTTGATAGTTAATTACGATTAATTATGAATATTATAAATAAACATAATTATACTATAATAATAATGTATGTTTTTATCAATATATTATTCATTTTCATATAAAATATTTATTTAATTGTCGGATAACTTTTTACAAATCTACTACTGATAAAAAAATAAGAAACAAATATGACTAAAAAAACAAAAGAGGAATAATTGATAAATAAACAACAATTATTTAGCCGATAAACAAGTATTAGGTTTTATACAAGTACAATTATTATTTTTATTAATTGTTATTGACGAGTAGTTATACTAATTTTTTTTAATATCATTAGCATGGTAAAACTGTCCATAAGTTTATAAGTTTGTTTGGTTAAATTTAAGATATTTTAGTATAGAAATAAGTTCAAAAAACATTTTTAAATTGAAGGAAAAAATAAAATAAAAATATTTGAATGGGACACACCATCTTTATATTTATAAAAACCGTAATATACTTCGTTGAAAGTAATCTAATTATTGAATATAACAATCTTTTTCTTTCATTTAATTTATTCTTTATTATTTGTTCAAATATTATAATTTGGATTTTTATTTTGATAATATTTCTATTTAGCTTTTTTTTTAAATAAAAAAAAATCACTTTCATCAATTTCATCCATCTATATTTAAATTTCTTAGACGAACATTGATATATTTGTGAATCATTATTACATAAAAAAAAATAGAATATATTTATGAAAGTTGAATTTTAGTTATCTCATACTAATAGTATATGATATAATTGTTTGGATAAGAAATTTTATTCACCACAACAAAAATCCATTTTAACTATCAATAAAAAGCAAAGACTATAACAGATAAGTCACTAGTGTGGGTGAGGTCTACTCAAGATGGACACAAAAATAAATATTAAATATTTATCTATAATGGAGACGTTTAACTCACACTAGGGACACAAAGTGGATACAAGTTAAAATTATTAAAATAATAATAATAAGTTAGTGTTAAGAATGTGAATACAAAGTGAATGCAATCAAAAAATTAAGTGGCAGAATGATACTGCGTTTAGAATAGGGACACAAAGTGGATGCAAGTTAATATTTATTACATTAAGTGTAGGTTTAAGTGACACTAAGGTGATGTGGACATTTATGTCACCTTAGCCCATGCTAATTTATTTACTAAGAAAAAAATATTAAAACATTTTTGTCTCACACTTTTATTTTCTCACACTTTCAATTTCTCATTTTTGTCTCACACTTTCAAATATATGTTGCATCCACGCAAGTTCATTCTCATAATCCTGAAATTCCTCCCAAAAAACCTTTCGTCTTCTTCGTGGGCATTTCAACTTTGCTCTCCTTAACCTCGTTTTTGTGGCGAGTGAAGGATAGCTTGGAAAGTGAAGAACCCTAATCGTTGAGGAACCTTAATTGGCGAGTCTTATATTTTCTTTGTAACGTTATTGTGTTTTTTATTATGATTTTTATGGTTTTTGATGAATTGTGGTCAAACTCTAGAAGTGTGGTCAAGCTCCAGAAGTTGTTCAATCAGGACAACATGACACTCGTTATTCTCAGGACATAAGGTATTTCACGCATTCTCTTTTTTTTCTTTCTTTGTTGTTGCCTCATCCTGCTTAAAATATAGAGATTGTGTAATTGTGTAAGTGATTGCTGCATAGCTTTGCATTTTTAATTTTCCAAAATCATACCAAAAATCACATTCTCCTTTTTTCTTTCTTTGTGGTTGCCTCATTTTGCTTAAAGTGTAGAAAATGTGTAAACGAGGGTTGATTAACTTGAAAGTTTTTAGTAACTTGCATTCTTTCCCTACGACACATGATGAAATTGGAAGACCACCAAATGATAATTTCATAATAGAATCAACGAAAATGTTTGTATATTAGTTTGAAAAAATTAATTATAACTAGTGATGGTGTCGACATATGCTTAAATTTTGAAACTCTATAGTTTATTATATGATTGATATGATTGCCTCACACTACATATCAAAGTTTCTTGGCACTATGACTTCCCTTTTGAAGTAACCATGTTATGCAGGATTTCATCAAGTTCTGCAACAGGGTTTGATGGTTATTGGTAATTGTAAGGACCTGTAAAATTGAATTGGAATAAAAAGAGTTATATTTTTAAAAGAATTCTATGTATGTTTTATTTAAAATAAAAAGGGAGGAAAAGCTAAGTTTAGAAGGCTATGAGATCGCCGGTCGCCTGCTACACTTGAGCGCCAGGTGGACGTCGCCAGGGCGCGAGGCATGCAGGCATCGCGCGGGCGCGAGAGGCATGCGGGCATCGCGCGGGCGCGAGGCATGCGGGCATCGCGCGGGCGCGAGGCATGCGGGCATCGCGCGGGCGCGAGGCATGCGGGCATCGCGCGGGCGCGAGGCATGCGGGCATCGCGCGGGCGCGAGGCATGCGGGCATCGCGCGGGCGCGAGGCATGCGGGCATCGCGCGGGCGCGAGGCATGCGGGCATCGCGCGGGCGCGAGGCATGCGGGCATCGCGCGGGCGCGAGGCATGCGGGCATTGCCAAGGCGCGAGAGGCATGCGGGCATTGCCAGGGCGCGAGGCATGTGGACGTGGCCAAGGCGCGAGAGGCATGCGGGCATTGCCAGGGCGCGAGGCATGTGGACGTGGCCAAGGCGCGAGAGGCATGCGGGCATTGCCAGGGCGCGAGGCATGTGGACGTGGCCAAGGCGCGAGAGTTATGAGGGCGTCGCCAGGGAAGACATCGGTCGTCTCCCAGAGGAAGACATCGGTCGTCTTCCAGGGCGAAGGATACATCGGTCGTTCGCCAGGATGAGTCAGCAGTGGAAAGTTATCGCGCGACGTCGAGTTTCACACAGAGTAAAGTGGGACCCAGACTCTCAGCATGAAACGTCCTGCACACGCGCCACGTAGACAAAAAGGGTGGTTTAGAGTGGTGACATCAGAATGTTGGCATGCGCAGGAGACACTCGCGGTCGTACTGTTCAGAGCAGTGGTTGGCATGCACAAGCGACAACAGTGGTAGTACTGTTCAGAGCAGTGGTTGGCATGCACCAGAGACAACAGTGGTCGTACTGTTCAGGGCAGTGGTTCTCAGACTTTCCTGCAGAAGGGGTGGCAGCAGCAGCATGCGTGGACAGGTAAGTTGGGATTCAAAAGCCACTGCGGGAAGGCAAAGAACGTTACAGACTCAAGAGTGTTAGAGTGAGTGCAAACTTCCTCCCTCCCTTCTTCCCTTCCTTGCGTTGAGACTCAGGCAACCTCCAGCATCAGTGCGACAAGCGACGTTGCCCTTAGAGCACCTAAGAGGTTCTCTGCAAGTTCTACAGACCAGGTGCTGAAAACAGAGCTAAGGCATCCTTCAGGCTCGGTGGGTTTTGAGCTCGCGGTATTTTTACGCAAGTCCAGGTAAGGGAAGCTAGACTTCATTTTCCATACAAGCCATAGTTTAGCTATTTCTGAAGTGAGGGCGACGTGGTCGCCGGTTTTCGTTTTCATCTTTGCAAAATGCTCTGTGCTATGTGTTTGGGCGACGTGGTCGCCGGTTTTAAATGCAGACTTCGAAATACCCTATTTTTGGACTAGATCGCCGGTTTTGGCGTTGTTTACGAACTCCCTGTTTTTGATGTTGCTTTGAAACGGTATGAGATTTAAATGAGATGTTCGGAAATAAGAACCTTGGAGTGAGCTTTTGCTGTGATTGAAATCTTTCCTTTAAGTGTTATGAGATGTGTTGCATGATGTGAATGTGGATCGAGGCATAGTATTTTCAGGAAAGAAAATACCGTGTAAGATCGTATAGGATGTGCATTGATCGGTGATTCCTAATGAGATATCCTGACTCTGCTGAGATAATGGAATCCCATAGAGGAAGTTATTCAGTTGTGGAGAGTCGAAGGAGGTTCATAGGAATGGGTGAGTCGTGTGAAACAGAACGAGCTCGGCCTGTTCCATGGATTAACCCTGTCATACCGGGAGAACTATTGACATTGAGATTATATATGCGCATGCTGTGTGGATTCACAACGACCCTGTGTGGATTTCACAGTGGTATGGTATGACAGGTGCAGATCTCTGAGTCTAATCAATGCATGAGTTTTCCGGAAGTAGTGTCAAGTGTCTTGTGTGCTGAGTCAGTGGTGGTCTGACATGTGAAATGAGGAACTTGAAATTGGTAGACACTTGATACAGTTGTGAAATAGAATGACTCTGGAAAGTATTGCGAAATGTGTGATTTTCTGGGCGATCAGGTGAAGAGTATGAGAAACTTGATAACTTTACGTGAATATCTTGAAATTGTTTACCTTGATTTTTATTTTAATTATCCTTATTTAAACTCTCTTTAAAATATCTAGCTTACCCTGCGTGTTTTTGGTTCTGTGGCTGTTCTCTTAAAACTGTGATGATCGTGTATAACTTACACGGGAGCAGATGATCTTCCAGGAAGTAGAGCTCCTTAGTGAGTGGTCGCCGGAAGCAGATCGGCTGTTTTTGGGTCCCCCGATGGGAGATCGGCCTCGTCCGATAGGAGATCGGTCTCTTCCGATAGGAGATCGCCTGCTTTGTTTTTTTTTCTTTCTGTATTTTGTTTATGTTTCTGGAAAATTTGACCGAATTTGTATTAAACTCCCTGTGAGGAGAAACTACATTTCATATATATAATATTTTGTTCACTTCAATCTATTTGTTACCTTTATTTTCATTATATACATTTGTATAGCATTTTGGCGGGATGTTACAGTAATGGTCATGTAGTACCAGTAGTAGGCTTTATGTAGTTTTACTACAAACAAATTCCATCTTGAATACACATGAAACCCTGTACCAAATAATAATCATACGTACACATCCTTACAAAGTCAGGCAAAAATAATATAACAGTACCAAATATTAGACATTAATAAAACACTTCCTTGCCCAAAAAAATGTTTAGCTGAAATGAAAGGTTCTTTGTTGGGATGTTAAAGGAGCTCTACCTCTCTTTCTGGTCCTGGTAGGCTTGGCTTGCAATTGTGGCCACAAAGTCCTAGAGTAAGGAGATTGCTTGATCTTATGGGAGAGGGAGAAAAAATCCTTAGTCATGAATTAACTTTCATTTCTTTGGACGCTAAGCCTGCACTAGCTCCATGTAGTGTCTCTCTTTTGCTCTTTGTGTCCATCTTTTGGGGACTCTACCATAACTATTTATTATTAGAAACCAATTTTAGAGACTAAAAATATTTAGTTGCTATATTGACTAAATTATATATTATTTTAAAGACTGAAAAAATTATTGATTTCTAAATTAATTTATATTATTAATAAATAATTTCTAAATTGGTATCTAATTCCTATCTAATTATCGATAATATATTTTTGTTGTAGGAATCATATATTTCATATATTATTATATAAAATAATTTTCTTAAATTTCATAACAACTAGTTAAATAGTTATGTGTAGGATATTTATTAATTGAAAATAAAAAATAAAAATAAATTCAGAATATATGAAACTTGAATTCATATTTTTTCACATAATAATTAATTATATGATCGATATGAGATTAGTATTGTTTATTTTTTACTTTCCAAATCTTTATATTAAACTAATTTGTTTTTCATTTCTTTTTAAGTTGAAATTATACATGGAATCAATTACAATAACATACAAGTAATTGCAAAGAATAAGGTTCTTATTTAGTGATGATAAGAAGAATGCACGAAAGAGATGACACCAAAATCGATTATGGAAAATGTCAACAATAAGGACAAAA
Source organism: Phaseolus lunatus (assembly GCA_013389735.1). Classification (NCBI taxonomy): domain Eukaryota; kingdom Viridiplantae; phylum Streptophyta; class Magnoliopsida; order Fabales; family Fabaceae; genus Phaseolus; species Phaseolus lunatus. The sequence continues at coordinate 22,897,581 of CM023862.1, read as the reverse complement.
TGAAACCAAGGAGATTATTCTCCTACAAGTAAGAACATATAATATATTACATGGTTATATGCAAATGTATGAATTGAGTCCATCTAAGCCAACCTAAAACGTTGGAAAAAAAATTGCTTCCTAATTGACTATGACCATGGATAACCGATCAGAAAGGACTTATCTAAAACTATTGTTGCCTTACTCAAATCATGTACCACCTTTAATATTTAGTTATCACCTTAAAAATACACCAAGCAACCATGACACCAACAAACCACCCCAACCAACCACTGAGAGTACCATAAAAGCTACCCTCAAATGCCAAAAAAAGGAACACCAATACAATAACCAACGCAAAGAAAAATAAAATAAAACTCACACCTTATTCGATAATGGGAAATACACATAATCAATTATGCTTCCAAAGAAGCACATAAATGGTTATGCTGAATCACATAATTGATTATGTGGTTCCTTTAAAAGCATAATTGGTTACGTGTGTCTCCCATAATCAATTAGATGTTATAACGTGTCAGTTTATCCTTTACATAATGTCATGTATTGTTCAACTTATCTCTTAGTCTTGACACCAACAAGCTCTGTTAATAGGAGAAGACGTCCACCACGAACTATAAACAACACCATTAAATCGAACTTTAGTTAAAAATAACCCACATTAACACAAAAACACCACGAATGTAGAAAAAAAATGCACAAAATCAACGATTAAGTAAACAAATCCCTGTTATACATGTAGTGCATGATCAGAAATCTTTGCATGAATAAAAATCTTTGTTGATAAAAAAATACACTTTTGCATGAACAAAAATCTTTATTGATAAAAAAATACACTTGAATAATTTTACATATGTCTAGCTCACTTTCTCAAATACTTTTTCTTTACAATGACAACACTCCATCCATCCCCATTTTCAAGTCCATAGTCTCACATCATTATACATTAACTAAAACAAACAACATGTCTACTTGTTTTTTTTTCTTTTTTGTTGGTGAATAGAACTCACCCAGAACCTAAGACGAGCTTAATGAGATTCGAAAATCTTATATAGGTATGAAAGTTAGTTCAATTATTAAAAAAAGTTGCAAATATTAATATTGAAAAGATTATATATTGAGTGGAAGGTAGAAAATGCAGGGAATGCGCTGGGTGGCTTTCACTTTTCGCGGTACCATAACTAACCTAACATGATCCCACCACACTCCCTTATACACTTTTTTCACACTCACTCATGACTACCAAAACGCACCGTTTCACTACCTGTCACCGTCACCCATTCACACCTGTCACCGGTTTCTGTGCCTCCTGTCTCCGCGAACGCCTCGCCGGCATCGATTCCTCTTCTTCCTCGCCGGACCTACGCCGCACTAAGTCCTTTTCCGACCGCGCATCCGGCGCTCTCTCCTCCTCCGCCGCTCCGGAGCCCCGCCGCAGGTCCTGCGAGGTCCGACTGCCGCCGCCGCGCGGCTCGCTGTCGGTCCTTTTCAACCACGACTACAAGAGCAATGAGCCAACGAACCGGAACGCCGAGATCCGCTCCAGCATTGCTGGCGTCGGGATTGGAGAGAACGAGCGCAGCGACGCGGTTAGGGTTTTTGGCGATGAAGATGGGGAGGGGAAGACGATGAAGGAGTTCATAGATCTCGAATTGCGGAACCGGAAGGGTGCGGGGAGAGATTTCAGAGACATCGCGGCGAGTTTTCGCGGCGCGGCTTCCGAATTCAGCAAGCGATTGATGAAATGGAGACGGAAGCTGAATCCGAAGAGAAACCGCCGCAACGACGTCGCCGGTGACGACGTCTGTTCGGTCGAAAAGCTAGGGTTTAGGTCGTCGCGGGAGACGCAATCGGAGGTTGGAGAATACGGTTTCGCTTTAGGTAGAAGATCGTGCGACACTGATCCGAGGTTATCCGTTGACGATTCGCGGTTTTCGTTCGAAGCTCCTCGAGCTTCTTGGGATGGTTATTTGATAGGGAAAGCATACCCTAGGGTTTCCCCCATGGTTCGTATTGCTGATAGGGTCTTGGTCGAGGAAGAAGAAGAGGGACACGTGAGTTTGGGGAATGGTGAAGAATGTTGTCCTGGTGGCTCTGCTCAGACGAAGCATTACTATTCCGATTGGCATAGGAGGAGGAGGAGTTTTGATAGGTCGAATTCTCACAGGAAGTCGACAATGGGGGACGTTGATGAATTGAGAGTGATATCTAATGCTAAGGTTTCTCCAGCTACAACTGAGTTGTTCTATGGAGCGAAGGTGTTGATCACTAAGAACGGTTTGAGGGATGTGAATTTCAAATCGTCTGATAGTGTAATGGGGTCTGGTTCCAAGGTTGATGCTTGTGATGTTGCAATTGGGGATGGTGTGAACAAGTTTCATAAGTGGGGTAGGTTATGGAGTAAATTGGGGTTAGTGCAGAGGAGAAGGGAAGATATGTTGGGGGAAGGGGAGTATGGTGGTGGTGATGGTGGTGGTGGTGGTGTGGTTAAGAAGCCAATTGCAGAGTCTTGGCAGAAGCTGAGGAGGGTGGTTAATGGTCAAGCGAGTGAGTCAGTTAGCCAGAAGCTTATTCGTAGCTATAGTGTTAGTTGTAGAGATCCTTGTAGAACTTCAGGTTTAGTGAATGGCTTTGGGGGTTCTGAGACTAAAGGCCATGTCTTGAATGGAAGGCAGAAGTTTATGCTTCAGAGAAACCGGAGTGTTAGGTATTCACCAAGTAATGTTGACAGTGGCTTGTTAAGGTTCTATTTGACACCCTTGAAAAGCTATAGGCGAAGCAGGTCTGCAAAGAGTACCTTAAAGAGTTCAAATTCAACAGCCAGAAGTTTCTTCTGAGGCTGCAACTAATTGAAGTGTATCTGGGTGTAAAAACGTATAATGAAAATTGTTTCTTGTCCTTGAGATTAAGTACTTTACATTGTTGGAAAGCATAACATTGGAAAGAGTCAGTTCAGGCTGGTTGGAGTTGTTCTCACGATGTTGGTAGCAAAATAAAAGCATTCATATATGATACTAATGTTACAGTAATTTCTAATTGCATCACCGCTACGAGTTAAGTAGTCTTACATTCGATGTTGGTAGAATTTATTGCAAGAAGCTTTAAAATGTAGTCAAAGGTAAAGTTTTTAAAGCCTGTCAGATAGCAGGGACTATTAATCTTTATCCTCCAATTTGTAGTTCAACTATGCAATTGCTATGGATGCATGAAGTAAAAGCTCTTGTAAATCTATATAAGTATTATGGTTATCAGCCCAATTTCTTTTTTCTATTTCAGTATTTAACTTTTTTCTATATTTTAAATTAAATTTATATGCTTTAAATGAATAAATGTTCTTATTCTTGTTATATGAAGTTGAGATTAGAATAAATAAATGGGACCAAGGCTTTATTTATAACTCTTGATGAAATAGTGAGGGATTATGATAGTTTGAGCCAATCTATTTTGATTGCTATAATAGTAGCGTTGCTGATGACAGACTGAGAAAGCAATTTTTTTTACCTGGCTTTTTTTTTTTGTAACTCACTTAATCAGATACAAATCTGATTAACCTGAAATTAACACCATTAGGATAAATATCAGTAGAGGTGTTCACCATTATTCCAAGTCATCGTCATTGATTCATCACAAGATCGTGTTTACATTCCACGGTAGTGTTACGGTTGGGATTTGGTAATCTATATATCTCAGGTGACTGTGTCCCTGCTTATTCTGGCGTAATGACTTGTGATATAAGGTTTCTGAATTTGTCATCATTTGTGTGAGGAAAGGTTTCTAACAGATTTGTGAAGCTGTTTCACATTTTGCTAGTCTTCTGACAATGCATAATGAACTTGAAAAGAAATATCCTCATTATAAAAATGCTTTTCAACCACATGCTTTGATTTCAATTTGAAGGATCATAGCCGAACTCAAGTTTCACTGTTTTATATTCACTTAGCGGGTCTTTTTAATGATTTGGAATACTTATTTTTATTTCTCCATCCCTGGTTCATTCTTTACAGGAAACTAGATTTATACGCATGGGTGGTCTAACAGTGATAATGAAAACAATAGTACAGATATTCATGAATTAAATATAAATTAATTTGGACAGATAGAACTTCTTGCACTTGTAGGTATTTATATTAAAGCAGTTTTTAATTCAGCGGGATTCAAGATAAATTCATGTAATTAAACATATACATTATATTAAATGGCCATAAACTATCCATTGTGCATCCCCTTATCAAATAACTTAAGAGTTGTATATGTTTTAAAAGAATATATGCGGTAATTTGGATATGCATAAGTTGGATGTTAAATAATTTTGAATTGAGAAGAAAAGATCAAAGGAGTTTTCAGACTAATCAAATGGGCACTTCAGTTGGGTGATGGAAGAGTGTCCTGGTTAGAAGACCCCTGAAATAAATATGCAATCATTCCTAATGTGCTGTCAAGTCCCCCCTCCCTACATTCAATTCAATGACACTTGTATAAATTTCAGTTAAAACAACAGCTCAAAAGTACATTAAAACCAAGCCATTCTTTCAAACGATTTTCTGACCAGTTGCATTCGAATGTGTTCTAACAACAGAACAAACTCACTATGTCTTCTCAAAATCCTTACAGCAGAACAAGCTTCAGGCAGTGTAGCAAAAAATCATTGCGGCTTCTTGTGGAAGAGAAGAGAAGTAAACAACTCTATTATCCTCAAATTCACCATGGATTGCTCGAGGTCGTTCCAATTGGAGTTGTCGTAGGGTTGAGTAGAAAGTAGTTGCAAAAAAAAAGAGTATAGAAAAAGCAATTTACGATTATCTAGCTGATGTGTAGGTAGCTCAAAATTTTGAACAAAGTACACATTTGATTGTTGTTTATGTGCTGTGCATTGTTATAGTACACTTTCTATAATATTACTCTGTGATATTGTGAGTGTTGTAAGACATTTTCAATGAATGATCTCTAAAAAAAGTTTATGTTTCGCTTGAGTTTCAATCTTTGAGATAATGTCTGCGACATTGAATGACTATTTTAAAACTTTGGATAAATGTCTTACTAAAATTCATAAATAAAACAAAATAGAATTACTAAAATTGCTCAACTTGGTTAACACTGACAATGTCAAAATAAAACAGTACAAGAAAACTACAGTAATAAGCCTAACAGAAGGGAGATTCCTAGGGCAAACACAGACATTCCAACCAAAAAAGAAGAGCAGACTGATTATTCCTTCCTTTTATCATCATTCAAAGTTTTATCAAACACTTTACACAACAAAATGCTACTTACTTATTTACCACGTAACTTACATAAAATTCCTAGCATGTATTACAAATATAGTCTCACAATCACTTCATGTATCATGGGAGAGTGGCAGTTATTTAACGTCAAAACCCTTCTCCTTTAGTTCAGTTGCGACCTCATTTTTCAGCCTCAACCACAGCTTCTGAGCTTCCTCATCCAAATTCTTGTTCTGCTTCTCCTTCTGGTTATTATTGTTTCCGTCATTATCATTCCCACTTACCCCTTTTGGACTAAAAGCAGTTCCAATCATCCTTCCCTTGCCAATGAAATCCTTCAATGCTTCTTCGTGCTCCTTCAGCCTTGGCTTCAGTTTCCCCCACCCCAGTGATGAATTCTCAGTATAGAGCCACAGAGCCCCAAGAAAGGCATAGGTGTAAAGCAAGCCCTTCCCAACATGTTTGAAAAAGTAGTAGTCTTCTCTTTCCAACCCAATATTTTTCAGGTATTTCTTGGAATTCATTGAACTCAGCATATGAAAACCTGCATTCGAAGATAATTATATAGAAAATGCAATGAAAACAAAAAGAAAAGTTTGACTTTCTGTTCAGACATTTCATCAAACAGCTGATGAGCGAAAAATGGGTTCCACTGAAACTTCTCACTTCGTAGAACATAAAAGAGGTACCTGTTTTGGGGTCCCGAAAACGCTTAGGGAACATCGTAATAGTTAAACTTCTATTTGGGAGTTTCTTTGTCGATGATAACTTTCAGAATCAAAAAGCCTCACGGAACCAAACACGTCGAAATTGTGTTCGTAAGTGAAAAGAAAAAGATACATCCCAACTTTTCAAAACCAACTAAATGAAAATCATCTTTTAATATTAAAATATTGAATTGTATTATTTAATTAAAATCTTTAATAAAAATTAATAAAATGAGTTGTAGATTATATGAAAAAATTGGATTCTAAAAAATATCACCTTTTTTTTTTTTGTTATGTAGTAAGAAAACATTTATTTACAGATTGAGAAACAATTATATTCTCAAGTAGTTTAATTTTATAAGATATACACATACATATACTTATAACAACATAAGTATCTGCTTGGTTAATTTTATGTAAATGATTAAAATGATATATTTTGAATTGGATATGAAACATGTATTACACACAAAAAAGTCTTCATACAATTTATTTTTAATACTTTACTTTATTCAAACTATTTATATTTTACTTGGAATGGTCAATATACTAATATAATTACAAAATTTTTAAAAACATATAAAGATAAAATTTATTATTGAAGTGTTGTTTTGTATGATCATGTTTCAAGGTTATGTCTAAATTATATAATTAATATAATTATAAGCATGTGTCCAAAAGAATATAAATAATTTAAAATTCACTTTAATAAAAAAAATCGTATAACGTATTTATTTTTCTTAAAAACTTAATAACTTATAATTAATAAATATATTTTTTAATCAGAAATCAATAAATTGAATAAAAAAGGAACACAGAGAAATGTTCCAACCTTTTTATAAAAAATATACTAAACAACTATTCAAATACCCCTACAACAAATGCCACCTATCTAGACAAACGTTTGAAACTGATGTCCGACCTCTCAAACCACTCAAAAATTAAGGATTTGCTATCATTTTAATACAACTAGTTGGGCATTGGGCCCAATTTGAGAAAGAGACACCATTGGTACCTTATTTTTTAACCAAGCCCACACCTGCACTAGAGCGAGAGAAAATATTCGCTTGCATACACTTTTGCTTGGTTAAACACTATCTCATTCTTGTGTTTCCAAATACTCAAAATGATGGAAACCCACACTCCTTTCCACAATCTATTACCTTCTTTGCTAAACAAAGTATAATGAAATTGTTCAAAGTGTTCCTTCAAAACAAAATGGTTTACAGATATAACCCCTATCTATTTACTGCATGAATTCCAAACAACATTTACAATCGGGCAAGATATCCGGAGATGGGAAGTCATTTCCTCCTTGTTCCCACATAAAACGCACAAAAAATCCACAAGATGTACTAACCTTCTAAGCAAGTTTTGCTTTGTAGCAATCCTAACTTGCATTGTCCTCCAAACAAAGCATTGTGCCAATGGTGGAATCTATAAGCCCCACACGACTATATACATATGACTAAAAGCACTTAGGATTAGATTAGAGAGGATTTTATAAGCAGATTTGATAGAATACTTTCAAGTTTCCGGATCTCTCCCTAGCCATTTGTCGTGCCAGTCTAGTTTCAAGGTTTGACCTTCCAACACAGATATGAATTCATCTACTTGGGGCTTCTTCCACTCAAACCATTCTCTTTTCCACTTGAATTCCCAACTCCAGATTTCACTATGCCATTTACCAAAGCAACAAAGAGGGTTGTCAATAGAGAGGAAATTATTAAACAACCTTGGACCCTAACTTGATTTTTTCACTGGACCCTACTGTCCATTCCAAATTAGAATCAAACTAGTTGATGCTCTATCCATCGTCACACGCCTTGTTTAGGTCACACCACCATCTAGATGCATGCCTCAAGATTCTATATTCTAAAAGATACCTCTATGATCCATATCTCGACTCTAGAATATCTTTCCAAAGATTATTCTCAGTAGACAAGTCTCCATTTCCATTTATAAAAAAATAATAATAATAATAAAATAAATAAATATATATATATATATATATACACACACATAACTATATACATAAATATTAAAATTCTGGAAAGGTGTACTATAAATATTATAAATAGTTATGTATATCTCCTTCATTAATAACTATATTTATAAATATTAATATTTATAAGTTATGTTAATAAAATCATTATAGAAATTTTATTGTAAAAATAATAATGTACTCTTTTTATTTAATTCAAATTTTATCTTTAAGGAAAATTTTGTCGAACAAAGAGGCACGCTCTTTAATAACGTTCATTTATTTAAAACAATACTATAAGATCCATATGTTATTTGAAAATAAACGACTAAACACATTGGATACTACAATCAATTGTTTGAAAATGAACGATCACATCGAATCAAAGTAATCCAGATATTACAGTGTGACAATAAAATTGGTCATATCCAATATGTGTTGGCAAAGAACAAGACTAGTTGTGAGGGAAACTTCCAATGTGATGTATAATGAAACTACTTCCAATGTACAACACTTAAACCAACATTTCAGCGCAGAGTTCCCACTGGTCTTTTGTATGTATACAACATGGACACTAGAAGGAATGCTATCAAGTTCAGAACACTTAGCAGTGACAATAGCCAGAAGAAATAATCTATGTGACCAAAGTTTAGATTGTCAGGTATCCACCCTGGACTTCCATTCTTAGTACTAATCTTTGTCACAATTGTCACAAGTAGAGAGCTCAAGTACTGTCCCAGAGCCACTGTGGTGAGTGAGAGAGCAGAACAAAAACTTCTCATGGCATCAGGAGCTTGCTCATAGAAGAACTCCAACTGACCAATGAAATAGAAGACTTCTGCACAACCTATGACAAAATATTGAGGAACCTGCCAAAATATTGTCATTGGTACCTCCTCAAGTTGATAGTAGTTGTGCCTCCTCACCATTTTAAGCCTTATGAGCTCCAATATTGCTGCAGCTACCATGGAAAATATGGATAGGAAGAGGCCAACTCCCATTCTCTGGAGCTGAGTTAGGCCATTTCTGTGCCCGGTGAACTTTCTTGCAACTGGCACAATGATCCTGTCATACACTGGGACCCAAAATATGACACTGAGGGTGTCAAAGATAGAAAGGGAAGCTGGTGGGATTTTGAAACTGGAGTTGGCAACATGAGTATTCATGGTTTGCCCTTGCAACACAAATAAGGTGCTCATCTGACCATAGACAGTGGAAAATATGATGCCAGTTGCCCATACAGGAAGTAATCTTAAAACCGATTTTAGCTCTTCCACTTGAGTTACAGTGCAAAGTCTCCAAGGGTTTGTTGATTCTCTCACTTTATCTGATTGTCCTACGACTGCTGCTTTGTCAAAAAATCTATTTCACAGAATAAGAAAAGTGTATCAAATTTAGTAAAGTCAACAGGCTAATATCTAATGAATGACAAAACTTATATAAACTTCAAATCTACGTTTTTCTACAATCAGAATTTAAAATTCATGTTTAATCCAATTAATAAAGTTAACATTATAAAACAACAAAGATTACTGAAGTGAAACTATAGTTTTGATTAAAGAACACCACCAGAAACACTCCAGAAATTGCGTCTAAGTTTTATCTAGTTTCTAATAGATCGAAGGAAACACTTGTGACAGACAGCCCTATATATATTGCAAGGGTGATACTTTTAACTTCGCAATTGAAAAACTAGCGATCATAATATTGTCATATTCTAATATGATTGCATGTTAAATGGCATGAATGTGGACTCAAGCCTTGCCTCTGTATACCATATAATATAAGTGTGACTTCAATTCTGAATCTGATTAAGCAAAAAATAATTAGTTGGTCGTCAAGAAATTTGTTGCCATTGCTTAATTTACCTTAACTCGTTTGTGTGATCAAGCTTTCGGCTTCCTTTTATAGCAGATTCATCTTCATTCGTCTCGTATAAAAGAGACGTGTCAGAAGGTACTTCAATATGGTACTTTCTTATGGATGCCAAAACCACCTGACAGATTCTAGTGAGGGCGCTGCCTCCTGGCTTCTGATTCCTATACAATCTAGTGCCTGAAAAGAAACTCACCACAGCAATTGCCATGGCTACAGCTGGAATGCCAAAGCCCCATCCCCAACCCACATTGTCTTGTATCCAGACTAGCAGAGAAGAAGCAATAAGAGCACCAATGTTGATTGAGAAATAGAACCAATTGAAGAAAGAACTCTTGTGTTCCTTCTCAGCAGGGTCAGTGTCATCAAACTGATCTGCTCCATAGGACGAGACACAAGGCTTAATCCCTCCAGTGCCAAGAGCAATAAGGTAAAGAGCAAGGAAGCAGATTGCACTCTCTAGAGTAGTAGCACGACAATTTTCATCTCCATGACATGCTGGTTTCATGCCAGGAACAGATGCAGACAATGTCAAGAGTGTCATTCCCTATTGTACATCAACAAGACTACCTTTTAATAGATGTCGTTTAACAGACTAGAAGACACCTTCACAAAAAAGTTAGACCAGTTTTCACACCATTGTAAATTTTAATATCGAATGACTACACAGCATAAATTCTGAAAAATTTTTGTGGGGCTGTTGTGGTGATCAAGGAAATATGAATATGTTACGAGATATATAACAGTACAACAGCAAAGTTTATATATAAAAGTAAAAAGCTACAAAAATGCATCTAACATTATTTGAAGTTTCTACGCACTGTCTGGTTTTGGAGAAACTATTACATGATTTAGAACCATCATATGTCTATGTTTCGACCAATTTCTGCCAAACATGTAATCAAATTTTTCAATTTACAAGATAGAATCAATAAAACTTAATTATATATCATGTGGAAATTGGTCTAGATGAAGATAGTCCAGGACTATATAATAAATTTTCGCAGTAAAGACAGGTTGAAGAGACCAAACTCACAATAGCATATATTATTGAGAAACCGGCAATTGTCCAATATCTTCCGAGGTAGGAATCAGCCAAAAATGCTCCAATCAATGGTGTGATATAGCATGTTCCACTCCAGTTAGATACATTCTTAGAAGCAGTAGCACTGTGCTGATGTAGCCGATTCTTAAAATAAAGCACCAGGTTTGTGCTCATCCCATAATAAGCCAATCTCTCACAACATTCATTTCCTGTAAATAGAAGCTTAAAATGATAAACATTTCACACACAACACAGTTCATACACATGTCACCCCACCTTGGACTTAAAAAAAACCAAAAAAAATTACCTAAGATAAAGGGGCAGGCTCTCCAGGTTCCAGTTTCCTTTTTATTAGCTGGATTTCCACAGTAATCTACTGTTCCATCTTTGGTGTATACATCATCCTCTGCCATTGTGGTTCAAAACTCGTCCACAGTGACCAATTATTCGCTTGCAATTGCAACCAACCAACCAGCACAGAAATTGACAGACTGAAACAGCAACAACAGAAAATAACAAATTACAAAGGTCAAAATTGAACTCAGTTAAATAAAACACAAAAAAGACGCTTTTTTTGAGAAATCCCAGTTATAACCGCGCCACAACACTTTGCTGGTCTTTGACTCAAGAACAAAAGGTTCCAGAAACCAGTTTTTTATTCTCATGTTTAGTTATATTCGTCCACTTTAAAAAAAAAAAAAAAAAAACACTCTTTTCAAGAATAACAGAAAGGTTCAAGATTCAAACATACGAATCCATAAATCAGTAGAAGTTAAAAGAAAACACCAACAAAAAAGACTCTAAATTTGACTGCAAACCGCTGATAAAATCTCATAATGATAAACCCCAGATCAGAATTCAAAAGCAAAGCATGGAATCAGAGAAGTGCATCTCTAACCTTAAAGTTGGCAACTCAATCAAGCATCATCCATCATTGTGCAAACCATAGTGAATAATAATGTATGTATATATATACACACACTTTTCAAGTAGTAAAGATGGGCACCTACTTCTTGGTCTAGCTGGCCGGCCGTGTATCTTGGATAGAGTGAAGATAGGTTACACATCCTGTGATACCCTTTTTTTTACCATAAGTTAAAATTTATTAAAAATCATATAATAGTAAATAAAAAATGAGATTTACACAATTTATAATATTTAACTTATGTTAATGAGTATCTAAGAGTATGATATTATTCCTCATCAGATGTACACCACAAAGTAATCTGCTGCTGGAGACTGTTGACTTGTATCACGTGTGTTGTGATTAGAGAAAGATGCAGAAAAAATCTTTAACATGTGATTTTGGGATTTACCCTCTTTCAGTTGCGAAGGTACATACATAGCTCTCTACAGAGAAAAATTAGGCATAGTTGGACCTTAAAATTCTCAGTTTGTCAGCTTGACTTTTGATTGCTGAGTCAAGCATTACTGTTCTATAGCTAATAATATCTTAAATCTGTTGTGAAAAACTGAATACAAATGAGAATGATCCTTTGAGAAGAACAAAAAAGGGAAATTAGTTTTTAATTTGATTACGGAAGCTCGATGAGGATGAGTTCCAACAGTATGAGCACAGCGGTGCTAGAAGCCAAAGCAGAATTCCCATTATTATTTACATTATTATAAACATTCCCATGATTGTGTGAAAAAAAAGCTTCTTTTGGATAAGCATTCCCATGATTGTTTATAAAATGTTTGCTTTTTAAAAGAAAAATACTCATGGTAGTGTGTATAAAAAGTAGCTTCTTTTAGATAAGTTTTCCCATAATAATTACTCAAAAAAATATCATTGAGATTCAAATTCTCAAATACATAGTTAATAAACACAAGTACTTAACAATTATGTAAATTAATGTTCTGAGCAAATAGAAATATAAAAGTAAAACATAAACATGTGTGATTTTTAAATAATTTAAAATAGGAGAAGTTGCATTTATCTTTCTCAATGTTATATTAGATGGTACTTATGTTTCCTCTAGTTTTAGTATAGGTATTTATTTATTTTTCTCGTATTTTTAATAAAATGATAATCACATATTTTCTAGTTTTTTTATATTAAAATTCACATTTTTTAAAAATTTTAGTAAATTATATTCTTATATTTTTAAGAAAGTGATGCTGTTTCCCTTTTTTTTATTAAAAATGCCATCTTGGTTAAATTTAAATAAAAATTATGAAAATTAAAAATTAAAAATATTTTTTATAAACAGAAACTTGAATGATCTTAGTATTATATATTGAAAATATTGTAAGAAATACATTTTCAGTCAATTTCAATTTGTCTTATAAAAATATGAAAACGTTATATTTTTTAGAAAATTTTATTAACTTATTATTATATTTATATATGATTTTAATACAGGTATAATTATATATAAAACTAAGAAATATGAACCTTATTAATGGTACAAGGAGGTCACTATCAGTATAATGTCATTTTTTTTGTTTATAATAATTTCCCCCCTATTTTCTATATTTTATAAAACTATGGTTACCTTTAAAAGTTTTTAAGGTTTAGATTTTAAGTTTACATTGACAATCAATTTTAAATACACTCACATAAATATAGTTCCATAATGAGTAAATACTATTAAAGAAAAATTTAAAAAAATATGCTGTAATCTTTCTTATAGTTAAATTATTCAACTTTTTGCTTGTAAGTTTCTCATTTAAGTTTAAAATTTTAATTTTTTTATATAAAAACTTTCATGTTAAATATTATAATAAAAAATTTAATTTTTTAATTCTGATATACTTTCGTTTAAACCTTTAATTAATATATTGTTTTTAACTGAAAAAGTAAATGTCACTTTACTTCAAAATTTCATCAGTGTCATTTTATTAAAATTAAAAAGAAATGAAACTTTATAACTAAGATTAAAGGAGGATGTGGGTATGAAAGTTAGTTTGTGATGATGTGGTTGACTTATAGGTATATACTATATACTTATTAATATGACTATAACTCATATATTAATGTGAACATGGTAGCTAAGTTTCAACTTTCAATTTCAACTAATAACAAAAAACACGTCACTTGAAAACAACAAGGCAATATGCAACAAAGCAATGTGTACAATATTCAAAATTCAAAGAAAGCTGTGGTCATGGTTGTATAAAGAAGATTCTGAATATTCTTTGTTAACCTTTAGGTAAGTGATAGGAATAACTCTTAATTTATCTATTCAATGACTAACTCAAGATTAAACATAAGTTAACTATTGTCCTAATATTAGAACCACAATTAAATGAGATAATATTTTTCTAAAAGACTTCTAAACATCAAAATATTGAAATAACATAAGAAAAGTATTATCTTCAATATATTATTTTTAGAAGTGAAAAAACGTGTTAGTTCAATCTATTTTGCCTCAATCCATTATGGACCTATTAAAAGTAGGTCGGGTTAACTCACTAATGTTATACGGACTGAAATTGGTAACTTGTCCTATTATAGAAACGGTTGGTGAATTGACTCGTCATTTTTTAATTTTTTTTTTAAATTTTTATTTCGAATCTATTTATTTGATTATACTAATTTATATCACTTTTTAAATAATAAAAATGTAAGGAATAACAATAAAATTGAATCAAACTTTAATATTTTAATCAAAGAAAGTTCAATGACTAACAAAATAAAGTAAATATTAACAATATTTCAATGAATGAAATGATGTATATAAAAGTTAATGTAAATAAAGTTTTATATAAAATATTAACCACCACCAATATTAATTACAAAAGAATGATCCATTTTAACATTTTGATAAATTGTATTATAATAAGAGATAAATTAAATTAAAAAATTATAAATTCAAAGAATAAATTAATTTTTGAACAAAATCTTATCATCACTTCAAACATAAATTATGTACACATGTTATTTACTTTAAATATATATTTTAGAAAAATCATATATTTATGCCTCCTCACAAATCAACGACAAGCACATAGAAAAGTAAAATTGATAACAAAGTGATGTAGATGGTTAACCGATATTTATTTTTATAGGAAAATTTGATTGATTAATAATTTGGAAGTATAGTTGAATTCACTAAAAAAATTATTAAATAATTAAATAAAAACTAATTTTAAAAACTAAACATAATTAATTATTATATTAATTAAATTAAATAAGATTAAACAAATATTGATATCAAAATTAATTTTTATTATTAATAAATAATTTATAAATAGATATTTAAGTAGTTACTAACTTTATATTTTAAATAATTGAAAATACTATAACTTGATAGGTTTGAGGAATTCCAACCTATCCATACTACATCTATCATACAGAATTTGATTTCTTACTTTAGACGAAAACATTTTTTAATTGTTGTATAAAGTTAAAGATGATGTAATGCAAACAATATTCTCATTTAAAATAATTATATTGGAGGCACAATAAATACTACAAATATGTTAGTCTCTACCATTATAAATTCAAACCTAACAATATACCCTCTCTTATACATTTCTATCATCAATTAAAATTAATTTATATGCACCAAATTATGAATTCATAAAGAATAGAATTAGATTTTTTTAACCTGATTTAATATAAACTTTATAAAGAAATTATTTTAAAATGTGTTAATGATGGGAGGTAAAACCATAAAGAGAGTAGTAATCAGAAAGACGGCAGAGGTAAAATATAAAAGTGAAAAAGACAAAGATAATCAATGAGAAAGCAATTCCTCAAACCTTCTTTCCTTTAGCCTTGAGGAAGAAACTTCTTTGGTGCAATCTGTCATGCCTATCAACAGTTTGCTGAAAACCATTGTTCACCAATAATGTAATATACCTTTCTTTAGTTAAAATTCCCAATATCAACCACTATATATTCATGCATACCCTCCTTCAAATCTAATTAAATTAAATCTATTTACATATGAACTTCATCTTAATAAATAGCTTAGGTTTTAAAGAAAATTAATTGTGGTCATCAAATCAAAACTTCATAATCAACTGTATTCATACATTCTTATATATTAACCAAATAAACTTACCATTCACTGCATTATTATCAAGTGCATGGATCAACAGTATAGAATTTCTCTGACATAAATAATAGTTGAGTTTGGGTTAGCATGCATATCATCATCATCTTATATAATCAGAGAGAAGATTTTACAGTCTATGAAGATTCTACGGAGTTGTTTACAATGTATGATATCTGGTTTATACCAGAAAAAAAATACACATTTTCAAAAAACTAATTGCTGAAATTTCCAAAGACAAACTAGAAGATACGTTATGTACACTTAAGGGGTTACATATATATTCTTAATTTGTCATGCCGTAAAGATGAAACTGTATGTCCATTTCATAAACTGGTACACATGTTTGTTGAGAATCGTTGTACTTTACCCTATATGGGTGGACCAAACCAGCGTCTGAGTCTGACCACTCATTGCAGTAGAAAGGAACATAAAATAGACATCACCCCAGAAACTCCATGAACTAGCTTAGCTTCAAAAGGTGTCCTTGGTTGATGGATAACGACTTTGTGTAATACGCAAGAAAAAGGAAAATAACAGAAATTTCTGGATTTGGTTTCTCATTTTTATTTTGGGTTCTTGTACTTTATAATATGGACCTTACATCTTAACTCTTAAGTATTCCTACTACCAACTTGTTAAAAGGGACATTACAGCAGAGAGTAGCTCTTTATAAGCTTGTCCTTTCTTCTCTATCTTGCAGTGCATTCACGAGTGAGAAGCTACAGTGATAGAGAGCTCAAAAGGGGTGGCCATGGCAGCGTTTGGGATTCGAATCGTGTTATTGCTTGCAGCTTTCTTGCTTCCACTATCCGTGGAAGCTATGGTTCGCCACTACAAGTTCAATGTAGGTGCATTATTATGTTATTTTCATTTTGTCGTGTTACTCATGCAAAGCACATAGTAGGTTTAATGTTTGGGCAATAAGACATGAAGATAAAACGTGCCGAGATGAACATTATATATACTTTCATTGATCTATTTGTCTCCATGCGTATGTTTTGAAAGTATATTTGTGTTATCTTTTTCTTTGTTCTTCCACTCAATTGAATTTTAGATTACTAGCAGAAACGTTTGAATGCAAGAGTTTACAGCACCTTTTTCGTAAAACTATTCAAGTTTTTTTATGACTGAATTCTGAGTAAATTTGTTTAGCATGTGAATGAACTGGGATTTAATAGCTGAATTTATATATTTAATTTGCTCAATTGACTCTTTTAAAAATAATTGATGACAGTTAGGTCATGGTTTAATAATATCTAGTATAGTTAAGACCATCACCTGTAAAATTTAAGAGTTGAGACATATTTTGGTGAGGACATAAAGACATACAATATATTTTTATATAGTTGACTAAACCAGAAAGGATAAGTGAAGCCAAGTCATAAAATCTTTGTAATTGGTTCAATTTAGCCTACTATGACATGCCTTTACCAAACAGCAAAGTGAGTGTGAATTTTTTAGCAAGTCAAGGTCTTAAATTTGGTAGAAGTTGCAGTTGCACTTTTTTTTCCCCTCTTTATTATTGTTCAAGAAAGTTGTTGCAGCAAACTAACTCCACATTCCTGTATGGCGTAACCTTTAATTGGATGGTGCATTTCACAGGTGGTGCTGAAGAATGCCACAAGATTGTGTTCAACCAAGCCCATTGTCACCATAAATGGGAAGTTCCCAGGTCCCACCATCTATGCTAGGGAAGATGACACTGTTCTGATTAAGGTGGTCAACCATGTCAAATACAATGTTAGCATCCACTGGTGAGTGTGCTAGAGTTTCTTGTTCTAATCTCTGTTATATCTGTCATTCATTATAATACTAAAATTTAATCAGAATGTAATGTCATTGTAAAACATTTTATACTACCATTGAATCAAAGATTGTTGGCAAATTAGTTATCTTTTATAATAAGTACTTTAAGATTATTAGTTAACCGTTTGAAAATCATCAAGTAAATTAAACTCTTATTATATTAAAGGTTATTGAATGGATTAAAATTGAACAGGCATGGTGTGAGACAGTTGAGAACAGGTTGGGCTGATGGGCCAGCATACATAACACAATGCCCAATTCAACCGGGTCAGGCCTATGTCTACAACTTTACCCTTACAGGCCAGAGAGGCACACTTTGGTGGCATGCACATATCCTCTGGCTTAGGGCCACTCTCCATGGAGCCTTGGTCATCCTACCCAAGCTTGGAGTACCTTACCCTTTTCCCAAACCAAATATGGAACAAGTTATCATACTAAGTAAGTTCTACTACTCTTTTCTTGTGCTGCTACATATATTGTATAGTCATTTGTTATAAACATATCATAATAGTGTAACATGATAGAAACCATAGTATACTCTCAATATTTGAATTTGGTTCAGGTGAATGGTGGAAATCAGATACTGAGGCTGTAATAAATGAAGCTTTGAAATCTGGTTTGGCACCTAATGTCTCTGATGCTCACACAATCAATGGTCATCCAGGACCTGTCCAAGGCTGTGCTTCACAAGGTAAAGTCAGATAACTAAACTCTAGCCTTTTGGTGTGACTAGACCAAGCCAATGTGACTCAAAAATTGCAACTAACAAGTTCTACTCAATAGCTAAAGCCAAAGGAAAAAAAAAATGGAAAACTCAAAAGTCACATCTTATTTTCTCTTTATTTTTGGTCTTCAAATATTTGTAAGAAAAATGTTTGAAAACAAAAAAACATTGATCCTTGATTTTCAGTTAATCCAAACATGCGATTGACCAATAACTTTCTTTGGTGTGCAGAAGGATTTAAGTTGGATGTTCAACCAGGAAACACCTACTTGCTAAGAATCATCAATGCTGCACTCAATGAAGAGCTTTTCTTTAAAATTGCTGGTCATGAACTCACTGTTGTTGAAGTTGATGCAGTCTACACAAAACCATTCAAAACTGATACCATTGTCATAACACCCGGCCAGACCACAAATGTGCTTCTAACAACCAAACATGCAGCTGGAAAATACTTGGTTGCAGCCTCTCCTTTCATGGATGCTCCTATTGCAGTAGACAACAAGACTGCCACTGCCACATTACACTATTCAGGCACCCTTAGTTCCACCCTCACCACCCTCACTTCCTTGCCTCCCAAAAATTCCACCATTCTTGCTACCAGTTTCACTGACTCTCTCAGAAGCTTAAACTCAAAAAAGTATCCAGCCAGAGTCCCTTTGAAGATTGACCGAAACTTGCTCTTCACTGTTAGTCTTGGTATCAACCCTTGTGCTACTTGTGTGAATAATAGCAGGGTGGTAGCAGATATCAACAATGTTACCTTTGTGATGCCTAAAATTTCTCTTCTCCAAGCACATTTCTTCAAAATTAAGGGAGTTTTCACAGATGATTTTCCTGGAAATCCTCCTGTATTTTATAACTTCACAGGAACACAACAACCATCCAATTTAAATACCATGAATGGAACAAGGCTATATAGACTTGCTTACAATTCTACAGTTCAATTAGTCTTTCAAGATACTGGAATGATAACACCTGAGAATCATCCTATTCATCTCCATGGCTTCAACTTCTTTGTAGTTGGTAGGGGACAAGGGAACTTTAACCCCACTAAAGACCCCAAGAAATTTAATCTTGTAGATCCTGTGGAAAGAAATACAGTTGGAGTTCCTGCTGGGGGGTGGACTGCTATCAGATTCAGAGCTGATAATCCAGGTAAAGCTATCAATTCTGTTGTCTAAACGTAAATTTTGATTCTAAAAAATTGTACACAAAAACATAATAATTTGGATTTCACATTTTTGTAAGAAGAAAACTTCAATACAATTTTTTAAGTTTGTTTATATTATTCTCTAATCAGACTTAAGGTTTTCTTTGGTAACCAGTATAATAATCCTTTAACACAAACTCATATTACTTAAGTTACTCATGAAACTCTAATTTTGATTCAAGAATAATACAAACAACACTTAAAGAATTATATCCAAGTGTTTTTTATGTTATGAAGTATATGATAAATGGTATTATGTTTTGTTAGGTGTCTGGTTTATGCATTGCCATTTGGAAATTCATACAACATGGGGACTGAAGATGGCTTTTGTTGTGGACAATGGTAAAGGACCAAATGAATCTTTATTACCTCCTCCAAGTGACCTCCCCAAGTGTTGAGAAAGTTACTAACATTCTATGCACAATGAGGAAGGGAAAACATAAAGAGAACTATGTATGCCAAAGGGAAGAACAATCAAGGCTAATAACAAGATTTTTACAGAGTAAAGAAATCAGAAAATGCTCAAAGTGGAATAAGACCAAATGAAGTTGCCATGTATTTTTTTTTTGCTTTTTCATATTTTTTTTATTGTTTGTACTCTTATTTTTCACCTTCTGGAATAATATTTTTTGCTTTAATTATACTTATAAATGTCAGTCAAAATTTTAATGACTCTTAAACCCTTTTGTTGTGTGGTAAGTTCAGTTAAGTTGTTTTTATTAATTAATCACAAAGTTGTTATTATCAAAGGATATAGATATAAAACTTCTAAAATAAAATAATATTAATTTTATCTTTTTTATTTATGTATTTAGTCTTTATTTTGTGTTTTCATTCTAGAATTAATTGCACCATTTGCTTTGAATTTAATAGAAAAACCAGAAAAAATATTAGAAAAAATATTATTTCTTATATTCTCTGCCTTCCTTATTCTCTTTTATTTCTATATGTTCTTTCCTTATTCTCTTTTATTTCTATCTGTTTGTTATTCCCAACATATTGTTTATATGTTATACTAATCATATGAGGAAATCTTTCTATTTGAGTTAACTTTTTTTTTATCAAAGTTAGCGTTATATTTTATATATTTAAATTCATGAAACATGTTACAAACATATTTTACAATATAAGAAACAATTTTTTGGGGTCAACTAATGTCATGCCTAATAACAATTTCAAAACTTGATTATGGGTTACATAAAAATTGGTTAGATCAATCAATGTCAAACTATACAAGAGTTTTTATTATTATTGAAATTATTATTAAAAAAATAGGAGGTTCTATTTTTTATTTGATACAGTGTGTAGTTGCATTGAATTGGACAATTTCTCCCTCCACCATATCAATTCCAACATGCACCCAACCAACCTGTCACTCTAAAAACCTTAAATAAAAAGATGTATAAATTAAAATTACTTCTATTATTTGAAAATATTTCGGAATATATTTTTGAATTTTGAAAATTTTTGTTGAAATGCATTTTTAATTTTGTTTTCTAAATTTCTTTGTCCGGAATATATATATATAAATTATATTTAATCCAAAATAAGAGTAATTTTGGAAATTAAAAAAAATGATATGGTACAAGTTAGAATTGATATGATGTAGGCAGAAATTGCCTTGTTATTTATGTAAAATCACGTACTAGCTGAAAATAATGTGGCCAAGCATCGGAGACCATGTAGCTTTTTTTTTCATGGGCCAAAGTCCAAAGAAGATACAGGTTAACAAAATTCGAAATCAGTGCATGTAGGTAGCATATAATTACTCGAATTTATTAAAAAAATAATTATATGAGCAATTTACCTACATTATTTGTATATATTGCTAACATTTTACTTAAATTGAATTTTCAACTTGATGTATTAAATAATAAATGCAGATAGAGAGTATATAATGGACATTAAAACATTCATATTATCTCCATTACTTTTATGAAGCTATGAGAAAAATCATTAAATATAAATTAATTTTAAAAATTAAAAATAATTAATTATTATGTTAATTAAATTATATATTATTTTATAAACTAAAAAATTATTAATATCTAAAATAATTTCTATTATTAATTAAAGTTTATATATTAATTTTTAAATTAGTATTTTAATTATCAAAATTTTAGCTACCAATTAAACTTTACTATATTTTTTAAAAAAATCAAATAATATTTAACATAATTAACTAAAATTGTCACCAATTAAACTTTCACATGATTTAACATCAAAATACATCTAATATAAACCAGAGTGGGACTAACTTCAATTAAATTTTAGTACTCCAAATCTACTTTTCATATTTTTATATGCAACACCTGTATTTATATTTTAAGAAAAACTAAGGACCAATCCACTCAAACCACAAATTTTCAA
Organism: Phaseolus lunatus; assembly: GCA_013389735.1. NCBI lineage: Eukaryota > Viridiplantae > Streptophyta > Magnoliopsida > Fabales > Fabaceae > Phaseolus > Phaseolus lunatus. The sequence continues at coordinate 22,875,632 of CM023862.1, read as the reverse complement.
GAATGAGAAGAAATAGTATAATTTTCCTTACCTTGTGAGGATTTAGGGTTTAATGAACTAAAAGGTTGATGATGACTTATTGAGACAAAATACTATTAAAACCCTATTGATTAGTTAAGAATTAAAATCAATAATTGATGAAAACATATCCAAGTTTAGAATATAGTTTTAGAAAAGAAAAAAAAAAAAAAAAAGACTCATGCATGTGATGTTCCTCAAACTCTTGTATATTTTCTCTGATAAAACAATATGACAATTTTAAAAGAAAGATATAAGAGAGCTTACACTTACTCTACTTTATTTTGTAGTTAGGTTGTGCTCTTGAAAAATAATTAAAGAAATGGAAAAGATTAAAGTATAAAATTTTGAAAGAGAAAAAATAAATGAAGAAAGAGACAGGGGAAGAGGATAAGAATTGCGTTTAGTCAACTTTGAAAAAAAAAATCTTTTAATCTTCGTATTTCTATTAACATTCCATATTTAATAAATTCATTCCAATATCTTAACTAAGTCTTATCAAGTTCAAACTCAATAAAATTTTATTCTAAATATTTAGTCTTTTTACTAAGCTTGTGTTTGGATTTGAGAAAGTGGATGTGTGAGTATTTAAAAAGAAAGTATGAAAAAAAGTGAGTGTGTTTAGACTGGAATATATTAGAGTGAATTTGTGAAAAAAAATTTATTGAAATTTGTGAGTGATGTGATAGTTGTGATAATATTTTAATTTTTTTAAAGGTATAAAATATAATATTATAAATTTATCCCTATCTTTAAACAAAAATAAAATAATTAAATATTAAGTATTTTTGTGTAGATCTGGATGACTTAAAATTATGTAAGTTATTTTTAATATCATTGAATAATTAATTTTGAAAAAAATATGAATTACTTGACGAAAAATAATTTACATGTAAAATTACGAATATATGTAAAAATTATAAATTATGATATAGAAATAAATAATTTAAATATTCATAAATTTATAATTTATAATTAAAAAATAATTTTATATTGAATGTAAATAATATTATTATAATAATAATAATTATTGTATAATTTGTTTATTATAAATAACTATGTATTTTTTATTATTTCCTTCACTTACTCAAAATCATGGATTCAAATGAATGATATAGTCTCAAATCTCTACTCATAAAGAGTATATCACTATAAACAAATAATATATATATATATATATATATATATATATATATATATATATATATATATATATATATATATATATATATACTCTTAAAAACCTAACTTATTTTATAATTGGTGAGTATATTATAAATATAGTATTGGACAGCGTGGAGATTGAAAAAATTAAAGTTTAGAGTCTTAACATCTTAACAACTCAACAGTATTTATATTATAATTGTTAAAAGTAAAAGCAAAAATAATTTTTACATTATAATGTTAAAAGTAAAAATGGAAATAATTTTTTTATTAAAGAGTAGATTGATGTAATTTTTAAAAAGGTTTTTAATATTGTATATTTTAATGGAGAAATGTTTAATAAGATCCATGTTTGGCTGGATTTGCACGCGCGCACATGAGTTGATGCAGTGAGGAAGACGCATAACGGAGACCCAACAAAAACCAAACCCCACAATGCACACACTCTGTCTCACTTTTTTACAAACCACAATCGATAGGGAATCTTTCCATTTATGGAAACTATTTGTAGTTTCCTCCTCCCACTGCCCCCAACATCTTCATTATTTTATTCATTCTTTCAATTTAATAATCTTCTTCTTTCTACTCATTATTTCATTCTCTCCAAACACATTCAACAATATCTCCACATGCCTATCAAGGAACACAAATAATTACCAAAACCCATTGCTAACATCAAAATACCATTATCTTATCATCTATACCTTTTTTTTCCATTATTTCCTTAGGATTTCAATCAAAAGTAATTTATAAATTTATTTTTTCCATTAATTTATTCAAATATTTTCAAAATAAAATCACAATAGAAATATTAAATATTTAAAAATACTCGTACAATCATCATAAAATCATCATAAGTACGTTAAGAAATTTATTATTATTATTATAAGATTAAATACTTTTTTACTATGTACTATAATACGAAATTGATTTTTGTTTTTAGTTCAAACTTTACACCATCCTAATACTTATAATATGGAAATGATTGAAATAAATCTATCTGTAGGTAAAATTGGTTTGTAGTTTGAGGTTCTACTTCATCAACTCATTGAAAGTAGTTATACTATATATCAGGCTGCAATCAAAACAATAACAAATTTTTTGAAAAAATTAACAATCTTTTAAAAAAACTAATAATTATTTTATATATAAAAAGATTTAATTTAAAATTCTAAAAATATCTAAATGGTTTAAAGTTTTGACTGTGTGAACGTAAATCAATTTTGTATTATATTACAAAATAAGAATATATCTAACACTTATTGTTATTATTATTATGTAAGAATTATTGTATGTATATGTTGGGTTTTATTTTACATGTCGGATAAGAGCAACACCATGAGTTGTTGCATTTTGTTAAAAAGAAAAGGATTAAATGGTACAACATTTAAAAATTTCAAGAGACAGAATAGTTTTGTTTGTTTTTGTTCCCCCGATAAGTGAATGCATGCACTCTACATAACAATATGAATAATATATTGCATGGAATATGTGGGACAAAACACAAAGTTTCCAAAGAAATAATTAATTGTAATCATTCTGTTAAAAAAAATATAATCATCTCGTCCATTTAAAAGGGAAAATAAATTAAATGAAAATGCAGATTGATCCCAACATTGGACACACGCTATAATCATCTATACCAATTACTTATTGATTAATGATAAGTCTGCATCAAAGAGCCTTTTAACATATTTTAATGTATTAACACTAAGCATAGAATTAGTTTATATTTAAACAAGATAAAAATATGAATATTTTATTATTTAAAATTCACTATATTTTTATAACACTTTTTTTTATGTTTTCTTTGAATTTTCGAAAAATATTTATCTTTATATCTGAGTCAACTTTTAACATTTTGATGATGAGGAGAACAATTATATCTTATCAGAAGTTTTTTTTTTTTTTTAATTTTTATGGAAAGGGTTGCATGTCCGAGGTTATGGCATTGCATGTGAGGTTTTCGGAGATAAAATAAATTTATGTTAGTTTAGAATATGATGGTATGTCTAAATTGTTGATCATGAAATATTTTATGTGTATGTTTAGTTTTTTATTTAGACTAATGACATTGGTAGTTTAAGTTTTGCTAAACAAGTTGTAAAGGTAACAGAAGATAGATAAATTTTATTTATTTTATTCTTTAATCTATTTCATCATTCATATATATATTGTTTTTTTATTAAACTTAAAAAATTAAATTAGTTTTAATAAAAAATAAACTAACTCACTTTGTTACTTTAGTTTTAAATACTGCACTTAAACTATGTAAAAACATGAAATGAGAGTTTATTTCAACTTTAACACAATTTAGTACAGTTTAAATTTTTTTCACCAACCTAGTTACAACTGTTAAATGGATCCGTATAGTATCAAGGACCGAAGAACCAAATAATGATTTATGAAATTTAGTATAATAGAGTTTCATTTAATTTGATTTTAAAATTTTTATTAATATTTTTTATTAATATGTATAATTCATCTTTATATTATTTTTTTAATATATAGATTTTGATCTAATATTCTATATTTTTATATTTTATTTTTAATAATATTTTTTTCATATGGTGATAGATGATTGTTGTTACTTACGAGATATCTTGTATAATTATGTTTAATATGAAAATTTTTATAATAAATAAATAAATAAATTAAGTTCAATCCAATTTTTATAACTCAATTTTCATCTTCATTTGTTGCTTTAGATGAGATTGATTACTTATTTATTATAAAATTATATTAATTATTTGGACAACAAACAGAATAAATATAAACAAAAGTGATTTATTAGGTTTTTATTCTAAATTTATTGGTTTTATATTAAAATTTAAAATTTCCACTATTTTTTATTTTAAATCCATGATTCATTGAATTATTTTATCTAAAAAGAATATTTAAAAAATAAAATAATTTAAAATAAAAAAAATTAATTTAATGCATTTGAATCTTTTGAAAATTATAATTTTTTCTATGGAAACAAAGTAAAGGAATTGGTAAATAAAAAATTATATTCTTATTCATTTTTCTTTATTAAATTTGTTTCACTTTCTTTTTACATGAATTTCTAATTTTGCTTAAAATTAGACTATGATATTGAATAATTTTAGTAAAGATTTTTATGTTGGATGTTTTTTTTTAATTGATTATGTGTAATTCAAATTTAAAAATAGAAATATGAGTTTTCAATTGTTATAATTTATTGGTCGTGTATATATATTTCTTATGCCCTGGGACAGGGGTTGTTTATTTATGTGATTTTCTTGAAATTAAAGGTTTAATTAAATTTGTCTAAGAGTTTCGGATTCATAATTGATTATTTAAAAGGTTTGTCTATCAATAAATTGGGAATAAACTAAATTAGTAAAATTGAATTTCAATTCCTTTATTAGAGGGAATTTGGAAATAAACAATATTATATTAGGAGAAAATTTAAACTGTTGAATCATATAATGAAGGATCAATATTAAAACATAAATACTATGTAATCTTTGTAAAACACTCGCAAGATTAAATATTGTTTATTAATATATTGTTGCAGGATTAATATTTACTCTTCTCACTTCATCATCTAAATGCCCCTTTATTTTAACGTTTAATATTAATTATTATTTTTCAAAATGTTTTTGTCATGTAATGCAGAAATAATTTATATGGCCAAACTAATATTTTCGTAAGAAATCAAGTAAAAAATTGAAGGAAAGTGTTTATCGTGATAAGATTTTTTTGTAAAAATTGAAGGTTTTTATCATGATAAGGTATTTGAAGGTTAGATTTTTTTTTTTTAATTTGATTTTTCACTTATATCATTTAACATAGTTTATCTATTTTTTAAAATATTTAATTTAGTATGTTAATTTTTAAAAATTGCCCAATGCTACTCTTTTGTAAAATTGATATTACCATGTATTAATAGGATTATTGATAATTTATAATAATTATTTTAAAATTGTAAGGACCGAGAAAAATAGTTTTAGAGTAGAAATGGTACAATTAAAATGACACCTGAATATTTTATTATTAAAGTGAAAAAGCTATATAAATAGAAAATTAGTTATTCAGGTTTCATTTTAGAAGAACCACCATCTCTCTAGAAGTTTCATTTTCCTTTCCTCTCCCTTCTCTCTAAGATTCTGACCTCTCGCTCATTTGTTTGACGATCGGAGTCTGTCATTGGACTGGCAGTGAACTCTACGAGATTATCCGATCAAAATTTTAGATAGAGTAAGTTCATTCTTGCCTCATTTTTCTTTGAGTTAGTTTTGATCTGGTTAGGGTTGCCTTTAAGTTTAAGTTTGCATGTGAGGTTTTTATCTTTAGAATTAGTCTCTGTTAGATCAAGGTCCTAGTGATATAGTTAGATTTGTGATCAGGACTTTGTGGTGCAGGTTAGGTTATTCTTAAGCTTTTGGTGGGTTGAAGTTCTTAGTGAGCATCTGCTCAAGTACTAGATAAGGGAAGCTGGTTTTATTTTTAAAATAGAACCCCAGGTTAGAAGATCTGGATGTGGGGTGACGTGGTCACCAATTCCAATCTTTGCTTGTAGGATTGTCTCTTTTGAAAAGTAAAGTAATATATTGACTGGAATGGTTGATTTTGAATCTTTTATATTGATTTTAAAATGAATAATTTGTTGAAAGTGTTTGTGATTGAGAAGTGAAAGTGTTTGAATGATGATATAAATGAGTTGAATTGTTTTTGAATATTTTGTTAAATTACTTAAATGAGATGTTTGATGAGAAGTGGTTGTTTGATTTTAGATGATGATTGATTCAGAAAACATATATTTGGAACTTAGTTATGTGTTTAAGTGATTTTTTAGATATAATTGAATTGTTTAGAAAAGGTTTAAAATATTTATATGATTAGTGAATGAATTGTTGTGTGATTTGGAAATTCTAAACTTTGATTTGATTTGATTGTTTGATTCAGATATTGTGAGTTAGAATATGAATTTTAATCAAGACACAATATTTTCAGGAAAGAAAATACCGTGTTAAGATTGTTTAGGATGTGTATTGACTAGGGACTCGTCTAGAAGAAGATATCCTGACTCTCTTGAGATAATAAAATCATATAGATGAAGTTATTCAGGTGGTGAGAGTCGAAGAAGATTCATATGAATTAGTAAGTTGTTTGAAAGATAACTAACTTGACCTGTTATATGAATTAACCCTGTCATACTAGGAGAGACATGATATTGAGATTATTTATGCGCATAGCTGTGTGGATTTCACAATGAGATAGTATGATAGGTGCAGATCTTTGAGTCTAAGTCAACGCACGAGTCTTCCGGAAGTAAAGTCAAGTGTCTATGTGTTATGAGTCAGTAGAAGTCTGACATGAGAAAGATGAATATTAAAATTGTTGATAGACACTTGATGGTTATGTGAAATGCATGAGAAATGATGGATTTATGTGGATGTTTAAAGTTATATTTATGTTATAAGTTTTAAAAATACCTAGCTTATCCTTTATTTTGTTTTGTGGTTGTTTTTTTTTTTTGTTTAATTACCTTTTTCGTCCCTATATTTAGGGTCAATAGTCAATTTAGTATAGTAGTTTTTAAAAAAATCAATTTGGTCCCTATATTTTTTAAAATGTATTCAATTGGTCCTTTCCGTTAAAATGTATTCAATTTGGTCCCTATATTTTTTAAAATGTATTCAATTTGGTCCGTATAATAGTAACAATAATATTAATAATAATAATAGTAACAATAGTAATAATAATAATAAATAATAATAATAACAATAATAATAATAATAACAATAATAATAATAACTCTCAATTCTACCTCTCTTTTCATATAAACATTCTCTCTCTTCCACATAAACACTCTCTCTCTGCCACGTAAGCACTTTTTCTTCTACATAAACATTCTCTCTCTGCCACATCAGCAGCTGCTAACGGAAAGGACCAATTTGAATACATTTTAAAAAATATAGGGACCAAATTGATTTTTTTAAAAACCACTATACTAAATTGACTATTGACCCTAAATATAGGGACGAAAAAGGTAATTAAACCTTTTTTTTTTATCTGTGATGTTCGTATAATTACACGGGAATAAATGAGATTGCAAGTAATAGAGCTCTTTAGTGAGCAAATGGAAAATGAGATGAATTTAGTTTTAATGTTTTGTTTTGTTTATTTTAAAACTTTTGTGTATATATTAAAATTCCTATGAAGATGAATATCTTTTTGAGATACAATTATGAGATAGTTGTAAGTTCATATGTTAATTTAATTTTTTTTCTTACTTTCTATTTTATTAAATATGGATAAAATTAAGAATGTTACAAAAACAATGTATTAATAATATTTTGTTATTATTAAAATTATTAAATTTGTTGTGTTGATAATAGTGAATAGAAATCAAAATCTTATTTTAAACGTGATTAATTTCGAATTGAAATAGTATAAAACAATCAAATAAGGTTTAAATGTCGTATTTGTTTTATTTTATTAGAATGGTGTATAAAATGCACTGAAAATGACATATAAATTAATAATGTTGTTGAAAATGAAAAGTGAAGGGTCAATTAATTATTTAATTGGAAGAAGAAAAGGGGCACGGTGACCCCAGGAAAGGACGTTGTGCCATTAAATAATAGGGACGTGTCACGCACGAGATTCGAGGAGTCAATTGGGAGAACCTGCGAAACAAGTCACTTTCACTTCCATCTGTTTCAAATTCAAACTACTGACTGGGTGAGTAAATAATGGTTTAAGGAGATGTATAATTTTTTTATTGATTCTTTTGTTAAAGAGTTGAATTTCAATCATTAGTTAATAAAATAATTCAAAAATTTTAAAAATTAATAAAATAGAAAAGTCGTGTCAATAATAATTCACAATTTTAGTATATTTGAATTCAAATGGTAAAAAGAAAAAATGAATTAATATAGTTTTAATATAATCAGATTTTAGTTTGAAGTCATACCACTTAATACGATTTATTTTAATAATTTTTATAATTAAACTGTAAAAATCATTTTTAGCAGGTCTTTTGTACGTGTCATTTTTTATTACTAACTAAAAGTTATTTTAAATTCCACAATTTTATAGGTTCTACGTTACATTACAAGCTTTTTATGATTTCATAGTTTTTAATGAATTTTAATTAATAAAAAAATAATATTTTAAAATATGGTATTATTATTTTTCCTGTAGTGAAAAAAAATATTTTATTTAATGAAGTTATATAGATAGTTTTAAATATTTATCGAAACGTATAATCTTTTCGATGAACTTTTTTAGTAGTTGAATCATTGAAACTTGTCATACATCGTCAAAACGGTAAATTTACTAAAAAATACTTTCAGAATAAATTAACTAATATATGCGTATTAAAAATATATTTCTAGAATAAATTAATTAATATGTGCGTATAAAAAGTGTATCAAGTGAGAAATGAAAACGTGAAAGAAATGCATAAATCACAATTATATAATTTAAATGGAACTCAATTATTTAAAATGATATGAAATACTCCTAAGATCTGAATATGTCAAAGAATTATAACAAAATGCATTTAGATTATTTAAAGTGTGGAAAAAAATCTCCTCTCACCACTTAATGATGTTGTATGTTGAAAAATATATTAGACTTAATGAAAAAAGAATAGAGTATGTGTGTAATTTATAGAATTTTATCTATAAAATTTTGAACATTGGAGCCCATACAAAAATCATGACACAAAATAATTATTAATCTTACTTAATTGATTTGATTGAATTTTAAAAATAGATATTATTCATCATAACCATGTGGAAAAAGAATAAAAATATATATTCTCATTACATAATAATTGAAGACAATTTGTTACAAAATTGAAAATATTTTTTTATAACATAAATGGACCATCGTTTTGAAAAATCAAAAATATTTCTTATAACGTAAATATTTTAATTAAAAAAGAAAATAAATATAATCAATTTGGTTTGGTTTATCTAATGAGTTAAATTGAGAAAAACAACCCAACAGGTGTCATCCAATTTATGAAACATTGATTCTAATGGACCAACAACATGTAGTTGTTTCCTTTCATGATCACAATGCAGTTTGAGATTTCTCAGTGGTTTAGGGTTTATCCTAAGAGATAAGTTTCAACTCTGATTTATTGCTTTTCAATCAACATAAAGAAAATTGTCTCTAGAAGCATTCTTTAGACAATTATGAAGAACCTCTTTTAATCTCTAAAAATCTTTTTATGTATTTTTCTATCACCAAATCAATTTGACATGACAAGTTTTGCAATCAGAATTCAATTTTAATGATGGGAAAAAAGGTATAATTTTCTCTCCTATCCTGTGTTTTCTTTTTCTTTTTGTTGATGTTGATTTATGGATCATAAAGAGAGGCAATACAAACCAATAGTGGACTTCACAAAAAAGAGGTTCGGTTGTAGAAGTAGAGAAAAATTGTCATACCAATTTTTTGAACAATAATTAAATTTCTATTTTTACACATAAAAAGTATCGGTAAGAAAAGAAAACCATACCAAATAGCAAAATTAATCACAATTACACTATACGTATTTTTTTGTTTAAATGTAGACAACAGACACATGTATATGTAGATAGATAGAAATTAATACTAGCAGTACTACAGTCCCCAACAAGAAATTTTTGTGGGATTTTTCTTATGAATATTTTCTATAACTTTAAAAATTTACAAAACAAATTTAAAAAATTAATTATTACAAATTTCATCAAAGACTTGTAAGAAAATTGCATGAATCTCCTTCGAATCCCATCACATGATATTTTTCATTTATATGATTTTAATATACCAATAGAGTTAATATATATTCTTTTAGATAAATCTTTATTTCAATGCATATCGTAAATAATCTCAACACATTGTTTTTAGGAAAGAATAAATGCATTAAATTAGGATTTGTTTAGAAGGAGATATCCTAACTTCATTGGAATCATATAAATGAAAGTTATCAGTGGTGAGAATCAAAAGAGGTTTATATGACTGAGTTTGTAGTTTAAAAGATAATTGATCTAACCGATCATCTAAATTTATCATGTCATATGATATGAGAGAATTTAGTTCTTATGTTCATGTAGGTGCGTGGAGAGATAATACGATGAAGGTAGTATGGCAAATGCATATCTCATAGTCAAATTCAACGTGCATGTGTCTTCCAAAAGTATAGCAAAGTGGCGACGAAGGGTATAACTTCTAAAATTTTTTCCATTTTCCAATTCGATACGATCCATTCGTTTGAGTATCTAGGGATGACAATGCGAGTTTACCCACCCCATATTGGCCCGCCCGCGCAAGGAATGTGAGCTCATTTCACTAGCCCACCCTGCATAAGAGATAGCCCGCAGGCTTGCAGGCCAACTCGTATAAGGAAAATATATTTTTTAAATTAAAATTTTATCTATGTTTCAATTCATTAAATTAAGATAAAAATATGAATTCAAGTATGAAGGTTGTTAAGAGGCTTGATTAAAAATAATTAAAATTTTGTTTTGTATCTATTTTGTTTTTTGGGTTATGTGGGACGGGCCTTAGCGGGTTAGCGGCCTAGATTAGTGAGCCTACCTCACACTTTTTGGTAGCAGACTGCGGGCCGGCCCACATGGCCCGCCCCACATTGTCATCCCTACGAGTATCTATGTATGTATACCAATGAATTTTTGGTCAGTGTAAGGGATATTGAATGAGTTATTTGTAGACACTTAATCGTGGTAGTACACTATAAGAGATGTAGTATGAGATGTTTGTAACTTGTTTGAATATAAATTTAAATTCATGTTGATAATTCTTGTTGTGTTTTATTTAAAATTTGTGATAATCGTGTTTTACACGGAAGCATATGATGTTGTAGGAAATATAACTCTATAGGTTTTTATGTTCTATTTTGACATATATGTGTATATTTGAAAATTCAAGTAGATAAGATTCCATTTTTTCTTTTGATGTTTTGTTTTTGCATATGTGCAAATATTTGAAAATCCCTATAAAGAGTAATATCTCTTTGTAAAACTATTTTATAATTATGAGATGATATGTCCACACACATGTGTGTGTGAGTGTATATATATATATATATATATATATATATATATATATATATATATATATATATATATATATATATATATATATATATATATGTTCTTGTATGAGGGATTGTTATCGGTTGAACAATTGATTTATTTTCTTTGGTTGTGCTTTCCTTCCTTCCTTCTTCTCTCCTAATATTCAAGCTTTGACTCTCGTTTGAGAGTGCACTTACTTATATGCATAAGGTTCTTCGATTCTCAAGTGAGTATTTAATATTATGCAATTAATATTGTAATAATAACATATATTTGTTTTGGTTATTGCACCTATTTTATAATATTCAATGAATTATTTTATTGTTTGACTTAAATTAAGGTATGTCACAATTAACATTCGTATTAAAATATTAATATATACTTTAGTTAATAATTCATCTCCATGTCATTCCACCGATACCAAATAGCTATATATATATTATTTATATATTTTTTTGCATAATATAACTTTTTAAGTAATTTAACTAGGAGTTTTACAATATCTTTATTTAAAATTACAAGACTATTAATTACTATATTTTTAAATCATATTTAATCTTCACTTAAATTTTAAATAATTTACCCATAAATTATGAGTAAGTTTTCAAATAATGATAAAAAATAAACTATTCAATAAAACTGAGAATATTTTTAAATAAAACTGTTAAATCAATCAAATCAAATTATAAAATATATTTGAAAAAAAATAAAGTTTATATGAACAATATACAAGATCAAGACAAAACATATATAACCTATAAGCGGAGTAAAAGTAGCTCTTAGAAAAATATTATTCAAGAACAATTCATAAAAAAACACCCTTATTCATTAATAAATTCACACACACTCTCATTCAGATTAAAGAGGAATAATTGTAACTTATAATATAAAATTGGGTTACTTACTTTTATACAAGTGGAAATTTATAATGAAAAAAAAACATGCAATTATTGGAATTGCTCATACATATGTACTTACCTTACATCATAATCAAATAATATTGAGAGTTGCAGACATACTTGTTATTCACGTGAAATATAAAATAAAGTATGAAATGCATCATCAACACACTTTACATGTGTCAATCATATAAAAGGTTAAAACCTAAACACGAACCCATTCCCATTATAAAATATTTCTTTCCCTTCAATTAATTCACAACCAAACTAATCCCAATTTATAAGCTAACCGTGGTACAATTTTTTAACTATACTCTTCAATTCAAAAATTGTACCTATAAATGGTTGAAACTAACCTCTATATCTTACACTTCTGTATCTTTTCATATTTTTCATATTTTTTAATTTTAAAAGTATCATTGCTGATTGTTGTAAATTTTATGGTGTTTTTGTTGTTTATTTTATTTATTTATTTAAAAACTATCAAATTTAAAAGAAATATAAAATTAAAAAAATATTTTCGTTTTTATAGTAAAAATATTGAATACAACAAATTTTTTCAATAATTTTCTCACATACTCAAAATAATAAAACTGATCGAAAAGAATAAAAGTGTTATGTAAAAAAAAAATAAATAAAAGAGTACAATTGAACTTATTTAAAAGAATGATATTATACTTTATTTAAAGTTATTTAAATTTTTTAAAATAATTTAAAATAATTTTTACCATTAAAATAAAAGTGAAAGAAGAAAGTAATGAATAAAATTAATATTTTATTTTTATTTATTTACAGGCCCGTTGTGTACTCCAAGACCCGACGTAAGACAATTTGCATTTACACAAAATAGACAGCACAAAATGGAAGGAGAGATAAAGGATTTGTGATAATACCAGAAACACCCATGCAATGAAAATGACAATACATTATTGAGATGGGTAAAAGGGTAAAGTGGAGTGGAAAAGCAAAATATAAATGGAATTAAATGTGAGAAAAGTGTGAAAGTGATGTGAAAAAGGGGAACGCGAGTAGGTGAAGACGCGTAGACTGATTTTCCAAAAAGAAAGAGACAAAGGGAAAGGCAGTGGAGAACTTGGTCACATCTAAAGGGGACCGCTACGCCCTTTGCCCTTCCTTTCCCAACCGCACGCGGTGGAGCAACACTCAACACCATGCCGCGTGCACTCCACGCTCCGCTCCCACTCTTACACATCACTCCTCCACGCGCGACTTTCTAGATACTTAATATACATTCTCTGTTTGTTTATTTGTATGATAAATGATAATAATGATAAAATTAAAATATACAAACATGTGTTTTCGCTAATTATAAATAAAAGTTTTCCTATAACGATTTAAATCTAGTGAATTATCATAAGGAATAATTTGTTTTATTATTATTTATCGGCTAAAAGAAATATAAAAGTAATGTAAAAGTTTATGTATTGTTTACAAAAGTATTAAAATACTAATGTTTAATGCTCTTTTTATGAATAAGTTGAATGGCTTAATAAATAAATTATAAAAATCATATTAATGATCTTATTTAATTTTTTTCTCCTTCAATAAAATATAAAATTTGTAAAACAAATTGAAATTCTTATTATAAGTTTTAAAAATATTTTTAAAGATAATATGTATATTTTTTAATTCTTAATATGATGAGGTTTATATATATATATATATATATATATATATATATATATATATATATATATATAAAGTTCATGTTAAACATTATTATAAAACTTAATATCTCAGTTTAGTTGGCACTCTAAATCTTAACAATGATATGTTATCACATGAATCATAACATAAAAAGGAAAAAAAAAAACAATATATATGAGAGAATTAATCAAATCCATCCAAAGAAATACAACAAAATTCCTAATATAGAGAATTTGTATCTATTTTGAAAGAAATCAAGATTAAGACTTGAGAGCATCCTACTATACCATTTGACTCAAACTTATTAACCAGCCTTAAATAAGATAATTTATCAGCATAATAATTTCACTTCCGACAAATATGAGAAAACCTAAACTCCATATCTTTACAAATCTTCAACCATTTTCTCCATCTGATACACCAAGGAACCAACTGAGCTGAGGAAAAAGCTTGACAAACTAAAGGAGAATAATTTTTCAACTACAAATGTTTATAACCAACCGTTTTAGAATATTCAATGACTAAGATAACTCCCATAATCTCAACATGAAGACTGAACACTTAAAAAAAAGAAGAGAAGTCACTAACATATACTTGTCCAAACTCCTTCTAAAATTTCAACACAAGCAATAATACTAGAAAAATCCTTAAAAACATCATTAATATTAACTTATCCCATCAATCAAAGAAAAACTTCAAATAACCTATATAGGATGGAAAGAATTTTCGACCTAAAGATACTAAAAAATTTCAAGATCATGTTGGTGAACTTTTCAATATATATTTTTTTAAATTTAAAATTTGTTATATATAATTAGTTTTATTTTATATATATATATATATATATATATATATATATATATATATATATAAATCGTAACATATGGGATAATTATAACAAACAATTACAAATAATACAATGTTTTTACTCTTTTTTTTTGAACAATTTATCATATAACATATTTTCCAATTATATAAATATCTTATTGTTAATTGCATGAGATGTATTATGTAATCACCCTATCGTTATATAATAATAATAATAAGATTGTTCAATATTCACGATCAATATAAAAAAATTCAAAGCACGTAAATAGTATATGTAAAACAAAAGTTGGAAATGACGTAGTTTTAAAACATTTTTAGGATATGTATATTTTTATTATTAATTTGTTTCAATTTTACATTGTCACCTCCTCTCATACATACATATATATATATATATATATATATATATATATATATATATATATATATATATATATATATATCACAATTATACAACACGTAATTTATAAGTTAACTTAGCAAGATTAAGGAGCAAACTACATAATACTCAGTAGTAATTATATAAAACACACACAATAAAGTAATTTAAACATACTCATGTTTGTTAAGACACAACTATTTATATAAACAATTATAAGATTTGATAGTTTTCCCAAAAATTATATTAAATTTAAAAATATGATATTAAAACACTTTTTATATATTTAAAAAAATACTTGGTTATAATATTACTCCACAATAAATAAATAAATATATATATATATATATATATATATATATATATATATATATATATATATATATATATATATATATATATATATATATATATATATGGTTTCGATAACTTCTTATCTGGAATAGTTGACAAAAATATTTGTGAGATCACCACTTAATACTTTCCTTAGATTTAGATTATTAACAAAACCTAGACATTTCATTCTGAACATTCAATAATTCTATAATTGAATACTTACATTATACTTAAGATTAGCTTACTCTCCTAATCACTACCTCTCACACACTTCTACAATACACCATTATATAAAAACACACACAATTAATTAAATAAAGTTTTTTTATTGGTAATAAAAAAATAATAAATATGAACTACTTTAGGGGTGATCCAACCTATATACATAAAAATAATCTTAATTCTTTCCCAAAAAAAATAACTCTTCAACAGATATTTATAGAGAAAAAAACATACTGATTGGACCCAAAAAAATTTACTTAAAAAACTAACACCTGAAAAAGAATATAAAAAATCATCCTCATATAAATCAAAGGATCAAGACACGAAAAAAAAAAAAAACTTAAAATATGACTTGACTATAACCCAAAAGTAATTCGCACATACTCATATATATTTGTTCAAGAAACAAATATCTATATAAATAGTTATAAAATTTGATAGTTTCCTAAAAACTATTATATTTGAAAATACGATATTAAAGTACTTTTTTTTATAAATCTACCGTATCCTTAAGTCCAAATGCATTACATATGACAACCATTAAACATTCACTTATCTTTCTACATTAATTAATATACTATTTCATAAAAGTCTACAATTCGAAAACATTGTTAAGGGTTAAAATTTCGTCAAAAACTAAAATTGAGCCCAAACCCATAATAAATTTTAAAGAGGACTTCTAAAAAGCAAAACAATTTGAATTAAACCACAACATTGAGTCATAAATTTTCACATACAAAGAGTCCTAACCTATCGTTAGTTATAGTTGAAATTTTAATTGAAAATAATTAATTTTCCTTATGTTGAATTTTTCCTTGTATCTAAGAATAAATGATGGTTTAAGAAGAGATGGTAAAGCAAAATATCATAAGAATTAAGGAACCCTAACCGCTTCAAAATTTACACACTAAACATCAAACATTGCACAATCAAACTCAAACTCTCTTTACATCTAACAACCCTAAGCATGCATGATTCACAAAGGAAGAGATGGAAATCTAAAAGCAGATAACATAAAGCAAAACTAAATATTACAAATTCTTTTCTCATATTATAATTATTTTTTATTAATAATTAAATTTGAAATATTTAATGTCTATACGTACAACATGCAAATTTACATGTACTAAAATAACTAATCGAAATCTTATGAAATAACATTCTATTCCATCACCAATCAATAAAAGATATAGAATACAAACAATTGTTTTAAGAAATAAACTTATTATATTTGGTACGACAACTTGGTGTAAATATGTTTTTTTTTCATACAATACAAGTCAATAAAAAATAATTCATATAAAATAGCTGTTATACAAGTAAATATGATAACTTGTAAACAAATAATCTTTAAATAATATTTTTTCAATGTTTCCCGTAACATCCATATAATATGCATGTAATATCTAATTAAATATTTATATATATACATTTCAGTTATATATTATTTTAAAAAATATTTTTTCTTTATAGGAGTTTTAATATATAATCACTTGAAACATCACATGCTCTCATGTAAATACACGATCATCGTAGAGAAAGAAAACAAACACAATACAAACAAAATGGTAAACTAGCTATTTTTAAAACTTCTAATATAAATGTTACTTTAAATAACAAACATCAATTTATCAATTCTTATACATTTTTCAAAGCAATCAAGCGTCTATAATGATTCATAATCATATTTTTCATGTCAAAATTTTACTGACCAATATACACAGACACTTGACTCTACTTTCAGAAGACTCGTGCATTGACTTAGACTCAAAGATATACACTTGTATTACCCCAATGTGAAATCCACATAGCTATACGCATAATAATCTCAGATAACCTCATATGACAGGGTTAATTCATATAACTTGTAAGACCAAATTATATTTCAAAACTCATACAAAATCATATGAATCTCCTTCAACTCTCAATACTTGATCATCTTCATTTATATAATTCTAATATATCAGGAGAATCAATATACCTCATTCTAGACGAAATCCTAGTCAATGCACATCCTAACAGTATTTTCTTTTTTGAAAATACTATGTCTTGATGACATTTTTCATATCTCAAATCACACCTAATCTAACCATTAAGTTATACCAAAGTTTAAAATTTCAATCAAACTAAAATTTATCCAAAAATCACATAAAACACATAAACTAAAATATTTTTAATAAAATATATAATTAAAATTTCACATAAGTTTTAATTAAACAATAAAATGTAAATGAACTAGTATTTCAAAAGAAAAAAAAATCAGAATCAAAATTTAAGTTTTATTTTTATTTTTTTAGTTTGAACAAAAACGGGTCTTGTTTGAATGAAAATATCGTCACTTGAGCAAAATAAACTCGAGAGTATCCCATTTTCGCTTGAGTGATAATTCCTCTCGTTTGAGTGAAAATGAACTTGAGAACATCTAATTTTGCCTCATTTTTGCTTGAATGAAAATAGAACAAAATTCCCTGTTTTGATCTAACTTGAAGGAAGATTTTTAGCTTTACACAGTCGTAAACTTAGAGAGAAGGTAGAGGATTTTTTTTTAAAGAGATAACGATTCTTTTAAAATAAAATATAAATAAATATTTTTTTCTATTTATATATTTTTTTCATTTTAATAATAAAATATTCAAGTATATTTTAATTATATCACTTTTATTTTAAAATTATTTTCTCAATCCTTACATTTTCAATCCAATGAGATAAATAATTAACTAACTTTTTTTTTTGCAATCTAGTTGATTAAATTAATTTAATTAGTTTACAAACATAGTTTTAAATAATTTTAAAAAATGTGTTTAAAAAAAAAAGTCATTTATATAATCAAAAGAGAGGCCTTGAGTTGATTGAAAAATAAAAAGGGATTAGAATGACATATGAGTGATGATGAGGACATAGGCCAAACACTTTCACAAAGGACACATGACCTTAGTGGATCCTACTCATTGACCCTTCCCACAGTTGTCATCATCTTATACTATTAAATCAAAGCATAGAAAAAGTGTTTAATTAAACAAAGTACCATGATTAGAGGTAGTTAGTTGGATTGGATAGTTTAATGGGAGATGAGAAGAAAAAAAGTGTGGGGGCGTTCAGATGATGGGGGCGAATGAGAAGTGGACACGTGTGAAGGTCGGTTGTTTGTTGAAGGACCCACGTCCTAGAGATCCTAAAGGCACAATAATGGGGAAAGGTGGCGAATGAGAAAAGGGTTGTTGTGTGTTGTGAGTGTTAACTCTGGAACCGTACGTGGGCCCACTGCCATCAACTTGCGGACTCTGTCACATTTTCCTATCCATCTCTCAACCGTTGCTTTGGCGGCTACCCCTTTTGGTATTACCCAAGTGCCCCTTCTTCCACTTTTCCACTTTTTTAAATTACTCTCACCACCACTTCCATGCAATACAACAACAACCACATTCAAATTAACATTAATAAACTAATCAAATATATAATTCAATATATATATATATATATATTAAATAAAAACTTTCATGTTAGGTATTGCTATGCAATCTGACATCTCACCTACATTGATATCTCAAACAACAACAATTATCTGCCATCACATAAAAAAAATACAAAAATAATACATAAATAGACTATACCTATTCATAAAAGTTCTAAAAATATACTAGATGGAAACCTATTATACCAGTGAAAAGATTTTTTATAAATAAATTTTAAATTAGCCAACTTATCAGCACACACATATAATTCAATATTTTTATACAAATATATATTTTCAAACAAACAAACACAAATTTTCTAACTTTAATGATTTTATTTTTCAAAAATATTATTATGTAATTAAAATTAATAAATACAACATTATTTACATAAAAAATACGTATAAAAGTCGCTTAATATATATTTTTTAAATTCCTTAACTATTATTCGTAAAAACAATAAATAACAGCCGAACAAGGAATTATATTTTTTTGTTCTACGGCAGTAAATATTTTATAATTTTTTAAGAGGAGTAAAGGAATATATATTTTTAATTTATGTAAAAATAGTCTTAATTCTTTAACCCGAGATGATTTTCGTACTCGTTTTTTTCACCCAATCATAAGTTTATTTATGTGAAAATTTGAATCACAATATAACGATAGTCAATAATAATTCTTTTATATCATAATCTAATTAAAAACTGATATCTATGATAATTTTATTAGTTTTATAATAAGCTAAAAAGAGAAAAAAAATTAATGTTTTTTATTGTGAGTATAAATATTTTTGCACCCTGTATAAGAACATTAAATTTTTGTATAATATTTAATTTTTTAGTTGACTTGTGTTTGATTAAATAATTTCTTACTTCATTAAATTCATTATTTCCTCAGTTTCATTTTATGTGACATTTAAGATTTTTCTCACACGTATTAAGAAAATGAATAAATAAGTAAATGAATAAAGAACTGTTTATTAAATAAATAGTTATTATGTCTCTATATAAATGCATGTAACTAGACATGTTTTTATGAATAATTAAGATATTGAGTTATCCTCTATTGATTATAGCTTGAAATGCATAAATAACTATTAAACAACATTTTCTTAGATTAGTGTGAACATTTATTTTTAATAATATTAAAGTAGAGTTATAATTGTTATGTTGAAAAATATAAATAGCAGTTAATTTAAGAAACTGATGGAGTAATTAATACTATTCAACTTTTTAATTCTCATTAAATACAATAATTATTAACTTATAAGTGATAAATTGGTTTATTGAATTAAAATTGTTTAATAAAACTATATCATATAAGAGATAACTGTATGAATCTAATTATATAAATAAAATTTATGTTTTTTTAGAAAAAATATATATCAACATGTAATTGTAATTTTAAATTAGCTTATAATTGATAAATTGGTTTATTGAATTAAAATTGTTTAGTAAAACTAGCTCATATAAGACATAACTATATGAATCTAATTATATAAATAAAATTTATGTTTTTAGAAAAAATATATATGAACATGTAATTGTAATTTTAAATTTTAAAAATTTAACTAACTTTTTTATTACGCTTTTTTATATTCCTATTTAATTTTAAAAGTTGTATATATTTTTTGTTAATATAAGTAATTTTACTTAAATTAGTTGATTTAATAAATATTAATCAAATTTAATTTTTATTCATTTTAAAATTTATTTTTCTATTCCTCAATTTAAGTTGTTATTACATTTACAATTCTATATATGTAATTATAATTAATAATACACTAAAAATAATATGAAAATATAATAAATAATAATAAAAATTAATTAAACAAGCTATACAAGTTATAAACTATAAAATTAGGTAAATTAACTTCTTTTTTTTTAATAAAAGCTTTCATGTTAGACATCACTATACAACTTGACATCTTAGCTAGGCTGACATCTCAAGCAACAACAATTATCTGTCTTCACATGAAAAAAATGTTATTAAAAAAAAGGAAAGAAAATACAAAAATATGGGGGGACTAAACCAAAACCCATATGCTAAAAAAAACGATACATAGGTAGACTATACATATTCATAAAAAATTATAAGAATAAACTAAATGGAAACCTATTATACCAATGAAAAAAATTCTCTACGAATAAATCATAAATTAACCAACTTATTAGCACACGCATTCCCTTCACGAAAAATATGAGTGACCCTAAACCTGATTTTCCTACAGTAATTAAGACAAGTATTTAATTGATTACGAATCATTCAAGGAACATTTATCATAACAGTAAACGCATCACAAACCAAAACAGAATCACATTCCAACCAGACATTAGTTATAAGCATAGAGAGTGTTTTTATTGGTATAATATGCTTTCATTTAGTCTTTTCTTAAAGTTCTTTATTAATAGGTATAAATCATCAATGTACCATTTTTGTTAACATATGTTTAGTCTAGTTTCTCTATATTTTCTTGATTTTTTTTTAATAATATTTTTTTCATGTGGTGAAAGATGATTCTTGTTACTTTAAGTTGAAGTGTTAGTCTATATGAGATATTAAGTTTTATAGTGCAGCCTAACCTAAGAATTTTTAATAAATAAATAAATAAATAAAATTAATTATTTTTTATATTTTCAAATTAATTACTATTTAATAATTTTTTTAAATGTGTATTGATAATGATTTTCTTGAAGTGTGTAATAATAGATATTTTTAAAAAATAATAATGTATGTTGATTGATGTAAAACTTTAATAAACTTTAATGATCATTAATTTTTTCTGAGGAATTTAATATTTTTTTATCCATTAATCTAATTTTTGAGTTTTTTAAATTTAAAAAATCGTAACAACATACAGGTTATAGATGAATTAAAATGTAAAATTTATATTTAATTTACTTTTAAGATTTTATCCAGTTTAAACACTTTATAAGAACATACTATGAGTAACTTGTTAGTATTATTCCCGGTTTTATCTATAAGGAAAAAATTCAAGACATTTAATATTTTTCAATATTAAATTTGTTCAATTTTAATATTTTGTTTTAAATTTTCATTATCATAAAATAAAAAATACGTATCATGATAATGTCACCAAAGACAAGACATATGTCAACGTTGGAGTACTATTTTAGAAAAAAAAATCATTTAATAAAGTAAATGTAGAAAAAATTTATTTATATTGAGAACAATAAAAATATTTTTTTTTTTACATACAAATGTCAATGAGGCAGTATATTTAAGTGTATATATATATATATATATATATAGTAATTTTAATTGATTATAATTTACATTTTTAATGTAATAATTATAATTTTATTTCAATATTATACGGAATAAATATTTTTTAATCTAAATTATTTTATTATTAGTCATAAACTAAATATAATTATTTTAATTACAAGTTAAACGAGAAAATAAATCAGTACCTTAATTATTTATAGAACATGTATTGTTATACGCTTTTATAGAACAAATAAAATAATAATTTGTTTAAATATGTAATAACTAAAAAAAAAATTGTAGTAAAAATTATCTATTCACTAATTTATTTATTATATTTCTGAAACAAAAGATAAAATAGAATGGAGAAAAGAGTATAACTTTTTTTGAAAGAATAAATGATATTACTCAATAATTATAATAATTATAATGGCAATAAATTATAGTTATAGTGGTAGTAAATGTTTTTTTTTAATAATTAGCAATTAGTAATTAGGATCATTGATGATAATAATTAGGATGATTAATGAAATTGCTTAGCAATGAATTCCTATACCATTTATCTACTCCATTTCATTTATTATGAATATAAAAAGCTTCACACGGTTACATGAAAGTAAACTGAAAACACCATAAACGAAGAGTGAATATGAATGATGCAGGTATCTGGAAGTGGGGTGTTACTTCACCATTGCAAAGCAACATAGCAAGCTTGCTGAGCTGCGAATGAACGTCAATGGAAAAGACAAAAAGGAAATTAAACGAATGAATAAAATAATATTTAGGAGTAAATGATGCATTTATAGATCAGTAATTACTTATTATTATTATTTTTAATAAAAAAAAGTGCACAGAAGCAGGGGTGTGTGTATTATAATAAGAGGGAACTTTTTATATGGTTGCAGGATCCACACACACACATAGCACCCAATCACAGCTCACCACCTTCATCCACTGCTTTTTGGTTCTCTCCCCTTGGTGCTTCTCCTTTGAGTAGAGAGTGCCAAAGTTTGTTTTAAGATTCATTCTTTCAAGCTTCATCACTTTGCTTTTTCAGCTTCCATATAATTTTCCTCTTTACCATTTGGGGGGCTCCTATTCCTTTTTTGTGCTAAGTTTCTTTTCAATATTTCTTTCTCTTTTCTTTGTTGCTCAGCATCAAGGAAAAGTTTTTTTTTTTTTTTTATATAAAAAAACAGTTTTGTTTTGTGTTTTTTTTAAACAAGCTTTTCTTCTTTTCCTTCCACCACCCTCTTCCCTCATAAATTCAGAGTCTTTCTGCTCTTTCCTAATTGGGTTTGTACATTCATTGTCTCAGGCTGCACCCCTTTTGCTGTTCCTTGGCTTCTAATTGCTTTCCCAATTGGGGTAAACTCAAATTGAAGTGTAGAAAGAGTTGTCAGATTTTTCCTCTCTGAAAGTTGTCATTTTTGTTGTGTTGGGATTTGTTTTTTGTCTGGAATTTTGCTGTGTCTCAGTTCCAGTTTTTGGTATGAGGGAGGAAGTTCATTGGGTTTAGATCTCCTCATAAATGTTTCTAGGGTTTTCCTTTGGACCAATTAGGTAATAATCTTGAACCTCAATTTGGAGCATTCCCTTTGATTTTTTTCAAAGTGGGTCTTTTGTAGATTCCTGAAGAGCACACCTCCTTTCCTACACATAAAAAAGGCTATTCTGATTCCTTTCAAAAAATGCTTGTTGATTTATCCTTGATAGTGTTGTGGTAAAACCTCCACCTCTGCTTCTCAGATATCTCCCTCTCTCTCCTGCTCTGAATCAACCCTGCTTCCCATAAAATTGTGTAATCTTTCAAGTAAAATCCACAAACACATACCCTCACCAAACCAAAAAACCATCTTGAATTGGCTCAAACCTTGTTCTTGATGCTCCCATAGTTTGCGTGTTTCCTTGTGTTGTGACTTTGGTGTCATGAAGTGGGAAATGGAGATCCTCCCTCCTGCCTCACCTTACATGTACAACTCCAATTGGCTTTTGGATGATAACAGGAGCAACACCAAATGGACCCCTGCAGAGAACAAGCTGTTTGAGAATGCTCTTGCAGTTTATGATAAGGACACCCCGGATCGGTGGCACAAGGTGGCTGAGATGATACCAGGAAAGACAGTTATGGATGTGGTGAAGCAGTACAAGGAATTGGAAGCAGATGTTTGTAAAATAGAAGCTGGCTTGGTCCCGATTCCAGGCTACAGTACCACCACCTCACCCTTCACCCTAGACTGGGTGAATACTCCTGGCTACGATGGCTTCAAAGGCCTCACTGCCAAGAGATCCTCCTCTGGCAGACCTCCTGAGCAGGAAAGGAAAAAAGGTGTGCCATGGACTGAAGAGGAACACAAGTGAGTCATCTTGTTGCTTATTCTTTATTATTACTGTTGCTTTTAAATTTTATTTCCATCTATGAAGATATTGCTATTTAGTTCTTGAAAATGGGAATTTGTTTGAAAAGAAAAACGATGTATACGAGTAACGCAAGAATTAATGGATGTGGTTAAGTTTATGATGTACTTTATATGTGAGCCTAGGAGTAGGAGCAATGATGCTGCCTGCTTTGTTATCAGGAGTTGGATATTTCTTATTTGTTTTAAGGTCATTATAGCCTTCATGAGGCAAGCTATGTGGGTGGTTAGTTAGGTCAAATAAATAAATTCATGTGCTATTTATATGAGATGTTGGGTGTGAACTTGGAACTTGATTATGCTTTGTGAAAATTCTCCACAGATTGTTTCTACTGGGGCTGAAGAAGTATGGCAAAGGTGATTGGAGAAACATTTCACGCAATTTTGTGATTACTCGAACGCCAACTCAAGTTGCTAGTCATGCGCAGAAGTACTTCATCAGGCAACTTTCAGGAGGCAAAGACAAGAGGAGGGCTAGCATCCATGACATAACAACAGTGAATCTCACGGAAACCTCCAGAACTTCTTCAGAAGACAGCAAAAGATCCACTTCACCTCGGCATTCTGTGATGCTCTCACACCAGCAGCCAATTTCCAGTGGTGCCTCATCAGGAGTGAATTTCCAATGGAGGAATCAGTCAAATGCAGGAGTGGCTATGGCTCTGAATCCTGCACATGAACAAGTGTTCGTATCCCCTTATGGCCTTAACTCATATGGGTTTAAGGTGCAGGGCCAAAGTCTGCACAGAAGTCCTCTTCATGAGTCTTCTTACTTAGGACCTCAGACACCAAACATGGTTTTCCAAATGCAGCCCTCCCAACACTATTCCCATGCATGATGTGGTGGTGGTGGTTGTGTTGAATTATTTATGGCTAGAAACAGTGTCTTTTGCTCAGTGCACTGACTAGTACAGTGTCTGTGCCTTTTACCATGTTTTATGTGAATACCTTACATTAGACTATTAGTTAGTTATTGCCTTCTTGGTATATGAACTTGAAGGAAGGTGTTGAAATTTGTTTCTTCACCAACCTTACAATTGTGAAAGGTGAGAGCTGCTAGGCAAAAAGAAGTACCAAACTTTGGTTTTTCGTTTAAGAATATTGGATTTGAAGCTAAGTTTAGAATGAAATGTTAACTTTAAAGAGAAAGGGTCCCTTGTACTATGGCAAGCATTTATGTATGAACTGTTGATGGAAAATTGTATTTAAAGAGCAAAAAATTAGTAAGAAATTGAGAGATCCGTAATCTAGTACCTTAGCAATGGTTCTTCTAAGATAAGATTAAGATGCACGAACATATTTTACACAAAGTGAGATTCATGTAGATTAATTAGTTGTTTAATTAGAATAAACAGAGACATATGGTACGAGCGTGATTCATGTCGGATTAGATGGGTAATATATTCTTAACAAAGAATTTGGTCATGCACGATGTTGAGGCCACTGTTTGTGCACTGTTCACTGAGTAAATCCAAATAAAGCATCATAGTCATTGTGATTCTATGTGTACGGACCCATTCTGTTTAACATAATTTTAAATACTTCACTGTTCTCCAAATCTTGCCTCAAATCGTTGATGCCATTTATGGAGACAGCCTGAGCCTTTTTTATTTTTCCAAAAACAAATTTTAACCAGATATTATAATATATACCGTGTAACATGAACCATATTTTATTATGATGCTGTAGTTTCTCACTGGATTATAATTAGACGGCCAAAATTTCATGATTAGATTTATATGTATGTTACTATTACATATCCTTACATAATAAATTTGAGTAAATCACGTTATAGATATTGACAGTGGGATTTTAAAACTACCTATCAACCTTAGAACTTTAACCAAAATCATTATTTTTATCTTATAAAGTCTATTGTACAAATACAGGGTAAACCTCGTTGCGAATGATATTCTGAACAATACACACACAAAAATATCTCTAAAACATTTGTATATTATAATAGAGGAAATGGTAGTTCCATGGTTGAAAGCATCTTTAGTAAATATTTCATAATGACATTCTAAATAAAACATCTTAAAAAAAGTGTAACTTATTTCATTGACTTTATGATAGTTTTATTTGGCTTTAATATATCATTTAACAGTACACATTTACTCATTTATTATATACACAGAAACAAAAGGGTTCAGGATTCTCTTTCTGCAGAGAAAATTCATTGACCACATATTTCTTTCCTTTGAGAATGAGAATGAAGAATCTTGCCATACTCATTCTTTTCCCTTCCCCAAAGGGTGCTTTGTGGAGATAATGATAATAGTAATAATAAATAAATAAATATGAATGATAAGTAAACACTGTGGCAGATAATCTTTGACATGAAATGACTAAAGAAGTTGCTGATACAGTGTGTTTGTGGCTACCTTAAGTTAAGTCTAGATTTTAATATAAACTATTTTGAGGGTCTATTAGCACTTATTCTACATGATTAACTTTGCAAAGTTCAGATGATTCCAATGTGTGTGTGCTCAATTGTACAAAGACACGCCTACAAACTTTCCTTGGAAGGAGAATCTACAAATTAATTAATCACACAATTGATTCACAACAACCAAGTAAAGAGAAAGGTGCAATAATTGAAATAGAAGCTTATGTGCATTTGATTAGAGATGCAAATCATCACTATAAGCTTTTTCTTCTTTGCAATAAGGTCATTTTGACCACATCTGCTCCACTTTCTACAAGCCTGCCTTTGGAAAATAGGATATGCCAAGACAAATTCCTTGCGCACAATTCTACTGTTTCTTTGTTTTGGACCAATCTCATATATCTATTTTTTTTTTTCTTTCAAGGAGGTGTAAGCATATATGCTTCAATTTGTGCATAATGCAAAAGTCATGCAGGTGTGGACAAGTTTATTGGTCTGCAAAGTGTTTCGTCTGTTAATGACAAAGTGCTTCCTTCTCATAAAGGAGTGAATGATTGAATGTTGAACATAGCAATGGTGGTCTTCAGAGTACATTTTATAGGCCAAATTCATTTTCTATAAAGTTGACAGATGAATCTAAGAAGTATATATTTATATCAGAATGAAAATTAAATTAGAACACTGAAGTAAATATCCGAAAATGTAAGATGGTCAAACTGAAAAATAATAAAAATTTAGAAAAAAGTGCAAGTTAAATATGACATTCAAAGAAGTTAGTGTTACAAAAGCTTTTAAAAATATGGGTAAGTTAATTTAAATTTATAACCTTTTTCTTATTTTTTTACCAAGTATTTATAGAAAAGTTTTAATTTGATCATGTTTTCCATAAAAATGAGAGGGGTGAAATTATGGAATCACATGAAGAGTGATGGAAAACAATTCCACATGTAATTCTACCTGCATTAACCAAAGCTTTCTTTTGAAGAAAAAATGTGACCCTTTATGAAAAGTAGTACTTTCACTTTTTTGTTAACTTTATTGTCAATTATTCATAGAAATTCCAAAATTATTGATGCATTTTAAAACGACCCTTGTAACTTGTCCAAGGATATATATAAAATCTGGCAATTCAAGTATAATAAAAACAAGCATACCATGCATGAGGGTGTAAGCCTAAATGGTCCTGCTACTTGGTTTTGCTACAGTATGTGACAAGACTAACCACCATCTTTACTAAAGGAAAACTTCCATTTTGCAAGTGGAATTAAAAAGCTCCTTCCCCACTTTATTCTTATTTCCATCAACACTTGCACTATAGTTATAACCAAATTCACACAGTAACTTCAACTCTTTGTTTTTAGATTTTAATTAAGGATGGACAATAAGTAATTAACTAAGTGGAGAAAAAAAAAAAACAGAGTCAAACATTACCTACTACAGGGAAATTAATGATTCTCCTTTATTTGCACACAGGGAATTTTCTTTTTGGTGGATATTTTTTACTAAATAATCTTTATATGCTAAGAAAAAAACCCATCTAGGTTGCTTTTGTTGATATATCCTTGTGTGATGCATCATATTTGGTGTAGATTTTCAATATTTTACTAACATTTTTGTTTTTATTAGAATAAATGTTATATAGCACTCTTCTTTTGGAAATTATTTGGTGATATAGGCCTATATATATTTCGGGTGTCTATCTTTCTAATCGATATCTATGTGATACATATTCAAGTTTTTCAACTTATAAGGAAAAAATAACAATACCACTCAAATGTATATTATATGGGATTAATAGAAATCGTATAATCACCTAATAGTTTATCTTTTTAATCTTTCTACTCTTGATTGAATTCTTCTTGAAAATATTTTTTTTTTGTGAACCACCCCTTTATTAAATTGATGATAGGAGAGTGACATACAATACAAGTTACATGAAAAACTTTTGGCATAAAGTGAAAAATTAGATCGACTAAACATGCATTTCATAAGTTTCACTTACAGTGGTGTGGTTTTTAACAAACTTTAATCATTAAAATATGCTCAAAGACACTATTGTTTTGGTCTATTAATCATTCTATTGAAGAGTTAGTTAACAAGTGTAAAAGATGTTATTTAAATACTATGGGGTGAAGCATCTTTACACATGTTAGATATTATATGGTTGGCACAATCCAAAGTTGTGTCTATGGGGCTATGATCAGAAAGTGGGTGGGATTCCCTCCATGTTTATTCATTGGCCCAGAATCTGAGAATGATGGCAGTTCAATAAGATTTGAATTACACACGTTGGAAAACAACAGAGAAGGACGGAAAGCTGCTGCATCAAATCTCATTATCATAAGGCAATGCAATTGTATCTCAAAGATCTCATATCCTTCAATGGGAATAAACCAGAATATTGGCAACAAAGTTCATGATTTGAGATTATATAGACAAATAGAAAGGGTAAAGGACATGTCTTCTCAACAAGATTTTGAGATCTACTGGGTTCAGAATAGAAAATTGAATAGTAGCTGTGAAATATCCAAGTCATGACATGGGACCCAAAGCTTGCCAATTCTTGCACTTTATCTTTATTTTTTCATGGAGTTGTGACAATCCTCAAAATCCTCAAGTGTATGCACACAATGATCTTGTTCTATAGAGCAAAAAAGTTTTAAGTGTGAATGTAGTTGCCATGCTAATTGTAAAGGGGAATCATTTTTATCATACATGCATGCTAGGGATAGGAAAACTTGGTCTTACACATTAGCCTTATTAGGGTCCTTTATTTTAGAATTTTGTAAAATTAATTTTGGATCTTTGAATTTGATTGTGATGTGTCAAAGTTAATTTTAATAAGAGATTTCACATTAGAATGTAACATGATTCTTGAAACTGATATTTTGAAGTAATGATCCCAAATAAGAAAGCATGGATATAATTTATGTCGGTCATAGACTAGGGACATCAAGATATGAGAATAGCTAGGGTTAGGGTTTGGATTGTTAGCAATAACTTCTATTAGAGACCACCAAGGGCTAACTACAACAAGAAAATGATTAATGGTATAATGAAAATACCTAAGTTTGCTATCACTGTCTTAGACTATAGGTCCTATATATATGATTAAACATAGCATATGTAAATCTACTTCAAGAAATATATGAAGTTTTAACTAATTCTATGTACCCTTTATAGTTAATCCATCACTAAGCCTAATATTTTTGTCTATAACCAAACCTAGTATTTGAAACATTTATAATCAAAACAACCAATTTATCATGAATATAAAGGGAAGAGGGAAGCATTTATGTAAGAACAATATTTTTGACTTCTGCCTAAACCATGGATATCAACCTAGTGTAACTCTCACTAGAACGATTTTCTGCATTTTAAGCATTGTAAGTTAACCCTAGCTTTGAAAAAAGCCGTTCTTGAGAGTCTACAATTTCAAACAATAAACTCTTCTTAAGAAACAAAATATGATTAAATTTTTATTTTTGTGATAACAATACAATGAGATTAATCCTCAACCAATACTGGTTTTTGTTTTCAATTTCATACACAAAGATGCTTTTTTATTGTGAAAGGATTCTAAAAATTGTAATAACATTTTTAAAAAAAACTATATTTTTACTACATATAGCTTTAGGTAATATTCTTTGAATTCATGGTTTGTGTTACCATCCATCATATACAATCTTATCTTACTATATACAATTAAGTTACCTGAAAAAATCAATCTGAAGATAATAAGTATTAAATAGTGATGCTATTTATAATAATTATTTTTATATATTTTTCTTGTTTACAACGTATTTGAGAGATAGACTTTTGTATAGACAGTGATTGTCAAATAGGACTTGTCCCCCACCATCTCCAAAACACATCGACATAAAATTGAAATACCAATGCTCAATTTGGTAGAGCTAAAAAAATGAAGGGATTATAAGAGAAAAGAAATAGAAAGTAAAAAATGTGTGAAAAAAACATTTAGAAAAGTAATCACTATAAGAAAATCATTAAATAGAAATCAATTTTAGATAAAAAAAAATTAGTTGTTATATTGACTAAATTAGATACTATCACTAGTGCAAAATGAGTAAAAGAATGCTGTTTATTTAATGCGGTTTGCGCTCATACGCATTCGTAAAAAATGCGGTGACATTTTTGAAATTATTTTGATTGGCACTTGATTTACAAATGCGGTTTTACATTTTAGCCGCATTTGTAAATAGTTTTTTACCCTAAATTTTGCAGCGCGCCACACTTTCCTACTTCTCTTCTTGCCTTTCGTTTGCATTGTTCCTGCGCTCGCGAATGTTGTTGGAGTTCATCTTCCTCTGCATCTTCATTAATTTGGGTCATATTGTATGTTCTCTTGAATCGTTTCTTCCTCTACATCTTCACTATGTATAATATTTTTACGTTTTCATTATATTTGTTTATTTTCCTTGCATTGGTGGTCAAAGGTAGTGTTTCATTAGCTTCGCTGCTCCGCCACCGCTCCGTCACTGTTCCGCCACCGCTTCCGCTGCTGCTGCTGTTGCTGGCGCTCTCTTGCCACTCTTCACCACCAACGTTCGTTCACACACAAGGTTGGTGTGGTTTTTTAAATTTTTTGAATTTTTCTTTAATATTTTGAATTTATTTTTTTATGTATTATAATTCGTATATTTTAAATTTTATATTATTTAATATTTATTAAATTTTAAATTTTTTTTTTAAATATCATAAGCATATACAAGTGCGGTTACAAGAAACAACCGCACTTGTAAATAGTATTTATAAATGCGGTTATATAACCGCATTTGTATCTCTTTGATTTACAAGTGTGTGTTGATCAAATGCTGCTATATAGCCGCATTTATAAATATAAAAAAACCGCACTTGTTCTATGTTTTTGCACTAGTATATTTTAGAGACTAAAAAAAGTTATTGGTTTTTAAATTAATCTCTATTATTAATAAATAATTTCTAAATTGGTATCTAAATAAGTGATAGTTAAAACCTTAAGAGCTAATTAGATAACAATTTAAAAAATATTTATTAACAATAGAAATTAATTTAGAAAATAATATTTTTTTTAGTCTCTATTAATATCTAATTTAGTCAATATAGCAATTAATTATTTTTAGTCTCTGAAATTGATTTCTATTTAATGATTTTCTAGTAGTGAATGAATGAAAATATAAATTATTTTATTTATTATATGTTTTATTATTATTACTTTAATAATTTAATATTATAAAAACTGAAGATATAAATTAATTATAAGAGTCTTATAATCTATTATTAGGAGACTTAAAACAACTATCAACATATATAATTATTTACATGTAATATTATCCTTTATGTGTATAAGATAATGTGTGTACATTATAATCTTTTACATGTAATATTATCCATTATGTATATAAGATAATGTGAAATTACTTTTAACAGTTTTGGGTGGTTTTGAAATAGGGGTGTTCCATAAGCAAAATGTGTTTTTAAAATAAGAAATCTGAAATACAAAAAACTCATTCCGAAGTATTCTTTCTAGAAAATATTTTTTGACTTTCAGAATGATAAATTCAAAAATTTATAAAATGCGTTATGGAAAGGGTATTCCATAATGGTTATAGAATGCCCTTTTCGAGAACAGGTTACGGACTTCACTTTTCATAATGTAATTTGCATGCATTTCTCCATTTAATTCTGAATTTGTCATTTCCATAAATATTACGAATTACCAATTCTGGAGAAGAAAAAAACAAACCTTTGTTGGGTATGAAGCTAGGATCAATTGGGTTGGGCTGAGTAGACACTATGTTTTAGTGAATGGGCTTAATCATTGTACTTGTAATTGGTGTGCAACAGGAAAGAAATGAAAACCTAATAGTTGCTCGTGTGGATGTAGGTTGCAGTTGGCGACCTAACCACGTTAAATCATGTGTTGTTTATTTTCTTGCATTGATTCGTGATTATGTGTGTTGCTTCCGCGTGCGTATTTTTCCCATCAAGTGGCATCAGAGAGCAGCGTCCCAAAGCTAGGGTTTCGTAGAGGCGACAATGACATATCAAAGCTAGGGTTTTGCAAAGGCTGCAAGGGTTTCGCAGGGGCGACAGCGACGTCCCAAAGCTAGGGTTTCGCGGGGGTGACGGCGGATCGCATTTTCACGGCAAACAGGTGCATATGCTTGCGGTAAGCAAGACGGCACGGAGGTGCAGTGCGATGAAGTGAAACATTGCAGAATCTGGTTATTGGGGACTTTGGAAATGTAAGACTAGTAGACAACAGAATTCTTGATGTTACGGGCATGGGTGACATAGTGTTGAAGATGTCGATCGGTTTCTGGACTTTGAAGGAGGTCAGAGTTGTTCCAAACTTGACGAAAAGTTTGATTTCTGTTAGGCAGTTGGACGAACAGGAACATGAAGTGAAGTTCGAAAATTAGCAGTGGAAGGTCGTCAAGGAAAATCTTGTCTTGTCATGGCCCGCGGAAGAAAGAGAGGTTCGTTGTATATGGTCGAATTACCGTCTGAGGGAGTGATCGTCCCAGTTCAGAAGATAAACAAAGTCCGGTTCACATAATCTCGTGGGCAGAAGAGGATTGTCTTTACAAGAGAGAAACCCAGAGCCACAGGTCAGATTCAGGATGAACGAGCATGGAAAGGTTCAGGTAGACCAGTCAGAGGTACTTATGGCAGTGGGAGCAGGGGTCGTGTTTCAGCTAAGGTCCCTAGAAGACAGTGGGTTAGGAGAACCAGTATTCCAGCTGTTGAAACATCTTTAGAAAATTTCTTGTTGAGTATGGAAAGTGTTTGTTCTGAGGTTGTTCCAGGATTCGACAGTTCTTGCAAGTGGGAGCCGATAGGAACAGAGAATGAGTCAGTGACAGTTTCAGTCACGACTGACGTGTTGAAATTCAGGGGAGTTTCAACGAAGCCTTCAAAATGATTAAGAAGGCTGGTGGCAATTAGTGGTGGAACATTGAGTTCTGGTGACAGATTACAGAAGTACATGAACAATTGGGTTGGGCTGAGTAGACACTATGTTTTAGTGAATGGGCTTAATCATTGTGTCTCCTTTATTATCTCTATTTAAAGAGATCATTGTACTTGTAATTGGTAAAGAAATGAAAACTTAATAGTTGCCTGTGTGGATGTAGGTTGCAATTGGCGACCGAACCACGTTAAATCCTGTGTTGTTTATTTTCTTGCATTGATTCATGATTATGTGTGTTACTTCCGCGTGCGTATTTTTCCCATCAACCTTACCTTCTTTTTCTCCAAAGCAAAGCGTTTCCAAAATCACCCACTGATCATCGCAATACCACCGAAAACACACATTTCAGTCTATGTCCACTGAGAATGCACTAAAATCACCTAGAATACTCACCGTCGCTTGCTTTGAACAATGATAACGAAAATGGCAAAGAAGAAGGATATGTTGTGCTTGGGTTCTTAAAACCTCCACGATTATTTTTTTTCAATTTGACTTTTCTGATGGGGTGAAGGAAGCAAATGTAGGGGTGCAATAAGAACACTCTAAGATAATTGAGGGTATTGGGACCCATGTTACACAAGCTCACGTTTGTGAATAGATTTTTTTAAACATATTCCACAAAACTTTATTTTTATATATGTTAAATCACCCTATTTCCTTAAACAAAACAACCACGAGTAAACACAAAGTGGAAAACTTTTAGGTATTAGAGACTTATGCATTGTTTATTTTAGATTATTTACTTTTTTAGATTATTTATGAGAATTGTGTATATTTTAGTATAAATGATTTGTGATAATTTATAAGAAAAATTAAAACAGTGTAAAATGAGGAGAAAGGGGTGAATTTGTGAAAATTGTTTGGTAAATTATTTATTTATCCTTATATCCAACATTTAATTTTTTAAAATAACTCTATTTATTGGGTCTTTCTTTAATTTTTTATAATTATTATCAACAATTTAAATGATATTTTTAAGATATAATTTATTTTTATTTTCTCAACTAAATTTTTATTCAAAAAAATACTTATATTTAAAAAAAATACTTATATTTAAAAAAAATACATTTAAGAGGTAATTTTAATATATTACACTATAAAACAACTTACCAAATTTCATTCATTCAATAAAATCAATTACATCTACCAATACTTCTTTTCTACCAAAATCCAGTGTCTTCTTATAAAAAAAAGTCAAAATTAATTTTAGGCTGAGTTTTTATCTTGAAAATTGATTGATTTGCATCAATTTCACTTTTGTTTTAACGCGGTGATACATCATTATCATATTTTAACTCAATTATATTTATGATATTTTTAAATTTTGTTTAGTAATGTTGTTGTCTAACTTTGTATTCATATGGATGGTATTGAATATTAGTATGCTTCAATAATTACTTTAGATATTATTCTGGCGAGAAAATAATACTAATTATTTTTGTTTAATTCAGTATTTTAAAGTCATAATTCAGTATGTTATTAAAAAAAAAAACAAAAGTTGATAAACCAATCCAATTCAAACTGTGTAAATTTTGTCCTTGAAGCCAATCCATACTAAATTGTGAACATCTTTACCAAATACTTTTCATTGATATGGATACAAAATATCACAACCTCACATCTTCTTAAGGTAAATGCCAAGCAGTAAGGAAATGAGAAGGAACAAATTGATTATGGTTGTTATATTGGAAGCTCTTATCAAGTAAGCTTCACACAATTTTCTACCCATCTCAACTTAGCCCTTGTGACTCACTAATGTAAAGGACAACAAATACACAATTTATTAAGAAATAGGACTTTTAAGTCTAATTCATCCTTATAAAACCGATTTATAATACTTATATATTACAAAATCTCTTCATATCTAGTTGATGTGAGATTTCCAATCTGGTTTTATGAAGTCCTTGTCTATCTATCTAAGGGTGCTTTAGATAGCACTTGTTCATGTTAATTCTTCTAATGATATGTCAGACCAAAACCAAGAGGAAATAATGGTTCACATGAATTAACTCCATCAGTTGGCTGATCAAGCTGTGCAACTCTTCTGAACCAATTCACTGGCAATTTACCTTTGAATTCATGACTGCCAAAGATAACATCTGTGATTCCCTCCCCTTCACTACCTGGTAACCAAGCAGCAACAAGAGCATCAATCTTTTCCAATAGCCATGGCTCTAATAATAAAGGTCTTCCAGATATCAGAATAACCAGAGTTGGGATTCTGTCAGCCACTACCCTTATGATATCAGCTCCATTTAAGGGGATTGTAAGCTCTGAATTGTCACCTAAGGTCTCAGCATATGGTGCTTCACCAACAGCTACAATTGCAAAAGAGAATTCGTTACGTTCTATGGTGTCCTTTGATGGATATTTCTCGTATATAACTTCTGTTTCAGCTCCCACAGTTGCCTTCACAGCATCTAAAATTGTTGTACCTATAATGGTAGGTGTAAGATACATGTAACAACAATGTTTAACAAAGAATACTATAAAGAAAGAAAGATAGAGTATTAACATTGGTGATTTATTTGAATCAATAGTAGAGTTCTCTGTAAATATGCATTCAAGGACTGAGAAAAAACTATGGTTGAGTCTTGAGAGGGAAGGATGGACCCAATGAATTTCTAGATTTATAACATCAGAAACCATTACTCTACTACCAAAGATGTCAAATAACTTCATCCGAATACTAAACTACCATGGAGAAGCAACAGAGTTTCTGTTTTTGAGAGTCAACAAAAAACAAAAAGCAGCACAAAATAATGTCCTACCAACTGTGATTCGCCCGCTCATTCCATACCAAGTTTTAGTCCAACCTCCACATTGATATCCAAGATCATCTGCATGTGTTCCAGCAAGAAGGATTCTCTTAGCATTCTTGTTTAATGGAAGAAAAGGTTTGCTAAGATATTTTCCATTTTTCAACAAAACCAAGGACTTTTGAACTGCTTCACGTGCAAGATCTCTATGTGGCTGCAGAAATAGTATTATGTGATGAGTTAAAACATGATACTAGCAAACAATTAATCAAGGTACATACAACATCAACATGCCACGAAATGGGAACTTGGAAGTACATATTTGTAATATAAGTGTAAAATGGAATCCGTGTAGTTTTGTTCTTTATCGGATCCCTTGACTTTTAGTGAGATGTTAAAGCATTTATGATTCCTAAAGCTCTCATAAAAGTTTAGTTTCCATCCCTTTATATATTTCTAGTTTAGAATGATGAACCAATAGTTGGGTTAATCATAGAAGGTTACCATAATTGCTTGATTAATCATTTTCCTAAAATATGTTCAATGGCATACCATACGTTGTAATTGTCACAAGAAAACTAAATATAAAGACAAAAGAAAAAGAAAAACAGTCTGACTAAAAGTGTCATTCTTGAACGCTGCAGTATTTCCACACAAGAAGGAGAATACAATATGGTATGGAGTGGGGCAAATTGAATCACTAACAAATACGGATAGGTTTTTTCCATATATTAGAAGAATTTGTGAAAGCAATGAATACTGAAACCAGAAATACTCCATCAATAAGTAACTAGAGAAAATAATCTTCCTGGTGATGTGGGAGAATCTCTTAAAACTCCGGGTACTAAACTATGATTATGATCTAACTTTCCTGATTAGAAATAGAAATATTGTAAATCATCAAATGAAAAAACTTAGCCTAAACAATGGGAAAAAGAAATTCACTATGTGCTGAGCTACTGATTACCTTGCAACCAACTGTATCTAACAGAGATCTATCACTAAAAGGAAATTCAAAAAGCCCAGCAGCGAACTTTACTCTCAAAATTCGCTCAACAGCATCATCAATTCTCCTTAGAGGTACTTCCCCTGATTCAACTAGAGAGGTCAACTCTTCAATGAAAACTTTGTATCTTAAAGCCACCATCACCTGCATATTTTATTGAATAGATTAAAAGAGATTAAGAAAAGCACACTATGATAAAAGATTCCTTTAACAGAAGACCCACACCATGTCAATTCCAGCATTGACGGCAGAGGAAATGCAGTACCGATAATCTGACCCGTGAGGCTGGCAAAGTCTGTCAAGTCCCTCCCAGTCAGAAATCACAAATCCCTATAACAGCAATGGTCTAGGAATATGTTAAAACAAATGTTATAATAAAACCAGAAACACAAGTGAGAAGAAAATGAAAAACAATTCCAGTCATTGTTATCATATCTTATTACAACTTTCTAGATATTGTCAAGGACCATTTGTTGCAAAAGCTTAAGTTGCTAGGTGGAGGAAGCTTGGGAATTATTTTTAATCTAGAAGAATATGGGTGGTCCATTCGACAGCGGGTGGCCTTATAAGACAATAAACTCTTACTAAGATAGATTCTAAATAACTCTGATATCATCTTAAGAAGTGAACTTTAAACCTAACTCAACTTCACAAAATCGGATGTGAGCTTTGCACCCACTTATATACTATGAAATATTTTTATTTTTAGTCGATGTGGGATCTCCAATAAAGTGAAATGATTTTATGTTTGGAAAAAATTATCTCAAAAGAAAGTTTGTAGTATAACTTAGTGTGAAAATCTTCACCCAACACAAAAGCTATAATCTTTTACTTATAGTCTATCATGATTTTAGGAACAAAATCACGTTTGAAACAATTGAACATCCATTTTAGAGAAAATCAGTGTAGTCTGTTAAACAGGGGTTTGAAGCTCCCTTCCACAAATCCAAACATGCTATTAGTCAATGCCCACTATGGTATTATGTTGAGGGACAACTATACTAAAAGCTAAACCTAATAAGTGGAGTCTCTTGAATAGTTTTTTATCTGTAATAAAAAGAAAACTTGAACATCCTCCATCTTTTCAAAAATAAAAAGGCAGAACATATAAAATGGAAAAATGGTTTGGGTATTCATCCATAAAGTACTGAAAATATCTGGTAACACATAAAATTAGGTACATACTTTTCAAGCATATTGATACAAATGCAACTTGAAAATTATCCAGTGAGAAGGAGATAAATTTATTAGGGTTATTTTACCTTAAAACCTAACTTGTCCTTCAAGATTTCAGTTATAAGAAAATGGTCAGCATGGAGTTTACGTCCATTCCAGCTAGAATAGGAGACCATAATGGTTGAAACTCCCCGAGAAATGCAGTCTAAGTAAGGTGCCATGTGAATTCGCTCTAAGTCTTCATAAGGTATTATTGTATTTCCCTCGTTCACACCTTTATGAGTACCTCCATCTCCAACAAAATGCTTGGCACATGCAATAACGTTGTTCCTGAAGTATAACTCAAACACAAGATGACAATATTGATAAAGAAAATGTGTGATCAATAATTAGGAAAAGTTTTTCAAAATAATTACAAGTTTAAGCCATGAGCAGAATGAAGTAATAGGAAAATATACAAATCAGAAAATAGGTAACAAAATACCAATAACATAAAAATTTGAGGGAAATCATATTTTGCAACTGAACAAAAGGGGACAAAATCCTTTCCTAAGATGCGAATTGTGGAAAATGATACATAAAGACAAATAGGAAGAAGATCAAACAAAATGCTGTAGTCATCCTGGCGTCAAGTGTCAATAGAAATAGTTATTGGAACAGAAATAATTAGTTTTCAATAATTTTTTTGATGAAAATATTTTGTTAAATTTTTTATATATGGATTTTGCATACTTTCCAGCTACAAAAGGGTATCCATGTTTATGTCCTTCTGGAGACTGGCCTTGCAAACCTGATACAATGGAAGTCATCTTTCTAACTATTTCAGTATCCTCACTATAACACTCATAGCATCTTCCCCATCTAGGATCTTTGAGAACCTGCATATTGAACCAAGTATATTGTCATTCCTTTATTGTTTAGATACGGAAACTTAAATGGGAAAAAAATGAAACGAAAAATATGCAAAATATGGATATATTTAGATCATTCTTTGCGTTTTAACTCCTACTAGAAACTGATTTTAAGATAAATATGCAGATCTTTTCAGAAAAATATAATAATACCCATCTAGAGTTTTTAATGAAAAAATCTTAGATCTCTAGAACTGGTAAAATCTTTGAGAGTTGGTTGAAAAGTCCAAGATTCTTAAGAAGTGGTGTCATTGTCATGCTACCAGCCAAGGGTATGCAAAGTGTATACTGGAGTCACTAACGAACATCAAAGACTGATAATAATGAATGCACCCGGGGCAAAACTTCATTAACTTGCAAAATTTTCAAAACTGAAAAAACTTGCACAAAATGGAGATCAAAGTGATTTTACTTTGCAAAAGCGGCAGGACCTATAAGGACTAGTTGATTGCAATTCCTTACCGCCACACATGGAGCAAAACTATAGTGAATTCCACTTGCTTTAACTTCAAGTGCCGTAGCAGCTCCAATTCTTTGAACTAAATCACTGTCCCTATAACCATGCCAGCAGTGAAACTTAAGAATTGATTTCGAAGGCGAAAAAAGTTACATAAACTCAAATGCCAATGCAATTTAGCACATCCAGCAAACCATTGCAGTACCATTTCTCATGAAGTTAGCATCTTTGTTTTTTATCTCTTCAGTACAAGAGAACCATTCCAGTAGTGTAATAATATTAAGCTTTGCTAATTAAGTTTAAAAAGATAGGGAAAAGTGAGTACTAACCTAGTAGCTCCAAGACCAACATTGTGAGGAAATATGGTAGCGCCATAGACGCTATTATTACCATGAACTGCATCAATCCCATAGAGAAGAGGTATTGCGAGTCGCGACTGTAGAGCAAGTTTTTGAAAGCCATCCACCATATCAGCCCAATCAGCCGACTGGGCATTTTCAAATGGTGAACTGCCTCCAGCACTGAGTATGCTCCCTATAATGTGCACATATACGTAATCAACTGCCAAAGAATGGTCCAATCCAAAACAATACAAGCACATACAAGAGATATTGATAGAGCATTTGGTTTAAAGAAAAAATAAAAGCTCAAATTACAGACCACTTTTCCTATTCAAAATTTCCCAACATTGAAGGAGGGAGGCAAAGCTGGAAGCAGAGGGATTTTAGCCCCCTCGTTTTCCCTCTCATCTAAGTTGTTTAGCAAATACACTGCAAAGTTCCCATTTTTTAAGGCACACTCTCAATTGGGACCTCTCAAATTGATTTGAAATTCCAGCAAATTCAAAGTTGAACAAAATGTAACACAAATATAGCGATGTCAAAGTTTCCATTTTCAAGAGGCACACTCAATTGGGTTCCAACAAATTCTTTTCAAATTCCAAAAAGTTCAAAACTCATACAGAATGGGGGCATAAATACCAGAAATTATTACATGGTTTGGGATCACCAGGTGCCCATGTTACAAACAAATATGAGAAATTATTAGATGGCCTGGAACCACCAAATGTTCATCCGAAAAAAGTCAGTGTTTACTTGACATAGTTAGATTTTAAATTTACAAAAAAAAAGTTATTAAGATTCAATTGTATGTTATGCAAAGATTGCATAGGATTCTAGTAGTCTTGAACTATGTAATCATTTCTTCACAAATACAAACGTAATTGAAGTTCCCATTTCCTAGACACTCTCAATTGGGTCCCTCAAATTCATTTCAAATTCCAACAAGTTCAAAGTAGCAGAATCACACGCCAGCATCAAATTTCCCATTTTTAAAACAAACTCTCAAATGGGGTCTCTCAACTTCAACCCAACCTCCAACAAGCTCAAACCCTTCAGAAATACCAAATTGGAAAGGCACATCACAAGAGGTATGTTCAAGGGTACCAATGGAAAGATCTCTAATGGCAGAATCGTTTGCAACGGTGCGCTCAATTTGGGTCATCTGACCAATCTTCTCCCTCAGAGTCATGCGGGAAAGAAGATCCTTCACACGAACTTCAATGGCCTCGTTGGGATTCTTGTACACGCAAGCCATGGTTTGCTGCTGTGTGTTACGTTTCTGTAGACAACAAACAAATGATGAACGCAACAACACAACTCATTAAGTTTGTGTCCTCCTAACACTCAACAGAAATATGAGGAAGTTAGATCCAACTGCCATTAACGGATAACAAAAGGTACAATACTTACCGGTAAATATCTTGGCTTGGGATAATGTTCTTCCTCCAAATGTTACTTCAGATTCTACTTCTCTCTCGTTTTGGATTGAGTTGACCAAATACTCATTAATTAGTATTTTTTTTTTCATATATTTTTGTATTGTCATCATTGTTTTACAAGTTTTTAATTTGATTTTTTTTTTTAATTTCAAATGTTCTTAAATTTAGTAAGTCAGACTCATAATATTAGTAACAGAGCATATTTAGTGATGAATATTGGTTGATATCACTTTTATTAAGTAAACTTTAAAAGATAAGGTATATTGCATTATTCATATTATATATCATTAATTTAACCACAAATTTAATAGAATAACTATCATTTCAAAAAAAAACTTGATTTTAAAAATAAAATTATCAATCTCTAAATTAATAAAATTAAGTAATTTAATTAAATATTATTTTAAAATTTAGTAGTAACTTGGTAGTTAAAGTTAATATCATGATAAAATAAAATAAAATTATAGCGTGGATAAAATATGATTTCATGTTGACATTGAAGAAATCGTGTGAACTTTACAAGATTTTTTACACGATTTGTTTAAATTTGTAATTCTTTAAAAAGTAGTCCCAATTTGATTAAAAAAAAGGGTCCACATTGGTAAAACCGATTTTGCAATGTTGGAATTATTACATGGAGTCAAATGCTTGATGGTGAAAGGTTAAAATCTTGTCCTGACTTGAGATAGTGGTTGAAATTTTTTAATTAAAATATTGATTAATTATTTTATATAATAAAACTAATTTTGATATTATATTAAAATAAAATTAATTAATAGAATTTTTAATTTAAATAATATTTTGAATTTATTATTATTAATTTAAATTTATGTTTAAATGATATTAAAATATTAGTTTAAAATGTAAATTTTAAAATTAATATTAACTATTTTAATTTTATAGTAAAATTAATAAATTAGTAAATTAATTTCTATTAATTTAAAATTTTATAAATTTAAAATTGAGAAAAAAAATAGTTTATAATTTAAAGTTACTCTAAAATTAGTATGTAAATCTAGATAATAGTGACTAACAATTTAAGTATGCAATGATATGATAATTAAAAAAAAGTTTTCAATTTTATTATTTTTATTGAAAAAAAATTAATTTCAAAATAAATAAAAAATAACTAAAGAAATTATTTTTATTTCCATCTTAATGAGAGACTAAAAAAATTATCTTTAAATAAATAAATAGTTTTCATAATTATTAATTACTAAAAATATAGTATCTCACTATCTACCTACTAATTTTTAGTTTATAAAATAATATCTAACTTAATTAATAGAATAATTAATTATTTTTTATTTTTAAATTAATTGATATTTAATAATTTTTTTTATAATATATATATATCACTACTTTTTTTATTAATTTATTTACTGTAATACTTATTTATTGATATTGTATACCAAATATCAATTTATATAAACCCATGCATTTAAGAAAAGAGAGAAAAATTCAATATGTAAATTTGCATTTGTGTTGTACATGTCATTTAT
This sequence comes from Phaseolus lunatus, assembly GCA_013389735.1. Lineage (NCBI taxonomy): Eukaryota > Viridiplantae > Streptophyta > Magnoliopsida > Fabales > Fabaceae > Phaseolus > Phaseolus lunatus. Next base: position 22,831,998 of record CM023862.1, on the reverse strand, counting down.
CTCTATAGTTATCCTATTAATACACAAAGGAGATTAAGATAATGCATAATTATGACCATTATTTGTTGGTATCCCTAAAATTTGTCATTACAATCAATCAAATATGTCAGATAAATAACCTGAATCTCTGTTTTGAGACCTTGGCTTATTGGTCCTTTGCTTTGGCAACTCATCATGGACATTGTTGCTACTTGATGCTTTCTCATTCTTATCATCTTTAAGCATTTCTCTTGATGGCACCTGTTCAATTTACAAAAATAACTTTTATATCTAATGTGATATAATATAGATAAATGCACAATAATTATAAAAATGTTAATGAATCAAATGTTACTTTATCATCCACTAAATCTCCTGATTTTTCATTCATATCCTCCAAAGTTGTTGCCTCATTTATTGTGCTTGTTGATTTTGTTGTAGCTTCTTCACTGTTTAGGTGGTTAGAATTGTCTTCATTGTTCTTGATGTGTTCATCATTCATATTGCCAAAGATATTTGATTCTTCCCTAAAATTCTCTAGGGGACTAATCTGCTGCTCCTGGTCAATACCAGGTAATATGCAAAATAAGGTTTAAAGCTTTTCTTATTTCATTTGATAGAGAAAATTTAAAGTTTGTTTGGTTTTAATTTTGTAAGATAAGGCTAAGTCCAAAAAATAATCAGAGACTAAATTTAAGGAGACCTAACAAAAAATGATTTTGTTGTCAATAACTAAAAAACTGAAATTTTGTAGGTATATTTAAGAAGCTTGAGCATTTGTTACTAATTTTTGTTTATTTGAGAAAGCTTGAGCATTTGTTATTAATTTTTGTTTATTTGAGAAAACATTTTGTACTTTTAATTTTTGTTTTCACAAATAGTTATAAAAAGGTTGTCTTGTTTCTACTTGATTTCTGTTTAAAAGAAATTAAAGTGCAAATAATAAAACATTTTGAAATTACTTGTGGAAATTTAAAAGGAAAAGAAAAAAAAATTATAAAACATATAAACTCTAAGTTCCATAACTTGTGAAAAATATATATATTTTTTTATTTAGTTAGATGTAGATATAATAAATAATAAATAATATTTTCAATTCAGTTTAATGTTTATAAGTTAAAAAGTCTTCAATGATGGAAGTATTTAACAATGTTCTAGAGACATACCTCTAATCGATTGAAGTTAACATTATGTAATTCATCATGTGGAGTTTCAATGGTTAAAGTTTTTGAGGTCACACCCTCCATAGTGGATTGCTGAGGTTCTATATCCATGTGCTGATCAAAATTTGACAATGAAATTTCATCTATTATATCATCCATCATTGGTTGCATTGTTTGAGGCATGACATCATTTGAACTTTCATTGTTTGAGATTTCTTGGGTCATACCATCCACAATAGATTGTTGAGGTTCTATATGCCTGTGTTGATCAAAATTTGACAATGAAATTGTATCTATTACATCATCTATCTTTGGTTGTCTGGTATGAAGCATGATGTTAGGTGAATTTTCACTATCTAAATTTTCTTGTGTTAAACCCTCAACAATAGATTGTTGACCATCTATATGCATGTGTTGATCAAAATTCAATAATGAAATTTCATCTGTCATTGCTTTCTCAGGTAACACAGACCTTGGTGATGATGAAATTGAGTAAATGGAGGCATCATCAATTGATTCTTGTCGCACTACTGATGTGTCAGGATCTTCATTATTTCTTGAGTTCTCTATGTTATCTTGATTGGTGACTGCTATGTTATCCGCATCATTGATAAATTGTGCCTCATTTGTTACATTCTTAGTCATGTTGCACCATTCCTGAAAGTATAAAAAATAAGAAGAATATTTGTATCCTCCTGTAATTTCTTTCTAATAAGCAAATAAGTAAAATGTAGTGATTAAATTCTCACAAACATAAAATGACATATTCTTTTTCTTGTATGTGAATTTATAAACATAAAAAAAAAAAATCGCCTGCAATTTTATTACAAAATAACACCAAGGTAACTTACATTCAGGTTTTCTGAGTGTGTTTCATTTGGAAATTGATCTAGAGTATGAGAAAAATTGGAAGATTGTGGTGCTTCATTTTCCCCTATAAGATGTTTCGTATAACCAAATATGTTATGCTGACTATCTATTGCATGGGTTGGAGTATTTTCAGGCACATCAAATTTTGAGGATGATGAGCACACATCAACTGCATTTTCTTCATCTATATGGCATGGATCAAAGGGTGAAACAACATCCTTTGAAGAATTATTCACTTCTACATTATCCCCATCATTTTTAACTTTTGGCGTTTCTTTTACTCCATGGAAAGAGGCTCCCCATAATTCTTCACTACCAGAACTGATGTCTCTATCAATGTCCCCGTCATATAATATAGAGTCTCTATCAGTGGATGAGTTTATCTCAGCATTCTCACCAACTGTTGATGTTGGTGAACCAATTTCAGAAACCTCTACTTGTAAGTCAGAAGCTACTGAATATGTTGGGGTGTGACAAAGTCTCCCATTAGTTAAAAACATATTTTCTTGTCTTTTATCAATTATTGATGTTACAGTCTCATACATAACTTCGTTTATATTACTACAAGTAGCACTAGTGCTACTTGTAGATATTGGTAAATGGAAAACCCTCTCATGAGGCTTAGGAAACTTAGGCCATCGTCCTGATTTCTCAAGTCCTGAATCACTTATCTGATTTGACATGGATTTTGTTTTATACTCCATTGTCTCACCTTTCATGTCATTCATATCAATTTTACATTTTCCATCTTCTTCATGTGTTGATTCATCTCCCTTTATAGATGGATTGGATGTTTGCAATCCACTTTCTTCACTTTCATTGTAAATCAATTGATCAATTAGCCAGTCATGAGTTCCCTTATCTGCACGAGTAAAATACATTTAGTTTTCTTGAACAACTTTCGCCATAATTTCATTTTTTGTTATTTGGATACGTTGGATAAACAACTTAACAAATCACTTATTCAATAAGAAATTAATTATGATCTTTTAAAAGAGTTAAAAAAAGACTTAAAAAAATGTCATAAACCATTTTTCATAAGTTTATTTTAAAATTTCTAGTTATCACCTTATTTTGAGAGTGATAGAGAAATATGGGAAAGAAAGAAAAATGACAAGGACAAAATGTGACTATCACCCGTATGATTTCGTCTAAATCTTGAATATGAATATCTATCAGAATACTTCCTCCTTCTATTAAGGAAATAATGCTCTCTAGCACCTTGATCTTGTTTTGTTTCTGACGGGAAAGAGTGGTCTGAACTGAAGCTTTCATGTCTGCATAATGGCATGTCATTTTGACTAGAAAATTCTTGAAGAAAACTATCTCTTGTGAGGTTAGGCCTCTCTTCAGAAAGATCGTAAGGAATGTCATAAGGACTTCTTGGCATGAGAGAAGGGGCAGAACTTGGCATTTCTAAACCATCATCAAACTCTTTTGAAGAATTTAAAGGGTCTTTTCTTTTCAAAAGCAATGGTGCAATTGGTTTTTTATCATTTTGAACCTTCTCAGGTTGCCCCTTAAATAACTTTTTTTCTTTTCTTCTAGCTATAAGACTCTCTAGCCTTTTATTTCTCTCCATTTCTGAAATCCCAAGATACATTAAATTTTTTTGATCATCTTCTGTCCATTCTATAGCTTTATTCCTATCCTCTTGTGTTTCTTCCTCATCATCCCCATCCTCTATCTTTCTCTCAATATCTAAATCACCACATTCCACCAAGTCAACCATTGAAGGTTCAGATCTTAAGGGTTGCCTTTTAGGAACTTGAGTCTTTTTTGCAAACAACCTATTTTCCAAAGAACTTTCTCCTGTCTCAAAATATTTGCCCCATTTGTTCTCCATATTTTTTTTAGTGAACTCATTATGAAAAATTGCTGACAAATCTTTGGCATTTTCTTCTAAACCACCATACACATTCCAATTCTTATCACTAAAGTTTCTCCTTCTACTTGTGGCATTTTGTGATGGATACTTATAAAGTATATCTGGTCTCTTATAGTTTGGTATCTTTGGACACTTTGGTTCAACCTTCTTCTGCCCTTCTTTTTCATCCTTGATTTTGACATACTTGAGTTGTGTTTTCTCAGAACTCCAAAAGATTTTTATAAAAATAATAGCACATACAAAGAAAGGGGAGATGTAAACTAAAAAGTTATAAATATAAGAAAGGAATATATACAGAATGAAACATATCAACAAGACACTTGAAATTATTGGATGTCTTTGTATGAATATGTAACTAGACTTGGTTGAATCATGGACCACTTTAAACAAACAAAGTTGAATGTCCTTTGCATTCAAACCCATATTTGTTGCTCTAAATATTTGCACAAAGAACAAACTAAAATGCTTTCAAGCTTGTAGGCAAACGTATTTGTCAACAGTGAAAAACTCAAATTATAAACACTTTATTAATTTCTAGGTTCAAGAAAGTAATCATGATTATTATAGTAATGGATGATAAACACGTTTGTTACAAACTTGATTAGAAAAATATTCAATGAATTTTTTTTTTCCAAGAAAAAATGGCAAACAAGAAGAACAAAGAGAGGTAACCAAAATTTAGCATGAAAGAGGTTTTGTATAAGTTAATGAAAATCATTTTGAAAAGTGAATGTTGAAAGAGCAAAAGAGAAAAACAAGGTCAACTAGACCTCTAATAAGTGGTTAGCAATTAACAAATGTTTGATCTTCCCTGACAAATGGATAGTCATAGATAACTATGAATATTTAGTCTGTCTTTTTTTAAGAAAACCTTTTGTTGGCTAAAAAGTTCATAGATCCTTTTATTTAGAAGCTTTACTTACCACGCATAAAGAAAAAATTATAGAAAAAAAAAGGAGAGAAGGATTTTAATTTTACAAGTCTTGTAATATTCACTTGTTACATGTTTTAAAAGATAATAATAATGAAGAAACCATTTTAATCTGAATCAAAATCATGAAACATTTTATGTCTTTAAGGTTTGGGGTTTATATAGATTAGATAAAACACAAGTGGGGTTTGAAAATTTTAGAAATGAATGTTTGTAAATTCATTAACACATTTTAATTTAATTTTAATATGATGTTATATGAAATTTACATTATTTTTTAGCTAATTCACCAAATTGTGCATGTATTACTAGAAACCTTATTCTTTTTCCTTAAATTCAATGTCTTAAGGCAGAAAATAAAATAAATGAACAAATCAGATTTATTTACTATTTAATAACTTATTTTAAATATGTAATTTTTTATATTCATTAATCTAAGGAAAAATTATTTATGTCAATGACATTAAAGTAGCTCGTTAACATTAGATTTCATCTTAATACAATAAGAAAATAATTTTAAAGATCAAAGTAATTAGTTATTATTTGAGATAATGCAAACTCTTGAGAGTTGTTATCACTTGAATGAATCACCGCATTTGAGGTATTGTCTGATTTGAAATTTTTGAGGTTCATCACAATTTTGTCCTTAAAAGGTGCCTTAATGTGTTAAGGGATAAATGTGTATATAAATTGTCCTTAATCTCAACTCCTGAGCGATATGAGACTATATTGAACAACTTGTGTAAAGTGTATAATAATTTTTATGGGAAGGTACTCATATATCCCAATTTTAAAATGCATAGATTTTCTAAATTATATATAAGATAAAATATATTAATTAGTATAAATATATTTTTTATATTCTAATTTTTTATATTGATTATTTTAATAAATATATGTAAACAACTATAGTATAATGTGATGTTCAATATAAGTTTTTTTCTATAAATGCTTAATATGAATTTAATAGACCAATCTAATCATACCAACCATAAATTATATTATGAACAAATTTTTTTTATCTCATTTTTGCTTTAAAGAGCAAGAAATAAATTAAATAAAACATGATCAACCTTATTAAGATAGTAAAATATACAATATGTTTGGTGGAAAAAAAAGAGAGATAAAAAAAATGTGATTTATAATAATTGAAGAATTTTTTTCAAAAATTTTATTATAGTTTCAAGCATGATTTTCTTGTATTTGACATTTAGTTACTATAATTCCCCTAATCTTCAAGTCAAATTTCTACGCCTAAGCAAAAGCTACTCTTCTAATGTTTTTTTTCTTTCACAACTCTTCCACTCTCATTGCACACAACCAATACCTACTAAAGTCATCTTTAATGCCACCAAGTAAGTTTTCTTGAAATTCAACGCTACCATAGAATTCACATTTTCATTTATTTATATTTATATTTTTATAATTTTAAATCTTATTTAAGATCTAAACTTATATTTTAAATTCTTGTATACTTCGTTGAATTTTTTTAAAGACTCAATCCGTGAACTTATTATGACTTATTTATTTTTAAGTCTAATATTTTTTTTTTTCACATTTATTAAGAAAACATTGATTTTTTTTTAAATGTTACTTTACTTGATTATAATTTTTAATATTCTTTACTATTTTTTTTTTAGCAAAGATAATATTCTCTACTATAATTTAAGCAAAATATATCAGGCTACTTTCCCCACTTTTTTTGTGAACCAATTCTCAATGTGACGTCAATTTATTAACTTTGATAAGAAGAATGATCTTCAAATTCTTATTGTGTTTATTAATTTTAAATTTAATTAAGTTTCAAGTATCTATGTTAAAATTGAATATTTTTGTCTTTATTAAAAAAATTAATTTATTAAATACTTAAAATTCTATATTTTCCAATCGAATCTTCACCTTTTAATTTTGTCATTAATTTTGTTTTGTTACCTTCTTTATTTGTCTTTAATACTATTTTGTATTAATATTAAACATACTATTAACAATAAAATTAAATAATAAAAAGTGAATTGAAAAATATAATTTTTTAATACTCAATATATTAAAAAATTTAATTAAAAAATTTAAATTTATCCTTAAAACTTAATTAAACCTTTTTTTTTTATTTAGAATGACATGAACCATTTTATTTATAAAACAAAGCACAAGTTTTGTTTTTGACAATAAAAAATTATTAAAACGCATAGTAAACTCATGCATAGTCCATGGCGTGCGTATGAAATTAAGAAAAACAGTAGAAAAATACAAAACGCACGCGAGACACAAAACATGAGCGATGGCGAGTATGATTGACCATTGACTAGAGTGTCGGTTCAGATCTTCCAAGTCCTCCTAAATCCAACGGTTATCATTCTCTTTTCAAATAGCCTTCTCTTTCTTCTTTCTTCTTTTTTGTTTCTTCTTCACCCACCATTGTTGCAACCCTGCAAACTCCAATACCCACGTTTTAAGTTCCGATTTTTCGTATCTGGGTCTCTCTCACTCGCTTCGAATGTTACCTTTAGAGTATCACTATCACTATTTCTCAGCTTTAACCCACACCAAATTAAAACCCTACCAACCATTTTCCCGCGCAAATTATAGGGTTTCCCTTCCCTCCCTCGACGACACCCTCCGTCGTTTTCGATTCCCAACTTCGCCTAACGATTCTCTTAGGTACAGTTTTTGGGGTCACCACCGATCATCATGGGCGTGTCGTTCTGCCGGAGAACCAGATTCCGCGGCGGATTCCGGCGAGGAGAAGACTGGCGACGACGACGCCGGTTCGAACCGGGGGAAGGGCGGGTGGTGGTCGCGGTGGCGACGGTGGAGGTGGCAGCCACTGATTCAGGTTCAGGAAATTGGGATTCTGCTTTTGCAAATAGGGATTGGGTTCTTCGTCATGCGCTTGCTCCGACCCGGAATCCCACTGCCCGGGTCGGATCCTAAGGCTGCGACGGTATTTGTGAGTGTGCCTTATAGTGAGTTTTTGATTAAGATCAATAGTGACCAGGTGCAGAAGGTGGAGGTGGATGGGGTCCACATCATGTTCAAGTTGAAGGCTGATGTTGGAACAAGCCATGATGGTGGTGGTGATGTTGTTGCAGGGAATGGTGGTGGTGGTGGTAGTAGTAGTATCACTAGTTTGCAGGAATCAGAATCTTTGGTGAAGAGTGTTGCACCAACTAAGAGGATAGTTTACACTACCACAAGGCCAAGTGATATCAGAACTCCCTATGAAAAGATGCTGGACAATAAGGTGGAGTTTGGGTCCCCGGATAAGCGATCTGGTGGATTCTTTAACTCTGCACTGGTAAGCATGTGGCAACACTTGTGTTGTGTGTGTGATTTAAGAGATATATGAAGTTTGAGAATTAAACTAGAACTAGCATTATTACTGTGGTGCTGGAAACTTTTTAATGTAAGTTCTAGCTTATCTGGATTTAGTTTGGAGCAATGGCGCCACACGATCCATTTAGCCAACTTCACATAGTGGATGGGAAAAGGCTTTTGTTCTGTGAGGAGGTTGATCCCGGAATTGGATATCAAGAGCCTCTGATAGAACACCAATTGATTAAGTAACAGAGTATAATGATGAACATTGAAATCATACACAATCTAACAATACACCTGCTTTCCCAAAAACAAACGTTTCCTATCGTGGGTATTCTTTTACAAAACCTACCATCAGATATATGCACCTAATACGTATCTATACGTGGTTATTTTCTACACAGTACTACCATCCTGCAGTTTCTAATATGGAACTAACTAGTAACTACCAGCATTAATTTTCTACACTTAGTTTTCATCCTGGAGTTTTATTACAAAACTAAAGGTAGGTGTTTTAATACCAAACTGAAGGTAGGTGTTTTCTACAAATAACTGCCTCAATCTCTCACTTACCGTCAGCCTTACCACCCTTCTAGTTACTTTCTTTTACCTTATTTTGGGGGCAGGCTGGTGTTTTGAAGCGTGATGTTCTTGTTTTAGTGTGTACAGTTGTTTGAATAAATAAATTCGAGACCTGAAAGAGGAATACAAATTATGGTTATTTCTCAGAATGAAGTAAAGCAATTGTTTTACCTTAAACTCGGTGAATGCCCAATATGAATAGCCACAATGATGGGGGTGGACTAAAAATCTAGGTATTTAAGTGTTTCCTTCTTCTTGAAGAGCAGTTAGAGTGGTGGATGCAGCTCCCGTCCTTTGTAAACCTTTATACTATTTTGGAAAGATAATTTTCTGAAAGCCACAATAACCCCATTTGGAGTATTAATTTCTTAAAGCATCAAATTACTTTGATTGCTTAATAGTAGCTAACTTTTTATTGGATTCATAAGGACAATCTGCACAAAATAATACAAAAAGCCATCTGAAATTTGTTTAGTATGCAATATTCTATTTGAGACCTGAAAGAGGTACAATAATTATGGTTATTTTTATTGGTTTAAAAAGAATAAAAGCAGTGGCTAACAGAAGAGAAAACCGTGAAGATACAGAACTTGATGAAAGAATAGAGTGCAACAGAAAGTGCTTTCTCTAGCATCTTATTATCTTAATGCAACTTAATTTAAATACATTCAGAAATAACTGATTATAGCAACCACACTAATAACTTAGCTACCTAATCTACTAATTGCTAATGAAACAAAACAAATTAATTTATTCAAACTGAAACAAGCATGAAACATTCCTAAATATATGCAACATCCAAAGGCATATTCTCAACACTCATTCTTGTTTTGGAGGTGGCAAACTCCTAGCTTCTTCCTTAGGAATTCAAACTGCTGAGTGGAAAAGATTTGGTGAACATGTTAACAGCTTGGTTTGCTATACGACAAACCAGACTTGCATTACCATTTTCTTGAACATCTCTTAAGTGAAACGACTTCACATTAAAATGCTTGGTCTTCCCATGAAACACAGGATTAGTCGAAATTGTTGCTTGGTTATCAACAAAAACGTCTATGCTTTTGTCTTGCTTCTGACCAAAGTCTGTTAAGTATTGTTCAACCAAATAACTTGATTCACAGGTGCAATAAACTCAGTTGGATCACCAAGTGAAAACACCTGAGCCAATAATTTGAAGCCTTGTACTTGGTAGTACTTGACACAGTCCCTTTGATGTATCTCACAACTCTTTTTGCTGCCTTAAAGTGCAGTTCACTAGCACAGTGCATGAATCTTGAAAACACACTAACTGGAAATAAAATGTCAGGCCTTGAGGATGTAAGATACATTAGACATCCAACCAAGCTTCTAAAATGTGCTTCATCAACTTTATCAGCTCTATCTCCTTGTTGAGCATATACTTTTGATTCATAGCAGTGTTCATTATTTTACATTCATCTAGCTGAAACTTATTTAGGATCTTCTTTGCATATTCTTTGGGACAAATAAAATCTTACTCTTTCATTGCAGCTTACCATTTTGCTCCATAGTAGCTTCTTCAAAACTGGCTGGTTCGCACAGCTATATTGCAGACTTCTGCCTTGCTTCTTTGGTAGATGTCAGAAAGCAACCTTGTCCTCGAACGGTTGTATCATCTACTGTATCTTTAAGCTCCAGTGCAACAATTGGATTCTTCTTTGAGTCACTACGACACCATTTTTCGTCCTCCTTGAAATGCATACCTCTGCTTATAAGAATTTTCCCAGTTTTAGGCTGAAAAATACTATAAGTTGTAGAGATTGTGCTGTAGCTTATAAATATTCTTAGTTCAGCTCTTTTGTCAAGCTTGTCACGCTTAATTTGAGGTACACATGAGTAGGACAAGCAACCAAATATTTTTTAAAAATTTAGGGAAGGTTTGGTTGGATCAAGTGCTTACTGCTTTAGGGTACAACTCTTTCTACTTAGGAGTGTAGCAGCCCAAACACTACAATTCGTTGTAACTTGGCTCACTTGACCTATGGAACAATTGGTGCACCTTGCAACAATCTTCCCCCTTAACAATTTTCCGGTTAGGAATCAAATTCTTCTATTGTGACTTGGCTCACTTGGTCTACGCACCAAGGGATAATTGATGCAACTTTCAAAATCTCCCCCTTAACAATTGTTCCACTGAAAATTGAACTTTTGACCTTGAATTTGATACCAATTGTTGAATCAAACTCTTACTACTAGGTAAAAAGTTATAGTTGATAGTTAGAAGACAACTCTGCGTAGTAGTTCAAGCATCAATATCAATAGCTACAATGAAGGGGCTGGACTAAAATGTAGCACTTAAGTGTTTTCTTCTTGAAGAGAAGTTAGAGTTGTGGATGCAGCTCCCATCCTTTGTGAATCATTATGCCAGTTTAGAAGGATAATTTTCAGAAAGCCACAACAACCCTATTTGGAGTATTAATTTCTTAAAGCATGAATTACCTGATGGTTTAATAATAGCTAACTTTTATATTGGATTCATGAGAACAATCTGCACAAAATAACAAAAGCCATTTTGAAATTTGTTTAGTATGCATTATTGTATTTATAGTTTATGACTAGGTTATTTTTGCTTTCACTATTATTCCATTATCAATTCAATATTGTCACTGGTTCAAAATATTGACCTGCTCCAATTAGTTATACATTTCCTTGATTTTCGAGGTAGATTCCATAACTATATGACACATCACACGTGGCATACTGACTTCATTCTCATATTCACAGATAGCCTTGTTTTATGCTGCTGTGCTTGCAGGGCTTCTCCATAGAGTCCCTGTCAGCTTTTCTCAGGTGTGAGTTTGCATTCTGTCCCTTCTCATACAACCTAGGCTTCCTACAGCTTTAAATTGATATTTTTTCTTAATAATTGTATGCTGCACAGCATACAGCCGGTCAGATTCGGAACCGCAAATCAGGCACTTCTGCTGGTAAGAAGTCATCTGAACAAGGAGAAATAGTAACTTTTGCTGATATTGCTGGTGTTGATGAAGCTAAAGAGGAGTTAGAAGAGATTGTGGTAAGCTGGAATCTTTTATCATTTTCACCACTTACAGTCTGTAGGATTAAAGGCTTTTATTGTTCAGCTTAATCTTATATTCTATTCTTCAGTTTGTCTGGTGATACAAGGTTTTAATTTTGACTATGCTGATGTTCACTGGCCAGGAATTTCTTCGAAATCCAGACAGATACGTAAGGCTTGGTGCTCGCCCACCTCGTGGTGTTCTCTTGGTAAGTTATAGTTAGAATATCTGAAAAATTATACTCATAAACCATCATATGTTGTATTAGCCAACTCTATAGTTGTGAATAATTGTTTGAGAATGGGTCACATATGTCAAATTTTATTTGGGAGAAATTCCTGGGTTAAAAATCCAGCAGGATTGTCTACTTCCTGACACTAGGGCAGTGTCTTGAGATTTTAAAAGACTATTTTTGGCATAAAAATGTCTTCTGGATTTTAAAAGACTACGTAGTAATGTTATGACTTAAAAGATTAGACCTTTATAATCAAGATTTTTTAGCTTATATTTTATTTGATTTATATCTTAAAAGATTAAGACTTTTATGATCAAGATTTTTTAGTAATTTAAATGATTTGAAAATATTGTATTGATCTGTAAGATTTGAAAAGACTCCATGGATTCTTAGAAAACATTCAATATTACTTGAGTCAATGAAAAAGTAGTGAAGAATTGATAAGATTGACAAGGAAAAGTGAAACCAACACAATTTTTTAATAGCTAATAGATTCTAGCTTTATGTTCTGCTGAGCAACATTTGTCCTACATATATAAGCTGTACTAGCCTTCTACACATTAACATTTTCTCACTTTGCTCCTGGATATCAATAATAGGATCAATTTCATTATCTATTAATGCGGAAGATGAAAATTGGTCCACTGGTTTAACTGAAAATCTGTCAACACGACCATGACACGTCTTCAATGAATAGAGAAAAGATATGTGTGATGGGAGAAAGAAAACTCTGACAACTAGTTGGAATAGAAAGAATAAGTGTCTATGTAAGTCTCGTATTAAAAATCACAAAAATTCCATCGTAAAATGTAATCTATTGAAATTTGTAATTTTTTAGAACTAGAAGACTTTTATAAGTTGTAAGTATTTTTTATTGAATATCACGAATTTTTTTTGTCCTCCTAAAAAGTTCTGATAGTAGTGACTGAATAACAGAAGGCTTTTTGTATTGTTTATAAGTCTTAAATGAAATGCCGTAAGAATTTTTTATCCAAAAAATCTTTTAAAATCCTTTCAAATCCTAATCCAGTACCTTCTAACATATTTTCTCATATTTAAGTAATAATTAACTTGCAATATAGAGGACCACTATCGTGTTGTGCATGGCATAGATAGTCTTGGGCATAAATTTTTGAAATGTTTTAACTTCTGTGCATGTGTGAAGATTTTTAATATTGCTTTAGATTGTCATCTAGGCGGTGAATATCTAATGGTTATCTTACAGGTGGGTCTTCCTGGCACAGGTAAGACTTTACTAGCAAAGGCTGTGGCTGGGGAAGCTGATGTGCCATTTATAAGTTGTTCTGCTAGTGAGTTCGTGGAATTGTATGTTGGTATGGGTGCCTCCCGTGTTAGAGATCTATTTGCAAGGGCAAAAAGGGAAGCTCCGGCCATAATCTTTATTGATGAGGTATATATATATGTGTGTGTGTGTATTCTTCTTTTGTGGTGAATCATTTGGTTCAGCAGGTTTGGGAAAGATTAATTAAAGATTTCAGCTGTTTTTGGGATAGATAAGTTGTTTGCAATTTCAGCTGCATGTATGAGATAGTAGCTGGAATTTGTAAAAGATTTGTTTTTTTTCTGAAAAAATAAACTAATTTTATGAATATGTTTGTAACTTCTGATTATTTCTCAACAGTTTATTTTCCTTTTCAAGCTTTGTACATATTTTTTGCCGTGTCCAAATGAAATTACACGTCTTGAAATAACTTTTTGGCAGACTTACCCAAACAAAAAGCGATTCTAATTGTAATAATTGATTATTCAATTTGTGGTTATCCTATACACACCTACTATATTAATCAGATCAACATTTCTTTTGGAATGCAGATAGATGCTGTAGCTAAAAGTCGTGATGGAAAATTTCGCATGGTCAGCAATGATGAACGAGAGCAAACCTTGAATCAGTTGCTCACTGTCAGCATTCTTATGACATTTTTTTTTCTTGTGAATGTAAAGAAATAAATAAGTAAAACTACCCTAATAAAACTAATTTGTTAATGTTGCTTGGCAGGAAATGGACGGGTTTGACAGCAATTCTGCAGTGATTGTTCTTGGAGCTACTAATAGGTCAGATGTCTTGGACCCTGCACTTCGCCGGCCAGGAAGATTTGATCGTGTAGTTATGGTCTGTATTATATTTTTAATTTTTAATACATGACGTCCTATGGTTTAAACATTGATATTAATTGACAATTATCAACATTATGTATATCTTTAATAAACTTCCCATAATTCTTAGGTAGAAACACCTGATAGGATTGGAAGAGAAGCCATCCTAAAAGTTCACGTTTCCAAGAAGGAACTTCCTTTAGCCAAGGATGTCGACCTTGGTGACATTGCTTGTATGACCACTGGTTTTACTGGGTAAGTATTTCATGCTCACCTACTCTCCCTTTTTTGGAAATATATAGATTGGAATTTCAGTTGGAAACTTGTTCATCATTACCTTCCACCTAGTGGGATAAAACTATTGTTGTACTTCTTACAATGCTAGTAAAAACATCATATTTTAATCCCTCTGAGAGATTCAAACGACCAATGAAATGGGGATTCAAGTCATCAAATCACTAAAAGCATGTGATTTTTTTAATTGAACTGGTATGCTATGAAATTTTTTTACATGATATTTTTTACCCGCTTTAAAAGTTAGTGACCCCCAATTTGGTTCAACACTGTTTGAAGCTGCTTTCATTTTGTTCCATTGGGGAACTCTAACATTGAACTACTCCTTCTTCAATGAAAACTGAACTGCAGCTTCCGCCCATCATTTTGTCTTAGTTCTCTGTTCTATTTTTTGCTTGAACTTGAATTTCTTTGTTTCTCTGTTGACATTGGGTTTTTATGCTTTTGCTGTTTCTGTTTGAATGCACCCTCTTGCTCTCTTCTTGTTCCCCACACCCACCTTTTTGTTTCCTTGTTCCCAGTTGATGGAGCTGAAGATGAGGATCAAATGTTGGATCATTGTGATTATACTGCCGCACATTTGTTAGATTAGACATCTAGACTCTAGGATTAGATTATTACTATTTGCTTGAGGTGTTCAAGTTTTATGCCTTGTTAGTTATAATAACTTGACGTGTTGTGTACTTGTGTTTTGGAGTTGTTAAGCTTTTACTACTTTATGGGCTATGACTTGTGAATATGATGCATGAAATTTATGGAATATGGGTTATAAATAGACTGACTTGCATATATATGAATTTATATGAATGAGAGCAAATGTGTATTAATTTTGTTAAGTCTTGTGATTCTATTTACAATTTTTATCCCTTTCCTAAAGGTAAAATTCCTGATTTTGAATACCTTGCTTGTTACATTGTTACAGAGCAGATCTTGCAAACCTTGTAAATGAGGCTGCTTTACTGGCTGGAAGACAAAATAAAATTGTGGTGGAAAAACTTGATTTCATCCAAGCTGTAGAAAGATCTATAGCTGTAAGTCAAAGTTCTCACGATAGCCTATAATTCACTCTAATTAGTTGGTCTTTACTGCCCTACTGAGTTGTATGTTATGGGTAAAAGTAGTCTAACTTGTATTCAAGTAATGGCCAACATAGACTGTTTTGATGACCTTTGGTTCTTTTAATGTTCTTGGATGTTTATGTATCTATTTTTTGCATACTTGATTGTTACCATATGTAGTTTGGTCAGATTTTTCTTGCTGTCAAATTAACATGAAATTAAAAATTTCAGTTCTGCAATTGGTTGTGTTAAATATGAACCGAATTATTTGTTTCAGGGCATAGAGAAGAAGACTGCCAAGTTGCGAGGAAGTGAGAAGGCTGTAGTTGCACGACATGAGGCTGGTCATGCTGTAGTAGGTACTGCAGTTGCAAAGCTTCTTCCTGGACAGCCACGTGTTGAGGTAAATGGTTGAAGATGCTCTGTTACTGGTAACTAAAAAATGTCACGGCCATTGCAGATATGCAGATTGAGCTTGTATTATGCATATTTGCCTTTTTGAAATTTTGGATTTCAGTTCCTATGCTTTTAGAATTATTGGTATATTAGCCTGTGACTGGAATTACTGCATTTATGTTTGATGATTGGTTATTTCTAGTTCATAGTGCCCGTGCTTTTTTTTTTCTTAGCCTTTGGCCAGAAATTGTTTTTGCTTATCTTTATTGGGTTGGGGATGAGAGATGAAGTGATTGGGTTAATATTCAAGCATTTATGGTGAATAATGTATAAAGTTCTGGAGATATCTGATAAATAGAAGTGAGGTGAAATTGTGAAAATCTTAGATAGGAAACTTCTGCAAGCAAAGTGTTGTATTTACTGTGCTCCATTAAGTTTGGGTTGTGCTTCATTTTTTTATGGATTGTCATATTATCTGTAAACAAACACTCACAGTTGTAGAAGTTACTCCTAAAATTTGCAGCCTACTTGTGTATATGTAAGTTATATTTTGGAAATCTATATGTTGCTCTTCATTAATCATCATTAAATACTTTTTAAGGATATTCAATGCCATAATATCTTGTATGTCATCAGAAACTAAGTATATTGCCAAGGTCAGGAGGGGCTTTGGGCTTTACTTATATTCCTCCAACAACTGAGGATAGATACTTGCTATTTGTTGATGAGTTGCATGGTCGCCTGGTGACCCTTCTTGGAGGACGTGCTGCTGAAGAAGTTCTTTTTTCTGGTCGAGTATCAACAGGAGCACTTGATGACATACGACGAGCAACTGACATGGCATACAAGGCCATAGCTGAATATGGTCTTAATCAGACCATAGGCCCTGTGTCAATAGCCACTCTGTGTAGTGGTGGAGTTGATGATTTTGGGGGAGCAGTTCCTTGGGGAAGGGATCAGGTCGTGCAGTTCTGTAACTTTTTCTTAATCAATTTTTGCTTATGCTGATTTTAGTTTGAATTCAACAGGGACAACTTGTCGATCTTGTTCAAAAAGAGGTGCAAACATTACTGCAATCTGCACTGGCTGTAGCACTCTCCATTATCCGAGCAAATCCTACTGTTTTGGAGGGTCTCGGTGCTGATTTGGAGGGTAATTATGTTTACTGTTCTTAATGTTAGGTGATTTAGCAGTTTGGCCATTACAAATCAGTAGCGATTAATACATGCAATATCTTTAAACATACTTAAATGGTTAATTGACATGTTTAGGGTTAAGGGTTCACTGTTTAAATAAAGAATATAATCAGTTATACTTGAACGTGTTCAAGTACACAACTCTTGATATCAATGTTACATACCCCCTATCTGTTTGGCCTGAAATGTGAACAAATGCCATCTGACCATAGACATGCATGTGTTGCTTGTATCTTCACTTGTGTCATTAAGCCATCAGTGAAATGGCATGAAGAATTATGTTAGGTTTGGATTTAGAACCTCTGTAACCAATCAAGTAGGAGTGGAGATTAGATTTAGGCTTACAAGTTCATTCCACCTGGAGTTTATTGGTCATGTAAGGGATTTTAATTAATTTGGGATAGATCATTTACTTTCGTGAACGTATATGATACTGATGTTGAATTGAAACTCGTCATTCTAGCTTAGTTCTCATGTTCTAGTGGTGCTTATTCTTCAGAAAAGGAGAAAGTTGAGGGTGAAGATCTACAAAAGTGGTTAAGAATGGTGGTAGCACCAACAGAGCTTGCCACCTTTGTCAAAGGTACACAACAACCTCTCCTCCCATCGTAGACAGGTTCCTGATAGTTGAGAGCTGTCTATATGTTATGTGGACTGTACCTTTGGATATGAATTGACATCATTTCCCTGAAGCCGGTGAAGTTATATCTCAAATAGCATGAATTCCACCTTTACAACTTTGTACATTCCTGTAAGGTGAATTTTGGCATCGTTTTTAACAAGTAGCCAGCCTGTTGTCTGTGTTATAATTCACTCAACCAAATCTCCAAACATATGGGAAATGGAAAGCTTCAAAATTTACGCATCAATGCATCTTCACAGGTTCCACAAGTCTTGGTGCCACCTTTATTACATAAATGTTGTTAGATGAATGTGTTTTTACGCTGACAATTATTGTGGTCACATGTGATTGCCTGCAAATGTAATTACTTCTGTACAGTTTGATTCTGTGAAATATGAAGAACTCTGCTATGTGGTACTCCAAAAATATCTTGGCAGAATTGCTAGTGACCCATTTCCAAATTGTGGCCTCTTTTCTTCCAAAAAATAAAACAGCTCTGGCCCATAAATCATAATCAAGTGCAGTCTAGTTGAGGTAACACTTTGAGTGTAGGGGTAGAGTATATGAAACATTGACCTTTGGATAATAAACGAATTTATTATTTTGTTCCTAGTCCATTTTTACAGGCATGAATGATAGTGATGATTTTGTATTGTTATGGTAAGATAATTGATATTTTAAAGCAAGTATAAAATATCCGGTGGCGTCTGAATGCAACATTTCGTACCTGCTAAATTTTTATGTTTATCCTGTCATTTCGTGTCAGTCATGGTCTCCTGCCTTTCCACTGCTCTAAAGGATGAATAAAAAAGTAGATAGTTTCATTTCTCTTTTGATTCCAAAGCTTAATTGCAAGTTTTAAATTACATTATGTTTGAATTGAGTCGCACTTTTATGAAAATTAAAGTGTATTGAATTATTATTTTGTCAAATTTGAGTTGTTTTATTTGTAAAATGTTATGTCTTGATAATGTATTTTAAAATTTCTAATCTAAATATAAGTTAAGAGTATTCTGTCTCACAGGAATGGAAGAGAAAAAAAAAGCGAGTGAAAAAAAGAGAGTTGTTTTGTTAAAAAGAAATGAGCGGAAATAAAATTTGTTTATTTGTTATTAAAATAAATAAATAAAATTATAGTCACATAATCAAATATAAGAATATTTTGAACTATACGAGTATTAAAAAATGCATATAATTATGTTATATATTTTATAAGGGTTAAATATGTTTTTTTTTTATTATAATACAAAATTAATTTTTTATCCATGTACTTGTATTATGAGATAGAATTGTATTATGAGATATAAATGAGAATGTGAAATAATTATTAATTTTTTTTAAAAATTTGTTATTTTGATTGTAAATCGAAGTTCTGTAACTATATATAATAAATTGATGGTGTAATTATTTCTAATAAGTTAATGGAATGAAATCTTAAATTGAATTAATTATATATATTGAATGATCGATTTTAATTATTTTAATATTATAAATACTTAAATGATTTAAAGATTAATAAAAATCAATTTAAATGGAAAAACATATTTACCTTATTTTAATTTTGTGTTATTGTACAACTATTGTACCAAACCAATATAATTGTTTTGGTTCATTCTCTTCCTCTCTTAAGTAAATAGGAAAAATAACCCAAGTTTTTTCTTGAATTTGTTCTTATAAGGAAGATAAGATAAAGAAAAGAAAAAGCTGAATTTTTGCATGTGGGGTAAAGTGCTGACAAAGGATTGCATTGGACAAACAAGTACTGAGAAAGAGGAACATGTGATGCCATGCATCTGTGCCCACACCCTGCCATACTCTATCATTCTCCAATTATATCCATCTTTTCACCCATTCATTCCCTTCAATCAATAACTATCTTTTTCTACCAGAAAGGCAAAAATTTAAAATTTGTTTAAATTAATGATTTCAATGAATTTATATTAAATCAAGTTATGAAATTAATCACATCAAATTATTTTGTTGTAATAATTTATTGATATAAGATATATATTGTCAAGTTTAATAAATAAATTTAATTAATGATACAAGAATTAAGTAGCATTTGATAATAATTATAAGTTTAATTTGATGTTTTAAAATAACATTGTTTGTTAAAAATTATTTGAGATCTAATTAAGGATTATTGTTGATATGATTTTTACGTTAATTATTATAAAAAGTTTACAAATTCACTATAAGTCAATATATGACTGTAATTTTATAAAATCAATTTTTAATTATATTTCTTAATTCTTGTAGGAAAATTCAAAATGATAAACAAAATGGGATATAGGAGTAAATGAAAAATGTTAACAAGACAACACACTCTTTAATTATTTTCGTGCAAAATTTTTATTATTTACTAGATTACTCAAAATTATTAAATATAATAAGCCTTACTTCTTATGTAATAACATTCAAACAAAATTCCTTTAAAAAATCCAAACATAGTTTTCTGTATAATTTAACCAACAATAATAATATAAAATTTATTGCTAGCACTTATCGAGAAAAAAATATATTAATAACATATTTTTAAGAACCTTTTAAAATAACTGTATTATTAATTAAATTGATTGAAAATAATTTATTTACAAACTTATTTAATTAAATTTTATGAATATTTTTTTAAACATAAGAGCATTTCTAGAGTTAATTTTTTAATGAGTATTTTAATTTGAAAAAAAAAATCAAATTTTGAAGAAGATATCTTATATACATTCAGTTTCTTTCACTTAAGAAAATTGTGTATAAGAAACAATTTCTTTAGAATAAAAATATGAATTTCCAAGTAAAGTTTCTAAGTAAACTTTTTTAAACATAATTAAGTAAACAATATTATAAAAATATAAGTTTTTTAATTAAATGTTTTTGACATAACACTATAGAAATGACAAAAATATTGCGGAGATCATAAGTTATTTTTAAGAAACTCTTCTAAAAAAAAGTCTTTTTAAAAACGCCCTTTGAATTTTGGATCACTTCCATTATATGCATCTTTATTAATATTAATAACTCCAGATATTATTTTACACACCCTATTTATTTACAATAACGGTTTAATGTTTTTTTTTACTCAAATCATGAAAGTTGATTAATTTTTATTTTTAATGTAATCTTAAGTTCATTATTTTTATTGTAATTTTAAATGAGTTATCAATTATATCTCTTTCATTTCTCTTATTTCAATGTATATTTATGTGTTATTAGTTTTTTTTTTCTCTAGCGAAAACACAGCGCACCGTATTTTTTTTTTATTTATAAATAATTATGTTTAATATCAAAAATTGAATAAAAGAGATTATATGTATCTATTATATATTTAATATAAAATTTATTAAAACTAAATTCATCAATTAAATATACAAAATGAGAAATAATATTTTAATAACTTTAGTGTCACCATTAATGTTACATCAGAATAAATGTAAATGCATCATCTTCTAATATATCTCTTCTTTCTTTTACATAAATAAAAGAGTCAATGAGAATAAATAGACACTGTTATTTTCATCGTTCTCTTTGTACTTCCTCCTGTGATCTTTTTTATCCCTTTGGATTAATGACTTTTACACTTTCGTATCCAATAAGTCTGAAAACAAAATAGAAACATGTAAATAAGTTTAATAAAATATTTATCTTTTTTTAGTTTTAAAGGCTTAAAAAAATTATCTTTGAAAACACAAAAGAAGTGATGAATGGTTAATGTTTATATAACAATCATTTGAGTTTTTGATAAAAAGAAAAAAAAAGGAATTAGGGGAAAAATAGTGAAGAAATAAGCAACGACGTCATTTGGATATCTAAAACGCAAAAAAAAAAAAAAACATGGTTAGGTTTATTGTTGTTGTGTTTTATGAAAAATAAATTGAGAAACTTACTCATTTGATAGTGAGGAAACATAGTGAGTGAGGGGAATTGGAGAAGATGACACTTTAAACAAATAACCCTTTGTCTTAATTCAACTAAGGGATCAAACTTCATGCACTTGATGATGATAATTGTAAACTAATACAAAAACTATATATAAAAACGAAATGCATATAAAGAGGATGGAATAATTGGAAACAAACCAGAAAAAATAGAAAAAAAAATGAGGATGAGAGTATATATACAGAAAAGAGGGAAGGGATAGAGAAAAAAAAAAGTGTGAGAATGGAAGTGTGTAGAAAAGGATGTGAGAGAAATGATAAAATTTTAGATACATTAATATTGTAACTTATTTAAGAGAGTGAGATGTGGGTTGTTGATAGAGAAGGAAGTAGGAAGTTTTTGATAGAAAGAAATATGAAGTTGTTAAAAAAGTTATGTTTGATTTTTATATTATAAAATTAAAAAAAATAAGAATATACCAAAAAATAAAATGACATGAATGTTTAAGATAAACAATAAAATGACAAAAAATCTCTTATTATATATTTCTAAAATAATAAAATAAAATATTAGTATAAGGATAAAATGAAAAAATAAATGTATACACCAAAATAGCCATTAAAGAGAATCCCTTTATATATAAGTATAAATTATTATAACTATTTTTTATCTTTCTATATTAATTAAATTAAAAATGATGTTAAAAAATGTATATTATCATAAACTTTTAAAATTGTCAAATAAAAAAGAAAACGTTTTCATTTAAAAAAAAAGAAGGAAGTAAATTAAATATATTTTACTGTTAATTAATAACTCCACTTACTATTTTGTAAACTACAATAAATTATAGTAGTAATTAACAATAAATGTGATAAAAATATTGTCTGAAATTAAAGAAGATGGGCACGTGTTGTTTCCTTACATGTCATCCAATTATTAGTGGATTTTAGAGATTTGTTTTGAAAATATCTAAGCTGGAATCACGAGTTCCCCCTCACTCACTCTCCATGCAACCATCTCCACTCTGTATAAATGCAACACTCTCTCTCACAATTCAGTTCAACCATTCACTGCACAACTCATCCTGCCATTGCCTTATTGCAGATAAGATCAACCCTTTTTCCTTCAGGTTCTCTCTCTTCTCTCTCTTCCCATCTTTGCTGTGTTTTTCACTTCTTGTATGTGTTCTGGTATTTTTTTACATCTATACACACCACATATGTATTTGTTTTCTTTTTTGTGATTTTTTGGATAATTCTTCATTATGGGTTGTTTGGTTGTTGAAATATATTTTGGAAAAATGGGGTGTTGCTGGAAGGAAAAGGGTATGTTGGATATAGTGAAAGTTTCTGGCTTTGTCTTGCTATGGATGAATCCTCACTCAACCCCTGGTGATTTTGGATGTGGATTTCTTTTGTTTTTTTCGTTTTTATATTTAAGTTTTACTTTGTCTTTTAAAAAGAATATTTGAGAATTGGAACAAATGTCATTGATATGTGGAAAAGATGATATCACTTGCTTTTGCTTCTATTTTATCATTACTACTTCTAGGAAAGAAAATGTTTGTTTCTTTCTCTAATGATTTTTGATGTTGTCTTTGTGTTTTAAGGATTTGGGTCCTCATTAAACGAAGGGCCGAAAGGGTGTGTGTACTTTTTAAAGAGGAAATTGTGGAATTATAAATTAGGTGAAAATAGAGTTTTGGTCCCTTATTTACATTTTAGTTTTCAATTTTGGCCTAAAATTGAAAAGGAAAAAGTTTTGATAACATTGCACACAGTAAATAACACTATTCAAAACCCTTTATAATTTAAATTAAAAATTAAAATGAAAATAGTTAAAATATTATTTTATTTCGAAAGGAGGGTTTTTGTGAAGGACAAGCACCAGATATTACATTTAGATAAATGAGTAGGCAAAGGGAAATAATTTATTTTTGGAGGACTAAAAATGTTCCTATTTAGAAGATTAAAAATATATTGAACTTTATATTATATATAACTGTTTTGATGATTACTAATCAGCACTCTTTTTAACAGCTTCATAATTTTATCCTTTGGTCACTGAGGGTGCTTGGTACTTTAGCTTCTAAACATCGACTGCTTTAGAGGAGTTAAATCCTTTTTTTTAACATTTTCCATAAAGAGGATGAAAAAACCAATATCACTGGTTTTGAAGTGAATTTTCTTAGGGTCAGATTCCATTTCTAAGCGGCTCTCTAGTCTGATCATCACCCTAAAGAGCATGATTATGAAGTTAATTGAATAACAAATTGGTAGAATTCGTATGAGTATTGAGATAGACATATTTAGACATTGTGCTGCAGGTTTGTTGTAAATTAACTAACATTTTGTCTTTCAAAACATGAATACTGTAGTTCTGTGTCAAGATGGCATCAGTGCATGCTAATGTGACATCACTTGTTTGCAAGAATGGCAACCATGCTTCTCAATCGAAATTTCCAAGTTCTACATTCTTGCCCGGATTTGATGTTGTAGGACGTGTTTCAAGTGCTTGGAAGAAGGAACTTGTTCCATCTTCCATGGCCTTGGTACCTAGAGCCACATTGACATTTGATCCTCCAACTAGCAATTCAGATAAAACCAAACAAAAGAAGCACACTGTTGACCCTGCTTCTCCTGATTTTCTTCCTCTTCCTTCCTTTGAACAGTGCTTTCCAAAGAGCACTAAAGAACACAGGTAATCTTTATCTTCTTCTTTTATTAGTTCATACAATTAGGAGAATTTAATTACAGATAGCATGGCTTTCCATGCCTCTTTTAACAAACTGCATATGGACATAACTCACTGGGGGTCCTTGGACAACTTACCAGAATTAATTTATGATCCATTCATGTGCACAGGGATGTCATTCATGAAGAAACTGGTCATGTGCTCAAAGTTCCCTTTCGTCGAGTTCACCTGTCTGGGGATGAAGGACATTTTGACACCTATGACACTAGTGGTCCCCAAAATATAAACCCAAGGATAGGTATATGTAATGTTAACATTTTTATTTATTTTCCTTGTGAGTAATGTTGTGTTAATGACTTTTTTGTGGCGTGAATGAAACAGCTATAATTCCTTTCATATATTCATTCTTAGATTTTATAATTATTACTGTTATTGCTGTTGTCGTCTGTCTAGCAGCATTTGCAGATCCTCTTGATGATCTTTAGGCAGAAAGTATTTCATAATTGTAAATGTTCATATCTGGTTTCATAAAATTAAAACTGTAACAAGATGAGTTATCCCGTCTTTTCTTCAATCAATGTATTGTCTATAGCCTATCAAAAGTGGTTCAATCTGTCTTTTCAGAGTACTTGTGGTGACTACCTTAAAATGCTGAGCCACCTTAATTCATTCTGATCATCTTGCATTTTGAAATTTCCTTTTATTGTTTTTCATTAACAGACCATATATAATATGCAATCTTGTTCCAGATGGTATTTCTTTTTCTGTTGTGTATTTTGAATCTAGTGTCAGTTTATGCTAATCACAAGTTTCTCCAACTTGCTACCATTATCCATATCCATACATGTTCATTTCATCAAGGCTTTTAATTTCAGCAATTGAATTAAAACATCATACTCTTGTTTTGAAATGTGTTGTCAGAAATGAATTCAGCCAAATTAACATTTTCATTTGTATGTATCCATTAATTTACCCTGTCTCATATTACTTGAACAAAACCTTAAAGTGATGGAATAGTATTCAGTGCAATCATTGAAGAATATAGTTTTGGCCTTTTATCTATTCTTGCACTATGCTTTTGGAAACTTACTTTGTTTAATTGATATGTTTTCATGGATTTGATTATTAGGACTCCCAAAGTTACGCCAAGAGTGGGTTGATAGGAGGCAGAAAATAGGTTCACCAAGATTCACTCAGATGTACTATGCCAAGCAGGGAATCATCACTGAGGAGATGCTTTATTGTGCTGCTCGTGAGAAGCTTGACCCAGAGTTTGTGAGGTCAGAAGTTGCTCGTGGACGTGCTATCATTCCTTCGAACAAAAAACACTTGGAGTTAGAACCCATGATTGTTGGAAGAAACTTTTTGGTGAAAGTAAATGCCAACATTGGAAATTCTGCAGTTGCAAGCTCCATAGAGGAGGAGGTTTACAAGGTTCAATGGGCAACTATGTGGGGAGCTGATACAGTCATGGATCTTTCAACTGGTCGCCATATTCACGAAACTCGAGAGTGGATCTTACGCAATTCCTCTGTACCGGTTGGGACTGTACCTATTTATCAAGCCCTTGAAAAAGTTGATGGAATTGCTGAAAATCTTACCTGGGAGGTTTTCAGGGACACCCTGATTGAACAAGCTGAACAGGGTGTAGATTACTTCACCATCCATGCAGGAGTTCTTCTGAAATATATTCCATTAACAGCAAAACGCATGACAGGAATTGTGTCCAGGGGAGGATCTATTCATGCTAAGTGGTGCTTAGCTTATCACAAAGAGAATTTTGCTTATGAGCACTGGGATGACATACTTGACATCTGCAATCAGTATGATGTGGCCCTATCCATTGGTGATGGTCTAAGACCTGGATCCATCTACGATGCAAATGACACAGCTCAATTTGCTGAACTCTTGACTCAAGGAGAACTGACCCGTAGAGCATGGGAAAAGGATGTGCAGGTGATACACATATAACATTTTTCACAGCTTGATACTCATTATGGCAAGATGAAATGATTTAGTCTCTAATTTAAATTTTTATCTTTACATCACAGTTTCTGCATACATATCTATTTAATGTGTTACTGTTTATTCTCAGTAGTTCTTCAGCATGTACAATTAGGAGTTTCTAGGGATAATTGTAGTCGCATTTTATTATTATGAGAACTAATCACTTCGATAGGGATAGACTAACAATCCATCGTGAGAGGTATATTTTAAATGCTGTTGAATTTACCACTGCTTTGATAACGCATGAAGTTCCTAGGTGGTCACTTGAAACTAAATATAATACACAATGTTTTCATGTTTATATTGTTATATGGTGATCCTGTCTATTCCGTATGATACTCAGCTATCATTATCTGATCATGTGATATTACCATCAATTTATCTCTTGAGACGATGGGTGCTTATTGTTTACTTTGAGTTACTTTACAGGTGATGAATGAAGGACCTGGACATATCCCAATGCACAAGATTCCTGAAAACATGCAGAAACAGTTAGAATGGTGTAATGAAGCACCTTTTTACACTCTTGGTCCTTTAACAATTGATATTGCCCCTGGCTATGATCACATTACCTCTGCAATCGGTGCTGCAAATATTGGGGCACTTGGTACAGCTCTTCTATGTTATGTGACTCCAAAAGAACACCTTGGGTTGCCAAACCGGGATGATGTTAAGGTTGGAGTTATAGCTTACAAGATAGCAGCTCATGCAGCTGATTTAGCCAAAGGTCATCCACATGCTCAAGCCTGGGATGATGCATTAAGCAAGGCAAGATTTGAATTTCGATGGATGGATCAGTTTGCTTTGTCATTGGATCCAATGACAGCCATGTCCTTCCATGATGAAACCTTGCCATCAGATGGTGCGAAAGTGGCCCATTTCTGTTCAATGTGTGGCCCTAAATTCTGCTCTATGAAGATAACAGAAGATGTTAGAAAGTATGCTGAGAAATATGGCTATGGAACTGCTGAGGAAGCTTTGCAGCGGGGGATGGATGCTATGAGTGCTGAATTTCAAGCTGCCAAGAAAACTATCAGTGGTGAGCAACATGGTGAAGCTGGTGGAGAGATTTACGTGCCAGAAGCTTACGTAAACTCCAAAGAGAGGTGAGATTGGATAAAATATTTTAGTTTTTTAATAAGATGTGCCTTTTCTCATTTCACTTGACATGGATTGTAATGGCACGCTGTGAATCATTCTCTGAATATGCTTGTAAGAAACTTAATCTAATTAAAAATCTCATAAAATAATAATCCACATTATTGCACAAAGTATTGGTCTCCTGTAGTGACTACAACATGAAGCACCACCCTTTCCTGCAGAATGTTGATATTTCCTCATAGAAGCCAATTTAATTCATGCTATTTAAATGAAAATGACTACAAAAGGGTAGCAGGGGGCACGGGGATCCTATTATTATGGTTTGGGAAGAGTTAAACTTGGACCATCATACCAAATGAGAAGGGCTATTCCCATCACTAGAACCGCAGGCTACAAGTCAGCAACCTTACAGCAGTCGCATCAAGGCTCACCTTCTATTATCATAATGACTAGATGTGGGTAAACTATATTTCCACTTTCATTGTTCACCATATAATTTTTATGACACACAAATTACCATTTGAATTCATGTCATAATAAGTTGAATTAGTTTATGCTCTAGTACTTCTTAAGTCTCTACTTTAGGAAACTTCTGACCTTTTGGGGTAGGGGGATTAAAACCTAAGGTATCTTCATCTTCATCGCACCAGCGTCCTGGGCTGGTGCTGTTGCGTAGTGGCCACAAATGGCACCATATCACTTTTCCTTCTCGTGCAATTATACACTTTTTCCCCCACATGCAATTACGTGCACTTAATGGCTTACTGTTATGAAAATGTTTGCCAACCATTTGCCTCGTCTAGGTGTTTGTCAGCGGAAGATGGAATATCTTATGCATATTATTTTGCAGGACTACATAAATGGAGTAAATCATTTGGAAGAACTTGGAGCTAGCTTTCCAACTGGCCTTTCAGGGTGGGAATGCAATTTCAAGCAGTAGGAATAGGAGAATAAGTTCTGTTTGTTGACAGCATTTATGAACTTCATCTTTAGTCAGCTTTTGTTTTGTTATCCAATTCTCAGCAATAAATTGCTCTAGTATCTTGTTGAATACCATCTTTATCTTTTGGCCATTTTATTAACCTCCGAGATGCACCAGGGGTGCCTGAATTTGTATAAGCTCTCGCTATCAAGCTGGGAAGCTAGCAGATCAGGCTGAGACAGTCCCTTTGAACCTGATCAGGGTGATGCCTGCGCAAGGAGCGCGCATTTTTCTCTTTTTGATGCTTCTGCAGGGCGTTCTGTACGCAATTTGGACCAGCGAATGCTAGGAAGCAGAGATACAGCACGTTGGCCATGCCTTTTGGTCATGCTGCATGATCTGAATTAGTATATACTGTTCTTAGATTCAAGATCTTATAATTCAGCATAAAATCCACCTTCACATATGAGAAGAGAAATGCTAGCATAGCAACACTTTTCAACAAAAAAAAATTATCAAGAGAATCCATGTGGGTCCTACTATTGTATCTCCGTTTTTCATTTAGTTTTAGTCTCTTATTTTTTAGTTTCATATGGTTTTCCCTAAAAAATAAAGGACGTTTTGAAAGAATGTAATGTTTTCTCACCTTTGGAAAAGACCCCGAAACTCTCTCCCCGGATCTCCGTGAAAACCCCTTCACTGTTGCCTTTGACACTGCCACTGAAATCACCTTGCAAAGGTATATACACCCTTAATTTTTTGCTACTGCATGCTCACCAATAATGTTTTTTCTTCTAAGAGTAATATGTAAATAACTATACACCAGATTATAATTAAAAAGAAAAACAGCCTAAATTATTAGAAATATACAGAAATAAAAAATTGTACATATTATATGGATCCTATACAGTGACCTTTACCTGCACCTCCATATCTTCTTTTGTCATCCCATACACAATATGAAAATACATTTTTATCCTTCTTGTGCTATCCCCATAGAGTAGCTTTCGGATTATGTAATCCAGAAACGCAATTGAAAAAAGGCTTCCGGATTATGTGATCCAGAAAGTAATCTCTACATCTAAAAAAGATTTTCAAATTATGTAATCCGGAAGTTAATTACAAATTTGAAAAATGATTTCCGGATTATGTAATCTAGAATATTACAGAGAGACATTTTTGAAAATATAAAAATTTATGGAGGTGAGAGAAGAAGGTATGGAGGTGCAGGAAGAAACAGCCATCTCTTCACCCACTTATCCCCTCACTTCCATCCACAACGAAAACTTTATAAAATTTAACTGTTTTATATAAGGGTATTTATAGAATTAAAGAAGTTATGGGGGGTGTAAGGTAGCGAGGTACGGGAAGAAGTAACTTTTTTTTTAGTCACTCATTTTAACTTGTTGATCCTACATAGTCTTACAGGAGTGTTAACCTAGTTGGGATCGTCTTTTTTCACCAATTTGCTTTCTTTTGATTAAAAAAATATAAATAAGTGTTGATATTTAATTATCTAGTTTTAAAAAAAAAACTAATAAAATTTCATGCTTATGTTATTGTTGTAATTTTCTGTTCTGTGTAATGTATTGAAAAAATTAAATTATTTTATGTTTATGGGGAATTTGGCAAGGGTTACACTTTCAATGTTGAATGTTACACAAAGTGAACTTGGATTCAGATATCATAAGTAAGGTTTTGAGAAGTTTTATCCTTGAAAAAATCTGATTAAACATATTTGTACATTTACAATTTGTTAGTAGAGATGAGTTTTTGGTAAAGATTTTGAATGCTCTTGTAAAATGCCAAAAGAAAATAAAAGTTGACTCTTTTAGACCAAAGTTATTCCTACTTTGTTTAATTTTATTACTCAACCTGGATACCCTCCAGCCAAATTTTCCTTGCATGGATACCTACCTTATGAACACGAAGGTTTAACGTAGGACCCACATAGGTATGTTTTTGCCTAAGTAAAGCATCATGAAAGTGTTCTCTACAATGTTTGACTGCATAGTCAATGGTGCAGTGCATCAGAAACAGAAAATAGAGAGAGCAAGTGTATCTGCATAGTTTTGTTTTTACTCTTTCACCCATCATCACGTATTCCTCTTTTCTCACCTCCTTAACCCACTTTGTTGCTACACACCTTTGCATCTTTGACAGCTTTTTTATCACAAACTTATTCTTACCTGAAACTCTCAGGAATCAGATTATCTCTGTCTTCCAATAAATCCATACACCATCTCAACTAAACCATGAAAAATGCTTTCTTCAGTAGCCAAAGAAATTGTAAACACCACTAAATAAATATGATTCGTTGGATTGAACACTTGGCAGTTTCATAGTTACATCATTCAATTAGTAACTCAGTATAAAGACTAGTAGTTTCGTAATTACATATTTCTCTTGATAATCTGATGAACTGTGTATCAAATTAACTGCATCACATGACACAGGATATCTTTCAAAGGAGGTCTAATTATGATGATGTAAAAAGTGATGAATTGTGTACCTACACAAACTACAAACTTGTGCCTTTATGACATATTTCATCATCAAAGGTGGTAAAGGTATAAATACTTAAATCACAACATTACGTTCAAAAGGCCAAATACTTTTCAAAGTATTTTAATAATCATGTAAAAAGTCATGAGTAATTTAACAAACATGTACCTGTATCACATACCTCCGTGATAAAGATACTTGATAAAGATAAATATGCAGCACCTGCTATGTGGTAAAGGTATTTGTAGGTAATCACAAGATTATTACAAAAACCTTTACCATATACCTGGTAACTATGGTCAGTTTTCTCACTTAAGCACACAAGTCCTTCCTTATTTCAAATTTCCAACCTTTCCAACAACTGTGTTGTTGGGTCTTACCTACAATTCCTTGTCTTTTACCACATCACTTCTGGCATACACTCTCTCTTGCTTGCCTCCCTCTTTTGTATATAACACGATGATTATGCAAAGAAAGAAAAGAGAAACACTCAATGAATCACGCAGGCTGCTTCTTTGATAACACTAGCTTGTCCTGGAGAAAGAACACTAGGAGATCATCTACGAACAAGCATGGGAGGAGCTGCAAGTTCAGGATTCCTTGGCGGTCTGATTTGTCCCCCATTGAGTTTCTGAAGGTTGTTGCAGATAAAGTGACAAAAGCTATATGCTTGAGGTCTGTGAGAAAATCTTCTAACCGAGGTTCCTCTTCCGTGGGAAGATCAAAACCAATTGGAGTATCTATTGATTATTATAGGACTGAAGCTGTGGAGGACTGCATTGAGTTCTTCCACACCTCCTTCTCCAGATCAAATTCAGTAACCGCAACACCGGGAGAAGATTTTTCACATACTTTTTTGAAAAACTTGCAATCATAGACTGTTTGATACATATGTATTGTCTGTCTCTTGATACTATCTATATGTGTTCAGGTTTACAAAATAATAATGATGTCCCTGGAAGGTTATTGGTTGATATACATGTGTTGTCTGTCTCTATGCAAAAATAATCGGTTGTATTTTCTTTTGATGAGCTTCTAACAACATGCATTTCATTTCAAATGAAACAGTATGTGTGACTTTCAATATACTTCCATTAGTCCTTTCCTTTTAGCATTCATCTTTAATAGTTAACTGATATATTATGAACAATGTTACAATGGTTAATGAAAATCTAATGTTAAACCGTGCTCATGAATGATTACCAATATTTGTTTAAAAGCTTTTAACAGGTCGTTTAAATTTCCTTTCTTCTCTGGGTCTTTAAGAAACACCTATGTATGACAATGACAGTAAATTAGTAGTTTCATGCCATTTGCAAATTAAGTAATGGTCTTACAAACCATCATTAATGGTTCTTGACAATCTTGAAATCTAAATGATTTTGTGCTGTCCATTTTGCAAGAGATAATAGTGCTACTGTGGAGGTTATCTGACTCCAATGTTAGAGTCTAACCTCAATTGAAGGTTCAATATGTTCCAAGTCCACGGGATGACAGCTATTTAAGGTTGAAACTTCCAACTTGGGTCAATTCCATCTAATCATTGGAATTTGACAACATTCACTGAATTGCAAGTTAACATTTTGGAATCATTAACAAACTAAACAGAATATAATCGTTTATTTTCTTGAAAGTATCACCTACAACACAGAATGATGTTTAAGCTTATCATTAGGTCATTTAGAATGAAATATTGATACTTTGTATTTGATTTCATTGAATGTTCATCATGGCTGCAAATTCTATAAACTCTGCCTTTTCTGTTGCAAGAAACACAAAGAAATTGGGTGAGCTAGTCCTCGTATGTTGTCACACACTACTTCACACTTTATCTTCTTTCCTTGTCATCCTCATGATGTAAGGAGTTTTTCTATTCAAAGCATTGGTGTTCAAACTCAAGTCAATTGAGATGACATCAATAACTATGCATCTATCAGGTATTATCAGGTATTCAAAGTATTATCAGTTTTGAAGTTTGAAGATTGATTGCGGTTTTGTCCTTAAAATAAAAGATTAAAAAAATTAAAGAAAAAATTAAAAAATATATATATATATATATATATATATATATATATTTTCTTGATTCGATTCCTAAAAGCATATATGGGATTTGAGACTATATTGAGAATTTGTAACTTAAAGGTCTAAAGTTGTAAGTGAAGTAAATAACCAAAAAACTCAAAATATAACTAAATTGTTAACAGATTGTACCTGGACTGGATGGTATCTGATCCAAAATGAATCGATATAATTCTGTA
The DNA here is from genome assembly GCA_013389735.1 of Phaseolus lunatus. NCBI lineage: Eukaryota > Viridiplantae > Streptophyta > Magnoliopsida > Fabales > Fabaceae > Phaseolus > Phaseolus lunatus. The sequence continues at coordinate 22,798,956 of CM023862.1, read as the reverse complement.
AATACAATGACCCAGAAGAGCCAAACATAAAATATTCTATAAGATCAAGAGATTGGAATCTAGGTGGACAAGACAACAATGCATGCGTTTGAGAAGACAGGTAAAATAAATGTAAGGTAAATCACTGCTTCAGTTCTTGGCAAAGAGGCCTCCAAAGCCTCCTTTCTTCTTTTGTGGCACTGCCACAGAGTTCTTGCGGCCATTGGAGGTGGTGCCTCCATTCTTCTCCTCCACCTTCTTCAGGATAGGATCAGTCTCTAGCAGCTGGTCTTCCTTCTGCAACCCTCCAAGGATCCAATCAAGGAACCCCTTCTCCTCTTTGCTTCCACCAGCACCCTTTGCAGCAGTGGCTGCAAAAACTCTTCCAGTGGCTGGAGCAAATGACATGATGATAGAAGCCATGTTCCAAGCCAATGAATCTACCACTTGTGTTAGTGATGAGAATTCAGAAGACAATTGCGGTGAACTAGTTTTGGTGAAACTTTAGAATAAAATGTATATGTGATGATAATATATATCATGTCTTGTGGCTGCACCTCACAAGTGAATGTGAGCCGTTGGATTGAGTTATAAATGGTGATATGGGACACTGGCACGAGTTCTCCACAAGTGTCTTATCTTGATAGTGGCTAATTTTTTTGGTACATAATTTTCTTCCAAGGAGAGGAAAATTATGCATGGCAAGTTGAATGTTCATCCTCACGTGAGGCTGTGAATTTGACGTGTGGATGCACCATATCCATTGCCTTTTCCCACCCCTTTTTGGGTTCAACACTGTCTCCATGTAGTGGCCATTGGACACTTTTCTGTTTTGGAAAATTCTTCTTGCACCCCCATGTTTTCATCCTGCACCCCATGTGAGTGGTAAAACACCTCTTTATCCTTAATGAAATAAATAAATAAAACCATTTCTTCTTCTTTCCCACACTTCTTCAACCGCGCTTTCTTCTCCATAGTAGTTGCACCCGCTCCTCTGCTCATGCTTGCGTTTTTTTGTTGGTTCAAAACTAAAAAAAAAAAATGTAAATCGAAAACTCACCCAAAATGCAATGCAACACCACCACCAAACAGCAACACCATCCACCAATCACCACTAAGCACCATCGACCACCATAGATGGATAACACCACAACCTTCACAACAAACTGATCACTCTAACACACCAATGCCTAAATTAACTTTTATAAGGGTAATTTTGGTATTTTGGAAAGTATGAGGTGCAGGATGAAACTCATGGGAGTGCAGGAAGAATTTGCCTTCTGTTTTTTGGTCAGAAGCCACTGGCCACTTGAAAATGGGCCTCCATTAACATGAGGTTTTTTTTTCTCTTTCTCACTACATGTTTTTCTTCTTACACCTTGCTATTTTTTAAATTTTCATCTTTGTCTTTTTCTTTTTTTTAAGCATATCATCATTCTGAATTACACATTCCTATAATGTATAATCCCAAGTCAGGAATACCTTTCATTTTTCGTAACATGTAAAGGATTTCAAAAGGGTATTTTTATGCATCAAATATATTAATGTGGAGAAAAAGAAAAGTATGGAGGTGTAGGAAGAAATTTCCTCTTTTAATTGATTGATGACCCTTAGCCCATTAGCACAAAACTGAAAGGTGAAAGAGTTTAGGTTTAGACCCTTATCAATGGCAACCCATGCATCCAAAAAACATAGGCTCTTTCTTTTTATGTACCTAAGATTTTTAAATCCTCAACTTCGGTTTAAATAATTGGGGTTTCAGAGCATATTTGCGATATAAATTGTTTAAATAGTTCAGTAACTAGAAATTCAGCAGAAATTTAATGAAATGGGAAGGATTTTACAGGAAATAAGCTTAGGATTTTAATGAAATATAATTTTTTTACATTATTTTAATTTTAAGTAAAAAATTTGTACTTTGATGGATAGATTTTAAGTATATGAGAGTTTATAATGGTTTAATTGATTGAGTTGAAAAAGAAGTGCATAAAATAGTAGAATAATTTAATTGTAATAATTAAAAAAGATTAAATTTAAAAAGGTTATCATCAAGAAACAAAAATCCATATAAAAATAAGTTGTAAGTTTTATGTACTATATGAAATTTAGAACAAATATTCTTCATGTTGAAGATATCATCCTATAAAATATTCTCAATGTTTTATTAGTATCCAAAATAATAAATATTTTATAGAAATAATTTTTTTATTTTAAAAACAATGACTTCTGTTGTATAATATTTTCCTGCACTGATACCACTTTTATTTTGCTACCTAATTTTAGAGTTATACCTAGTATTGTAACCAAACATAAACAAGTAGTAGAAGAAGTACACAAATATATTGGTCTAAGTTGCAATTTATGTTATGAGCATCTTATGATAAGAAATATGTATTAATTTTATTAATAACAAATCTCTGTTATAAAATTAATGAAATATTTTTAATTGTGTTCTACAAGATTCAAATCTGAAAATGTATTTAAAAAATTCAAAACCTAAATTCAACCAACTACATGATAGTGAGTTATAAGTTGCTGCTGCTATGCCAAATTTTAACCACACTGTTTAATATTGAATACTTAATATTGAATACATGAATTAAATGTGTATAAAGAAGGAGCATGTGGTATGAGAATAGTTGTGTAAGACCATATTTTTGTCAAACTTGTTAGATTGCATTAATTTGAATTTGAGAAACCATTTTGACTTAAGAAAAAAAAAAAGTTCAGAATCATGGGTTGGTGCATGCAGTTTCCCATTAAAGGAGAGGCTTCTTAAGTGTTTCCAAAGGTTTCCACTCTACACTCAAGAATTAAACAAGTAAACTCTTCTGCTTTTTCTTCCAATCCATAGATTTTGTTTCCAAATTTTATAGCAAACCCATTTTCTCTCTTTGGTTAAACCGTTTCTAACTACTCTTTCTCTTGCACTCTACACTGTATTGGGCTTACAAGAATACCAATAAAAGATAGGACTTGGGCATATTCATTCAGTAATTGTCATACATACGAGACAAAAATTAGGTAAAACTATGTACTTACTTTGCTTTCACTAAGACTTGTTTAACTTATGGATATTGGTTGGAAAGGAATAGTTTAATTAAGATTTGTAAGGGACGCTAACGAGACATTAAAGTTTAGTTAGGAACAAAATGATAGAAAGTATTTGAAAGGTGAAAGGTTTGTATCACTTTTGTGTGACCTATGCTTTAATTAATGTATTTTTTAGGTATTATGAAAAATAAAAGGAAGGAAGAAAAAAGGACTAAAAGTAATCTCTTCACAAAAGTCACTTTATGTGTTGTAGTATATCATATGAATCATTTGTTTATACTATTTTTTATTTATTTAGACTAAAAGTTAAACTATAATTATTTCATCTTACCTATAGTATCTAAGTATATATTTGATTTAAGGGGATACACTATGAAAGCATAACTTAAGATGAAACTTTCTATACATATATTTCAACATGTTTGATATACATAAATTTTAACATGTTTCATTTAATGAAACTCAAAACCTTTTTTTAGAAGACTTATAATAGATATTATCAAATAGATATATTAAAAGACTTATTTTATGTTTATCTCTTCTAACTTAGAGACAACACATTAAATGATAATGACATGCAATATAAAAAGAAATAAGAAAGAGGAACTTGTACATAATAATTTATATTAGTTCATCTCTTGCAACAGACTACAACCAGATCTTAATCAAATCAGTCAAGTTCAACTAAACATACTAATATTGCGAAGTACATATTTAGTATTATTTGAGAATGTAGCTATGCCTTGTCAACCTTTTTAGTATTCCTCACTCAAGTTACTCATGGTTTAATTGAGTTTTTTTTACAGTTACTCTTGGCTTAACTAAATATTCCTTACTCAAGTCATTTTTAATTAAACTGAATATTCGTTTGGATCGTAGTCATTCCTAGTTGATCTCATCAAGGAGTATTTTTTACTCAAACCACTATTAACTAACTCTAAGTATTATTTTTCAAACAGTCACTCCATCTAGAGGTTTAATGTTTAATGATCTTCTAATAATTGAGTCTCATAACTAACATTTTAGTATATATATATATATATATATATATATATATATAATTGGAAAACTATTATAAATATTGCTTTGGATTTGTAAAACAATTGTATTTTTCTAGTTCAAAATAAAATAAAATACATATTGTTTGAAAACATTTTCCTAATCTAAATTTAATTGTTCAAACAAGAGATTACTAAAAATCTTCATTATGAAAATGACATAAAGCAAAAATATATGGCCATTATTCATCGCAGGGTTTCCTTAGTTAACCATTAAACAGGGTGGATATAACTAATACTTAATAGATTAGAATAGCCAATCTAGTAAACTTTTAATAATCAAACAAATAACTCCAAAACCCTTCTCTCACAGGAGAAGGTGCACATATGCGTGGATGTTTTTCATTTGCAAACACAGTTTCTATATCGACCTAACTCCGACTCTTGCTGCAAAAAAATTCCGAACCACCTCTCCTAAACCTTTCTCATTATATCATAGTGTAAACATATATAAACCCCCCCTTCAATCTCTTCAAACTTCAAACCGCATTTCTTAAAAGTTGCCAAAATGGTGCAAATGGATACACTCCCTCTCCTCTTAACCCTAGCTGCTGCTCTTTTATCCACATATTTTCTTTGGTTTTATTTCTTGGCTCGAACCCTAACGGGTCCAAAAGTGTGGCCCATGATCGGAAGCGTTCCAGAATTAGTGGTGAACCGGAATAGGTTTCACGACTGGATGGCTTCAAACCTACGCCAAACAGGAGGTTCCCCCACTTACCAAACATGCACTCTCACTCTCCCTTTCTTTGCCCGCAAGCAGGGATTCTTTACCGTTACTAGCTGTCCTAGGAACATCGAACACATTCTCCGAACCCGGTTCGACAACTACCCTAAAGGGCCGCACTGGCAGGCGGCATTCCACGACCTCCTGGGGCAGGGAATTTTCAACAGCGACGGTGAAACGTGGCTCATGCAGCGGAAAACCGCAGCGCTCGAGTTCACCACCCGAACCTTAAGACAGGCCATGGCTCGGTGGGTGAACCGGACAATAAAAAACAGGCTATGGTGCATTCTAGACAAAGCTGCTAAGGAAAACGTATCAGTGGATTTGCAAGACCTTCTTCTACGTTTAACCTTTGATAACATTTGTGGACTCACCTTTGGAAAAGACCCCGAAACTCTCTCACCGGATCTCCGTGAAAACCCCTTCACTGTTGCCTTTGACACTGCCACAGAAATCACCTTGCAAAGGTATATACACCCTTAATTTTTTGCTACTGCATGCTCACCAATAATGCTTTTTCTTCTAAGAGTAATATGTCCATAACCATTCAATTACAATTAATTTTTTTTACTAAAATTACAATTATAAACTAATATTTTTTTTAATTTGTAATGTTCAAAATAACATTTTTCTTTTTCTAATTTGTAAGGAAAGCTTTTCTTTGACACCACAAATAGTAAAACATAAACACTTCACCACTCTTTATAATAATAAAATAATATTTTAAATTAAAATAAAACAAAAATAATTAAAATATTAATATTTTAGAAAATAAGTATTTACTATTAATGGTGTATTATATCACCTCCCAATTTTTAATTTAAAATTTTTTTTAGAGGTTTCATGAGATACCACAACAACTCTGATATCACAAATAATAGTTTATGATAATTATAATTTATGATATTTTTTACATTTTTTTATCCATGTATTATTAGGCTTTTGTACCCTGGCATAATATGGCGATTCGAGAAGCTTCTTGGAATTGGTAAAGAGAAGAAATTGGAGCAGAGTTTGAAGATCGTCGAAACTTACATGAATGACGCCGTTTCAGCTCGCGAGAAATCGCCGTCCGACGACTTGCTATCGAGGTTCATGAAGAAGCGCGACGCCGCCGGAAAGCCGCTGAGCGCCCCCGCGCTGCGTCAGATCGCGCTCAACTTCGTCCTCGCCGGCAGGGACACGTCGTCAGTGGCGCTCAGCTGGTTCTTCTGGCTCGTCATGAACCACCCCGCCGTGGAGGACAAGATTCTCGCCGAACTTGCGGCGGTGCTCACTTCTACGCGTGGTGGCGACCGGCGGAGGTGGACGGAGGATGCGGTCGACTTCGAGGAGGCCGAGAGGCTGGTTTACTTGAAAGCAGCGCTGGCCGAAACACTACGTTTGTATCCGTCGGTGCCGGAGGATTTTAAGCACGCGGTGGCGGACGACGTGTTGCCGGATGGTACGGCGGTTCCGGCTGGTTCTACTGTGACGTATTCGATTTACGCGATGGGGAGAATGAAGACTGTGTGGGGAGAGGATTGCATGGAGTTTAAACCGGAGCGGTTTTTATCGGTTAAGGGAGACCGGTTCGAACCGCCAAAAGATGCTTACAAGTTCGTTGCGTTTAACGGTGGACCGAGAACCTGCTTGGGTAAGGACTTGGCTTACCTGCAGATGAAATCTGTGGCTTCAGCTGTGCTTCTGCGTTACCGCCTGACACCGGTCCCCGGTCACCGGGTGCAGCAGAAGATGTCGCTAACCCTCTTCATGCAGAATGGGCTTCGTGTGTTCTTGCAGCCACGTCAGCTTCAACCACATACTGCCACGTCATCATAGAAAAAGGGTACTTTGGTCACGTACAGTGTAAAGGGCAATATGATCATTTCGTTGTTACACCTGTCAATTTATTTGTGTTTTTAATTTGTATGGTGAAAAGTGAAATTGTTTGTTGTTTGGTCTGGTTGGTTGGGTTTACCTTTGCAGTTGTTGGAAAATGGGTTTACATATTCTTATGTTGTTCATCAATAATATGAATACACAAAATATATAATTATTGGAAATATGAATTTGTTTAAAAGAATATGATGGTTTTATCATGTTGGAAATTGCATGAGTGTAACTTCTTATTTTACTATTGAAATATTTGCTTGTAAATTTAATTTAGGTTTTTTAAGGAAAGTAGTTTCATTCTTTTCATAAATTATATTTTTAGGTAAAATATTTTTTTTTTATGAAAATAAATAAGTTATATACTATCTAAACAACTTTAGAGTAGTAGTTGTATTTGATTGATACGATTTTAGATTGAAAAAAGATTTTAAAAAAAATTTATATCTTACCAATATTACTTTTTAAATTTATTAAATAAAAGTCCTGTGACATTATAATAATTTCGATTAAATTTAAAATTAATTTTAAATAAAATTATGTATAAATTGTACGACTTTCATTTTAGATGTACCACTTATCTATTTTTATAAAAAAAATAAAATGTTTTTCCCCAAAATCATAATTTTTGAAAAAAGTTGAACCAGTTTATTGATAAAAAAGAACTTTAATTTAACAAATACGAACACTGTTCTGCTTCTTACGTTAGCATGGAAAATTGTCCGTTAAGATAATTTTAATGTCCATGGTAGATACCCAAACTTACCAATCCTATTCCTACGCTTTGGTAAAATTAGTGACTCAACAGGACATAGAAGTTTATATTTCAAGCAAAAGTAATATTTGGTGAAGAATTTTCGTTTATATGATTAAAAGTTGGAATAAAAAGGATTTCATCTTAGGATTAATTAAGACTAGGAGATAAAGTTTTCAATACCAGAAATTCAATCGAGGTGACAACGTGATAATCACACCAAAGAATTTCTAAACTTTAAATATTGTATAAACATTTTCAGTGTACATTTTATCGAATGTGATGTAGAATTTTATCGTGCAAATATAGTACTTGTATCTTTCTTTTAATGTTTTTAGACATAAACTTTGATAATTTTGTTAACTATTTGTAAGTGATTCATTTATATGATATTATCTTTAAACATTCTACAATTTCATTGACACTTCTCATTTCTCTCTCTTTTCTAACTCAACAATTTCTTAAAACGACGTGATCACTGATGTTTAAATCAAGTTCTTAAACTAAATACATTAACATGTATTAGTTATTGTTATGTCTATTTCAAAAAATTTAAATAAATTACTATCATAATGTTAGTTTTGTATCACTTATTCATATAAAGATATTGATGCATAAACTCGTGTAAAAAAGACCAACGTAGGTCCTAACGACAAATGTCAACTCAAAACCAATTCAGGTTAAAAAAAAGTTATCAAGGGAAACTTCTCAAAACCTTAAACCTGCTGAAGAAAAGATAAAAAGATGAGTTGATTCCCCCATAAGAAAAGAAATCGAAGCATTCACCGGTTCATTGTGGCATGTAATCTGCAAAACTGGCATTACCAACTTATTTGACCAAAAGATGCAAGCAAAACTGGCAGATAAGAAATTGGAATGCAACAGAAGCTGGAGGAATGATACCACATAAATCACTTTTCTTGATGAATTGATACAAAATTGATGTGTTGGTGTGGAAATTATATTTACAAGTATAACTTTAACTTAAGCAACTACAATGATCTTCCCACCAAAAATGGGAAAAACATTATTATGAGAGTAGAATCTAAACCTTTTCCCTTGATAAAACATCAGGGACTAGATTATACCAATCCCTCTGATCTATGTTCAATGCTCATTCGTCCATAAATTACCATTCTGTGAGGCACAATGAGTTGCTTCATAATTAAATTTCCCATTCTTCTTGTAGTGCTTCTTCTGTGGGAAAGTACTGGAGAATTATCTATACATGTGGCATGACAAGTACCAGTGATCAATAAGAGTAAGTTATTCCAAGACCTTTTCACCAGTTGAAAAAAGATTAAACACCACAGTTCCAACCAAATACAACCCAACTGAAACCTTGAAAACATCATCCCAAGAGCCTGAAAATATTCAAAGATAACTAAAAGTATTATACTCTTATCTCATCAGATTTAAATGAAGTATTAAGCTCAAGAAATTATGCTACAAAACTAACAGGAGGGCGGATATTTTATAAAATCAACAGAAGTTTAGAACTTTAATTACATCAACACTGATCTCTATTTAATTTGAAGAACAGGGAAATGAATTTTCTCGTAGGAAAAGAGAGAAAACCAAATAAGATGAACCTCAGTTTAACTCATGCTATTGCTTACAAAGCTTCAACATTACGTAATCTGCTAAATGTCAAGCCCAAGATGTGCTCAAACCACAGGCTTTTGATTTTATCTTGTTTTACTTTATTGATTTAATTCCATTCTCATCATCAAAATGAAAACATAAAGAACCATGCTGTTGCTCCAAATTAAATAATTGAATAAAAGAATTATGGGTTAGTGGTCTAGAACACAGTATGAAAACATCACCATGTTGCTAAAATAATACCAACAACAAAAGGCTCACCGAGACTCTTCACAGAATGTGCACCATAAACATATGTTCAATCTTCAGTATCAAGAGTAATAAATTCATCATGATCTTTCACCTAATAGCTTAATCTTTCAAGATACTAATCGCTGGCATTCAGTCACAAAGGAAATATGAGCAACAAATACTTACCATGCTGCAGAATGTAACCTGTTGCTGCTGTTCCAAAGACACCAGCTAATACACCAGCAGTATTAGATAGACCAAGCAATATCCCCTAAGGATAACAAGAGGAAATAAATATGAATTTTTTTCCCTTTTCCTTGCCAAATGACAACTATTTAACCAACTAATCGTGAGATGACTATAGATGGCCATAAAAACATTTCTTAAATGTAGAACTCCAAATTGCAGAAAAATATAAGTACAATGAATCCACTCACAGAATATCGAGGGGCAATATCCTGATGATTTGAATACAATCCAGACTGAGAGAAAGCGTCGGTACCCTATTCAGGAAGAATTTGAAACAAGTTATGAAAGAGAAAACTCCTAGATGCAAATTCCTCAGGGCGCCCTAAGCAACCAAAGGTTAGAGAAGAGGAAGAATAAGGGAAAATGGAATGTATGGACGAATGAACCAACAGTTTGCAACTTTAGGAAGATTGGCAGAATGAGAATGTGTAGTTATACCTCTTTTAAGAGAAGTTTCAAGACACTATTGTCTAGAAAATTTACATTAGCCAGTCAAATTTTCAGATTGCACAGTATGAACCAAAAATAATGATATAATTTCTCCAGAAAGATATAAGACACACAAATACAAACAGATTTTATATTAGGATTACATAGAATCTACCTTCTCAGAATTAAAAATAAGTTAAATACAAAACAAGAAACAAACCTGACTGCACGTCATACACAAAACAGCCATCACAGGAGAATTAATGTGGCTCAATTGAGTTAAGAAGAAAGCCGGTCCGAGAAATCCAATTGTTTGCATTATCTGCAAAGATGTATGACTACACAGTGAAGCTTAGAACTTTATAGCAATGAGATCATGTTCAGTAAACTAGTAGAAAATTTTTAGTAAAAATAGTCAAAAGCCGCTAGATACTCAAGGATAGAGAAGGCAAAGAGGATTTGTCTCTAAATTTAGTGACAAAAAGTTTGCAGCTTTATGCACCTCTTAAAATGTAAGCCATAATGCCACATGAAAGTAAACTGTAACCTAAAAACTTTGGTCACGGTACAATTTAAAAAGATATATAGCAACATGTAATAATAGTTTTTCTCACATTAAAATCATTAAAATTAAGAAACAAAAATATTATCTAGTATGAATTTATTAATATATAAAATAAACTCTGACAAATTTGAGACAGCTGTGCAAACAAAACAAGAGATTCGTTTGCTGTTCATTTGTTTTAATTATTACTTGAATTAAAGGATAGGCGATAGTTCCCTAGCCCTATATAGTTTGTATAAAGGATGTAGGTCAGGAGTTTATCCAAAAAACTGTTTTTACAAGAAGCTATAAGACAATAAATAAATAAAAGAAGATACCTTGCGGACCCTTGTAACTGATACACCTTTGCTCACTAGAGTGTCTGCAATCCAACCACCAACATTTGCAGAAAGTGCCATTATCAACCATGGTAGAACACAAAATAGCCCAGATTCTGTCAGATTGAACTTCAAGACCTAGATATATGAGAATAACTTTAGCCAACTTTAAACAGTGTCAATTGTTTTCCAAATATCAAGAAGACTACAAATCAAAATTTTCTGTGAGTCAGGATATTAACATATTCCAACCAAAAGATGGATTCTATAAGCTCGAATATTAATAATGTTGACGTAGAGGCTTAACAACTGTACCAACAAGCATGCTCAAAACATCAAACATCAACAAGCATGCTCGCATAATGAATTTTATGACATTGAATCCTTACAATTAACAAGAGTATGAGACAAATGGGGGAGATTAGGATTTTAGGAGAAAGATAGAATAGATAATAAATTCTAGTCCCTATTAGAAAGAAAATCCTTCAGCAAAACCAAAAGAATTAGCAAAGCAATAGCATGACATTTATGTTATACTGGAAATATTCTAATGATCATTCCCAAGCAAATAATCCTAATAATTGGGACTATACAAAATTGAAAAGAGTGACATAAAACACGAGGCTGCCCTCTAGTGGGGTATGGAGAGGGAAGATATTAACTTCCAGGTAGAACAAAAGTACAAGCACACAAAATTAAAACTTAAACAAAAATAAAGGCTTCCAACTTGCCTAATCTCCCAGAAATAAATTTAGAGAAGTCAATGCAAAATGGTTTCTATGGCTGTGGAATATATAATGAGAAGCAAGCAATACACATGATCTAATATTCTCGTACTACATAATTTGAGTGGTTTCCTACTTTACTGTCAGTTATACCACCAAATTTCCGTTTTCCCAGTCCGTTGTCTGATATTAGACCCAATCCGGGACCACATAATATCTATTTTAAGTTGCAGTTCCCCTAGTACTTATGTAGGTACTGGTAACTTTATCATCTCGGTAAATTCATACACAACCTTGGAGGAACTAAAAGGAAAAAAATGAACATGGATCTAGCTGTGTCTGCATCACATCATTGAGTAACATAACCGAAAAGATAGATCGACCTACTTGGTTATAGTATGTTGGCATCCATGTAAGAAGAATGAAAGTTCCCCAGTTGTGGCAAAAATGGGACACTATTAGAGCCCAGACTGGAGCTTTTGACAAAATTAATCTCCAAGGTATTGTTTTCACGGGTTCCTTGGACAAACAGCTGGTAGTTATGAGCTTCTTTTCTTCAGGCCGCAGTTCAGGATCTTCAAGAGGTGAACTATGTGCCTACAGCTCCCACAAGCACAGAAAAGATGAGCACATAAACAAATAGAAAATTTTACCAATAATCTTTACAGAAACAAAAATATCTTGTCAGAAAAGTCTTGGTAAAGAATCAACTTCAAGACAAATAAAAACACTTCTATCAAGAAAATGTTTTAACAAGTATTTCCAAGTTCAATATGTAAGCATCTCTACAAAGGAAATAATTGTATATATTCAAATCATACCTTACTAAGCCACACGGAAAACCAGACTGTCCCTAGAGAACCAAAGGAGTAAAATACTGATGGCCATCCAAACTGATGAATTAGAAAGGGAGAAAAGGCCAGTCCAGTGACTGATCCAAGATACATGCCGCTGTAGACCAGTGCTAGTGATCTACTTCTTTCTGACACAGGAACCCATTTTGACAGAATATTATTCATGGCTGGCATAGCAACACCCTACAAAGAGCAAAAGGCCAAAACAAGTGAGCTTCACATGGAACAGAATTAGCATCAAATTGTATCATCATCAACTGGATAAATAAAATCATTACTAAAAATAAGTCACAATATGGATTACAAGAAAAGAACATTCCATTTTTTTTCTTTACTAGATTTCTTCTTGTACCAAAAAATAGTAGCAACATAAAGCTTTGTCCTAGTAGAATTTAGTACTGTTTGGAACATTTTAATTTTTAACATAACTCACCTCACCAATGCCCATGAATGCACGAGCAACTAGTAGGAAAGGCAATCCAAGTTTTGCAGCTATAGGAGTGAGGACTGTCGCAACGGACCACCAAATCACCCCAAATCCCAATACCTGCTTTCCTCCCACTGTATCTGCCCATATTCCACCACCAATCTGCAACAAAAATCTACCCAATGCTTCAGACGCATGGCCTTAAATTCTAAGTCATACAAACTGGCAAATGTTACTTGTCAATTAGCTTTAACAAAACAAAATCACATTTACCTGAGTAAGAAGGTATCCCCAAAAGAAAGAAGACTGTACCAAACCTACAGTGCTGGGGCTCCACTTATACTCTGCAGACATAGGAAGTATAGCAATGCTCATATTTACCTGCAAATGAGAAATGAATGAAAGTTTCAAAGAGTCAAGCCCACTGAAGACTCCACAGCAGTACTAAACAAAGGCATTCAAATCAAACCATATGGTCGGATTATTTATTTTATGGGAACCATAATTAGAAGGATTTAATTAAGTGAACCCTGTTATGACAAATTTTCAAAGAAAACCAAAATATAGAAAATATTTATACATAATTCAATACATGATGTGTTGTATAAAGTCTACACACTAAAACCTACCCAAGATTCTTATATTTGAAAGTTAACATTCATAATAACTATAATCCAAAGCTGATACCAATACAAGAAATTATTTTGAACTCCTAAAAATACAAAACCTTCGTATGAACAGCATAACACTCACAGAAAACTTCTAAAATTTCTTTCATATTGACACTAAAAATGTATAGTACGAGTAGATGAATTTTAGCTTCTAATTAGATTCAGTATTTTTCTTTTGGCATAATCCAAGATGTACAGTGGAAGATTAATCCCTTCAAAAAAATCTCCAAAGTAGATTTTTCCTTTCCTAACAAATCCTTAAATTGAACCCCTTCTTAGATTTGAGATCGGGACTAATTCAAATCCAAAAAAGGTAAGAAAAACAAACTGCTCATAACTGGACATCTCGAGCATAGGTTGGTCACCCTAACAACAACTAAGATAAACCTTGATACCCCCTTAAAATATGATTTGAATCTGATTCAATCCACTTGATAACCAGCAAGCACTTGGGAAACCCATCAGCTACTCCCTCCTTCCCATTTCTTTTCATGTTTAAGGTTATTGCACATGGATTAAGAAATATTTAATAGATGAAAATTTAGACTAAATTGCCCTTACTTAATACCATTTATCTTAACTATTAGTAACAATAAATTAATACCTTAAATTTCTACTCCTCTCAACTAATTCCAATAACAATAAATGTGAACTACTGAAATTTCTAGTATTTGCCACCAAACATCTTATTTCCATTACAAAAGAATGAGTCACCTCACTGACCTCAAATTTCAAAACAAAATATAAATTTCAGGAAGATTCAATAATCTTTCCGATGAAATTGTATTTTACTTGGAAAGAAATTCCATTTGAGTGTTTACTCTATAAAACATTTCATACTACTCAATGTGAGAAGCTTAAACACGCCATAATACCAAAGTCTCTATAAACAGTAACCCCTAAGATAGACTCTCATGTCATCTTAAAATTTAAGTTTGGACCTAATTCAATCCTCAAAAGCTAAATTAAGTTTGGACCTAACCCAGTCCTCAAAATCCAACTCAGGAAGTAAGAGTTGTCCCTCACTCACATACACTATTTTGATGCCATAACTAGCCAATGTGAGATTTCCAAACACTTGCTAGCATGCTTAAGGACCTGCCTATGTACCAACTACACCGACCTTTGTTGTCGAATTGGCTTTGGTTAAACTCAGTTTAAAAATGCTCTTACTGCTTCTTCTCGCACACACAAAATTGCATGCAATGAGAATGGAACAATGCAGTTGAAAAAACATAGAAAGAGCAGAGCTACATACCCTATCCATGTTACAAAGAAGAAAAGCGGAGAAGCAGAGAACCACAATGACCCATCTCTTGGGGAACACCTGCCACCACTTTCCTTCCTCCTCCGTGTCATCCAAACCACGCGCCTTCTGAAGGACAACATCCTCGTACTTGGGGGACTCCGACAGGTTCTTCTCCGACTTCACATTGGCCCACACCTTCCCGCCACCCCTCCCGCCGACAAAAAGGAGGCGGCTCCGCCGCGAGAGCAAGAACGGCGACGGTGGAGGTGCATGTGCGAAATGGGTTCGGCGCGATAATGGAATGGAGCACGAAGTTGAAGGATGAGAGAAACAGGAGATAATGGCTCTGCCACTCATCGTGGCTTCCTTCTTCTCTTCTTCTCTTCTTCTCTTCTTCTTCTCTTCTTCTCTTCTTTGTTCTTCAGTTGCTGTTACTGTGACTCCACTATTGATATTTTAAGGAACAACACGGGATTTTTATAACTACTGGCTCTTGTTTTGACACGTGGAGATTGCGTACAGAAGAAGACCCCGTTTCTCCGGTAATTAATCACTGTCGGATTTTATATGTTTCATTTTAATTAAATTCCTAATATAGTTCCTCATACGTAATTGTATTTTAAGTAAGAGGTAAAATCATGAAATTTATTATTCTTATTATTATTATTACAGGCAAAATTACATTTATTTTATAATCTAATTTTAATTTTTGAAAAAAATTTATTTTAATTTCAAAAAGTTATTTCGAAAAAAATGTTGAAACATATCTTAATAAATATGTAAGTATTAAAATTTACATGAAAACTTGTCTCTTTTTTCGAAAATAATTCTGAAAAAAACATGTATATATATATAATAGAAAATGGAAGATAATCTAAATATATATTTAGTAAAGACTTAATGATTCAAATTTCAATAATTAATTTTCCATGTCACAAAGAATAATGATAAACTTATAAAACTTTATTAATGTTCATCATAAAATTGTGCAAAAAGTCATATTTGTTATGCTATAGAAAAAAGTATTAAATCGAAATGAGTTATATTTACTTATTAGATTAGTTTTGTTACAGTCAACAACAATTGAAAACAATTTCTACGAAATTATTAGAAATTAAGAGAAAGAAAGTTGTGTTTTGGTAATGAATAATGTGATGAAAACAAATGGAGAAAATCTTTAATGCAATTCGACATTCGATTTTGTCACTAATAGTAATTAAAAAAATAAAATATTTATCCAATCCAAAGCACGTTAAAACTTAAGAAAGAATAAAAAAACAGAGAAAAAAGCAAAAACAATATAGAAAGTTTAATACTTAAAAGATAAAATATTTATAAATGCATTTTAAAGTTCAAATTGTATTCCTGGTATAATATACCTTCAATTGCACTAGGAAAAAAAATGAACAAGACACAACTTCGTTTTTTTTTTTCTTTTAATCCATGGGATTGTAAGTTTAAATAATTATTTTCTAGTTCGTGAAATTAACATAATTTGTTTATCGCTCTTTTTTTTTTTTCAATCATCTTCTTGTATCAATCATGAAAAGAGAAACAAAAGAAGTCAAATAATTGGACTAACAATAGGCCCAAAAAGACAAAAGAAGCATATAAAAAAGTCTTTGCTTCCTGCAACCAATAATACTACCTTCACTCCTATAATTTAAAAATGACTATTTTACCTTTCATTGTATATTTTAATAGTAACTTTTAGACTATCTATTATGAAAATCCTCCAAAACAAGTTTTTTAGACAAAATTTTTCAAAACATATGAAATGTTTTTTAAATAATTTTTTTGGATCAAACTTTTCCATAAAACATTACAAGTTTTTTAGACAAAATTTTTCAAAACATATGAAATGTTTTTTAAATAATTTTTTTGGATCAAACTTTTCCATAAAACATTACAGATTAATCAAACTAAGAAAAAAAACTACATTTATAATATAATTCTCAACAAACTCAACATTTTTAGACTTCCTTTGTTTCGACTGTCTTTAGCATCTCCCTAACAGAAACTTAAGTTTCCTAAACATAGTAAGCAACACCCCTACTAATATTATCATTGTCAATGTGAAACTAAACAACAAGAATATAATACACCATGTGAGTACAATGGAGAAGATACAGTAGCAACAATGACTTTAGCAACAATAAAAGTGTAGTTAAAGGAGGAAGCATGTTTTAATTTTTTGTTGTTAACATTGAAGATAAAGATAATAATGTTAAGGTGTTTATTTCTGCTTCTCTACATTTTTTTGTCCTGCACAACTATATTTTAAAAAATACAAAAATTAACCTTGTTATTTTTATTCAAAAGGCATCAGTAATACTTTCTATGACTATCCTTGTTTTTGTTGGTCGATTGTTGGTGTCACTAAAGATTGATTTAAGTTTCATGGAGGCAGGGTGGAGGTGTGACTGCCGTTTTGAAGTGTTGGTAGGCTTTTAGAGGTAAGAACTAAGTTTTGTTGAAGAAGGTTGAGTGGTTATGGGATTTAGAGGTTCCCAAAAATCTGGTTTCACGATTGTATTATGGGCCAAGCAATCCACAAGTGAAAAAATAAAGTATGAAATGGTTATTCTATAAGTCAAGTTTTTGTATTCCAAATGGGGGCAGGGGGTTCTGAAAGCATTGGGGGATCCGAAATGCATTTTTTGACTTATGGATTGGTAGATCTGAAATGCATTTTTAGACTTTTGGATTAGTATATTTGGAATGCATTGTTTTACTTTTGATGTTTTGTTGTGGTTTTTAATAATTTGTTGGAATTTTATGGATGCCCTTGCTTGAAGTTGTTGGTGTTACCTCAACGGGATTGACCTTCAGTGCTGTATTTATGTTACACGAATCAGAATGACAACATAACTTTGTATGGGCCCTTCAGAGACTTCGAGGTTTGTTTTCTTTTAGAGTTCATTCATACTCAAAGTTTGTGGTCAATGATAGAGATAATGTCATAAATATTGTGTTTTCCGAAGCTTCTAATTTGTTATGTTGTTTCCACATTGATAAAAATATCAAAGCAAATAGTAAAATGAATGTTCATCCAAGAGAGACATGAGATCAAATGATGGAATCTTGGGGAATTATTTACGATTGTGATAATATATGGCCTATGAACATCATGTGGATGAGTTTCATGTTGTTTATTCACCATGACCTATATTTATTGAATATGTGATTAGTAACTAGTTCAATCCGAGAAAAATTTGTTAAGGTTTGGACTGATTACCATAACTGCCATTTTATACCTCTTGTATGTATTGTATTTGCAAGTGATGGGAAGCTGTAAAACGACAATTATGATAATAATCATTATTCATATGTGACCTTAACACGACTGTAAAATAATCGTCGTCTATTCATGAAGAGAATAAACTACATGTTAAAACACAACGGTCTAAGAATCATCATGTCAATGCTAAAATAATCATCATTTTTTACCTTTTTTGCACCAATAATTATATATAAATATATTAAATATTTATAATTATTGTCGTGCCTGTATATATGAATTTTTTATTTTTATTATTATCATATGTGTATATGCTATCTAATATATATTTAAAAAATAGATACACATAAATTTATAATAAATTACAAATCTTACCATTATAATATATATATATATACATTTTTGTTACCGTATTTTTTTTTAAATTATATGTGAAAACATATAATTTTTTACCATATTTTGAACTCCCAAAACGATTTAGATTTCACGTTACCAACAAGTCGTTACCATAAACATAAATTTACTATTTTATAAAAATTGTATAATAAAATTTATAATCAATTAATAATATCAAAATATATTTAATATTTAATGGATTAATTGATTAATAAATACTTATTATACATACTTTAATTACTAAATAAATACAAACTATGTTTAAATTCATTATTAAATAAGTATATAAATATATATCTTATTTAAATAAATATATAAACAAATGCTTATTAATTTTATGACATGTGCAGAGTTAAGACTACTACTACAATAAATATATAATTTATTAAAACAATGAATTAAATCATTAAAATTATTTATATTTATATTTTATATAATATTTTAATAAATTAATATTAGGATTGGGTGAAGAAACAACAACTCTATCAGAGTTTCCAATTTGTTCATTGATGCAGCGTTTTTGTTTTTTTTACTTTTGACTGTGCATGTATTTGATCATTATCTTTAGTCTCTCAAGAAAATAAATTGAAAATTTTGGGCTTTAAACGGATAAATATTTTTATTCAGATAAATATTGTGACAATTAAATGTGTGAAAGACATTCTCACTTCCCTCGCTGCAAAATTGGTTTTCAAAAACATTGTGAAAAAAAAAAATATTATGAGTGCTTGAATTAATTTAGGGTTTAGATCTAAGATTTTGATTATTTTTATTTAATATTGGAATTTAAATTGCTTTAAAAGGTTATAAGAAAATTTTCTCTTTTTGAGAGTTTAAATATATATTTTGGAATTTACGTTTCTACTCTTAATATTATTGAAAAAACAATGGTATTTTGATAATTCTTATTTAAAAAATTACATTATTATATTATTAAAATAAAATTGTGAAATAGTTATATAAAATAAGAGTTGTCAAAATATTATTATTTTTTCAGAAGTAATTTTATATTAATTATAAACTAAATTTAACTCTAAAAAACTCTATTTTTACATTGCACAGTATCTTTAAAGATCGATTTTTTTTTTAGATTTAACTTTTATTTAATAATATTTTTAATTTATAATGTGTTAGGGAGAAAGTATTGTTTCTCTCGACTTTTCTCAAGAGACATTACAACAAGAACATGGTGTACAAAATAAAACCTACTGAAAGAATGTTAGTTTTAAAAATAAAGAAAAAATGGAAAAGCAATTTCCACAATTTCAATTCAAAACTACTTACTCATTTCAGATTCAAAATTATTCTTTATTACCAAAATAGTTTAAAATAAAATGTTGATATAAAGATAAAATAAGAAAAAATTTATATATAAAAACAGTTTTAAGAAGAAATCTTTTTCATATATAGATATAGATAATAACATCTTTTAAATAAATGTTACCCTGAATAATATCAACAATAATAATGTATAATCTTTCAAATAAATATCTTTATAGATACAAATTAATTAATATCATTTTAACAAAATGTTAAAAGATTAAAGATTACTGTTTTTTTGTAAATGTTAGATTTTTTTATTAAAGATTAAAGATTACTATTTTTTATAAATCATATATTGTTAGTTTTTCAATTAAAGATTAAAGATTACTATCTTTGGTAAATCATATATTGTTAGTTTTTTTTATTAAAGATTAAAGATTAGTATATTTTGTAAATCATATATTGTTAGTTTTTTTGGTAGCAATAATGCTAAGTCATGTATCTATATATCTGTCACTCTGCCATTCATTCTTCATTCATTCATTGTTCCTCGGACACTCTCATTCTCACTTCATTCTTCTCAAGATCCTCTCTCATTCACACACTCTTTTTTATATTTTCCAACACTCACCAGAACACCCAGCTTTTCCACTACTGCACCGTTTACCCCATCCCGGCCACCGCCGCACCATCGCCAGCACCGCTGCCTCCACCGATCGCATCCTCCACACCCGCATCATCGGCTCCCTGAAGAGGTATTCTTTATTTCTCTTGTTTGTCTTCTTTCGTTTCATCACATGCACGTCTTCTCTCTTCATACATTCATAATAAAACATCTTTAATTCTTTAATTTTAAAATTTTGAATTTCTAAAATAATAAGTAATTGTATGATCGTATATATCACCTTTTACTCAATATTTTTGCTTATAAAAATGTAAAATTAAAAAAATATAAAAATTCCAAAAATTAAAAATATCAATAAACAAACGTTTTCAATTAGTCGTGATCTCTCATTTTCTTTTCACTTTTTTTTTTTCAAAATATTTTCTTTATTTTTGTATATATTTTTTTTCTTTGTTTAAGGAAAAAATAAACATTCTTAACAAGTCACATGTTTATTGTATTTAATTACTCATATTTCTTATGTTTGTGAATTGACTTCTTATTTGTTAGGTGTATGTAATTTGTCCATCCAACAAAAGTTCAATGAAGTCGACATTCTTGTTAGCACTAAGTGAGAAAGTCAAAATAAAAGGTGCACAGAAAGGACGTGTGAGTAAATATGCTAGATCAGTGAAGCGAAACTCTTATTACTTTGAAGATGATTACTTTGAAGATGATGTCATTCTTTCATCACATGATAGTTCTACCTTGAAATCTAGCAAGAGATTCATGAAGGATACCTCTCTTACTAAATCAAACTTATTGCTAGATGAATTTGATAAATTTGACATTGTTGATGGTCATTCTGACTATTGTGCACAAAATGAATCAAACCCATTGCTAGATCAATTTCCTGTCGAAATTCATCCATACATTATTGATGTTGTTGATGTTAAGGCTGACGGTTATTGTGGCTATCGTGCGATTGCTGCATTACTGGGTATGGGAGAGGATTCGTGGGGTCTTGTGCTCATGGACTTGCATGAAGAACTTTGTCAATGGCGGCAAGAATATATTGATTTGTTTGGCGGAGATGCACAATATGAATATTTGAAAAATTCACTTCTTGTTGACCACATGGTAATTCTATTCATTTTAGATGATGTTATTTATTGTAAAATGCTTTGTGAGTTGGATTAAGTTGTTACATTTTCTTCTTTTTTGCAGATTAGTACAAATAAATGGATGACAATTCCGGAAATGGGATACGTTATTGCAAATCGTTATAATGTGATTCTGGTGTGTTTATCTCTTAAACAATCATTGACTATTTTCCCATTAAGATCTCAACCTCCATCAGATTTTAATCACCACCGCATGATCTGTATTGGACATGTATATGGAAATCATTTTGTTCAGGTTTGTTGAATTTCACTATTAATCAATTTTAGGACTCATTGAAAAACATAATTACTGACATTGCTTACAATTTTTTACAGGTTCAGTTGCAATAAGGTTGTCCGATTCCACCAACAGATATTTTATGGGCTACTCATTCTTATCCAATCGCCAAAGCTTGGTCTTCATGTTATACTAGTCGAATGTTATTTTTTACACAAATTATGTCCATTAGTCAACATTTATAGTTACAACATTGTAATCGAATTGATAAATCAATATGTAAAGATACATTGTGCCTATTATAAACGTCGAAGAAGAAATTTACTTAGTGATGCTGTAAGAACTAATTTCATTATCATTAAAAATAATAATGTAAACAAAGTGTTTCTTCATCAAATTACTAAACAAAACTAAAACTAAAAATATAAATAATTATCATTGTTTGTGGACATACTCATACATATTCTTAGTGATTGATCAGGCTAGTATTAGGGTTTCTTCGTGTCCCTTCCCATGCATGTAATTGCACATGAATATAAGGGTGCAGGAAGAAAATTTTAAAGATGCAGAAAAAAACACCCATAATCTTAAGGTTTAAGAGGGATAGTGATAATCATCTTTAATTGATTTTTTTTATCTATTAAAATTTTTCATGATAAAATAAAACTTCTATGTTAAACACATTGAAGACACATACAAGTCTGAAATAACATCTCAGATAAAATAAAATAAAAATTCTTAGCATGAAAAATGAAAAGAAATAAATGATTTAATATTTTATTATTTCACAAAGGAAAAGAGAATTTAACAATGTTTTAAACTTACTACTTTAAATCATTAAAAAAAATTAGAACTCAATTATCAACTAGATAAGTAATTTTTCTTAATAAATGAAAATAAGTTTTGAAAAGAAAAGCACCAAAAATAAAGCAAAATAATAGAGAAGGAAATCCATTTTTTAGATATTGAACATGAGTTAAAATATTGCAAAGAAAAGAAAGAAGAGAAGAAGACCATATTGACGTTGCCATGTGCAAATACAAACAACTATTATGGAGAGAGAGAAAGGTGTTACCTATACTAACACTACTAGAAAATTAGAGACAAAAAATTATTAGTTTCTATAATGATTAAATTAGATACTATTTAGAGACTAAAAAAATTATTGATATCCAAATTAGTTTCTATTATTAATAAATAGCTTATAAATTGGTATCTAATTAGCTACTTAAGTTTTAACTACCAATTATTTAAATTACAATGATATCTAAAACCTTGATATCTAATTAGATACCAATTTAAAAATTATTTATTAATATTAGAAACTAATTTAGATATCAATAATTTTTTTAATCTCTAAAATAGTATCTATTTTTGTCAATATAATAACTAATTATTTTTTATCTCCAAAATTAATTTTTATTTAATGATTTTATTTTCTTCTAGTAGAGCTTAATTCTACTATTAATATGTATGGATAGAGAAAACTTAGAAGATAATTTATTAAAACAATGAATTAAATCATTCAACTTATTCATATTTATATTTTATATAATATTTTAATAAATGAATATTAGGATTGGGTGAACAACAACAACTCTCTCAGAGTTTCCAATTTGTTCATCGATGCAGATTTTTTTTTTTTACTTTCACTGTGCATGTATTTTATCATTACTTTTAGTCTCTCAAGAAAATAAATTGAAAATTTTTGACTTTAAACGGTCGGTAAGTGGTAATTTAAAAAGGAGAAAAATTCAGAGTTAAGTACTAGTAATTTAGAAGAAAAAACAAGTATTTTATTCGGATAAACATTGTGACAATTAAATCGTGTGAAGCACATTCTCACTTTTCTCGCCGAAAAATTAGTTCCCAAATACACTCTGACTGTTTGGATTAGTTGATTTCATTTTTATATTGAATATTGGAAGTTAAACTTTTTTAAAAGGTTATAAGAAAAATCGATCAACATATATTTTGTAATCTACTCATTTTTATTTTAATTTTCAAAAGCTTAATCTTTGTATTATATTAGTCAGATATAATTTTTTTACATATATTATGTTTATTAGACAATATTTATAGTTATAACGTTGTAATCCAATTATTAAATCAATATGTAAATAATATTGTATTGTGGCTATTATAGATGTGGAAAAACTCAATGATAATGTAAGAACTAATTTCATTATCATTAAAAATTATAATGTAGATAAAGTATTTTTTCAATTACAAAACAAAACTAAAAAAAAAAACATAAAAAATATAAATAATCATCATCGTTTATCGTCGTTTGCAGATATATTTATATATATTTTTAATAACTGATCCGACTATATCAAGATTGTTTATATTCCTTCCCACACGTATAATTACACATGAATATAGGGGTGTAGGAAGAAAATTCTAGAAATGCAAAAACAAACACACATAATCTTGAGGTTTAGAAGGGAAAAGCCCACAGAAAGAAAGGTACATATTTTCTTCGTAAACCTCTTGTACACTATAATGATAAAAGTAATTTTTGTAAATTCTTATAGCTTTAAAAAAAAATTTCTGGAATGTATAAAAAGTTTCCAGATTTATTTTCCCAAAACAATCTGAAAAAAAATAAATTTCAGAGTGAGATACCATAATCATCCTTAATTGATTTTTTTATATATTAAAAATTTTCATAATAAAATAAAATTTCTAAGTTAGGCACGTTAAAGACACATACAAGTTTGAAATAACATTTCGGATAAAATAAAATAAAATTCTTAGCATGAAAAATGAAAAGCAATAAATGATTTAAGATTTTATTATTTCACAAACGAAAAGAGCATTTAACAATGTTTTAAACTTACAACTTAAAATCATTAAAAAATTAGAACTTAATTATCAACAAGATAAGTAGTTTTTCTTAATAAATGAAAATAAGTTTTGAAAAGAAAAACACTAAAAATAAAGAAAAATAATAGAGAAGGAAATTCGTTTTCCTCAATATTTTTTTTTATATTTATGTTTTTAATATTAAAGAATCTCATTGTCTTAATTGGGACATTATCGATTTAATTGAATTTGAGACTAAAATATTCATAGAGGATAATCATCATCAACTTGATATTTTCTTTTTCAGTTAATGTTGAAAGATGTTTTTTTTCTAGTTAAAGTTTATCATAGTTGTTTTTCTTTTTTACGTGAAGAGTTTTTTTGGTCATAGTGGTATTCTTTTTTATTGATATTAGTTTGTGTGTATTTTTGTCAAAAACTAATTGAACTAATGCTGTTTGGGATGTTGAGCACAATGTATATATTTTTTCAAATGTAAACTAGAGTTTTTATCTTGACAACATGGGTTATAGTTATTTATCAATTCATAGTAGTCAAGATTTTCTAGATAAAATTGGAAGAATAACATGAAAATTGCTCTTTCACCAAAGTGAAAAAGTATCATTGTTGATTAGTTGTTCTCTCACCAAAGTGAAAAAGTATCATCGTTGATTAGTACAGTAGATATATTACACAATAAATGAAATTGTCTTATATTCAGTCTTTCTCACCTCTCATTTAAAGAGATAAATTTGAGTTGATTTATAAGAATTCATTAAATGCTTTGACACGCTATTAAGTTCAACAAACAATTCGCCAAAAGTTAGTTTGATCATCTAAATTCAATAGTGTTAGTAAATATTTGACGAGAAAAGGAAGAATATTTTTGGGTATTCAGGAATGATGGGTAAATAGTCCTAAACATAAGGAAAATTATGTTGAACAACCAAGTTCATATTGTTGGAAGAATTTAAAGACTTTCATAGCAAAGTTTAAGCTGAAATTGTGCCAACTAAAGCGAAGGTTTAAATAAAAAAAAAAAAACACAATCAGTAATCACAACCCACTCCAAAAGTCTGAGAATCCCGTAAGCTAAGATTCACACATTACAGTCATTGCTAGTAGAGCACATAACTTGGAAGAAACTCACAAGTGAACTAATTCCTACACTTATGAAGGTGTAAACACTACCAAATGCATTCTCAATACCATTGCAATTATGACAATAACATGAAAGAATGTCTAATTTTAAAGGACAAAATAGAAGAACTGATATAATCATAATTTGTCGGATAATCACATACTTAAAACACTAATCACATATTAAGGAAATTATGACACTTAATCCAAACTTTTTCACTTAAGAACTCATTAAAAGAGTATAACTTAAATAATTTATTATTCATTAATTACACATTCTTTGAAATGGACAACTATAACAAAACAAAGGACTACTCTTTCAGAAGAATTTGTAGCTCTTGTGGGTCTACATGTTGCTAAGTGCCATCATATTCACCACAACTGTTAGCCTTAGAAGTGCATTCAAATTACTCAAATTTCATGCAGTTTATCACCATCTTCTGTCAGAAAATGCCAACAATGAGTGCAATCAATCATTACTAGTAAGAAGATAAGATTCAATTTCATTGTAGGGCAGTTGTCAAAAACACATATTACTCTTAATGCTTGTTTTACCGCCTTCACATTTGGAAAGAGTGTTACAGGAATATTCAACTTCCCTCTATGTTGTCAATTTGAGGACCCTTCAGAAAATGGATGGGGTCAGGACACAATAGACCATGCACAATCATTGACATTAAATCATGTGAACTCTCTGTTACCAGAATAACAACAATAATGTGAAGCCTGAAAACAAATGAAACTAAAAGCAGAGACAGAGAGTAATTATGGTGTATATTTTACGAACATTCTACCAGATTTTATACTATGCATTTCTCCACAAGCAACTAGTTAATTAGATTCACTGGGTGTGTTCTATATATGACCTTAGTGGAGCTTTCTTTATAATAAGTGAAATGTAACCAATAAGATTGAAGCAACAATTAAAGCTGCTGATAACATGCATAGTGATCGAAAAATAAGAGAAAACTTCCCTTTATTGATTAGTGGTGTGAATAAAGCCACTTGAGATGGGGACACAAGTGTTGATGAGACAATTTTGTATTCCTTATTATAGAAATTATAAGCTTAGTTTATATTTCATTTTTCTAGTGTGTTTATATATACACTCACAGAGACCAAATAATGTATGGATATGATCCCGTGGAAGTAGTGTGGTAAAATTAACTTCATTGTATGCTCAACTTGTTTTTTCTTAGTGTGGTGTCAAGTTCCCACTTATTATTAGAATGGAATCTATGGTTGGTTTATTTAAAAGTTTAAGTAGGATGTTATATTCTTAATTCTTTAAAAGTTTAAGCTACCCTTTTATGAATTAAGTTCTTACACTTGGTCATAAATGCTCTGATAAAGACATATCATATTAGTACAAGACCAATTACTTTAAAACTTAGATGTTAAAGTGTCACAACATGAACCCTAACCAAGAGAATCACCCTTGAAGATCTTTGGAGATTATTTTTTCATTGTTAAGCTGTTAGACAGTACAATCAATAACAACATTCTGATAAAATAGTTATGCTTCATCGACTTTAAAACAAAAATAAGTAAGGTACTTGCTAGGAAAATGAAAGTGGTTGCATCATATGCCCATATATAACCTTAGTGATCACATTGTCGGCAGCTTTCTCTTAGCCTAGGAACCAAAAAGAAAGGAAAAGCTTTATTGTGCTGTCCTTAAAGGCCATTAGAGAGAACCAATTTAACAAAGCTCTTTTAAAGTGCCTATATAATGGACTCTTCCTTTCTTGTTCATTCAGACCCCTTTTTTTTACTTTTTTGTTTCAGACCCTTTTTACCTGCTATTCTTCAGTCAACCATATGGTCAAAGTCAGAGGCACGAATGGTTTAAAGCTTCATTCAGAATGAATCTCAATTTCCTTCTATCAATACATACATGTTTATATATATATATATATATATATATATATATATATATATATATATATGTCTTAAAACTTGCAGACAAACCAGAATGAAAACTTGACAATGAAAATTGGCCAAAACAACTTGGAGCAACAAGAAACTTTGCATTATTCTAATAAAGTCCAAATCAATTATTGGATAATTGCATGCTTGTATTCTGTAGTTTAGTCCAATAGATGAAATTAGTGTCCACCTAACCTAACTACTCTAATCTGAATTGTCTTAAGAATGAACAATATATAGCTATCTATTGATATTATACTTTTAATCATACTCTACAAAATTGAGATTCTAATTTGGTGTTTTGGTACGTGCTGCTACTTTAATTTCATTTTATATATTGTAGGATTAGGCTCCTTCCATTTTAAAAAGGCACGATTATGTGAAAATTTGTTTCTGCATTCCTCAAACCTTAGAACTTATAATGGTCTGTAAGAAGTTGAACTTCTATAAATTCACAATAATTGTATAAAACACTTAAATTTAATTAGACTGACAGAAGTAATCACTCAGGTAAAATTCAAAACTCATTGAGTGGAAATAGCTTGGATCCACGTAGAACTCCAAATTAATCTCACATCTCATACATAATGGCCAAAATAATTGAAGGAGATTATTTTATAAAAAAAAGACTGCAACTCACGTATATCAAAAATTTTTGAGAAAAGTGTAGGGATTCTATGAACTCATTTTTCAACTAAGGATATGCTAGTGTTTATCAGAAAACATATTATTCCACTTTGTTCTTTGTATTTTACTTTAATTTCGTGAGAAGTAAATGTTTACCGGGAATAACTTGGACATAGAGCAATAATTGTCAAAAAGCCTATATACTCTCTATCTCTACCTTAGCAAAGTTACTGTTTTTTAAGCCTTGGATTGTTCACTGCTAATACCAATCCCACCAAAATGAAAGTCAAATACTGCAATCAATAGTCTTGAATAAGCATCAAAATACAATGGCCATGCCACACCCAAAGAATGCTAAGCCATAAATATCCTTCATCAGGTGAGCATGCTTCAATAAACAAGGACATTTCTAGATCAACTTTATGTAAAGAGGAAATTATCTGGACCCACACCAGTACAAAGCTACAAAACTTAGATGATATCATGTGGCCCACATGGAAATCCTTGTTTTGTGTAGACCCCACTTTCATTATGAAAAACACAACTGGGGCATTCTCATTGAAACATACATATCCAACAATTATTACAAGCTTTACAAGGTCACTGGTTGAGGACTTGATTTATGAGTAGTAGTTTCATCTTTCATTTTAAAAGCAACCAAATTGAGAATCTTTAAGTAAAAGAAAAACTTCACCCTTCCATCATTTGTTTGTATGACATACCCTATTAATCCTCACACATCTTTTAATGTGATTTCTTAAGTGTCTATTAATTAAGCAAACTTATGTTATTAAATATAAATAAATCTTACAGTTTGAGTTTAGATACAAAATTCTAAAAGCTATAGTTTAAGACCAAAACTTACTCTCACTTAATCAGATAAATTTAACACACAACTATTACAATAAACAATGATATTATTTTATGATTTAGATTTAGATATAATAACCCAATTCAAAAACTAACTTAAGTTATGAAGATTGTCACTAGTTTGTGTGCACTATTTGTATTAAATTGACCTGAAATGATTGACAGTCACTATGAATAATAACAGTTTGATTCTAGTTTTTCAAAAACCCCATTTCACCTGGTTTAAAATAGAATGATGATCACTTGATACCGTGGCCAAATAGTTATTACAGTCTCTATCTTGTGTGCCTTTGAGGGTTCAAATCCTGAAGCATGTCCATTACATCCAACTGGTCACACCATCATTATGTCAAGTACTTAACTTTAACGCGCGTTTAGATTCTGACTGCATTGGTGCTAATAAATAGGAGAGAAAAAAACTTAGCACTCTGAGTCATGCTTAAGTTATTCAGCCAAAAAATAAAATCGATGCTTAAGTTACAAGTTTGTTCGTGAAGCAAATTCCAAGATGTGTCACTAAAAATTAGAAACGCATCCCTCGTACTATAATCACAGGCACAGGGTGTGTCAAGTTTCTTTCAACTTTATGATTTTTTGTGTACTTCACATGTTTGGGATCTGATTGTTTTAACTGTAAACTCACGTTTCGTGAGCAGAAGAGAAAATGTAGCATAACGTCCGATGATTGTGCCTTGTAAATTGTGCATGTATTGATTTAGATTGTTGATCTTCTTTTCGGAAGCCTTTCATAAAATATATTAAACTGTTATTGCAGGTATATGTGATGAGTATTAGAACACAATGGACTATGAAGTATGCATTAAAAGTGTTATAATAAATTAGATTATCATGAACTACAAGAAGATTCACAACAAACAAAATGGTGTAATTGGAATCATGCATTATCTTTTGTAATTTCCCAATCACATGCTGCTTGTGTAGAACAGGAGATTGAGAATGAGGACAAGGGCTATTGGACATTATTGGAGCCATATGTGAACAAAACTATATGATGAAGTTTTCATTCACTGTGTCTACAACTAGTCCTTACAGAGAGAACTGCCTGAGAACTGGTTTAACATTTTACTATTTCCAAACTGATAACAGCAATTTTTTACTTTATATCTCTCTAGCCAGCACTTTTGAATCTCACTTCTCATTGCTATTCACATGAAAGAATGGATCAGGATCAAAATGGAATCAAATTCAATATAAATGAAACACAATTTGTTTGGATAATCTTTTCATGAGAATTTTTAAAACAGAAAAAAAGTGAACTAAAACTGTCTTATGTTGGTTAATTTGCATAATTTCTCCCTCAGCTTTAAAAAAAAAAAATTATATTTTTCTTATATTTTCTCCTAAAAATGTTAACTTGTAATCAGAAACATAATAATAAATTTGTGTGCATGAAAACATATTAGATACTTTAAGGTAAAATTGAAAAAGAAAATGAATGGTCTTAGTAATTTTGGAAAAATAGACATAACATATAAAAGATATGAAGACATGTGGATGACTCACATCAGTGATGAAATTGGCATTATTGATTTGGTTTCATTCTCTCTCCTTAAGCACATAAGGCACTAAAATTTAAGGTGAAGACATAAAACCTTAAAGACAATGAATAGTTGCCTTGTAGTTAATAACAAAATGGCTTATCACTCTCACGTGCCTCAAAGGACTGGAGCATTTGTCTGTGTGCGAAGGACACTGCACACTAGAAATCTGAATATAGAAGAACCATGGAAGTGTGTATGAGTATAAATACATTGTAACAGGAATTAGCTTTATTTAAAGAACTTAAAGGAGATAAGTTAAACAGTGAAACCAGAAAATGGGCATTTAGAGACAAAGTCATGTGTGTACCTGCTCGAATCTTTAAAAGGAAAATTACATAAAGAAGTAGATAAGTTAAGTCCTTCACTTTGGATTCTCTTTGACAAATGGTTATTTCATTGCAGCTGTCTTACACCTCCTATAAGTAATAGTTTTTTTTTTTTTTTTACCATTAATTAAGCACATAATTTGGTTTACCCAATACTTCAAATTTGTATGTTCAGTATACAATTACTTTAGAAGAAAATCTTATTGTTTATAATGATAGCAAAATAACCGAATTTTTCCGAAACCAGTGCAATTTAAAAACAAATTTCTACAAATGGGTAGATTTATTTTTAATTTTTGAATTGGATAAATAGTATACTAAGAATACAATTTAATTAAAAACAAATTGTTAGTTCAAATTACGATTTCGCAAAATTAGAAGAAATTATATTTATCATATACGAATTTTGAACAAAATCTCTTACGCTGAAATCGTATAAAAAATACAATTTTAATTAAAATCTATACAATTAAAAATGAAATTTAAAAATTGAATTTATTAAGAAATCGTATATATAAAATACAAATTTCAAATTGTACTGTATGTTTAAAAATATAATTTTTATTATATATAATTAAAGAATGATTGAATACAGAGTTGAAAAAAATTAAATATAACTTTTTCGTTTTAATATATTTAAATTTTTTAATAAAATTAATTATCTAATATTTTAATAATATAAAAAAATATAAGTAAATTATTTTAAGAAAAAATTATTAAACTAAATTTAATTCATAGAATAAAAAATTAAGTTGGTAAAATTTTAATATCAAAACATTAAAAATAGACCAGAAACTTTAATCGAAAAATTAAAACTGACAATGTCGAATGAAAATCATTCTCATATAAAGCAGAAAAATAGTAATCTAAATTTTTGCTATTATCGATAAAATGTTTTATTGTATCTTTTATTATACAATTTCTCTTCGTCTCAATATTTTTGAGTTTTTTTTTATTCAAGTTAGAGACAATGTAGCATATACAATGTACTTAAAGGAAACTATGTCCTTTCCAAACAATTTTTAAAAATTTTAATGTTGATAAAATTAATTTTCTTTTATTAGTTATAATCATGTAAATATTTTGTTGCGGTATAACATATGATTGATATTGTTAAAAACTTGTATATGATAAATATAATTTTTTCTAATTTTGTAAAATCGTATTTTGAATTGCAATTTTTTTTAATTAAATCGTATTCGGTGTATACCTTTTACCCAATTTTAGAATTAAAAAAAATGCCTATTTGTAGAAATTACGGTTTTAAATTCCTCTAATTTCGGGAGAAAAAAAAACCCAAAATCACCTCTATGAAAACATAAATTCAATTACATATTTTGTCACCTAATAATCATTATTCTGGTAACTTTACTATCAAAGTTTTTCCAATCATAGGTTTTCTTTGCCCATTTTATTATCAAATTTTAAAAATTTCACATTTATCTCTCAATTTCTTGTATATTTTCACTGTCATGTTTTTCAACATTTACTTACTTTAACGTTATGTATCAGTAATAAAGAAACATTTTTTGTAAAATTTTGTGATACAATGACGAGATCAATAAATTTTTTAAAAATGTAATAAAATATACAAAAAAATTGTATACTTTATACTCTGATAGAAAATTGTGATAGTTAAATGGGGAAGTCTGCACGTGAGATACTGACATTGGAAAGTATATTATATTATGAAGTTGAGTTATATATATAGGTAGGTTAATTAAGTATCTGCATTTCATGCATCAAAATCTTAAGGACCTTCTAATAATCTTCACATGCTAACTATGATTTCTTCTCCAGCTATTCTGATATCATTGTCTTCCACGTTTTCCCCTGTATCATAAATATTAATCTTTTTCCTCTGTCTTAAGTTTTAACATTCCTTCTTTCTTTCATTAATAATAATCCCTTTCATAACTTTTGTTTCACCCTTGCTTTGGATGCCACCATAGACTCTTTTTTTTCAACTGAATGGTACAAATGCGTATTGAAAATCAAATAATTTGATCTCTCTAGTTTTGATCACTCAAATTAAATCTGCATAATTTTTTACAACACAAATTAAAAGTTTCTCACCCCATGATTTCATCCAATAATTAATAAAACATTAATTAACGAAGGGGTAATTTATCACTAATATGTAAATTTACAAAGGAAAATAAATAAATAATTAATTAAAAAATGGGTTTTTACATTTTATTAAATTATCCTTTATTTTTATTTGATTGTTTTTTACAATTTTTCTTTGTTAATGATACGCAATTAGTTCTATTACATTTCTATTAATTATCAGAAAAATTTAGGCGAAAGATTTCATCTGAACAATTAAGATGAATAATTAAAATCAGGGAGAACAAAATCACTGATAGGAAAATTAGGAAGACATGAGCCAATAATTAATGAAAATAGAAAATAAAAAAGTATTGTACTTTGAAAATAGTTCATATTTTATATATTGTATTACCATAGGACATCTTCAATTATTTTATTTCATGTGCCCAGCTTTACAGACATATTTATTATAGAGTTTATTTCCATTGCAGAATAAAGGGTGTCTTATTCGAAGGTGGCCCTGCTCTACTTTAAACCCCAAGAGAGATTTTTTTTTTTTGGGTATAATTATGTGGAGTAATTGACTGAGAGAGTGCATTAATATAAATAATTCCAACCAAAACAATCCATAATTTTAAAGTAGAAAATGTTAATTAGCTCACATTATGTAAAGTGGGTAAAAATTATGTTTTTTATTTATAATTCTTGAGCTTATTTAATTATTTAATGCTTCATAATTGGTCATCCGCGTGAATGGTTGTTTGTTACACAGAAGAAGAGTAGAGGTAAGGTAAATTAGAGATAATTTCTTGCTTAATAATTGCTTAACCGTGTAGAAGCAGTGCCACCACAGAATCACTTTCCACCCTGAATTGAAGCTGAAATTAGCAAACCAAACAAAGTATATATTATAGATTGAATCACGTACCGTTACTTTCGGTTAAAGCTTATATATCATGAACACAGGAACACTATCCTTAGCTTCTTCTTCCATTCCACTTACATCCCAACGCAAACCCCTCGTATAATAATCTCTTTCTGGGGCACACCACAGTAAGAAAGAAGCAGAGATCAATGCTTGCTTTGCTTAGTTAACGCTATGAAGTTGCGTTCCACCTACTCTTTTTAGTCTCTTTATCTTTATTCTTCTTCTGTTCTAATGCCCCCACACTACACCCCTCTCCCCCATCAACCTTCCTTTCCATTCTTTCTTTCTTTTCCTTTCTTCACTTTCCTCCCTTCTTCACCTCTACTCATGCTTCTCCCTCTCACTTGATCTTCTTCCTACCAAATGATCAACAAACACCACCCCAATTGCACCATCCACCACCATGCCTTCTTAGCCTCCACCATCGTCCACAATCTCAAAAACCCACAGAGTTAGGTAGTGTGACCACAAAAGATTCATTCTTTTTCTGATCTTACAACTTATGGCATCATCCATTGCCACCTTCTTCAACAAGTTCCTCTATCTCCTCATCATCCTCTTGGTCCACCTTGGCTGCTTCATCTTCACCACCACCACCGTCGGAGGAAAAAAAGCACCGCCGTCAAAGAAACGCAAAATCTTACCTTCATCCCAACCCTCCTCCCCTTCCCACCCAAAATTTAAAACCCACAAAGCCCTGTCCTCTTCTTGGCATTTCATCAAACACCTCCTTTCCACCAAGTCTTGCAAAACCCCCAAAACTGTCACCGCCCAATCCTCCCCTCAATCCACCGCCACCGCCTCCACAACCACCGTCTCCGCCGCTGCAGCGCGCTCCCTCGTTTCACTAACACAACCCGACCCGGACAGAAAACCACCCGGGTCGTGTCCCGAGTCCGACATCTCCGCCGACACCAACCTCTTCTTCCCTCTCCGTAACGACATCTTCCCCTGCACCGCGTGCGGCGAGATCTTCCAGAAACCCCACCTCTTGGAAACCCACCAAACCCTCAAGCACGCGGTTTCGGACCTATCCGGATCCGACCCGGGTCACAACATCGTCCAGATAATCTTCAAATCGGGTTGGCCCGAATCCAAACCCTCCCCCACCATAACCCGCATCCTCAAGATCCACAACAGCCCGAAGATCCTCGCGAAGTTCGAGGAGTACCGCGAGGTTGTCAAGTCTAAAGCGGCGCGTCACGGAGCCCTCACGCGCCGCCGAGACGAGCGCTGCATCGCCGACGGCAACGAGCTCATGCGCTTCCACTGCTCCACGTTCCTATGCGACTTGGGACACAGTGGGGATTCCTCAATTTGTTCGCAGCAATTTTGTAATATATGTGGAATTATTAAGTCGGGGTTTTCCCCGAAACTCGATGGAATTGCCACGCTTTCCACCAGCTGGCGGGCACACGTGGCTATCCCGGATGACGTGGAACGAGAATTCCGCTTCATGAATGTCAAACGGGCCATGCTCGTTTGTAGGGTCATTGCGGGTCGGGTTGGATCCGATTCAGACGACGCCGAAAAAGCTGATGGAGGTTTTGATTCGGTAATGGCGAGGCCAGAGACTGGGGTTTATACCCGGCTCGATGAGGAGGAGTTGTTGGTGTTTAATCCTAGGGCTGTTCTTCCTTGCTTTGTGATTGTGTATAGTGTCTGATGTCTGATGTCTGATGTGATGAATTGAATGGCTGTGATGATGATGATGATGATTATGTGAGCTTGATAGATCCAACGGTCATGATGGTGGATTGTAATTTTAATTTGGTTAAGTATTTTGTAGCTAAGACATGTTTTTTTTTGGTTTTGCATAATATGGGTTATTGGACCCTTGTGCACGAAATTTTGTGCATTAAATTGACACATTATAGTATAGAAATTGAATGTGGTGTATCTAATACTTTTGGTGAATCCCTTTTGGTTGTGTTAGGCTTCCTTTCTCTTCTTGGTTTATGATTTTTCTTAGACTATCAATTTGTGTTGTAGAGTGGTGGTTAACCTTGTAATCCCCATTCCCATGAGATCATCGCATGTATTCCTAGGACCCATTTTCCTAAGATACCCTAAAATTACTATTGATATATTATAGAAAGGTTATATGTATTTAAATTTTTTACAACACTTTCTACATTACTTAAAGAAAGAAATAAGAAGATAAGAGAGAAAATTGTGGAATAAAGTTATTGATGTAATAAATTGTGTGATAATTTTGCCTTGTGAACGTGATCAAGATTCAAATTCTAAATTTGCATTTGTATGAAAAAATATCTATTCAAGTTATTAATATATTAATTAGATATCGGTATCAATTATTGGCTATTGGCTGGAGATACTTTGAGTTTATTGAAAAATGAATTATATGAAGAAATTTTTTGCTTTTTCTAAAGTGAAGTTTCTAAAAAATTTCAGGTTTTACTTGAGCAGCTCTAATGGAAGAAGACCGAATGGTTAGAATAATTTTTATATGGAATAAATCTTAATTCTTATTTAATTAAGGTTATGAAACTTATTAAGATAATAATGTTTTGATCTTAAATTCATTGAGATAGTAACTTCAAGATGAATCAGCATATTTGAGATATTATTTGGAAGAGTAATTATTTAGAAGAGTAATGTTTTGTGATTTGTTTGTTTCTTAGGTTTTAATGATTCTTAACTTGTCAAAATTTAAAACGTCATTTTCATGCAGAAGAAGACACTTAAATTATCCATTTTCTTTTGGAATAACTTGTTAGTTTCTTATGATAAGGAAAACACTTTGGTTTGATTAGCTATGTGAACTAGTAGAACCAAGCCATAATTGAAACTTTGAGTTTGAAGCATGCACGTGTTGGCGTATTTGTAAGGACTTCCAAGTTTTTTTGCTATATGAAGAACATTTAGGTTTGATTTGCTTTCTCAACAACTTCACAAAAACAAAGCTATTATTAAAACGTTGATTTTATAAAACAACGTGAATGTTTGGTTTTCTTCTTGTTTTAAGATTTTCGGAGAAAAAGAAAGATTATTTTTGTGTATATATAGAAGAGTTTTACAAGGTTTGGTAAGTGCATTTATATGTCAATTACTATTAATATTCATCCTTTGTAATGAACGTTATCTCTTCGTTTTTTCTTTTAACTTTTCTCGAGCACACAAACACCAAATCAACAACTTTGCAAATCATTAGACACTGTAAATAATTAAATATCAAGTATATTATCAACTAATATAAAACTATTTTAATTTAATTAAAAGTCTCGAATTCGAATATTAAATGTACAATTATGTTTTCTAGACGATAAACTTTGTTACTGGTTCAGATAAATAATTAGATTAAAAAAGAGATAAGACAAAAAGTAAGTTTCATCACCTAACACCAACAACTACTTTTTTTTTTTTTTTTTTTATCTTCAACAATTGGTATCTAAAAGCTATTTTTAACTTTGATTATTAGAAATTTAGTCGTGTGAACTTATATTAAAACACTTATTTATTTATTTTCTTATTTAATATTTATGACATTAGTTAAAGAAAATGAAACCCTTTTCTAACTGGACCAATTATATATGAATATAGTGTAGAGAAAGAGGAAAGGTTGTTTAAGACTTTTAGATAAATATTCCCCCTTTGAAAGTTTGGCAAAGGAAAAAACTGTGAATTGTATCATGTGATCTTCTAACTTTACTCCCCAACCTAATTTTTATAAATATTTCAGTATTCAAAGTTGTCTCATAAATAGATAAATTAGGAGAAGTATTATATACGAGAACCAAACACTTCTGATGATTAACTAATAGTTGAATTAATATTTTTTTCCTTTAATTTACTCTGAAAATTGTAAACAATTTTTTCTCTTTTGGCTTCATATATACCCTTTTTTCATAGTTTTTTTTTATTAAAAAACTATCTTCTGTTATATCAAAATAAGATTAATTATCTTAAAATAAGTTTTCAATAAATTTATCCAAATAAAACTAATTATAATTATAATTATAATATAATTTATGAAATAATATAATTTTCACAACTTTTCCGAACAACTCTTGATGAAAAAGTGGATTGTGGAATGATACAATCGGTTGCAATAATTAAACAATTATGGTAGATTTGCTTCAATAGAAAAATCTAATTAATCGCTTTATTCCTTAAATTGGACCCTCCATTATTTTATTTCACAAACAATTTATTTACATTTCGTGTAGTCAAAGAATAGCATCAGAACACTACTTCAAGAAAAAGAATAATATATCAAATAATCAGGAACAAATTACAAAATCTTTTACTGAATTAACAGAGCCAAACAAAAATTCAAGTATTACATTTGGTGCTATAATTTCTGTGTATAACTACAAAAAGAAATAGCATGCTAGGTGAATAAGATCATTGATACTTTCCTTGAAAGTGTTTCAGATAATTATTCCACATATTTAGGGCTATATCAAGAGTTGAATTTGCACAACTTAATAAAAATCTATATAGTTATCATACATGTATTAATTCTCACACACTTCATAGGTTATTGTACCTTGTAAGGTTTAATGTTATCAGGATATCTTGGCTCTTGCAAAGAGTACACCAGCAAAAAGACCTGAAAATACAATGCAATTTTTGTTTCAGTAAGATTAAAAGGAAGGAGTCATTACCAAATAAAAAGTGAAGTGATTCTTAATGAATTACCAAACAAAATGCTGAATAAATTTGATACACTGAGAGGAACTTTGAACACTAAAATGCCAGCAATAGAGATTGGAATCTTGTTCAGGGAGCCTACAAGACTGTAAGACACACACGAACTCAAATCAAAATAAACATCTGAAACAGTAAAATTTGGTAAAATGCTAGAGTTAAGTTTGTTCACTGAAATCTTGGGCATCCTTTTCCGTCCCCAGATTTTATCCATAAGAAATCACTAAGCATATTCCTGTGACTTTTGGCAAGCTACATCTATGTATTATTGAATTTCTACTCCAAAAAATACCTATAAGTTGTAGGGCCAGTTTGATGCAAGAACCACATTGAGGTAAAGCTGAT
Organism: Phaseolus lunatus; assembly: GCA_013389735.1. Classification (NCBI taxonomy): domain Eukaryota; kingdom Viridiplantae; phylum Streptophyta; class Magnoliopsida; order Fabales; family Fabaceae; genus Phaseolus; species Phaseolus lunatus. Next base: position 22,760,024 of record CM023862.1, on the reverse strand, counting down.
GGAGAGTCCAAGCAATCCACTGGCTGTTGCAACCACCCAAAACATCGGTAGTTTAACGACGTCGCTGGAAAACGAGACGAAAACAATGGTGAGGAGGCAAAAGGGATAATTGAAATCTGAAGAAGAGAAACACATTCACTCACGCATGTATTACATAATGCCACTCGCCAAAAAGGAAAATCAAGATGATGGCAAAAGGTAAGGACAATAAATTGTTCAGCAACACCATTGACACCTCTTTAAGAGATCCAGCTTTTGTTGACCTTTTTGCCTCATCCATAACCCACCTAAGGGTAAGCTGCAATGAAAAGGAAAACAGTTATCAAAGTTTGGATTGAACATAACTGAAATTTGATCCAAAGAAGGTTCTCATTCTCAAAATCATCAACCTAGCATCAAACTTATCTGAAGTCTCTTTAAACAAAGGATAAATACACATACTGAATAACTTGCAGTAAGAACACAGTTGATAATCTGCCAGGCATAACCAACTGTATCAAAGGAGAGATCTGTAATACCACCACTGACAGCCGAGACAATCTGTATGAATTTTGTATAGAGAGGCAAAAATACTTCAGAAACTAAAGAGAGCATCTAATATGACTTATTAGAAATTTAGTAAATAACATAGATTATTCAAGATTTTCTCATAGGAAGATACAATAATTCAACTTGACGAATAAATGAGACTATCAGCATTTTCTTTTCCATGATTTCTGAGATGATGAAGCAGCAAACGTCCTTGGATTAGTCAGACATACAAATGTCAGAACGAAGAGAGGTTTCAACCACATTGCATTACTAAGGATTGTTGCATTTGCATCATGAAATATCCAGCATGTTTCACCTTGATTAAACTAAAACTTACAATTATTTGAACTTACTGCTAGAAGTGCATGAAATTTTCATATAACAAGAATACAAGATGAGTTAGTCATCCAAGATTTAAATATGGAGACAATAGATGTTATTTAACACATGGTCATGACCTGTAACTAAAATCAAATTGTCTGAAAATAACAGCACACAAACAACTATGATCTAAGAATGCCATTTACCATCATAAACATTGCGGTCCAAACTTTGGGATTCTGACGTTTCCGAAATAAATATAATTCTCCAATTGCCGTTAAGATATTTGTCATGTTCTTGAGAATTGTCACCATGGCAACATTTATGTATTTCAAACTGAAAAAAAAAAATGGTACAGAAGACATAAGTGTAGACAGGAGCAGCACAAGACGCACGATCATTGACTAACACACTGAGTAGTGGAGTAACAGCAGGGTAAAGCTGGTCCTTTCAACATTGTCTTACTAATCAGGTTCAACATGTTCGTTGGTGTTATCAAAGGAAATACCTATACATGCCTGAGACAAGCATGCCAATAAAGACCACATTCACAGGGATCCAGGCCCTGATCAGCCTCCAGCTAAGCTTTTCAACTGCAACCCAACCAGAGAGAGCCAGCAGAACAACAACCAGTGTACTGATAAAGTTCTGCGAAGTATAAGGAAGAATAACGATCACATAACTGATTTTTCATTTACTATAGGCTCCAGGAAGAAGTTAGGCAAGAAGCGGTGAGACTATCATTCTTAAGAATTATAATCTAATTAGAAATTTAGAACCTCTTGCCATCATTTCACAACTCTCATAGCATAAGGCAAAAAGAAGGACAAAGACTAACTTACTTGATAAAACATCAACGATACTCCCGCATCGAAATTATAACCTGATAGAACAATTTTGTTCAGCATTATCATGGAGCAAGAAGAAATGCAATAAGCTGCTCCAGATATAAGAGGTCCAGGCTTCTCGACTGATCCTAGCAAATGATGTCTTTCCTCCCCATCAAGACTCACATTATCACTGATTGTAGCCTTATTTGCTTTCAGAAGAAATCTGCTTGTAAAGGTGAATGTGTTCCACATATTACTTAAGCACCACTACTATTTAATAAATCAACAATCATGGTATACAAGGTTAAACATGCACCCAAAATCCCAAAATTTAAACAATAACTTTCAACCACCCAAAAACCGGATCATATATCATGGAACAATTGAGTACAATTGATACAAACATGAAATCTTGTGAGCGAAATTTACAGTAACTGAATAGAAACAGAGCAAATAAAGGAAAATGCATGAATGCATAGAGATTTATTTCACACCTATCATTCCAAGGTCTGCGTTCTGCGTTTGAAGCATAGTTGCTGATTGACAGGTTTCCTTGCTTGCGAGCTGTGTGCATGGCATTAGCTCTTTCATCTAGTAACTTTTCTGATATTATGGCGCTGCCTAACCCTGGTTCTTCAGGGTCATGCTGATAAAAAATGTCTAACTTAGAATCAGACGACATTTCATTAACCTGAAGATAGGGAAAAGGTGACAAAAAAGAAGTCAGACAAGATGGAACAGTTACACATGATGCAAAATTCTCCAGTAAAAGAAAAAGAAAATCACAAATTCAACAAAATACATAAAAAACTATGAAAACATGCTGAGAAAAGTAACTTCTACCCTACAAGAGAATGAAAACCTTGAAAGATGGTTTGACTCTGAACACAATATCTAAATTATTATAAACACAGTTTAAATCAAATTCTAACAGTTGATTACGGGGGGGAGTACTTGAAAATATTTCCATCAACAAACAATCAACAATAATGAAGTTCATCAACTAGAAGAGTCATTTCATTTTTCAACACAAATTCATTTCATAATTAAAAAAAGGATTTCAACCTTAAATCATGCGATGCCCCATGCAATTCTCAATTTCCAATAAAACAGTCACCACCACAGTTATGAACAAAGACCACGATGAAATGAAACCGGCCATCCAGCAAACAAGTGGGCACAAAAGTAACAAGTGCGTGATTACAAAACGAAAACAACAGCAAAAACAGGGAAAAATCAAAACGCAGAAGAAAAAAAGTGGGGTTCTCACTTGTGCACGGGATAACTATCTTACACAGAGTGTCCGCAGTGAGATCACCCAAAAAGATTCAGACTTGAACTAAATGACGAGTATCCACATGGAGTAAAAGTGAGAAAACTTCCTGGGGAATGGAAAACCCGCACTTACTACCCAGTTGCGGAAAAGAGGAACTCACCAAAGAAAAGTTCAAACTTTTTGAATAACACGCAAAGGGAAGAGCAATTAAGGTGATAGTGTGAAGCGGGTGTTCCATGTGGGAGAGAAGCGGTAATGAAATAGAATAATGGAGATGGAGCGGATTCCGAGGGCTCCCAAGTCAAACTGAATGAAGGTGTCATGGAGATGGCTTGAAGAAGAAGTGAAGTGAGTAAAATGAAAGAAGGGAAAATGGGAGTTGCATATGAATGAATGTGACCATTTCATGGTTTTGCTTTGTTTAACTGGAAAATGGACACAAACTGTTCATACCTTAAACTTTTCCATTCTTAAAAAGGACACCACCACCTTTCTGTTTTTGTTAATATTATGAAAACTGTTTTTTAAACACAAAAACCAAGTTTATTAACAATATTTTCAATAACTAATTTTAAGATTAAATTATGACTATTCCCAATTTTTAATCTATTTTTTATGTGAACTTATTCCCTACGTTTAACAATTCCAGAATTTAAGCTCAAATTTTAACTTTTAATATGTTTTATATAGTGAATAAAAATAAATTTAAATAAAGTAAAAAGAAAAGTAAAGCTTACAAACCCAAAAAAATGTCAACCGGTTGATATAAACTTTATTGAAAACAATTATTAATATATATTAGCGAAAACATGGGAGTGAGAGTGTGTTCATATTTTTATTAAATTACTTACTTAAATTATGCCATTAAAATTTGTATTGTAGAAATTTATCTTTTGTCCAACAAAAAAGTTATACTAACAAATGCGATTTTATGCCATAATTCTTTTAACTGAAATTCCCTTTTTTATCTACTTAGTTCCTCAGTATTAAAAAAAATAAATATATATATATATATATATATTAAATTTTATAAAATCAAAATTATACATTATTGACACCAAAAGTTGGTTTAAGTTTTTTTTAATAAACATACCATTTTTTCACTTAAATAAAAATGGGTGTTTTTTTTTTTCACCTTTACATTTTTCAAAATACTAAAATTAATCTTGACAATTTTATTTGAAAGGTAGTGTTAATGGTTTTTACTACGGGAGTTGTTTTACTTTTATGATTATTGGCATTGTCTTCGGAATAAGGAATAAGGTGAAGATGTGGCTGCCTTCTCGAAATCTTGGTTGGTTTTTAGAAATAAGAAATGAGTTTTCTTTAAGAGTTTTTGGTGAATATGGGATATAGAGGTTTTGGAAATTGGATTCCAAGAATCAGTAACAAATTAGATAATCCAAAATTATATAAATGTATTACGGAATGGATAATCGGTAAGCCAACATTTCTTCAAGAAGCATTTAAAAAATATTTATTTAAAATGTATTTTTTAACTTGTAGATTAGTGAATATTTTTTTTATAATGATTCCACATAAAACCCTTTACATTGATATACATATGAGATTTTTCATGTTTTTGTTTGCAATTATTTTAATAAAATAAATAAATCAAATTTGAAAAGATTAAAATTAATTTAATTATTAAAATTTTGACCATTGAAATTGATACTAAACCTCCATGCTTGTGAAGTCAGCATTTCCAACTCCAAGTATCAAACCCTTTAACAAGAGCATTTATTGTTTCTTAAAGATAAGTGATTAGTCTGGATCCTGTAAGAAGATCAACAAACTATTTGGGTGGCCTCTACATCAACACAAAAATTGCACATAATCTCCTACTTTGCAAATCCAATTTTATTCCAATATATCTTCAAATCAATTTCGAATTACCTATTCCAGTTTGGTATTACTATCTGATTAGAGTCCCCATGCCATTATGGATTTCCTAATTTGCCAAAAAAGAAAACACTAACTTACCTTCTTCTCCGAATGCAACACTGTCAAAAACATCTACTTATCAAAATTACAGAGAGGGAAGAAAGAAAAACGGAAAGGATGGCTTGCTGCCTTTTAAGGTTTTTAAAACGTCCCAAAGACAATTTAGTAATTACACATGCATATAGGGATGTAGAAAGAAGAATATAGGAGTGTAGGAAGAAACAAAAATGAGAGATATAGGCCCAACTGAATCCATAGATAGAATGTTCTATTTTTGAATGGGCTAGATTACTAGTTACAAATTAAACATAAAAAGTGTACAAAATTAAATTTAGAATCTCATTTTACTCAGATTATTAATAAAAGTGGAAAAATCATTAAATAGAAATCAATTTTAGAGACAAAAAATAATTAGTTGTTATATTGACTAAATTAGAAATCATTTTAGAGATTATAAAAAAAAATTTAGTTTCTAAATTAATTTCGATTACTATTAAATAGTTTATAAATTGGTATTTAATTAATTATCAATATTTTAACTATTAATTATTTATGTTCTAAATTTGGTAGAAAAATCTTAGTAGCTAATTAGATACTAATTTAGAAATTATTTAACAATAATAGAAACTAATTTAGAAATCTTTTTTTTTTTTTACTTTTTAAAATAGTTTATAATTTAGTCAATATAACAATTAATTATTATTTATTTTTAAAATTTGTTTTTATTTAATGATTTTCTAGTAGTACTTGATTTTATTAATTTAGATTTTAATTTAATTTGAATACATTACATAATAAATTTTGAAACATTTAAAATATTATTAATGGTATTGGACAAACCAACTATCTGTATATATCAGGGAGGTAAAAGTGTTACATTGTAATAATTGTAGGTACATTCAAATTAATTATGTACAAGAACCTTGCTAAAGAGACTTATTGTAGTGTTTCTTTTGTTCTAGAAAATCAGAAAAGATATATACAGGTTAATCATCAAATAAGATAAGTCTAGGTCATAGTATTTTTCTTATTTTTTCTAAGATGAAACTTTCTTAAAATACACATTGAATAAGTAAAAATTATAAAAAGAAATAGCTTCAAAATTAACACCATTGATTAAGCCACCAATTGACAGACCTTAATATCAGGACGCAGATGATTATGCCATCTTTCTCGACACTGTTTCCCGACCCTTCCATCAAACTTTTCAATTATCTGAGACCATTTGTCTGTACCATGTTGTTTCACCAATTTTATCAGTTAGTTATTCTTTGCTGATATAAAAAAAAACCAACTTTATGAGTTTGTTTTTATCTACAATAACAAGCAACAATTCAACTAAAACTTCTGTGCAGATACATACTTTAAAAAAATAATTTAGTAAATGGTGTTGATTATTCTCATGATTTCTCAACCTGTCTTCTTCTTCCTTCCACTGGCCTTTCATCCAAGGCACAGAAGATCCCTTTCTTAGGTCCTTTTCGATTCTTGTCTAACACGTGCAAATCTTCCTTCAAACACAATTCAGAGTCACTTCATTTGCTAAAAGCTGTTCAACAAAGTTCAGTTCCCAAGCACCATTGTGTCGCACAATGTTGTAGGTTTAGCCACCAAAACACTTTATGGATTTTTTTTGCAACATTCTGTGGCTGTTGCTGAGTGGAATGAATTTAGTTATGCATTTATTTATCCAAAAACTTGATGGTGTAACTATTTAATACATAAATGTTTGATACCTATTTTCCTTTTTTACTATATTATTATACATTTTCTACTCATGCACATATGCGCATTTACATATTTTATTAATTTTATAATTTTATTATATTTATGAATAATTAATTAAAAATATAAAATATGGTTTAATATATATATATATATATATATATTTGTAAAATAATATTAAAAAATTCTATAACTGTTTTAATAAAAGATATTTTTTTAAATAAAAAATTATTTAACTATTTAATTTATTAAATAGATAATTTTTATAATTAAAGTAAAATTGTTTAATTAAAAAATAAAATTATTATTATATAATAGTATAAATGTGACTTACTACATTGTTTTCCAACATAATTCAATTTTATAAAAACTTTTGCATAAAATTAAATTAAATTAATGAAAATACTCATCTTTTCACCGAGTCCTTTATATATGAAAAAAAAAAAAAAAACTAGGTCATTTTTGCACAATCCATGTACAAGTCAGACAAAAAAAAATGTGAGCCAAAAACAATTTATTTTATTCAGACCAAATTTTATTTAATATCTTGATACTATTTTATGTATCTTAATATATTGATAAGTTTTATATTAATGGGATGTGAGAATAAATTACAAACCTATCAAACAAATTCTCAAGTTGAGACCCACAAAATTGTAGCAAATAGACATTAGGTCCACTTTAATTGTTTCTTCCTAAAATGAGTTTATTGTTTCTTCAACACCTTATTGTAAATCCACATAAATTCTGAAACACTTCTTTACCCAATCCAACATAAATTATGAAAGTTTGGATGCTCTATTAAGTTAATAGACTTACTACTCCAAAATATATATATATATATATATATATATATATATATATATATATAATTTGGAAGAGATACAAAATTGAATATTCAATTTCTTTTAAATATTTTTAGTATTTCTCTTATATTACTAGAAAAATTTTAAATAAAAAATTAATTTTAGAGATAAAAAATAATTAATTATTATTATATTAACTAAATTAAATATTATTTTTTATATTAAAAATTTATTAATATTTAAATTAATTTATATTATTGATAAATAGTTTTTAAATTAATATTAGCTATTAGTTTTAACTGTCTATTATTTATTTAGATTATAAAATTACTAGAATCTAAATAATGAAAATGTATCTTGCTTACTTCTTTGATATTTAGAATGTTTTGTCAAAAACATTTTATGATAAAAGTGATAATAAGTGTTTTTCCTTAACCCAGGGCATTCTAAGTCACCACCACTTAAGATATTAATGTCACTTTCTGCATTTTGAGAGAATTAAGGTGTGTTGACCCATGTCAAATTCATATGTTCTTCTCACATTTCCATAAATTTTTTATTTTAAAAATATTTTTTTTAATATATTAGATTATGTAATGATTTTTTTTTTTAAATTTGTAATTAGCTTTCAAATTATGTAATTTATAAGTCTTTTTTCAAATCTGTAATTAGTTTTCGGATTATGTAATTTGGAAACCTTTTTTCAGATGTATGTCCAGATTACATAATTCGGAAGGTACTTTCAAATCCAGACTTGTAGATTATACAATTAGGAATACCATTTTTTAAAAATATATTCCGAATTACATAATCTGTAAGCTATTTCCAAATCCAATATTACCTTTTAAATTATGTAATCTAGAATATATATAATTTTATTAAATTGCTTCTATATTTTATAAATTTATAGAGTGACATAAGAAAGATAAAAAAGTATTTTCATATTTTATATGAGGTGACAGAAGAACATTTGGAGGTGCAGAGGAGGAAGCAGTCCATTTTAGTGTTTTTAGTGTTTTCTACCTAATATTCCTTTTTGCCTCCATCATCTGTCATTGGCTCTAACTCCAACTGTCGCATATTGTCATCTTTGTTTTCTGATGATTCTACGACCAGCTCTTCCACGTCTTGGAGTAGTAATGCTTATTCTAATTCACTCATGTCCTCTCCTTCTGACCTATTACTTACCTTCTCCATAGATTCTATCACTGAACTAGTATCAGATGATGCATAATTTATAGTGAGGCATCTACCATGTGGGTTTATAAACCTCTTCTTCTAGTACTATATGACACACAATTCCATTGATCGTAATGTCCTCACTTCTCCATACTTGGTGACCAATTGTTAATCTTACTTTCATTCTCGCATATTCCAACCTCTCCCATGATAGTGTAGTTTTATTGGTTGTCATTAACGTTCCTATTGGGACTACCATTTTAGTGAAACACTATTCATTTCATACTAACTTGTTACCTGAGTTTTCTAAATTTGATCACGAGACTATTGATTCAAAGAGAGTTTCTAGTCATCCTCTATTTTCTTCAATGATCTTACCTATATCTTTACCCTCCTGCCCTGTAATTAGCACCATATTGTCCCCTAGAAATCTTGTTCTTAAGAGTCTCGTCCTCCCACGATCAGATCTTCCTCAATGGATTCCAAATTCCTATATTCTATCAGTCTTCCAATATAGCTCCCTTTTAACCACTTCGGTGTTAGTTTCATCTACTTCCAACTCAATTTCATTCTATCCTTTCTTTACACTTCTTTTAATAGTTGCATCCTTAATTACTTGAGCATAAGTTTGCTGAGTCATTTTCTTTTTCTAGCATACCTTGTTTGTCTCTCTTTATTATGATTAACACTAGTCTTTTCTTGTCTATACTGTTTTACTTCAATCTTCCCAAATCTCAGATTGTGCCCAATTCCTTTTGTAGTTTGCCAACATTCTTCATGTTCAAAAATCTTACAAATCCATATTTGTTTTTGGGTCTATTTAGCTTCCTTGAAATAAAATCTCACTCTTTATTTGAAAGATATTTCACATGTCATATTTTCCAAAGTTGTTTGAAAAGTGCAAACAGAAGTATGTTGTCGTGTTCCTTACTTCTGTTTGATTCCTTCACATTTGTTATTCTTTCTTTACAATGCATCATTGTTCAAAAAAGATAGTTTCTTTTGCTCTAATAGAACCAGTTTGTGTATATATATATATATATATATATATATATATATATATATATATATATATATATATATATATATATATATAGAGAGAGAGAGAGATAGATAGATAGATATTTAATTTATAAGATAAAAAACATGTATGTGTCATTTAATAAATAATTTTTTTATATGCATTGAGTTTTAAATGCAAGTACAAATTGTAATATTTGGCTTAAATATTCCATGTCATCTATCACTCTTTCAATCTTCATACCTTTTTTTTTAAATTGATTAGTTTGTGTTAATAATCAATTAATATAAAGACACAACTTAAACTTAAGGAAGAGTAATGCAAAAATAAATAAAAATAAATAACTTTGCATAAACAACTTCATACAAGTTATCATGTGGTATTATTATATAATGCTCTTGACCACAACAAATATAAGAAGATATAGAATCTCAATATATAAGAATAAGTCTAAGATTACTTTTTATCTTCTCAATTATATATTTTACCTGCATTCTCACCTCTCGAAATACAATAAACACTACAGCATCTACTACATTGACAATGTATCAATGTCTATCAAAATGATTAAGCACTGCTACATATGAAGTACTCTGATGAGATTTTTGATGCACAGGAATAGATATGTTATTAGTTTATGAGAAGGTTTTTGGAGGATAGATGGGTAGGCAACTCGAATCTTAAGGATGCCTTCCCGAGACTATTCACCATTTGCTCCACCAAGGACTCATCCATTTGGGACGCGAGGGAAAGGTCTCAGAATTAAGTGTGGACTTGAAAGATTGAATGGAGAAGGAATCTGTTTGAATGGGAACGGAATCACGAGCAAAATTAATGCAAATTTTGGGGGAACAGAGGGTTATGTTGGATAAGGAGGATTCATCGGCTTGGAAAGACAAAGAGTCAAAGGTGTTTATGGTCAAATTCGCTTACAATATCCTTAAAGAAGATGTTCAGGGGGTTGAGAGGAAGTTGTTTGGGGGTTGTTGGAGGCTTAAAGCACAACCATCTTCACATCTTACAGCTTGGAGGGTTATGGAAGACAAAATAACATTTAAAGCAAACTTGGATGGAATGGGGTTATGTATGCTTACCATTATGTGTTGTTTATGCAGGGACAAAGAGGAAACCACATCCCATCTTTTTTGTATACGTAGAGTGGCCTGACTCGTGTGGTCTAAGTGCTACAAGTGAATGTGGTTGACATCGACAGATCATAGGAAGCCAAAAACACATTTTGAAAGCTTCACGATGATCGACGGATCATAGGAAGCCAAAAACACATTTTGAAAGCTTCAGGATGAGTGGTGTCAAGGATAGTGTTAATTTGATTTGGGGAGGAGTGTGGATAACAGTTGTAAGAGAGTTGTGGTTTCATAGGAACAAGAGGATTTTCAGAGGTGGTAGGGTAGATCACATAGAAATCTTCACTCTGGCACTGACGAAGCATAGATAAAGGCTTAGTCATGAGTTTTGTCTAAAGCGCATGGTGTTAGTTTTTCATTTTCAGACTAGTGCCTTAAGCCTTTGATTTGCATGTGTTAGTCAGTGTTTCTAGGAGATACTTAGCTCGAGTATATGGTGTTTATTTGTATGTTTTTCATTTGTTAGGAGGTTAGAAGATAAGAGTCTTAGACAAGTCTTTTATATAAGGGTTAAAATATTCCTAATATACCTTATATTTATTTATTCATTTTTTACCAATAAAAAAATTATGATAAATGAGAAAAAAATTACTACCTTAAAAAGAGTTGAATAAAACATTGAATTCATGATTATCCAATAATTTCAATCTTACACACTAATAGAAAAGGAAACACGATCTTGGTAATAAAAATAAATTACGGTTTAGAAATCCAACACCCTAACATGGTAGAATTTGTTTCTATATATGTTGTGGAATTTTGATCTTGTAGTCTCTAGAGTTCATTGCAGATAAACAGCCAAACGTAGACAATGCAGATCTTATGCCACTATAATATTGATCATAACCCACTATGATTACTAACAACATTGTTTTTTATTTATTCCACAATCAACCAAAATATAAAAGCCATAAAAACCATCCCTAAGATCTTCTTATTACTGGTGCAAAAACTGACAAGTAGAAGAAACCGACTCCACTACATCCCAATCTCTCTTTCCAAGTAACCAATCTTGCTTCCCCAAATGCAACTCCATGTTCTGGTTGTGAATCCCATTATTGTTGAAAAATAATGAACCAGAAGTTCCATTATGTAAATGAGAGAGACAGACATCAAAATCAAGGTAGCTGACAGCAGTAGGAGTCCTTTTAGAGTGGAAAGGACTCTCATCGAAGGACATGTGTGAGTTTGTTAGGTTGGAATGAACAGACCCTGACTGAGTGACTTCAGTGAGAAACTGACTATTGTTACTAGTTTGATTATGATAACCATCAAAGGCTGCAGAAGAGCTATTCATATTCTTGGTCTGCTTGACAGATTCAAGCATGACATTATTCTCATCCAAAAGTTGTTGCATGAAGAACATCTCATAATCATAGGACTCAGACATTAGTGAGAAATTGTCATTGGTAACAACAATATCAGCCAAGTGTTGGGGTGCTAATGTTTGTTTCACAGAGGGAGTTGAAGTGTTGGTGAGAGTCACACTTTTGATGTAGTCCTGCAGAATAGAGGACAATGGCTTTCCATTTGCGATTCTTGCTCTTTTGTTCTTTCTTCTTGAGTTTTGTCTCCTCTTGGTGGCATTCCAATGGTTTTTTATGGCATTTTCAGTTCTTCCTTTCATTTGCTTTGCAATCTCTGCCCAGCGGTTTCCAAGCTTGGCATGATATTGGACTAATATCCTTTCTTCTTCTTCACTCCAAGCATCTTTCTGTAATATTGAATTCCCAAGAAAATGATAGTTTAAGAATTTTATTAAAAATGGTAGTTTGTTATTAGACTAAGAGGTAGTTTTGATATAGAAATTTGTCTAACGATTATATTTTGTACAGATTTTGAAAAATGGAAGTTAATTTATTTTGTTTCTTAGCATGAAAACTTATTTTTAAAGAATAAATACTGGGTTTATAACAAGCGATTCAAAATCATTTTTTTTTTTCATTTTAATCATATTTTAGATTTAGAATTTCATTATTTTAAAAAAGTTGAAACTATTATATATGGTAAGTTTGTTTAAGCTTAAAAATTAAGTGATTTTGGAAAGAATTTTTTTTTTCAAAATAAGTATTTTTTATAAAAACAGAAATTGCTTATATTTGGTTACAATTATAAAAACACATTTTCTTTTTTAATCCTTCCGATACTTTCTTATGAACTTATTTTGATAAACTATTATATATATATATATATATATATATATATATATAGACACTCACAAATAAGTGTTTTTAATTTATTTTTAGTTTTGACATCAAAAAATATATAACAAGTACATGTTAATACAATTGCTAATTTCATACATATGCATGATTAGTGATAGACTAATTAGACCAATATGTTAACATAATCAGAAGTTTTCAATATTATTAGGAATAAAATTATCAAAATGTTAAAAGCAGCGGTATTAGGCATGTGATTTAATCATATAAGTTTTCAATATTATTAAGAATAAAATTACCTTAGAAATAGTAATATTGAGTCTGTGACTCAATCATAGAACTTTTTAATATTATTAAGAATAAAATTATCTATATATATTAGAAGCAATAATGTTATAATCTTAGGAAACTGTGTCACAAACATGATGTGAAATAGGAATATTTGAATACCTAATTATGGAGTAAACAATCCAACTAGGTTTAATCATGTTTATATGCATACAGAAAAAGGAAATATATGAAGTGTGATCCATCTGAAAACTCTAAATAAACCTGAAAGATCTGAATCTATATCTAGATACTTCATAATTAAGTAGTATATTCCAGTATTCCAAGATAACATAATATCAAAAAATCCTTGCTAAACAGACTTATCGTGTTTCTTTTGTTCTAAATACCAGAAAATATATACACACAGGTTGATCATCACATAACATAACCCTAACCGCATAGTTTTTTTCTTAGGTTTTTTTAAGATGAAATTCTTAAAATACACATTGAATAAGTAAAAATTATAAAAAGAAATGGCATCAAAATTAGCACCATTGAGGAAGAAAGGGAGCCATTGACAGACCTTAATATCAGGGCGCAGATGATTATGCCATCTCTCTCGACACTGCTTCCCAGCCCTTCCATCCAACTTTTCAGCTATCTGAGACCATTTGCCTGTACCATGTTGCTTCACCAACTTTACCAGTTTCCTTTGATCCACAATAACAAACAACAAATCAACTCAAACTTCAGTGCAGATACATATTTTTTAAGTTTTTTTAAATTCAGTAAAGGGTGTTGATTTATTCTCATGCTTTCTCAACCTGTCTTCTTCTTCAGTCCACTGGCCTTTGATCAGAGGCACAGAAGACCCTTCCTTAGGTCTGCGTCCCACCCTTTTTGGGTTCTTCCCTGACACATGTAAATCTTCCTTCAAGCACAGTGGAGGGACTTGTTGTGTCCAATTCAGAGCCACTTCATTTGCTAAAAGTTGTTCAACAAAGTTCACTTCCCTAGCACCATTATGCCACACAATGTTGTAGGTTGAGCCACCAAAACCATCCAAAGCACTTGTATGGATTTTGTTTACAACATTCTGTGGCTGTTGCTGAGTAGAATGACTTTGTTGTGCCCACAAAAACCTTTCTATGGCTGTCAAAGGAGGACCAACAGAACACTTGGAGGGGTTAGAGACCCTTATATTTGGACATCCATTAACTGGAATAATGGCACCACCTCCTCCTATACTTTTCATGAAAGATATACTTTAGTAGAGAAGAGATCAAGAAGGGAAAGAACTTTGTTTATAATAAGGTCTTTAGGAATTTTGTGAGAAAAAAATGGTGGATAAATTATGCTTATTATTAGACACATGGATTAGTAACCAAGGTTATGCACTATTTATCCAAAAGCTATAGGAGGGAGAGATGGTGTAACTCCTCAACTTCCATTGGACACCAAGGGAAGAATCTGCTGCATTAACCTAACCTATTATTTCACTTTTATAATGTGTTTTAATTCTAGATTCACTTTAGAATTTTCTACAAATTTGGCTTATGAAAAGTTGTTGAATATTTTATTAGTAGGTGTAATTGATATTAAAATTTACTTAATATTCATAATGGGCTAATTGATGGCTATAATGACATAATTAGCGTTAATTTTCAATTTAAGTCATTATTTAATTATATATTATTATATATTATATATTAAATATCATTAAAGGCTATAAAATTTTGTTCAAATTTCTTTCAGGAATATATCCAGTTCAAAATAATTAAGAAAAAGATTTGCGCATATTGAAAGAATTTTGGGTGCACACATTGCAAATGTGATATCTTTAGAGTAGATTGAGTTAAAATACTTGTAAATTTAGTGAACATGTATATATACATACTCAATTAATTATCTTTCCTTTATCTGAATTTTATTTTCAAATATTTATTCTTTTTTCCCATCTATTAATGTCTTGCTTTGTATCTATATTGCTGACATTTTGGTGTTCAAGTTCCTCTCAGTGTCACCATCATTTTGTTTGATAATTAATCATAATTCCTAATATAGATTTTTCTTATTGGGAATGATTATTATATCATTTTGGTAGTCTATAATTTTGTAATCATAATCATGAATAAAAAAATTATTGCTGCTATTTCAGAAGAGGTCCTGTAGCTGGTATTGTGCTCCATCCCAACAAAATTACTGTACCATTTATTTTCTTATTCCTTCAACTTTGGTTCTTTTATAGACTGCTCGCAGCATATTGTGAGTTTTAGTTGAAGTTTTCATTGAATACCTAAATTTGTTTTTCAGTCAACACCTGAACTGCATGAAAAAAAAGAAAAAAAAAAGACTTTTGGGATATTCGAGCAAGGTTAGTTACATCCCAATTCAAACAACAATCTTCAACACGACCTGTATCTTCTTGTATATTCTATCAGTATTTTTTGTACTCAACATATTTCTTTTGTACAATTTGATTCTCCTGGCATATACTTGCAAAAACCCTCCTAAGTTGTTACTGTATAGACTTTAATTTCTGGGGCTATTGCTCTGAAAGGCCTTGGAGGATTTCTTTCCATATTTGGCATCTCTTTTTGAGCTCTCCTTCTACTCCTGCATCAGCTTTTTTTTTACTCCTATCCACTATGATTTTTACAATTATGAGAGTGGGGACAAAGAATTTACTCAACTTTTCATCGAATTTACAAAGAATATGGCTCTTTTTGGGGCTCTGTTGTTTTTCATTGGCATGAAGAACTCCGTCCCTAAAAGGCAACCCAAGAAGGCACCAAAAACAAAACCTATTAGTAGCAGCAGCGTTGGAGGACCCCCTTCATCATATCCTCACAAATGTACCAGGATTTGTGTTGGATACTATCTTCTCAGGTTCAGAATCAATCTTCCTCCCTATTTGTTTTGTAGTTCTGGCTTCACTTGGATTAAATTATTGGCTATCTTTCAGTTGCACTTTTCTGTCAAAAATGAAAACAAAAGGATGAGAAGCCTTTGTGCTTAAACTTTGGAATGCCAATTTCATTCTGTTCTATCTTTCTTGATGGAAGGTCTTCAATGCCTGGCATGTGAAGTTATGTAACTTAACTAGAGTGAGTGTGTTTGTTTCCATGTACTATATTTAAACTTTATTATTTTTTGGATAATTTTATTTTTATTCATTTCACTATAATTAATTTTAGAGACAAAAAATAATTAGTTACTATATTGACTAAATTAGATACAATTTTAAAGATTAAAAAATTATTAATTTTTAAGTTAGTTTTTATTATTGATAAATAATTTTTAAATTTGTATCTAATTAGTTGTCAAGGTTTTTGCTACTAATTAGATACTACTTTAAAATTATTCATCAATAATAAAAACTAAATTTAGAAATCAATAATTTTTTTAATAATTTTTTTAATCTTTAAAATAGTATCTAATTTAGTCAATATAAAAATTAATTATTTTTAGTCTTTAAAATTGATTTCTATTGAATGATTTTCTAGTAATTTTTATTAATATATTATTTCTTTGCCTAAAGAAAATAACAACACACAAATTCTCAACTTCATGAAACAACTTTTGTATATTGCCTCCACTTATCATTTTTTCTAAATTACACTTAATTATATTTGTTATCTTTGTATTTTTTTTAAAATGTGATTTTATTCTTAAATTTAGACCACACATTTAATTATTTATTATTTAATTTAATTTTTTACTTTGGAAATGTTTACGGGTACAGTTATGTCAACTATGAAAATGTGTTTGACATAATAATTTAGAAATTAAAAATAAAATTAGAAATTAAAATATAGGGTACATACTTTCTTTTTGGCAACATTTTAAGAGAATAACTTTTTCAAATTATCCATTCTAATATATCTATGTTCATTCAATTTAATAAAAAAACACGACTTTAGCTATCACCAAAATTGGTCACTGAAGTTTAAAATAAAAATAAAAATGAGTTGTTAAATTTATAACTATAAACATAAGTGACACTAAAAATTATAGTCACAAATTACTAAGTGATGATATATTTTTTTTCAATAGTCACAAAATTGTGATAAAAAAATAAGTCACTATTACAATAGGAAAGGGTAAAGGGTTTGGTCACCCTAATTTTACCTAATTTTAGAAGTTTAGGAAACCAAAACTTGATAGGAAATTTGATTGCTAAATCAATGATTAATGGGTCAAAATAAAATAATATTTAGTAACTAATTAATTCAAGACTATTATTGTTGTTTATAATTATAATTATTAATGTGAACAATATATTAGTGGGAATTAAACTCAAATCATGTGAGTATACATATAGTCTATAGCCACTATGTCAAAAACTTTTTTGTAATCATATTATATATTATTTATTATTATTATTATCATTATCATTATTATTATGATTATGATTATTCTTATTATTATTTATTTTATTAACATTTTGTTCTACAAAGAAATCAACGGAGTACACATAGAACTTTTAATTACTACACCAACGTCGTTTGTTTGTGTATAATTATTATTATTGTTGTTAATATTAATAATAATAAAACATTAATAAAAAATAAAAATAAAAATAATAATTATAATCATAATAATAAAATAGTTATAACTCAATTATTAATTGGTAATGATTTAACAATTAAAATAAAATTAAAGGTTAATTTATAGTAATATATTTATATTTAGTAACTAAAATTAATTTCATCACTAATTTATAGTTATTTAGTAACTAAAATAAAAATTGGTTAATAATTTGTAGTAATTTAGAGACCGAATACAATGATTTATTTGTATTTATTAATCAAAACTAAATCAGTTGCTAATTTTGTAATTATTTAACTACCAAAGTCGCTGTGTGTATATATTTTAGGGCATTTTTAATAAAAATAGTTGAAAAATTATTTGGTAAATTTAGTTAAAAGTTGTAAAATATTTTATTAAAAATTGAATAACTAATATGTGAGTTTCATCTCGGTAAATTTTTTTAAACCATAATATGAGCAATAAGTTAAAAATTACTAAAAGAAAGTTATCATACCCAAATGTAAATGAAATAGTTTTATCTATCAAAAATTTCATTTGTTTCATCTATAATCAAGATTAAATAATTTATCAAACACGTAAATTATGAATTATCTTTATAAGTTTTTATTAGTTGATTTCTTTTTATATTTTTAGGATAATTACATCTAAATTAAATTAAAAAGATAATGATGGTGAATTAGTTGAAAATACATAATATTGGGCTTAAATATATTTTTAGTCCTTTAAATTTTAAACAGAAAATGATATTAGTGAGATTGAAGATGTGAAAATATTTTAAGAATTATATATTTTTTTTAACTCCCAATATTTGGAAGAAAAATATTTTGGTCATTTTGTGTAAAATGAATTTTCTCTAAGAATTAAAAGGTGACCAATAATCATTCATCATTATCAATAGTTTTGGTATTCGACAAGTTGTGTTATTCATCTCTCTTCATGAAGGTTTTTTTTTAAAAGTAACAATTTATTGGAAGAAGATGGAATGAGTTTCACTCATCACTTGTTGTCATTGACGTCACTTCAGTCTTCAACGTCAATTTATCTTACTTAGATTTTGAAATATTAAAGTAAAGTGAAAATAATTAGTGTTCAAATTTATTTACAACAATCAAAACTTTATATGTATTAAATTAAATAAAGATGAAAAAAAATTCAAATTTTCAAATTCAATTTATAATTATCCAAATTTATATTACTTTTAATTCATTTAAATGGATTTATTTCAAATTCAAATTCATATTTTTGAATTTTAAATCTAATTCTTTTAATTGGATATAGATTAGATATAAATTAAAAATATTTTTGGATTATTCAAAAAAGATTTTGAATTGGATTTTGACTTGGTCCAGACCTAGGTTGAGTCAAGTCAATTCAAACCTAGGTTGAGCAAAGTCTGTCTGAGTCCAAGTCGATCTAGACCCAAGTCAACCCTAGTTGGCCCATGTGAAAGACGAGTTGAGTCGACCCAGGTCAAAGTCAAGTCGAGTCAGCTCGGGCCCATGTCGAGGCGGTCAACCAAGGCCAATGTCGACCAAAGTCAGTTCGGGTCCATGTCGATCTGAGTCGGTATAAGACCATGTTAAGCAGAGCTAGCCCGGGCCCATGTGGATCCGAATCGACCCAAGCCCATACGATCCAAGTCGACCCAGGCCCATGTCGAGTCGAGTCAGTCCAGGCCCATGTCAAGCCCGAGCCCATGTAGAGTTGAGTTAGTCCGGGCCAATGTCGATTCGAGTTGACCTGGGCCAATATTGAGCAAATTCGACCCGCATCCATGTTGATCTGGGTCGGTCCGGACCCAAGTCGAGTCAGTGGTAGAGTTGGCACCGGGCCCATGTCGAGCCAAGTCAGTAGTGGGTGAGTCGGTACCAAGCCCATGTCGAGCCAAGTCGAGTTAAGTCGACTCGGTGTATGTCGAGCCGAGTCGACCTAGGCTCATGTCAATTCGAGTCACCCCAGGACCATGTCGAGCTGAGTTAGCCCAGACCCATGTCGAGCTGAGTTAGCCCAGACCCATGTTGAGCCGAGATGGCCTGTGCCCATGTTGAGCTAAGTCGTCTCGAGCCAAAGTGAAGTCAATACCGAGCCCATTAGAGCCAAGTCGACCCAGGCCCGATCGAGTCAACCCGGACCCTTGTCGAGTTGGCTAGGTTCGTTGTTGAGTTAGGTGAGCCAAAGTCCATGTCGAGTCGAATAGACCCGAACCCATGTTGAACTGAGTCGACTATAGTCCAAATCGAAATAAATTTAATCTAATTCACAAAGTGAATTTAATCTATTTTAAATAGATTTAAAAAAATCCAAATAAATTTAAAATAGTTAAAAGGGATATAAATTCAATCTATTTGATCTAGATTGAATTTTAAAAAATCCAATCGATGAATACTTTTAATAATATTAAAGATGGAACGAGAACATTTCTTTACATGTATTAGAGATACAACATTCTTTTAGTTTCTCACCACTTAAATGCTTTTATTTATATAATTTAAACCATATGGAAAGAAATTTCTCACTACTTAATGCTTTTATTTATATAATTTAAACTATGAGGAAAAGAAATGGATATATATTAACAACATGAATCTATACTTAATACATTTAAGTAACAACTTAGTTATCATATAATTTCATGTATATAACTTAATACCATACTACTAAAAAATTACAACACAGTATTTCATAATCACTTCAATTCATTCACATAATTTTTAATATGCAAACATAATGATTTCCATTATGTCAATATATAATAGAATTCACATAATTTATACAAACTCATTTTTATTCTCAATACTTAAACAATTGTTTAAAGTATATTATTCAAAATGTATATAATTTATATGAACTATGATTATTAAATATAGAATAAGTTAAAACTAGTTGTCATCTTAGATGAAAAAAGCTATAAACTTTGTGGCACAAAGCAAATTGTGACCAAAATGGAAAGAGACATTTCGATGGCTCCACACAAAGGGTAAGTAGTGATGAACAATTGGAAAAGTGGGTGCGTTGTCGTTTCACTTAACTTTCTCTCACTTCCCAAATTGAGCATGTCTTTTTCATCTTTCTTTATCAAATGGTAACCACATTCACATAAAAAAAATATATAATAAAAACTCATTGCAAGATAACACAAATAATTAACATTTTAAAGAAAGTTTTTGGTCTTACCATTGTCACCAACAGTAAGCAGAGTTACATCGTATAAAGTGGAGGATCCGTTTGGTTTTCGTGCTTGGATTGGTGTCTGAAATTTCAGAGACACATTTCAGGAAAAAAAAAAAACACTGCTTGTTAATTATGTGTTATGCACTTATAATGTTTTGTGTGGTTGTCATTTTTTTTCACATTTCAAGAATATATGTATTCAGATTTTGTGTAGAAAGCAACAAGGGTCAACTATGTAATGATGTTAACAAAGAATGATTATTAGAGAAATATTACTTGCATTGTTGGTAATTATTGTTATGATAATGTAGTTTACCATAAGAAAATATATGATATTGACGTTTATTATATGACACTTAAGATGAGATTTTGAGTAATAGTATTTTCGTAATTAAAATCGAAGACAGATCCCGATACAAAATTAAGATTGAATAGATAAATCAAAGTTTGAGAGAAACTCTAGTTATATATTAATAATTTCAATTGCTCAATCAATTTATTGATTAGTTTAATAGAATATTAATTTATACTCATTCAGAAAACCCAATAATTTTTTAAAAGTGTATTTTCTACTCTTAAAAAAAATCCAAATCCAAACTCTCGGATTATAGGTTTAGTTAAAAATGTTTTTAAAATTAAAATTCTATCAAAATATTTTCCTACCCATTTTCACACTTTTCTTGTATGATGAATACTGAATGGAATTTTCAAGACATTAAATATATATTTTTTCATTTAATAGTTTTGAATAAAACAACTTTTATCATTAATTAATATTGGAGGATTTGTAGGAAAATATAATATACTCAATTTTTTAACATTCTCTCTTATTTGACAGAGAAAATAAAATATGATAAATAAAAAATGAGTGAAAGTGGATAAAGAGTAAAATAGAAATTAAAATATGTTTAATTGAAGAAAAAAAAAAGTAGAAAAAGGATAAAATAACGAGTGAAATAAGTGCCCGTTAATTTCAAAGTTAATTTTATGTGAAATAAATACACCAAATGTATTTTTCTCTACTTAAAACTTTTTTATCTTCTAAACAAAACCAAACACAACTGCAATTTAAACCATCAGCAAAATTAGAAATTATAATAAATTTAAATATTAAAGAGTTTTTACAAAATAAATAAATATAAGATGCATAATTTGTGATCGAATTTGAAGGTTTACTATACGGGTGGAAATAACTTGTAAATTATCCTAATTAGAAATCTCCCTTATCATTAAAGAATATATTATTTCATATGGTAAAATAAAACGAATTCAAGTATTATTTTTCCAAAATTAAATTTCGTTTGATAATAAATTAAATTAAAAAAATAGAACAAATAAAAAACAGTAAAATATTAATAACTGAAAAAAATGAATGTTGCATTTAAAAAGAGAATTATATTATAGTTTAACACAAAAATTTGATAAATAATTTCATAATCACTCAATACTTTAAAAAATATCAAACTTGAATTAAATTATATCTATGTTGCCGAATATGCTTAAACTAAGTAGAAAACACATTTAAATTAAATTATATTAATATTATATAAATTTAGCCTTTATTAATTTAAGAAATTATTATATCTTAACATATTTTTAATAATTAAAGATATATTTTGAAATTATCATATTATATTCAAGAAATTAACGTTAACAGAACCTATGCCAAACTTAAGCAGGGAAAATAAGTTTGAACTAAATTATGTCAATATTCATGTATAATTAAAAAAAAAATAACATTTAGTATTTAAACTTTGATCCAAGGGAAAATTAAATTGTAACAATGAAAGTGTAGATAAGAAGAACGTGAAATTAAAGCATCAAACACAAACAAGATGCATAAGATTTTGAAAGTCAATTTTAATTATTTTTTTATTGACAATAAATAAATAAAATTATTTAAGAGATATCTCAATTTTCTTTTACAAGATTCAACAACTACATATATTTCCAGCAGACAAAACTTCATATAGATCGTAATTGATATAGATCTAATTGTGAAACTAGGCGTATAAACATTGACGACAGTTTATTTTTATTGTATTTTTAAATTTTCTTTTTAGTGTTTTTATTTTGGTTGTTTTTAAATATAGCAATTTCTCTATTATATTCTAGGATTGAAAAGGATTTTTTTTAATGTTGGAAAATGTAATAGCACTTGTATATATAACCAACCACTAAACCATACTGTTTTCACTAAACAAAATTTGCATACCAAAACGCATACATTATACTCAATATGGGTTTATAAAACTAAGTATTTGGAAAGAAGAATATTTATCCACAATAAATACATAAACATAAAGTCTTACTTCTATTTAAAATTATCTCCTAGAGCTGCAATATTCTTTTCATTTTTATGTGTCTAGATACAATTACAACAATTATTCATACTATAAACACCAAAAGAGTAAACTATTAACAAATATAAATATATATATATATATATATATATATATATATAATTGTAAAAACAACATTAAACATACTCAAAAAGAGATTATATTCAATCTATTTTATAACATTTTATATCTACACAAGTATCTATTTAAAATAAATGAATACAATATATCAAAGATCAAATTCACAACTTTCTTTTTGAAGACTTATATTAATTTTTTATTAAATATTAATATACAATCCAGCACATTCAGTCTACAAATATCAATACATTCAGTCTACAACAAATATCAATTTTATAAGCTAGGATAAGTTTATTAATGTAAAGCTCTTTATCGACTTTTCACATGTATTCGAGATGGAACAATTCCTTGTTAATATCCCTCATCAATTCCTAACAAAATCAATAAATGTAAATTAGTGAAGAAATTTTCAAAAGAATTATCATCAATAAATTCAAGTAGCTAATCGTCCCCCACTATTGTGTCACATAATTGGTAGCTAATCATCCTCACTAATTACTTAGAGAAAGCATGATAATACCTTATGCATTAGCTACAAAACTTGTTTGTTACTTTGTAGCTTGAAATTGTGTTTGCATATAAGCTTGTAGTTATGCTTGCATATATATTTGTACTAAGCTTGCATTTGTTGTTCATGTAGTTTTATTTTCTACTTGTAGTTCTACCTTTAATTGTTTTTGAGATTTTATCTATATATATAACTATGTTTATATATGTTGTTGCATATGAGACCTTTGTGTAGCTATTGCAATGTTTTCTTACAGTGTAGGTGCATGATTTTGATTTATAGAAAAGCCTACAAATGATGAAGATGAACCATATGATCAATATCTTAAATTTTGTCTTTCTTATGTAGATAGTGATAATCTATGCAAATAGGGAGCAAATTAAGTAGATAGTGAGAATTATGTGCGGGAGGACATTTTTTTATGTCAAATATTGTTAGTTCTGGTTGAATCAAACATGTACCTTCCAATGACAAAAGAGGGAATCATAAAATGGTAGTGCATACCACTTTTGGGAATTTTTTTAGGGTGAATAGTCCAATCAACTTTTAATTCATACACACAAGGCTTTCTTTGTTACATTATTGTAGTGATTTTATGACGGTTAATCGTCTGTCCCAAGAATGCATTTTATATGTAAGGTTAAATGTATGAATGAACATTAGGACAAAGTTTATTGGTTACAATTTGACTAACCCAATCTATGTTTTAATCAATGCTTTTTAGATCTTGTTTCTAAGGTTTTATTTTTGCTTGGTCAAATTTTTTGTAATTCTCAATAAGGTAGATATGCCTTGAACTTTTTGTATAAGAATTGTAACATCTCTGAGATGCTCCAATTTATTCATTTTATTCTTTGTTGATAAAATAATATTCAGTCTTCACTCGTAAGCATTTCTACCATAACATTTTCATATGATTCCTATATAATAAATAAATAATTTTATAAGATAAGATCAATAAAAAAAAAGTAGAACCTTTCTTTTAAAACAAGTATACTTAGTGTGAAAATAAGTTAGCATTATTTCCTTACTTAATATAAGTTCCGTTTCTCTATAATACACTACAAAAAAATCAATAAATAACAACTAAATTTAAAGACAAAAAATAATTAGTCACTATATTGACTAAATTAGATATTATTTTAAAGACTAAAAAAATATTTGTATTTAAAATGATTTCTATTATCAATAAAAATTTATAAAACGATTTCTAAATTGTTATCTAAATTAGTTACAAGATTTTAGTTATTGACTCTTCTAAATTAGACTACTAGAGACTACTTTAGAATATAAAGTAGTCCATCATTAAAACCTTAGTAGTTAATGGTTAAATACCAATTTAGAAAATATTTTATAAATTTTTATTAATATATAAATTACTTTATAAATTTTTATTAATAATATAAATTACTTTAGATACCTATAATATTTTTAGCTTATAAAATGGTCTCTAATTTAATCAATATATATAGTAACTAATTATTTTGATGTTTAAAATTAATTTTTATTTAGTGATTTTTTTTATAATAATATAATTGTTATATGAGATAGTGATGAACTTGTTTTTTTGCCAAAAATAAATAAATTTTGTGAAAAAGAAAAATAAGAGTACAAAATAGGTTAGTCCATCCATTTGTTGAGTTCACCATTGATCTACTAAAAGTGGAAATATATATATATATATATATATATATATATATATATATAATTATGTAAATATGCATATTGCACATCCTCCAAATAATAAAATATAAAAAAAATAATCTTTTTAAATATATTTTTTATTTTTTAAAAAACTAGTAAATTAAAAATTAAAAATAATGATATTTATCATCATCAAATTAATAAAAATATATATTTTATATTATACGTCTTTTTAAAAACATCTTATCTTAAATTTAATTTATAAAAGTATGGAAGTCAGTTAAACTGTTTTTTATTCAAACTTAAAGTTATTTATATACATTGAATGAATAAATAAATTAATAAATTTGTAAACATAAAAAATTTAGACAAGAAAAAATATTAAAATTAATTAATAATTGAAAATTAAAATGTCACATTGAAAAGCTAATAAATACATTTATCATCACTGGAAAGTAAAAATGGAAATTTTAAATTGAATTTATTTACAAATATGAAATATTAAAATTTAAATCACAGTCTCAATTTTCAAGAGTAATATTTTTCGCATTCATATTTAATTTTTGAAGAAAAAAAATAAAATTACTTAATAGTTTTATTTACCTTTATTAGTTCCAATCAATTTAATTTTATGAAAAAGGAAACAAGTTAATTTAGTGTCAATTTGAAAAAATAAAGGGCTCACATAGAAAAAATAGTAATTAAGATTATCAAAACTAGGAAATAAAAAGTAAAAAATTTATATAATTTATCTGTTCAAAATTTATATATTTTTTATATTATCATACTATTATGAATATCTATTGGTGTTTGGCATTGTGGAGAAGTTGAAGTGGTGAGTTTAATTAGATGCAATGTTGAGAAACAGTGACGGTGGAAAAGAGTAATGGGTGGTGGTGGATGAAGATAATAACCTCTACCTTCCATCTTTCTCTGCTTCTTTCACGTGAAAATGGCGTCATTTTCTGTTTGGCTTCGCTTAAATATTCCATCTTAATACTACAAAACCCATTCCAACACTTTAATGCATGTCATATCAATAACCCTAACTAACTCAATCATTCATCTACTTTTTATTCATCTTCCTACCTATCACCTACCACTATAGACATCTTTTGCTTCATCCCTTTTTTTCTTTCCTTATTCACAAAATATGTTGAAAGAGGAGACTTTTGAAATTATAATTTATTATGTTGAATGAGCTTCTTTTTTGATAATTTAAACTGTTATGTTAAAGTTTCTTTAATTTATTTATATAAAATTTAATTTGTGACTAAAAAAGAAGTGATAATTGAAAACAAAAGTAGAATAACTTACACATGTAGACTCACGTATCTTTAAACATCCAATAATAGATTATCAATGCGTGCATCATCACAGAAAACACACGTATACTTATTGTATAACTCATGTAAAAAAATGTATGTTATATTCGTTATGTGGTTATCATCAGTAGAATTCCTCATAATAGGTTTTGAACCCGATTTCAAAGATAATTATACCTTATTTAATTGCTAAAGTATATTACTTATTTTTATAATATTAAGCTTATATTTTTCTAATTATTAGTTATTTTTATAATATTGAGATTATATCTTTCTTAATATCTAAAAATAAATTTTCAATATGTCTAATATAATTTTATATTACTTAAAAGTCGAATAAAAGTTCTCTTAACCTATCGAGTTACTTCTTAAAGACAAACTGTAAAGTAGTTACGAGCTCCAAAGCGAACAATACCTTAGATGTAGTGATTGATCTTAGTGATGTCATCTTAATGGACTTGAGGTTAGAACATTTATACTAGTAGTCTCAGTTGCTTAGGATTTGAGGCAAAAAATAATTTATGTACAATTTCCTCCCTTAACCCTCTGAGACGTCTTTTAAGGATAAAACTGTGACGGAGTTTCGAGATCCAAAGCAGATAATACCTCACATGTGACAATTGATCATAGTGATGTCATCTCAACGGACTTGAGGTTAAAACATAATATAATATTTCTGTTAACAATTAGAGTGAGAAAAATTGTTCAATTAGAATTATTTTTTGAACCATGTGATCTCATAAATAATTTCTTAATTCTTATAGTACTTCAAGAATTATTAAATCTCTTTATTTATGTCACCTATTATTATATTCTTTTTTTTTGTCTAGTTGTAGTTCTAAAAGTTAGAATTTTTATATTTTTTCAATTTTGCAAAATTTAGGATTTATCAATTGTGCAAATTTTGTATTTGTTCATCAAATTACTTTTAATCATCAATTGAGCTTTACAAAGTCTTTTTCAATATTTTAGGCATCTAAACTTTATGTCAAATTGTGAATTTTCACCTCGTTTTGCAATCACTCAATTATAAGTTCTAAAGGCAAAAGGGAAGAAATATAGACACATTAGATGACAAGGTGGAGAAAGTAATCAAGTGTTATAACTACCACAAAAGATGTCACTACAAGAAAGATTGTCCCAAAGAAAGGAATACGGATGAGATTCTCATTTCTAAAGAGAATTTGAAGATGTTGTGGTTGCATAGTTACAATTTTGTTAGGGTGTTAATGGAATCAATTTAAGACACAAAAAGGAGATGAATCATGGACTAAGGATGCACTTGTCACATTTGTTAGGCGAATTAATTCTTTGAGACCTTAAAAATGAAAGAAAGGGGTGTGGTTCTTCATAGGAATAATAAGTACGTTAACTACAAGGCAAGAAGTCACTCAAATTGAAAATGCTTCGGAGATGTTGTAACTAGATGTGAGGTATCCTCTAGAGGTTAAGAGAAATCTTTTATCAATTAACATTTTGATCTTTTGGATCTAACAACAATTTGAAGGAAGCGTCTATCCCTGTGAATAGGCATGATCAAGTAAAATTCCAAGTTATTTCTCTGAATCTGAGTAAAAGAATTAAAGAATAAAATTTAAATGCACAATATCTCAGAAACAGAATTGAAAGTAAATCTTCTGCATAATACGAAAAAACAAAGTTCATGATAAAACTTGAAATAAAACTTGAAATAAAACTTGAGAATTCTAGAATGTTGGAAGCGAATAAACTATAAACAATATTTGAATCAAAATATTATTCTAAAAGCAAATAAACCTGTGAAAAGATGAAAGCTTCAAGCAGAAATCATCAAGCTTCATAGTGGCATTTAAAAAATATAGCATTAACATTTTCTTATTTTCTTCTTCGTAATTCTTTCATTTTGCCTCCATATAGAAGAATAAACTCATTTGGGTTTATTCTCTTGTGATTTCGCCATGAATTCTGAAATTTATATTCAAGAAATTTTTATTGTTAATTGTATTCAAAATTTAGAATCAGTCACATTTATTTTGGATTCAATAAGTGTGAAGAAGGTAGGAGTTGCAGACAACTTGTCTTTCCTATTATGCAACATATAAAAAAGATTTTAGTAATTGAATGAATGAGATCCAGAAGAAGAACGTATAACTTGGCATTATTGTATTGATCATTCAATGCTCTCAAGAACTGTATGGCATGTCTTCATCTTTTCTTTGAGAAATTAGAGAAAACACTTTAGAGGAACATTTCGTCAAATATGTACGCACGTGTTTAGGTATGAAGTTATCTAATTCATCTCAAATGAATCTTAGCTTTGTGAAAAAAAACTCTGTAATGGTAATATCTCCCTATCTAAGAGAAGCATCTTCCATTTTCATAAATTTATTCAGCTTTGTCCATCCACAAGATGTTTTGTCTTATAAATGGAGACACCAAATGTACCAGCCATGAACAACCATATTATTACATTTTTTTCATGCCTAGTATGAAGAGTCTTCTTTAGGAGGCTCATCAACAATTCCATCTATAAACTTCAGCTTGTTCTTGGTGCTTTGAGTTAAGATAATATACCTATTCCATGAATGATAGATGTTAGAATCAAGAACTGTTGTGAGTTGATTTTAGATTGACACATTTTAGAAGTTTCACTTTTCTTTATGATTTTTGAATTAGCAGAATATGGTGAGAAGTTAAAGAAGATTGTCACTGGACACGAAAGTGAGAAAGTTCTCTTCTAGAAAGCAAAAGAGAAAACACAATATTATGGTGAAGATGATGAGTTGCAAAATTTAAAAGAACATAAGATAAACTGACCGAAAGAAATAGAGAATAAAAGAGCAAAATGGAAAGGCAAGACATAAAGGATGAATGGAAAAGATGAAGAGATAAGAGAAGCTTATGGAAAATGAAGGGAAGAACACGCCAATTGGAATGATGAAGGATTCCAATATGAGTGGTGAAGAGTCGTCACTTGGAGTATGCCCTCACAAAATAAAACCCAAGAACTTTTAGGAGAACAAAGCTCACTAATCACTCAAGCAAAGTTTTTTTTTTCTATATTCAAATTCAAGGTCCAAATACAAGAGGCAATGCACACTATTTATAGGAGATGGTGCCTTGGTGGGCAAGAGTGAGAGGAGAGAGGAGAAGGGGGCGGGGTTAGGCCTAGGTGAGGTGCCGCCCAAGCAAGCCTTCCTTCTAGAAACTAGGTTAAGGGGCAGTTTAGGGAGAGGCTTTCTAGAAGCTAGGTTTTAGGTGGGTTTTGCACAAGTCCAATATACTAAGTACACCCCCTTCTAGCTTATTATTCTAATTGAAGTCCAAAGTCAACCCAATTTATTTACTTAACTTGTCTTGTAAGAAGATTAGAGAGAAGAACAGCTGGTATTCTTGTTCATTTCCGGTACTCTCTCTGTTGAGGTTCTTTCGAGATTTGGTAGGACCTTGTCTTGTATGTTAAGATAACTGACCTATCTGTGAAAAGTCGATGGTGTCCTTAATCATATGCTTGTCAAATTGGGTTGTATCAAGAATCGTAAAGATAAAATATAACTTTATAAAAGAAGAAAGATATTATAGATTCTTCACTCATGCTAAGAAGTGAAAAGAAACAAAAAAAAATAAAAATAAAAAAGAAAAATAAATAGACACTTGCAACATAGTTCTTCAAATAAAATAAAGAGGTCTTATACTATGTTAAAAAGCCATGTGTAAGAACAATCATAAAAGATAAAAATATTCAAAAATATTGTTGTCAAGAAACAAGATTGTAAAAAATATAAAAAAAAGTAAAAACATAAGCTAAAAAATAAATAAAAAATATTGAATTATAATTAAAAAAAACATGTCCATATAAATAACAGAATTGATTTATATGTAACAGACAAAATAGAAAACAAAAAATCAAAAGAGTGTTGTAACATGATGTGAGAATGGTATAAATGAACAATTTGCAAGTAGGGAAATTAAGCCTTAAGGGAATCATGCAAAAATTTGATTTCTTTTGTTTTTTTCAAAAATTTTTGAGATTAATGTTTCGAATATTGTAAGCTAGTTAAAAAATTCTATTATTCAGATCTTAAGATTAATATGAATTATGAATATTTAATGTGTTTAAAACTCATAAATTTTAAAATATATCTAGTATTACCAAGTTGTTTAAAAAAATATAGAATAATATACATTTTTAGTTATGAAGTTTATTTAAATAAGACTTTAGAATAAGATCCAGCAAAATACATTATTATTTACATTAAAAAATATATTATTATAAAGTTGAATTCATATGTAATAATTGATGATTTTTATAATATTATTAAATATCATTAAAAAACTAAATGTATTAGGTATGTACTTGATTTCATATATTATTGTTTATGTTGATTTAAATTTATGTAAAAAAAATATAATTTGGTAGTGATTTTGTTGTATTGGAAGGAACTTCATTTTACTTATCACTACAATTAGTTATTTTATTGTTCTAGTTATCTTTACTTGGAGAAGATTTAACATAGTTAAGTTAGTTATTCCTCTTGTAACTAAATATAAATTTGCTATCTCTTTTCAGATAAAGCTTGATTAGGTGCACTTGAACATAATTGTATAGAAAAAAAATTATGAATTATCTTTATTAAACAAAGTTGTGCATATATTAATTATATTATTTAGTTTCACCCCTCCCTACAAAAATAATTGAAAATTATATACTTGTATTATATATTCTTCATTAGTAGTGTCTAAACATTTATTTTCTGAGAGTCCGTAAGAAAACTAATATGTTAAAAAAAAATTAAAAAATGAATAATATGGTTATAGTTTATTTTTATCTTTTTTTTTTCTTTTAAGCTGTCTTGCCATTCTTTTTCTGCATTAAGTTGGCTTTTTGTTAATAATAGAAAAGTAGAAAGGAAGAAATGGAATTGATGCCATATGATTGGAAGAATGAATTGAAATCATAAATAAACTGAAAAAATGTATATTAAAAATGATCTTCTGAACCTTTAAAATATCTTTATCCTTCTTTTTCTAGCCACATGCTCATTTCCACATGTTTTCTTTCTCTTCATCACTAATGATTCTATGTGAACAAAGCCTGCAAACCACTGTTCATTGTCGCGAATCCAACAAAACAGCTTACATAAGCTAGAGATCATATCAATAATTAAGTAAACAAAGCAACATATTTAAATAACAACACTCAATTCCCACGTGAATAATGAGCCTCTCAAACCAATACATAACAGATTTTCAATACTTATGTAAATCAAAACATTATATTGCATTTACTATGATTCTAATCTCCAAAGAAAGCTAAATATAGTATGACAATAGTACATGATTTGCAACAGTAAATTTTGCTTCCTAAATTTGTCATATTGACTCTTGGCTAAAAGGTCTTTGGTCCATTTTCCATTTCACACTCCAAATATCTCCATCTGAAAGCATTGCCATTATTCCAACCACACTATTCATTTACAAAGCTATCATAATTGTAACAACTCACTGTAAAGATTAAGATTAACGTGCAAAGATGATTATATTGAAGAAGGGGCTGTAAGACACTTATGTACAATTATTATTATAATAATTACAAAGTGATACAATAATCACATAATTATATTCCATCTCCTTTGTGGCTCTTCATCTCATCCACCCCAATGAAAAAATGTAACATGAAAAACAAAAAGGATATAAGCTACAAAATTTTCTTTTTTTTTCTTTCTTCTCTGTATTTTCTGCAATTTGGTTTTGTTTAAACTTCTTGAGAGTTGTCTGGGGAGGAAAGAGGAAAGCAGGTGTCTTCACCACCGGTGTTCCATAGAAAATGAGCATAGTTAGCAGCATAGAAGGAGTTATCAGGATCAGCTGAAACGGCCTCCAAATAAGTTTCTTCTGCAGCCCACAAATCGTTCTTTACTTTCCACAGAAAGGTGGCGTATTTATTGTATGCCTCTGCATCTGGTGGCTCCACCTCTATTGCTTTCTTGAAGTACTCTTCAGCTCTGTGTTCAAACCACAACTCAATTGTTAGTCAATAACACAACCACTTATCACATGTAGGTTAAATTGCAACTGCAAGCTACAAGATTCAATTAATTAGTTAAATAGATCTTGTTTACATTTCATCATAGTCCATTGTATGTGCATAAAAGTAAAAGTCAACAAGGTTACGTGTTAGATCTTCCTAGTTCAGCACGTGCATGATCATGGGAGGAAGTCCTGCACGCGGGGAAGACGATGGCTCTTGCTCACAAATCAGTGGTGTAGGTAAATCACACCACATACTCAACCATCAATATTCAATTGGACAAAAAGCGATTTGTTTATCTTTTCTTTTTAAGGTTACATCTCCAACCCAAAAAATAATAATAATAAACTGCACTATCAGAGTGACATCTTTGAAAATAATAGAATAATAGTACCCATAATTCAATACATCTTAATAGCCGCACACGTATTTGTAAATTGCATTCTAACCATAAGAACAGTTAAAATACTATTATTATTTTAACCAAATAATTACTAATTTTTTTGACAAAACTAATTGCATAATTTTCAGTGATATGTTAATAAATATACAAAAAATTGTGTCAATGGTATAAATTTGGAAAATTTTCACTTCTTATATAATATTTCCATAATTTTCAATAATGTGTTAGTAAAATATACTAAAAATTGTGTTCTTTGATCAGAAGTTATTGCTACAAGTTAAAAGGATTTTGTTTGGATGAAGAAGACATTTTTGTAAGAGACAATTGAACACTATTACTAGCACCGAAAGTGTTACAGTAAATATCTAATTGAATAACATATTTAGGATTAGACTTTGAAATTCTATTTAAACTGTAACAACTCCACTTGAGTTTATCTAAATAATTCATGACTATGGCTTAGCAATGAAACATTCTCATAAAATAATATATGAATCAGTAAAAGTAAGATGAAAAGGAGTCAAAAAAATAAATTTTAAGGAGAAATAATGAAAGTAAAGCATGTTTGATAGATATTAACCTGTCATAATCGTGTGCTACGAGGTACAGGAACTGGGCATAGTTGGAAAGAAGAAGAGTGTTCTTAGGATCCTGAGACAACCCTGTTTGATACACAAGCTCTGTTCTCAGATACTCTGCATAGTCATCGGATTCGATCCTCACCATCACCGGCGAAACGAACCTTCTCATGGCATCACGATCCAAACCCTCACCTCTCAAACTCACCTCCATTCTCGAAGCTTCTTCCACCATCGCGTTCCAAAGCTTCCCCTCTTCCTCCTCTTGTTCCAACACCGACTCTGTTTCCCCTGTTTTGCAAACCTGCGACGAAGCACCATTGGGGAACACCGTGCCGTACCGGTCCGACCGATCAAACCGGCCATCACCGTCGGTGCTATTCGCCGCAGGACGCACCCTCCCGCCTCCTCCATTGCCGCCGCCGACGGAGGCGGTGTTCTTCCCGTTGGAAACAGAGAACGTCTTCACGGCAGAGGAATCAATGGTATGAGTGTGACCCCTTTGGTCGTGAACCTCCACGACAGTGGTTACCGGCGGTGGGGCCACGGTGGCGATCGCGGCGTTGTGCCCCATTGAGTAAACAGTAAAATTCGCAAGTAAAATCATTACATACATCATGAGAGTCGGCGTGTGAGAGAAAACTTGCTGAAACAACCACACGAAGGACGCGTGCATTTCGTTCTGTACGCGTTGGAGAATCCCTTGCAGATCTTCGTAGAAGAGAACCTCCCTCATTTGAAGAGTGTAACTATGGAGTTCTCTGATTATAAAAACCATAGAAGAGAACGCTTTCTTCACAGAGCAATAAGCAGATTCCCCTGCGTCTCTGAACCCTTCCTTCCACTGCAGCTTCTTCTTAATTATCCTCAACGAAAACGGAAGCTCCATGCTGTTCGCTTTGCGTTCAATATTCGCCGGAATAATCTCCTCCGGCGGTTCAAACTCCTCGGCGAAACTCACCAACGGAGAAATCTCTTGAAAATCCTCGGATTCCGAATCGTTGTCATTGGCGGCGTCACACGAGAGTTGAAACTTGAGCGCGAGATCCTCTATCTTCTTCGCGAACTCTTCGTCCGAGAAAGGCTCCAAGCTTGAGCTGCACGCTCTCGGCATCCTCCCCCTGCGCGTGAAAAGCGCGTGGTGATCGAACGACTTCGTCTTTCGAAGAAGGCGCGTGGATTTAGGGAAGAGGTTGGAGCGGTGCACGACGCCGCAAACGATGGTTCGGGGCTTGGAGGAAGGGGAAGAGATTGCAGAGGCGAGAGTTTGTGAAGAGGAAGGAGAATGAGGAAGAACGGGTTGCGACAATTGCATAACCTTGAGTCCCATAACGACGTGGTAAAACGAAACCTGTGAATGAAAATCACTACTATTCCCTTTTAAGAAGAGAGAAGTGTTCCTTTTAGCTCACTCCAACCTACACCACAAAACGAAACAGATTCATCGATAACCGCCACAAAGTAACACGAAATTCCTGCATTTCATTGGAATTCACCAGGTAATGATTACAACTTCCACGGAAAACGGATCTGAGAATATAACGGTGTCCAAGAAAATCCAACAGTGAATGAATTAATGAACGAACTTACCCACTGCAACTACGCGGGTTCGCGGGCTTGGGGTTCTGTTTTCTATGAGACGCCGGCGATAGTTTTCCGACGAGTGTGATGGCGGAGGCGAAGCGCAAGGGTTGCGGCTTCAGTTTAAATCAGAAGGGGTAAATGGGGAATGCGGAGGAATATATAGGGCAAAGGGAAAATGTGAGAGAAGATGGAGAAAAATATCAGAGGGTGGTGACCGGTTGCTACGGTAGTGGTGCCATTCTATCTCATGCAAACCGCCATCAAGTCTTACAGCTGCATCTGGTTCCCAGTCTTCACGTGGGTCCCTTCCTGTCATTGTTCTCCACTGCCATAAGCTGATTTTTCCCCAATCTTTTTACAACATGAAAATTCACTTTAACACAAAAAAAATATCAAAATTTAAAACAAACTTTTACATGAATCTCACTTCTATTCTCGCTTTTCCCCAATTTGGTGACAAAATCCTCTTAATATTAATATAATACAATATCACAAACATTTTAATGAATAACTTTGTTTATGAAGTAAATATTTTAATTTCAATAAAGTTGTGATTATGACTTGCTAAGCATGAAACATTTTACGCAAAAAAAAAAAAGTTCCCTTCTTCACAGTTCCAAAAGGTTTAGGATCATGTGAATCTTTTCCCAACTAAATATTTGATTTATAAGGTATTCATATACTTTTATTGCTAAGATTTGGAAATAATATTGTTCCATGAATACTTTTTATTATCTACACCTAATCTTGTATCCATCATAAATTACAAATAATTAGAATTCACTAGTTTGATTTGTTGTCGGTAAAAATAGTGTACTTTAAGTAAGTATTAAATGGTGAAGTAGTTTACAGTGTAGATATTATTTTAACATTAAAAATTCATAATTATGACTGATTCACCATTACTAAAGTTAAGATGAATTAATAGAATTGAATTACTTTCCACCTTTTCTCCTATTTTTCTATAAAGTGGCATTAAAAATATCTAAAGAGGTGTGGTTGTTTGAGATGGAAGAAATGAGTCCGATGCGGCTTCTATCACGGGACATGGTGGATCCGATCTGGCCGTTAAGGTTCTGCCACGTGTCCAGAATCGCAGTGACTTTTGGTGGCATTGGCAAAAGGTCGTGAAAATACGTGATTCATCACCAACCCTTCTTTCCTCAACGACCCTACTGTAGGACACGTATCCCTTTGCCCTTAAAATATCATTAACACTTTTCTTCTTTGTCGTTGTTTAGCAAAATTAACTACGAAAGTATTTTAAAAAGATTGAAAACGCAATAAGAATCAAGAGACGTATAAATGAAATAAATAAATAAATAGTGAAAATTGAAATGTCTTCCAAAACAAACGTGAGTGAGAGGCAAAGGAAGAAGTGACTTGCAGTTGTAAGCTGGAACGATCCCTTCTAAACATTAATAAAAGCTTAATTAAACTTTGTTTATTTTTTGTTAAAAGAAATTATAATAGTTGTCCCCTTATTTAAAAAATGTTGATAAATAATGTAAAATCGACAACTTAGAAGTTAGTGAAGATATCATCACGCTGCATAAGACAAAAATTAATTCCGTCCCTTCAGGTAAGGTAATTAACAAAATATTTCATTTCTACGTTGTGAAATTCATCTATTTCGAAAGGTTGGTGCTGCATAATATATATGTCATTAACCATTTTAAGTTCAGCACGTCAAAATTGTTTTGTTTGATGGTGGGTATAATTA
This sequence comes from Phaseolus lunatus, assembly GCA_013389735.1. Classification (NCBI taxonomy): domain Eukaryota; kingdom Viridiplantae; phylum Streptophyta; class Magnoliopsida; order Fabales; family Fabaceae; genus Phaseolus; species Phaseolus lunatus. The sequence continues at coordinate 22,722,891 of CM023862.1, read as the reverse complement.
TTTTTTAAGAAAAATATGTGTAAATTATTGAATTTAATTATACACATGCACTAAATTATGTATACAATGTAATCTAATTTTCGAAGTTACCTATAACTATTGTTATATATATATATATATATATATATATATATATATATATATATATATATATATATATATATATATATATATATATATATATATATGCTGTGGGAGATCATGATGGTTTACTTTTAACGTCTCAATATCTGTCCAAGCATATTCGCACCAAAAGAAAAGCTTAGAAAAGTCACATTGTGACACAAATCTACACTATTATAGCAAAATATACATTCATTCATCACCTTACTCCACAAGTTATTGACTAGGAAAAATAGGGTAAAATAATTCTAGAAGTTTATTGGATAATAAATTTCATTTCATATATTTTTTATATTTTATATTTTCATCCTTTTTTTTCCTTTTACTAAATAAAATATATAAAATTAATATGATATGAGAGTCATTTAAAGTATGTCTTATTTAGATTTATTAATTTATCATGTTACTTGTTATTGAGTTGTTATTAGATCATTCATAAATATATAATATCACATACGAGTTGTTAAAATCTAGACGTGAGAGATGTATCTTAGAGTCGACTAACAAATAAGAATATTTTATAATATATAAAAGAGTTTAAATCTCAAAATTTTTTTATAAAGATAAATTAATTTTAAAGGTATTTTTTTAATAAAATTCGTTAAATAAAAATAAGAAGATGTTTGCAATGATGATAAATGTAAAAAAAAAAAAAAGTAAGAAGATGTTTATTTTATTTAAGTAGTGGAAGCAATTTGGACGTATGGGAGTTTTTTGAATGTTTAATTAGTGAATGGATAATCAAGATTTGACGGGGCAATAAAAATCAATGAAAAAATCTAAAACTTTGGTTGGGAGAAGGAAAGAGGGTGAGAAACCAACGGTGCAGAATGAAATGCAGAATAAAGTGAAAATAAGGCCAAGTTGCTGCCATAGCTGGGTGCATGAGGAAGACAGGAGAACCAAATCAACGGCTAAAAGTGTGACATTTTTTTAATTCAACGGTCCAGATTGTTTTGAATGCAGTATTTGTTTGTTGATAGTAATGAAGGGATAGATTCTTTCCTATTTTGTCGTAATGAATTATTTGAATGATATCATTTTAAAATACACGCATGCATCTCTATTGATTCATCTTTTAGTTGGGAAGCATTTTACCACCAAATTGTGCAACATTTTTTTTTACAATTAAAAAATGAGATAATAAATAGTTTGACGAAGAAAGATAAATATAAAGTATTATAGAAATTATTACACATGCACCACTCTTGCATGGGAAGAAATTTATGGAATGTACCAAAACATGAATGAAGTCCACATGCAACTTCTTTGTTCATTTTACTTTTCTTTTCTACCTTTGATTGCAAATTTGGTCTTTTTTTTATTCAGTACTATCACTGACAACCAAACATCGCAATCAAATCTTCCGTCTTAAACATTAGATTATAATTACACTAATTAACATCTTCATTATTTTATTTCACTTCTCATTAACAACATGTGGGATAATGACTCTCTAAATATATAATATGTATTTAAAAGGATATTCTCCCATAAAGTGGTTCGCAATATCAATATACTGTTCTATATTTTTCTAATATTTTGAGTAAATTTGAGACTTTTTTAAAAAAAATTATGTCGTATCTAACAAGTACATAGCAACACTATTGTTTTGATATGCATGCGATCAGAGAGCACATGATTCATAACTGGCTTTATTTTTTAGCCGTCAAAGAGTTATGGTGGGTTAGACCTAGTGGGCCCAATTTGGGCTGAGTTGGGTCACTGTTATGTGGACCCAATCAAAAGAAACAAAAGGTTTGAGTTGTTAGAGTCGAGCTGTCACAAACCCCAGTGACCACTGATGCTATCTAGATGACTAATAGTACTTAATCATAAATAAAAGAGTTAATCACTTTTGTCAAATTGATTTTTATTTTTAATTTAAACATTAAATGTTTTATATACTTGTATTAAAAAATATTAAAATAAATCATAATAAATTTTTCTAGTAAAAATAAATTTTTAATATAAATTTAGATGTTAGAATATTTCACATTAACTCATTATTAATATTGGTGTTGTAATATTATAATATATTTAATATAAAAATAACAATTTTAATTATTTTTTTATTATAAATATTCAGAAAATCTAAATTTTAAATTAAAGATAAAAATTAATTTCGTGTTATAGAACGAAAAATATATTTAATTTAAATTAAATTATATATTAATTAACTTAAAAATTTAAAATTATATATTAATAAATCGTTTTTTTTTATGAATATTAATTATGTCTCCTCAAATTTAAATATTATGTATTGAAAAATATAATTGATAAATAAAATTCTTTTAAAAACAATGGAATAAGGTTTTCAATTTGAATTTATGAGGTTAGTCAAATGATGTAGTTTAGTCGATTTATGCTATAGTTGATTTTGTGAGGGATGTCATGATTTGTATAAGGGTTGGACCACCCATAAAATGATTCATATTTAATTTATTGTTTATTGTTTTGATATAAAAAAAACAAAAATCATTAACTTACTATTATTAATTAAGGTAAATTATATGACAATGGTGTACCATTGTGTACCATGTTTTTGGTTGTGTCAAGGATTCTCCTCCTATTGGTTCTAAAAACTACTTATTCCATCTATGACTCTTTTTTTTCAAAGAAGAGATAAGCTCTTTTGACAATTGACTTCCCTAAATTCTTGGCAATAAATCAGTCTGAAAAACTGTAGCATTAATTTTCTGTGTCTGGTTCAAATAACTCAAGTGGGAACACGAAGAGTATTTATATACAAACGTTTAAATTTTGGTGAATTTCAGAATGGACAAATAAATGAGTTTCAATCATGGTTAAACATATCGAGCTTATACATGTTTGGAACACAGTTATTACGTAATGAAAAATCTATGATTTTTTTTTTCTCAGCAAATGAAAAAAAAAAAAATTTATCAGATCACTGGAGTAATGGTCTTGCAAATGAAATTAATTTTTAATATAGGAAAAAACTAATTATTTGAGAGAGAAAAAATTATACGTGACCATCTCAATTTTTTAAAAAAATTATTGCATAAATTAAAATAGGAGGATCTTCAATTTATTTCATAATAAAAATTAAATTAGGAGAATTTCCAATTTATTTTCTAATGCACGTAATTTAGTTTTAATAAATATCAATGAATAAAATTAAATATAATAAAAATAAAAAAGAATTATGAAATGTATAGGAGAAAAAAATTAAGATACCCTTTTTTGTATTTTTTTCCATTCTTGCTCAGTTCATTCTCTCTTTTTTCTCTCTTTTCAATAGTAAATTACAAATACATTAGTTCTTCTCATTTCTCACTCAGTTCACTTGTTCTGTTATATTTTAAAAAAGGTCAATCTTTCATTACTCACTTGACAATGCAATATTAGTGTTATAGTATATTACTTTTTATAAATGAACTTTACATGTTTCTCATGAAAAGATGTTTTTACCTGTGAAGAATGTTTGGAATATAATAATCTGAATAATTATATTTTATCTTCTTTTTCAAGTCGTTACATAATTAATTTAAGTGTTTTTGTTTTTTAAAATACTTTTATATGAAAATTCTTTTTCCAGCCAATTAAAAACCCTTATTATAAATTATAAACCCTTATTAATTTTACATCGCAAATCGAAACTTACATGTGTCTTGGGTGCTTAAAATAGTCCACAATTCAAAAAGTTTATTAGAAACTGATTATTACAAATCCGTTTAATAAATACATGTCAATTTTCAAAACATATCCATGAATAAAAATATGAGTAATGAATAATTATTTAATATATTCTTAATTATATTCATTAATCTTTTATAATTTTTTTATTAGCATGTATATTGTATTGTCAATTGTGGATAAATGCCCAATTTTTTAAGAAATTTAGCAAATGAATCTAGGTGTTGTCAAGTTTCATCATACATTTTCTAGCATGCATCATCTCTATAGACCTATAAATTTCATTTTTTTTAACTATTTTTTTACTTCTTTCAAATAAATTTTCAAGGCATAACTACTCAAGATTTCTCACGCAATAAGTAGACATAATCATAATGTGAATAACCATCAATAAAGTTGATGGAGTACCTTTTATATTAGTAAAATCAACATCCAATGGTTCACAAATGTCAATGTGCACTATTTCAAAAAGTTGAGTACTTCTTTTAGCTCCTTTCTTTGTGTGTTTTGTTTGTTTCCCTTTTATACAATCCACACAAATATTTATATCAGTAAAATCTAGATTTTGAAGATTTTCATTCCTTATTACCACCATTTCTTCATAAATGTAACTCAAGTGTTTATGTCATAAGAAGACAAAACATTCATTTATTACATTCCGTGTCAACCTTATGATGTATAAGTGTTTCAACATATAAACCATCCCAATTCAATTTATATAAAACATCACAAAGATTATCAATACCAATGAGATGATTGTGCTTAAACAAACCGAAACATCCGTTACCAAAATTAAAAGTATCTAGTAAAACATCAAGCTTATACAACGAAAACAAATTCCTAGATAAACTAGGTACATAAAGGGTTTCTAATAAATCAAAATGATGTATAGTGTTAAGGATTAATGACAAGTCATGATTGTTTTTACTGGAGGTTTCACTTTATTTTCGTGAGACAATATTTTGATTTGGCCTTATGGTTTGAATCATAAATAATATCTACATGTATTAGAAACATGAATCATAGACTCAGAATCAATTCACCATGTATTATGGGGAATTTGATGTAAACTTGATTCAAAACATACATAAACATTAATTAAGTTTACCCTTCTTTTCAGACCAAGTCTTACATTTTGGACGTTTTTACTCGAAATGTCCAAATTTTCCACAAAAATAACAACTATTGCCCTTTAATTCTTTCTTTTGGATTTTCATTGATGTTTGATTAAGCTTTAATAGCCCTTTGTCCTTATCCTGTTTGTTCAAAAATTTATTTCTAACTCCTTTATTTTCATACCCACCATACATAAAAACTTCTAAATTTCATAATTAGAGTTTATAAAATGGGAGAAAACATATGAGGAAAATAACATAATCTTAAAATCAAAGCTCTCACACCACATGTGAAAACATAGTGTAAAAGTATAACAATTTTCGATAACTGTATAATATAGAAATTGTAGAAACTTGATATAAGACTGCAATTTAAAACTGTATAGTCAAGTGGATAATTCAATAATTATTTGATATAAGAATGCATTTTAAAATTGAATAATTAGGTCAACAATTCTAACAATCAAGAGTCATTCTATATTTTTGACAACTCCAAAAAAGATGGAAGATGATTTGGTGCAACTTGTAATTATCCTTGAGGAGGAAATGAACCTCAAAATTTCTTTCTTCTCATAGTCTTTGCATGTTGTATTTAAAATATAAATAAAAGAAGGTTTACAAATTGATTTTCAAAGTAAGTATTTTTTTTTCTTTGACATGTGATAATTTGGTTTATTAATATTCCGATCTTAAGTATGTTGAAATTATATCACTAGGATTAATCTTCTCACCTGATGTATTGTTTGTTTTAGAATTCATAATTTTATAACAATTTTATCTTAATATATATATATATATATATATATATATATATATGAAAATAGAAACATACTTTAAAGACAAATCCTAATTTTTTTAGTATCAATTTGAGGCTTGTTCCATTTCATTTCTAGTAAAAACTATTAATTTCAAGATCAAATTAATCTTCTTTGCAGAAATCAATAAGAGAAAAAAAGAGCAAAACTAAATCTAGATGCAAATACTAAGATGTGACAATTCATGTGTATGGGTGTATCTGTGTCGAGGAATGAAGCAAAGAGAAGCAAGAGAGCATGGACAAAGGATGGCATATGATCAAACCAAACAAACAGAGTTTACAAAAACAAAAGGCCAAATGAAGTGTCACTCAGTAACAACTAATGTATTTCAGAAGAAGAAACCAAATAATAATGCAACATTTTCACCCAAACAAACATGCACATATCTCTTTGGAAGCAGTGCAGTAAGAACATGGGAGTAGCATGCTACATGCATCAAACAATATGTTTCAACGTCTCACGTAGGCCACAGACCTAAAATTTGTTGAACCCTATGAATAAAGATAGCAAAGAAGGACATTCTTCAAATATTTTACTACTTTTTTATGATTTTTGTATTTTTATCACATTACATCTGTATTACCTTTTTCTTCTCTTTCTTTATGTTTAATTGCATTTTTAGTTCTTATATATAATAATTTTGTGTTGATTAGGTCTTCAAATATCACAATCATGTGATTTTGATCATCTAGGTTTCAATTGTGCCAATTAAACATCTTTGTATAAGTTAAATATATTGATATAACATTATGGTTAAAATCATTTTAATTTTGAAACCTGGAGAAGTGTTGATAATGTTAAGCCAATTACATGTGACAAAAAATTAACAACTCTACCTTTTCCTGATTGGTTTCACACATGAAATGAAAACATGGCACAAAGCATGTTTCTGCTAGCTACCATACAGTTGCTGACAATTCTGCCACTCTCAAATTTTACTTTGTTGACTAATTTGTCACTATAAATCACTCACCTGTTGCATTATTATTTTTTGCATTTTTACATGTTATAATACTATTTTTAAAAGAAAACGTTAAGAAATTTTAATTTTAATGAGTAATGAGCATTTCACATGAATAATTAATACAACATCTTAAAAACAATGATAAATATAGAAATTTTCTTTATTATATATTATTTTTCAATGTGGGATCAAAGTCAAGTGAATTTTGCATAAATATATTCTCTGTTAATTAATTCATCAATGTGTAAAAATATATATTTTCAGAACAAAATGATCGTAGAACAACTAAACAATAAATCAAACAATAGCTAAATCACACATCGTTATTAAAAAAATAATAAAGGAATTAAAAATCATAGAAAGGTGCAATACAAATAATATTTTTTAATAAAAAAATTCACGTTTTTCTCTTAACAAGTTACTGGGAATATATATATTTTTTATTCTAGGCGTAAATTTGTTGTTATTATATTAGATATTGTGGTGTATTGTTAAAACTTAAACTTTTAGTATTATAAAGTTATCATATTATGTTTTCATTATTATTAATATTATTATTAGTTTAATCAGAACTAAATTAATAAAGTTTGAATAAGTACTTAGTTTGAAGAGACGTGTAAAAATTCAACACAGATAATCCTCACATTATAAAATATTAAAAGCTGCAATGTTTTTTGTTTTTATATTTTATTAATTGTATATATATCAGTTAACAAAATAAAAATAAAGATTGAAATGAGTTCAAGTTACCCTTTCTATGAGGGCAATGATTTCTGCTCTATGTTAGTGCTCAAACTGTAGTGTCCCAATTTTGTGGAGTGCCTTAAAACTGTAGGGTATCTGCCAGGCACTTGTCCTGCAATATTTCCACTCAGTACCTGTTTTAATTAATAGCTCAAATTTGATTTCTTCTTAAACGTGTTAGGAAGGTGTCATTCTCATCTTCAATCATCATTAATATTTAATTTCATTGATATTTAGAGGCTATTTTTCAATTTTTTTACTAATAATAATTAATATCAATTGAATTTTTTTTCATTAATCACCGTTGATAAAATATTTTATCGTAACTATTTTTATCTAAAAAATCTATATTTTTTAAAATTAAGTTTAATTTCACTTGAACCAACTTGATCTACTGTATGTTAAACAAATCAGATTTATTTTTAAAAAGTCAACTCTAAGTCAGATTTATTTACTGACATATTGCTTTTTATTTAAAGATTTAGTTTGATCTTCATAAAATATTATATGGATTTGAAATTGTTTATATTCTATTGGATAAATTGATTTATCGACAACAATTTTACAAAACACAGTTTATATTGGTCGTTATTTTTTTAAATCAGTTTCAAATAGTTCACACAGAAAATGTAAAGTTGATAAAAGATGGAATTTTTTTCTATAAATTAATGAAAGAATAAAAAATCACGTTCTTAATGTCATTAAAAGCGTTTAATTAAGTAAAATAATTTCACACATAATATTTCTAAAATGCATTACTTTTGGAATATTCAGATAATGTAAAGACAACCTTGTTATATTAGCGTGCATGTTTGAAAATATTATTTTGGACAAATAATTATTTATTTTTCAAAGACTTTAATACAATTTATAAAAACAATAGATTTTTTTTTAGCTTATGCCTTAGAACCACAAATTAGCATTGCTGCATATAATTTTTGACTAAAAATAATTTAAGAATATGAAGTGAAATTATACACATTTTTGTGTTTAAACAATATTTCCATTGTGTGAAAACAATTATTCGCATTTATAGAAATGGACAACGAAAGATATTGGTTGTATTACAAAAACTAAGTATAGAAAGCAAATTTGTATACGCTCACTTATATAAACCCAAAGCTAAGATATTTATAAGCCATATAATTTCTTTAATTACACAATTTATTTAATACATTATTACAACTCTATTTCCTTTACTTTTGTATTACTTACATCATTAAATTTATTTTTATTAACCTTTAAAATATAAAAAATAAAAAATTTCTTTAACAAAACGAAAAAAAAAAACTCTCAATAAGTAATAACCTATACTGTAATGAGACCAAATAAATCAATTTAACTGGAAAATGTATATAATTCATACGAATAATAAAATTGGTCTTAAATTAGTGAACTGTTGCATAATAAGTTTAAATAATTTTTTTAAATAGATACTATTTAGATGTTATTTTAATTTTTTCCCTAAAAGTAAAACAATTGGAATATTTGTTATTTTTTTTGTAAAACTTGTTTTTTAAAAAAACTTATATTATATATTGTTGAACTTTAAACTTAAATAATATAAAATATTTAAAAACTCATATAAAATGTGTTATTTTTTATTTTTTGTGTTATGATAATATAATATTATATTTTTCTAAAGTTTTGTTTATTTCTTTTATCAATAAGATATATAAAATAAAACGAAATATTTAATGAGTGTTTTAACCTGTAATCAAATTGTTTAAAAATTAGTATGCTTCTTTACTGACCTCTATTATTAACATTACAAGAAAAAATTAAATATAAACTAATTTTAGAGATTAAAAATAATTAATTACTATATTGATTAAATTAGAGAAAAAAAAATTGGTTTCTAAATTAGTTTATATTATTATTTAATAGTTTCTAAATTGATTTCTAAATTGGAAAATATGTATTATATTTTCATTCTTTTGTAAATAAAGAAGTGTACTAAAAGAATATATTAAAATATGAATCATGGAATAATATTTAGATTTATAATTATAAATGTATGATATTATAAAAGTATTTAATCATATTCAATATACAAATAATACTATACAATAATAAAATATTAACAAAATTAATGCAAGTAAGTTGGAGAGTGAGCACAACAAAATAGTGAGCAAAAACTATAGGTTGTACTAGAATGGATCTACAGGAATTGACAAACTTAAATATTATGCTTGCCTCCACACTTTTCACAGGCTTCTTGTATTAAAGATTATTGTGGTGGTCAAACTTCAGACGTCGACAGTACACATCAGTAGTGTACAGTAGAGGTCGGTATAGTAGGACCCACAAAAGGGTCCCCAGAATTTACACGGGTTGGGTATTATGTTAGAGAAAGTCCGATTCACAGATATACCTTGCATGCAAAACGTGTATAAGACATTTGGGTCTAGCACAAATAGATTACTCCTAAGGGCGCCAATGCTCAAGAGCATTAGGGTTATCAGTGAAAGCTGCATACAAGGCACGTGAGAAATTAGGGCACTTATTAGAACGAGTTAGTCTCGCGGCGCTGGTACACATGTTGTAACCCTAACGGCCATACCGTTAGATATGCACTCCAGAAAAAGAATGTTGCCATGAGTGTTGCACTCTAAGAAAGGAATGTTGCCACGGGAGTTGCACTAAGACTGTGCGATGGTATCCCGAAAAGGTAACCCTAAATTCGCTAGAGGCAAGGCTTTGGCAAGAGAATGTCAGCAGCAGGTTACCTAGAAGCAATTATATAAGGGGGGTAAACCCTAAGGTAAAGGCACGCAGTCTTCTACGCAAGACATAGTTTTTACACACACATATTATAAGCTTAAGCACTTTTACTTGTTTAATGTTTCTTGCCCTATATTGACTTGAGCGTCGAAGTGCAGTTATAGATAGGGCCCCCTCTGTCTCAACGGAGCCATACTTTGGAGAACTACCACGAAGATAGGAGGAGCCACCATCTATCTCAGAGTCAACGGCGGCTGAGTCAACCGGCAAGAACAATTATAAAAATAATATTAAATCATAACCAATCTACCTCATATGGGAGACTCTTTTAACACTTCTTAACCTATTTTTTTCAATCATAAAGCTAATCCAAGACCTTCAACCAGAGAGAGAGAATAGATAGATAAATATACACTACAAGAAAATCATTGATTAGAAACCAATTTTAAAGACCAAAAATAATTAGTTGTTATAGTAACTAAATTATAGACTATTTTGGAGACTAAAAAGATTTTTGGTTTTTAAATTAGTTTCTATTATTATTAAATGGTTTCTAAATTGGTATCTAATTAGCTACCAAGGTTTTCGCTACCAAATTTAGAATCTAAATAATTGGTAGTTAAAACCTTGGTAGCTAATTAAATACCAATTTAGAAACCATTTAATAATAATAGAAACTAATTTAGAAATCAAAAATTTCTTTAATCTCAAAAATGGTTTCTAATTTGGTCACTATAGCAACTAACTATTTATTGTTTCTAAAATTAGTTTCTATTTAGTGATTTTTTTGTAGTGATAATTGGTTGGTTTTGATGATATAAGTTGAGATAAAGTTGTGTTCATAATTAAGTGATGAAAAATAAATAGATATAGATGTATATAGGTGTGGTTTAGTTTAGCAGTGAGAAATGTGTTAAAAAAATGGAAAGAGATAGGAAATGATTTGTGGAGAAGGTAGGAGATGCAAAGAGAATGATAGTAAGGCATGAGAAGAGAAAGGAATTGAAAAGGTTGAGGAAAACACAACACAGTGAAGGGTGGAGAGATGCAGATATCTTTATTAGGACAAAGACATGCAGAAATTGATATGTTATGTTATGTTATATATATGACAATGCAACACCTATTAATCTCAATCTTCTTATCTCTTCATTTCTTCTTCTCTCTTTCTCTCCCACCCAAAACCCTCTCTCCTAATCTCTTTCTTATCTCTTTCCTAACATGCCTTTTTCTTCCACCCAAAATATCTTCCACCTTGCTTTCTTAATGCTAATAAAAACACTCTAAACTTTATCTCACAATAATAAGATTCAAATTGTGTTTATATGAAGATTTTGTTAGTTCTAATCATATCTATTATGATATGATGAGTGTCAAAAATGTATTTTACGTAAAAAAATTATCATCAGATTTTATTTTAAAGCTGGATTTACAATTCAAAAAACACTCGCTTTGAATCTCATTATCACTAATTGTATCAAATACACATAATGAGTTGAAAATAAGTGTCTGGCTTGAAGGTAATTTCAAACACCATTAACTAAAGATAGAATTATTACTATAAAACCATCGAAATAAAAATTAAGTTTACATACCAAAAATATTCCTACATTAATTAAGTTAAATACTATATTATAAATTTTTAAAAAATATATTAAAATATATAATTTTTACTATTAATAAAAAATTATAAACTAATTTTTAAATTAGTATCTAAAATATTAACTGTGAAAGTTTTAGTTATTAATTATTTAAATTCTAAATTAATTATTATAAAGATTAATTAAAATATAAAATAATTAATAAATAATATTAAATACTAATTAAAAATTAATTTATAGACTTCTATTAATAACAGAATCTATTTATATATAAAAAAATTAATTTATAAAATAATATTAATATAATAACCAACTATTTTTTATCTTTTAATGATTTTTTTATAATTTAAATTATTATATATCAAGAAAAAAAATCATCGAAACTGATTTTGTGATAATAAATATGATTTTATATTAATAAATTGGATTTAAATTCAATTTTTTTAATATATAATATATAGTATATAAAATTTATTAAAATAAAAATTGAAACTTAATGCTTGCACTGAAGTATATCTCTAAACCAGAATCCTCTTTTTCACCTGTGACAAAAAAAGAAATGATTGTTTTGTAATGTTAGGATTGAATACAGATTCCATTTATAGTTTGAAATTCATTGGCTTGCAAGTTGCTATCAGATATTTGTTTGAAGCTTTGAAGACACTGTGCCACTTGCCTCATATGAAAGGTTCAGAAATGGCCAAATTTAGCTTTGAGACAGTGACACCATAATCTTCAGATTTTGGAAAGGTAGCTAAATTTTTCTATAGGTTAAACTTCTGATACTAGAGCCTTTTCTGGGTAAGTTTTTTTTTTTTTTCTCAGCAAAGTTTTCTGTGTAAGATTTTTGTTTAACTATTATTTTCCATCAATTAATTGTATAATACTTTATGTTATTTCAACTAAGTAATTTTGGAAGATTCATTGGTGCTCACTTTTTATAAAATAAATTATGTTAGGACCAAATTATTCACTTTTCTGTCCACTCAAAATTTCCAAATATTAATAGTTGTGTCTAACATTATTAAAACCTCTTTAACTTGTTATTAATAGTTATGAGAGAAGAATTAACTTCTAATTCATCATTAATAATATCTTGTCAGTATAAGGATAACTCATAAAATATTTTTAAAACATTCAAAATAAATAAATTATATAGATGAAAAATTACTCTTTAAAATTACTTTTGGAATAATTAATCACTTCTATTTTTTTTACCAAAATTGTGTCAAATTAAAACTAGTACAACTTTTTAGAGAATACTTACATGAAAGTTTAAAAATTTCATCATTTAAAAACATGTTAAAAAATTATATAATTCATAGGCTATGCTTAATCAATTTATCTAATCGTTTTAACTATTTCAATGAATTTAGAAGTAATTGTAACAAGAAAAAAAAATACATTAAAAAAAATATCTTTCACTTACACTGTATACATTAGTTTTTCAATTATGTATTATTATTGTTTGATATGAATAAAGGACTATTACTTTCCCATGTAGTATATAAAAGTGAAAAAGTTATTGAGAAAAACTTATAAAGATGGAAAGAATATTTTGTTATTGGATGACATTAAAATATATTTGATGTGTTATAATAAATTAGATAAAAAAATTAAATTCAATTTTGAATTTTAAAACAATGAACAGGCCCTACATTTTTTTTGGATTGTGCTCGAATTGAACTTAATTAGATCATGCTAAAAAATGATTAAATTTTATTCAAAAGTAATATAATTTCTATATATATAATTTCTATTTGTTGGATGGAGGAACAGAAAGAATATATTTATTTTATGTTTCCAATCAGAGTATTTTGGTGCAGATAACACTCTTCAACTCTTTCTATATGTGTCTCAATTATTCACTACAATAGTATTTATTAGGAAATTTTTCTGTCTGAAAAATATATATAATTTGAACAATGTATAAATACTGGACTACCACAAATAATTGATTGTTTCTTTACATAATTTCATAACTTTCTGAGCACCTAATATTTCTTAGATGATGAAAAAACTCCAAATTATAGAATATAGAGAATTTGGAGGGTATTTGTGGATTGTAAATTCTTCCCAAATACTATAATCTACAATAAGTTTCTTTAAAAAAAATAATTAATTATGGAATCTAGAAAATATTTTTGAATTATAAAATCTAAAAGATATTTTTAAATTTAAAAATATCTTCTAAATTACAATTTACAATATAATTTTTTTAGAAAAAATATTTTCGATTGTAAAACTCAAAAGGTATTTTAGATTAAAAATACTTTTCAGATTTTACAATTCATAAGGTATAAAAAAGATATATAATTAAATTATAGAATATAAAATATATTTTTTTAGGACAAAATTATGTTTTTTTTTATCTATGGGGTCACTGGAGAAATTATGGAGACACACAAAGAAATAGGGCAATTGCTTCCTGCACCGTATGGTTACACCCAATTATAGGAGAAAAGACGAAAATATCCTTAAAAATGGAGTACATATAAAATAATATTCTGAACTCTCTTTTCTAGAACACAATAATCTCTTTCGAATTTTTTTTATCTGAAATGGAATTTTGATTTTTGTTTCCGGATTTTCATATCTGGAACACAATAATCTCTTCTGAATCTATTTTTCTAGAATGCATTATTTTTATTTTCAGAAAAAGGTGTTTTAGAAAATTTTTAAATTGTGTTGGGTGTTCAAAAATGTTGGGTGCAGGAAACAATTGCCAAGAAATAGTACAAACAAATTCATAAAATATATTGGGCCACGGACCGATTTGACATTCTATTATCCAGCAACTCAACCTATTTTGCCATTTGAACGAAAAGTTATATTTGTTCTTAACCATAATTAATGGAGGCGTATTAATTTACTACCCATAATTATTAAATGTTGCTCAAATTATTAACCATACGTTGAGTGGAATATCATGGAATCATGCAAAAATCTGTTTTTTCTTTAAAGAAATACAAATATATTGTTAATAAGAAATATGTAAGTATTAAATTAGTAGGCACAAACACAATTACCAAACGCTTAGGTAATTGATAAATATTCTATTCATATTTAACAAAGAGGTTAATTTAAATTTTATACTAATGTGAGAATTGTGTTGATAAATATAAATCTAGAACTTATCACATCGATTAGATATAAAAGACATTTACTAATATATAATTTTATTAAATCTTATCTTATAAATTAATTTTATAAGATTCAATTATACTCAAAGTTCATTTCTTAATATGATATTAAATTTATTTATAGTCTATCATAACAAGAGTTTGTTAGACTTGTTAACGTACAAGTTGATTATTTCGGCGTGAAGAATGTGCTTACATCGATTAAAAATTAAAATATTATCAATATATAAATGAGTGCAAATCTCAGATCATAACCCAATTTAATAAAATTAATTTAGACTTAAATTCACTTTTTAATATATAAGTTTATCTTAACAGTGATGAATGTCTTACACTCAAACTTTATATTTATGATGCCTTAAATTTAAATAACATCTTAGATATTTGTAATTTAAAATTTCAAGCGTTATTACAATACTTAATGAATAAAGCCGAAAGTTTAAATTTAAGTTACAGTTCATCAATTAATCTTTTAAAATAATTAAGAAAGAAAAAAGTTATATGTCATGAAAACACTAATTAATTTAAAAGAGTAGATGACTAAAACCGCTTATTGAGGAAAAGAGGGAGTAATAAATATCATTTAAAATATTGGTATGTTTCATTAGTTACAAAAACTCATGCACAGAAACGTTAGAAAACCTTATAACTTCAAATATAAATAGAATTTTATTATGTTGTTTTTATGAAGAAAAGTGATTTTCTAAGCCTCAACAAAATTTCATCTGTTAAAAGGTGATGGCAGCATCCATTAAACTTTGTGAAATGATGATGTTCATGGCTATTGTGAATTCCTTGGTGAAACCAAGCATTTCATATGAAGATTTTGATCCATACGAGGGTCCTATCTCACCTATGAACAGTTATGAAAAACTCTTAACTGATTGTATACTAAAGTTGCATCCACCATGTGATGATCTCTACATGTTTGGTACCATGTTTTTTGACAATGAAACAATTACCCAAAATTGTTGCAACAACATTCGTGAAGTGGGAAAACAATGTCACGACACATTAACAACATATGTTATTAACTTACCAAAATCTAAACAAAATAAACCCCAAATTTTGCAAAGGAGTAAACAAATTTGGAATGAATGTAACCACCCTCCAACAAAGTTTCATTGACAAAAACATGTTGAGGATGTATGGAAAGAGTCTCGTTTTGAGATTTCCACATTTTACACAAAATAAGACCCAAATTTGGAATAATTGTCTTTGTTTTTGGTACAATGATTAATTGCACTTTAATTCATCATCTTTACATAGATTGAAATTTGGTCATTTAAATACTTACTTGTTAATATAATTAGTATAATGTTTCATTATTTGGAATAAATAAATATTGTGTACGTTTATTTATATTTTTCTCACAATTTTTTCTATTAAACTAATAAGTTATTGTTTTGGATGGATCATTATTTAGTAGAGTCACTAACCTCAAAATAATAGAGTTACTATAAAATATTAACCCTAATCTTGTTATTTTTACAGATTTAAAATTAAAATATTAGCGTCATGTGTGGTCAGAAAAAAATTATTATAAATGAAGTATAAAAAAATGCTTTCAACCTATACACAAAAAATAAACTACATACAAAATATTATACTTAATAGGAATAAAAATAATATAAACTATACATCCAAACTATGGAGTATAAGTTATTTAAAGAATATTTGGTTAAAATAATATTGATTATATCTAAATTATTTTTAAATAATTAAATATTATATATAAGATACCAATGACATACATCTTAGTAATCACCTTTTTAAGTTTGTTATACTTAAATCATTTTTAAAATATTAAATAGACGTGTATACTTGTGAGTGTATATATATGTATACATTCAAATAATTATTTTTATTATATTATATTACAAAATTAATAATCAAGTATTAAATATAGAATAACACAAAAATAATCAGACATATATTTTTAAAGTTTAGTTAGATATATAAAAATATTAAACGAAACATTTTGTTATTTCTATTAAATTGAATTTAACATATTCATAAAACTAAATGAATGCAACAGGAATATTGTCTAATAAAAGCTTTAAAATTTACACGCATGCTTAATGAACTCATGATATGAAGATAATAAGTAAAAATCTCACACACCTGCAAACAAATTATCATTGTGGTAATGCAAAATGCCGAGGGTCTTGCTGGCTCAATTATTCTCAAATCGTTCTCATAACATATTAATATCTAATTGTATGTTAAAAAATAAAATTTAAATTTAATTATGGATATTAACACAGACCCCGGCACAGTATATATATATATATATATATATATATATATATATATATATATATATATATATATATATATATATATATATATATATATATATATATATATTATGAATTTATATGTTATATTATTGTGAATTATATAATAGGAGATAATCATAATCATCTTTAGTCGAAATTCATTTAAAGTAAATTTAATAATTTTAACAAATTTCATATTATATAAAGATAGGATATATGACAAGAATCTAATTTCCTTCTAGAATAGAATATCATTTCATTTTATAGGCAAGAGAAGCCACTTATACATCTAGGATCCGACTTCTATCATTGATACTAATAGCAAATTCACCATTATTATGGCAAGGAAAAGTGTGATTCAGAGGGAGAAGAAGAGACAAAAATTGGAACAGAAATATCATTTGATTCGCCGATCCTCAAAAAAGGAAATAAGCAAAGTTCCGTCGTTAAGTGATAAATGGGAAATTCATGGAAAATTAGAATCACTACCGCATAAATTCTTAATAGTACATATATAATTTAAATATTATATATACTTTTTTTTATTTTTATAATCATAATATATAGAAACTTATAGTTTTAAAAATTATTGTAGTTGTCATTTTTAAAATTGTCAAAGACTAAAAAAATAACTTTTGAATTCAACATTTCATTGATACATGTTTTCTGTTAAGGATCATACTCATCAAACAATCCTCACACATATTCTTATTCCAGAAAACTATTACATATTTTCACTATAATAAATACACAACAAATTTGTAATGTTGCTTCCATTTTCTTTGATCCACACTTATTATATTGAAAAAAAGAACATAGCAATATATGTATTTAGATAATGAAGAGCAAATTCAGGATTTCAAAAAATAATGATACAAGAAAAAGAATATACAAAAATAAAAAAATGTACATATTATATGAATCCTATACAGAAATATACTCAACTATCGAGAAAAGGGTATCTTCTTTCCATAAAAAATGTAATATTATAATAAATAAAACTGGTTACAAAATATGTTCAACCATCCATATGTTATCATTGTCACGTTACTATAATTCTTGAAGTTCTTCCTATTAGGCTTCCATATCGGTGATATAATCAGGTTCTGATCTATCTTGGTCTTGACGGGTAAAATGAAGAAAAAGAAAGTAATAATCTTTCAAAAAGAAGCCTACAAGGAGGAGGAAAACGAAGGCGAGTACTATATAATAAATGTATCGCCACGTATGAGAGAGGATGATGTTCACAAGGGTCTGGAATGCAAGTTGCAATGTATTGCTACATATGAGGGAGGATGATGTTCACAAGGGTCTAGAATGCAAGTTGTCAAGAATCGTGGAGCATAATGGTGGCGGTAAAATTAGTATCCATAATCCTTCACCGCCACCATTATGCTCCACAATTCTTAGCAACTTGCATTCTAGACCCTTGTGAACATCATCCTCCCTCATATGTGGCGATACATTGCAACTTGCATTCCAGATCCTTGTGAACATCATCCTCCCTCACACGTGGCGATACATTTATTATATAGTACTCACCTTCGTTTTCCTCTTTCTTGTAGACTTCTTTTTAAAATATTATTACTTTCTTTTTCTTCATTTTATCCGTCAAGACCAAGATACATCAAAACCTCATCACATCATTGATGTGGAATCCAACAAGAAGAACTTCAAGGTTTATAGTGACGTGACAATGACAATGTATAGATGGTTCAGTATATTTTGTAACCAGTTTTATTCATTATAATATATAAATTTTTTATGAAAAGAAGGTACACTTTTCTAGATAGTTGAGTATATTCTATACAAGATCCATATAATATGTACATTTTTTATTTCTATATATTCTTTTTCTTATATCATTATTTTTTTAAATCTTGAAATTGCCGTTCATTATCTAAATACATATATTGCTATGTTCTTTTTTTCAATATAATAAGTGTTGATCAAAGAAAATGGAAGCAGCGTTCCAAAATTGTTGGATCTTTTTTATAGTGAAAATATGTAATAGTTTTCTGGAATAAGAATGTGTTTATGGAACCTAGAGAAAATTGGAGGATATTTATTGTTTTTATAATATTTTCAATTTTCTGTCTCTTTATATATATTGAAAACTTAATATTTTAATATTAGTTTTGAAAAATCAAGTTTTGGAGAAAGAAGTAGGTTTTTAATTTGGCCTTCAAAAGGAATTCATAATCTTGATAAGCTCATGGAATGAGTATCCTAGTTTAACATGTGTATTTAGAGAGGGTCATATGTTTATACAATTACAGTGGTTTCTATTTCATTTGTAATATGTTAACCCAAGCACCTACACAACCTCACTACCTTTAAATTGCAAGGTACGCAACTAATTTGGACAAGGAAGAATGAAGGCTACAATAATTTCATGAACAAACTTTGCACAACCATCCAATTAGGCAGATCTGAAAACTTTTCTTCTACTTACAACTCTGATTTTTCAACTTTATTTTAAACCTCTTATCTCATTCCATCTATCATTTTATCTTTAATTTTTTATACAAGTTCATATCCATTAAGTATAACTAACCTGTATAACTTAAGAACCTTTCCACCCCAACAACTTCCATATCCCCATTATCTGCCATGGCTGGCAAGAAAATATTCCCAGCAACCTGTTTTTTCACTAATTTCCAGGTTGAGACTTTTGTGTCTTAAATGTTCCAATTATACAATTCCTTCCAGAAATGCTAGTAATGCACAAGAATAAACATAAAACACTTGGATGCACACAGAGCTAAAAACATGTAAGAAAGAAAAAAAAAATGCATTTCACCTTTTCCTTCTGGTCAAAAGATGTACACTCGTGTTCAATCTTCTAGAGTTAACTTTTCAACATTCTCATAAGGAGTGGAGGTTACAGTTAAATCTTCATGTTTCTCAATCTGAAGAATTTCATGTGGTGCAACCTGTTGGTAAAACAAAAACCATTCTTACATCACTTCCATGAGAAGAAAAACTACAAAATGTGTGAATTATAATAGATAATACATAAATAATTTAGGAAAACTATAAAAGTAAAAGAATTATAAGTAAAAAATATTTCTGTTTTAGGACTAATTAACCAGTCAAATGGTTACTTTAGTCAATCCATGATAACCCGTATTGTATATTTCTAGCAAAACAATCATTCTTTGAACACAATTTACCAGTGCCAGATGATGAGTTAATAATGCTCAAAGTCAAACTGAAAATATAATGCCAATTATTCCATTTTTACCATTCTTTAGTGGCCAATATTGGTGCGGTCCAAGTTCCGTAAGATCAATAAATATACAATATGTAGTCCAAGTTTAGTTGTTGTACGTTATTTAACATTACCATCAAATCCACATTTTGATTATAAATGGGAGAATTATCACTTTAATCCCAAAAGTTGTAGAAAAATCATTATAAACTAAGGTCAACTACATAAACTAACATCTGGTAGTATACCAAAGTTTCAGCTCCGAGACACAGAACCACATACAGTAGAAAACATCTAGATAGAACTACTAATTATCTGTCAAAGAGTTCTTCTAGCATCTGCATAAACTACATGAATAAAATAAATTGTATATCCTAACTTAGTTGTGAAACCAGTTGTCCATGTCACCTAAGATCATCAATCACCTAACAAGTATCTTATATGTAAATTTTTAGAATAATTATTACTAAAATAAATAAAGTATTATTCCCAATTTGATATCATTGTATTCCCATATGAGATGTCTCTCTGAACATGGAAAACCATTTCCAGATGTAGTCATTCACCTAACTCTTATTCAATTATTATTCACCATTTTTTGTATCTTATAAAAACCAAAGAACATTCACGAAATAATATTTTGGAATGCAAATTTTACATTTTAAAATTTTAAAGTATTTTTAAAATAATAAAAGCAAGTCTGTTTTGTTCAATTATTATCATGTCCAGACCTTCTTCTTCCCTTCTTTTTTTCCTAATAATAACCATTAATATTTCTTCTGAGCACAAAATAAAAGACAAAAAAGGTAATTACCGGCAACGTTAATGTTCTCAACAATGTAAAGAACATTATCCTCGCTAATCTCTCCCTTTTTCTGTGCAGTCAACACCCATAAATCTACGCCAGATTCTCTCTATTGCTCAAACATTTGCTCGTAATAATATTTATAATATCAACCTCCATTAAAACTCATTTGTTCTGATTAAACATCAAATAAGCTCTTTAATTCGTAACTACAACACATTGAAGAACAATTAAGCAGAAATAGAAACGGGATACGAACCAGAGAGAGTGTTCTAATAGATGGTTTAGATCATTTGAGATACCCAACTCGCGAAATGCCACTCCAGTTTCGAAATGAAAACGCACCGCAATTTTAAAAATGGGGATGTAAGGCATCAGAAATGGGAAAAATGAAAAGCGATTTTAACAAAATAGAGCAAAATGAAAAAAAAAATACCAAATAGGCCATGAGCAGAAAGATGGAGCTTCGATTGAGAGATGAATATCAGAATATTGAACTTCGATTTAGAGATGAATATCGGAATATTTGGAGATGAAGAGAAAAAAGCCACTGTAGGAACGAAACTGTAAATATAAGCAATGTACAAAAACTGCGGGAAATGTGTAAAATTCTGAAAATGTGAAAATAATCTATACCTACTAAGTCTTTATACTCTCTCCTCTTTCTCCCTCTTCCATCTCTCCAATTTTCTTTCAATTCCAAAATCGCATCTTTCCAATTTTCTTTCAATTCCAAAATCACTTTGAAGTATATAATAAAATTGCTCTAACAATTTTTTAAATTTTAATTTAAAAATTTTGAAAATTTAAAATTTTAAAAATTTAAAATTTTGAAAATTTTAAAAAATTTTAATTATTTGAACTTTTAATATTTTTCAAAAATTTGAAGTCTTTTCAAAAGATTTTAGGTTTGAAAATTTGAAAAATTTTAAAATTTAAAAAGAAATAAATAAATAACACAATGCCAATAATAATTAAATAAAATCAAATATTAATATAAGAATAAAATAGAAAAAATAATAATAATAATATATACCCATATATAAAGAGATTCTCTCTTTTAAATTTTTTTAATTTTTTTTTATTTTATCCTTATATCAATATTTGATTTGATTTTATTATTGTCGACATTAGCGTCATTTTCTATTTTTTTAAATTTTAAATTTTCAAAATTTTTAAATTTTTTAAATTTTCAAACTTTTAAAATTTCAAATTTTTTAAATTTACAAAATTTTTAAATTTTCAAAATTTTAAATTTTCAAAAATTTTGAATATATTAGGTAAAAAGTTGGAAACAAAATTTTTATTTTAAATATTTTATGATATCTAATTTTCAATTTTCAATTTTAAATTCTAATTTATAAATTCTAAATTTTAAATTTCAAATTCAAATTTTAAATTTTAAATTTTAAATTCAAAATTTATATTTAAAATTTTAAATTCAAATTTTAAATTTTAAATTTTAAATTTTAAAATTTTAAATTTAAATTTTGAATTTGAAAATTTGAATTCTAAAATATTAATAGTTTTCATTGTTACATCCACTCTCTTTTCTCTTTTATATCCAGACTATAGAGAGAAAAAAAAAATGTTCATAAATTTTGACACATTTTGAACCCTCTTCCTTCACGCTCCATGTTTTTCTCCTACTCTCATCCGTCTCGTTTTATAAGGCAACTAAGAGGAGAGAAAGCCAATAAGAGATTTAGGACGCAAGGAGGCATCGCGAGTTCGAGATTTTTTAAACCAAGAAAGAGATAATTCACATCTATATTATTATTTTGTTGTCAACACCGAAGCAATCAGATGAATAGAAAGTTCCACAAATTAAAACTACAAATACTCACCAAAGAGTTGAGAAGTGTCCCTCAGAGTTAGAGAACATCTAAATTTGAAGATAAAGGAGAACCCAAAGGGAGAAGAACTATCGGAACAAATGTTTGCATGTGCGAGAGAAAGAAAATGTGATAATTTTTTCTAAACCTCATACTCTCAACCTCTTATAAACCTCGAGCAACCGTTTTTTTGTTCATATTTGATTACTTTTTAATTTTTATTATTTAAAAGTAATACTATTTAATAGAAGGTTGTTTCTGTTAGTCCGATGTACATACTTCAAAATGAAATGTTCCAGTTTTAAGCCCTACACCTTGAAGTGTGTTTCACATGGGACACGCATCTGAAGATCTAAAAGAGTTGAGTTGTTCGCTGATTGAATGAGGTGGATGGCAAAGAACAAAGCACATGGCATGCAGTGAAGGTGGTTTGCGTGGTGCAATGTTTTGAAGGCATGGTGACAGGAATAATGTGGGAGATTGTTGGAGTATGCGAGGAAGAGAAAGAGAGGATGATGTAATAGAGGGTGGTGTGGTAAAGTTAACCACCATATACATGCATGTTTTTGTAGTAAAGGGTCAGGCGTAGGTGATTTAAAGTAAAATTTATTATTTGTATCTCTACTAACAACAATTTAATAAATTATTATTGGTGTTTCCTGTATTCCTAGAAAGCATTGTTCATTTCCGTGGTTGACACAAATAGATGTTATCAAAGCAACAAGACATATTCTTATATCTTAAGTGTAGAAATTGAATTCTTTTTCAACGGATGAATATGCTTCGACGGTTGATTATTGACCATAGACAACACGTATGTTCATATTTATTAAAACTTACTATAAATTTTAATATAAGTGTACGAATAATAACATCATTTATTCAAATTTTAATATCAAACATTATTTATTCAAATTTGAATATCAAACAATGTTAATAAAAATAAAAAAAATTATGTATCCACATTTTTTATTTTTATCATATAACACATGTGACACCATTAAACAATAAATCAAAAATTCATCTTCAATTTTTAAAGCGAGTTATCGCTTTCTTATGAGACAATTCAAAACTCTCAAAATATGTTAAATATATAGTATTATGTTTATTTGTAAATCTCTTAAATAAAGACATTAAGGATCATACTCATCTTACTCTTTTAAGAAGATCATACTCGTCATACTCTTTTAAGAGGTTGATGAAGAAGTTGAAGTCCAACTTCATCTGCATAATTCATTTATCTCTTAAATATCTTTTGAGAGTCATTTTTACATTTGAATAAACCCTTAACATAGAGACATATTATACTCTATAGTCTACTTTGGAAGAAGTTCAATAAACTGATGTGAAAGAGAATGTTAGGCATTGTCCCTATTTTGTGAGTTATCTTTAGATTAATATTATTTAGAAGGAGACTCTCAAATGAATTTTCAGTATAAAAAAAAATTATTAAATAAAAGTTAATTTAAAAGATAAAAAATAATTAATTACTATATTAATTAAATTAAATATTATTTTATATATTAAAAATTATTTATATTTAAAATAGTTTTTATTATTAATAAAAAAATTATAAATTAATTTCTAAATTACTATCTAATTAATTATATTTTAGATACCAATATTTTGAATTAAGAAATTAATTTTATTAATTTTAAAATAATGAATTATATTATATGTTTGATATAAATATAATTTCTTCTACTGGCAAATAAAAATGTGTAGTAAAAAAAAGAGAATCATGTTATTTATTTTATTGCTGCTGTTACTGCGAATTTAATGCTACTGTTATTGCGAATTTATTGGTGTTGTAACTGTTACTGTGAATTTATTGTAATTGTTAAATCTCCATCTTAACCTTGTTTTGTGACCAAAAGAAGTTATTTACATTTGAAGATGAGGCACAATAATATAAAGTGTCATTGGTAATGAAATGTTTTGAAAATCATAAAACTGCAGTTTTCAATTGCTAACTTGCAGTTTTCAATTGCTAAGGTAAAAAATGAAGATAAAAACGTTGGAACAGATGAAAACTGGAAAGGTTAGCATTAAGTTATTATAACAACAGTTAAAATATTTTGTTTGGTTCATCAATTACAAAACTGATTCATGTAAACATTAATTAAGCCCATGCTTTGAACTATAAATATAGTTCATTATTCAGTGATTAGTACCCAGAAAGCATTAAAGTAAGTACATCAGAGAAATCTAGTGTTGAAAGGGTGATGGGTAGCATGAAGAACTTGTGGCTAATGCTGATAATCTCCATGGCCCTAAAAACAGGAGTTTCATATCAACATCTTGAGGCTCCAATTCCAAGTCCATCATACAAAGATTATTTGACAGATTGTGCAGCAAGATTGCATCCAAAGTACTGTGCTGATCAAACATATTTTGATATATTTTATGGCAATGAGACAACTAGTGAAGAGTGTTGCAAAAACCTTCATGTGGGTGTAGGCAAATCCTGCACTGATAACTTGATCAAATTCGTTTTGGCATCATCACCACAGTTCAAGAAAAATGAGACTCAAATTTGGCGTAGGATTAACCAAATTTGGAATGGTTGTACAGCTTAGACAACAACCATATTTCAACAAATTTATGTTTTCATCAGTTTAATACCTACATGTCACAGTCCTTCTGCTGTTGCCTTATTTCAAATAAAAGAAATCAATACACTTTATTTCTATCTTTCTAATTTTCTGTTATACTAATACATTATCAGATAGATCATTGCACACTTTTGTTGGTGACTATAATTATATAAAATTTTGATTATAATTCTAAACATATATGGTTCAAAATGTTCCTATAGATAGATTTTTGTTTAACTAGTATATAAGTTGATCCCGATTGCATATTTTTAAATAATTAAAATTCATAAGTATATAAATTAGAATAGTTGCATTTAACTATAGAATTTTTAAAATTATTTTCAACAAAAAGTGTTTTTAGATGTTTTTTAACCATCTAACTTTTTCAGTCTATTTTTATCTTTATTTTGAAATTAAATTCAAAACTTTTGTTAAAAATATATCAATAGCCGGAAGCAATTTTGATCATAATTCTTATCACAAATTTAATCATAATTTATGGGCTTAAACTATTTTTAAGGTTAAATGCAGGATGGAGGAAGAAACACCTTTTATTGGTAAGTAATATGTAATGCGACTAAGTTACTCTTATCTTATAATCCCCTAACCTTTGAGCATTTAGTTTCATCAGAAAATTGAATTATTTTAACAGCTCTTAAGGCAAGAATCACTTGGTTTGAAACTTAATGTACTCATCACACAATATTTAGTTACTCTAACTCTTCTAATTCACTATATTCTCAAACTAACTTTGGATTTATTGCAACCATTTGGGGAATTTCTTACAATGTCCAACTTCAATATAACATAATGACAGAAAAACATTTCAAAAAAATTAATTTATTAGTATGAAATTAATGTATCTATTGCTATTTCTTCTCTTGAGAAAATACAACCTTATCCCACAACAGCCTGAGGTAAGTTACATAAATCATCCCGCCCAATCAGGTTCTTTACAAAATAAAAAATGCATAAAAAATACACCCTAATAGCTTTTGCTTTTAGGGAGTAAAATCTACCCAAGTGATTTTAACTCCTTGCTTGAATAGAGTATACCACTTAATATAATGCAGACACCGGTTTGAACCAAACGAACTTATCTGCATATGCACAGGAAAACAAGTTATTAAAACAATGTGTAGAGGGAAGACAATAGACGCATGTAAAATTAATCTAAGGAAAGCAAAAACACGTTAAACAAAAGCTTCCAACCTAATCCAAGGATACATAATCTTTGATCTCGCATCAAGTTGAATGAAAACTACCCGTCTATCAGAAGAATCATTTAAGACAGTTTTGAAAAAACCGTATTCCCTGCGTAAAAGGAATTTAAGTGGCAGAGAAACAATTTAAAATCAACTAAGAATCTCGAAATGTCAATTAAATTAAGGAATAATGAAAATGAAATGATATAAGATCTTAAAGAAACTGAAAGACTACCTGCAATGCAAAAGTAATATCACCCTCATTTACTTTGGGGGACACTCTTCTTAATTTATCCTCTCGAGATTGTCCTACTTTAATAAGACCCTGCAGTTACAATATATATTTCATCATTTTACTCATTATCACTTTCCCTCACTGCAACACTTAAATATGAAAATTCATCACTTGCAGGATGCTAAATCTACAAATACAAAATGGAATCAAATTGTTTGAAATACCTGGTCACTTAGCACTCTGCACATGTTAGAAAATTCTAAGATTCCAGCTGGAGGAATTAAAGATGATCTGCATATCCCCGCATACGATTTATACAACTGCATTATCCCATCATTTATTTTTCAATTTAGAAACAAATATATAACTCAGAATGGACCAAACCCTTGTGAGTATGTGAAGCATACCTCTCCGAGGATTGTATCTTTCTTGGCTCCACGAAAGTGATTCATAGAAGAGCAGAGTATAATCTGCAAATAGTACAGATCCAGGAAAAAGTTAGAGTCAATACCTAGTATGAAAGGTGTTTATGCAGTTAAATTAGTTTGAGTATTCGATTAAACATGCCTTTTCAAACCACCTATCTTTAATATCATACAAAGCTAACTTCCCTTCATTGACTTTGAACTTGTCACAATTCACATGATTGATCAAAGGTCCCATCGTCCAACTTTTCATTGGAAAAAATGTATAAAATCCATATTATACAGGCAGGATTTATTGTCTTTTGCTGATGTATTTGAGTTAAGAGCCCTAATAAGACACTTCACATTCATATTTTGCTATTCAAACTTTTGAATACTTGGCAATACTTTTGTGATAATAATTAAGACTGAAATTAGCCTATTCATCAAATATACAATAGCATCTAACACATGAAAAGATGTTAGTTCCAGTAATAAGGGAAGCATTCGCACTACAGTTCACAGCACATTCCTTTTTCAAGTTACCTGCTGATGATGTGGCAGAGATTGTATTGTATCCACCACCGGAGATCTATAAGTCTTGGACAAGGCACGAGCCATATGATCAGTCCTTACCTGCAATTTATTTTGAAACTCTCAGGCCTTTAGTTAAAAAGTAGGATGAATAAATAATAGAAGAACTTTAGTCATTCAATAAATCTAAATTTGTTATGTAGTGACTGATGCAAAAAAATTGTTGTGTAGTGGTGGTCTGATGCCTTTAACAATGATTTAATAATAGACTCTGATGAAAAGAAATGATTCATTGCAACTATAACAAATTGTGCAGATGCTATTACGGAACTAAGTTGCCTATACCTAAGATAACTGATAAGTCAAATCAGACTAAAATTAAAGTATCGATTTCATGACAATACCTGAGTGCAACCACACAGAATCTAAAAAATTAGAACACAACTTGACGAAATATACTCAAACCTATTAATGAATCGAATGAGGAACCAATTATTGAACACTTACAGTATCAAATTCACATTTTTTCATAAAATCAGGAGCTGTGGGAAGATTTTGCTTGGAGAATGATATCTCTTCCAATGAATTATTCAAGTTGCAGGCAGATTCTCTAATTTCTGCTTCAAGCATCTCAATTGCACTCCTGGAAAGGGAAAGACACTATTAAAGTTGTTCTGTTGCTGGATTTTGCTCTATCTAAATTGACAGAGCAAATTGAGACATAATAACTGGAACTTTCTCAAATCCTGGCCATGTAGATACAAGAACGCAGATATTGATGAAGAATCTAATGAAAGTATAACCCTTCAAGTACTAGAGAGCAGGGAACTTTAACCGAAACCTCAATTTAATCACACAACCCCAACTAAGTCCCCTTATCCTAGTTTATTTCCTCTTATCAAATACATTTTACTCTATTGACCAGTTATTATTTAAACTACCTGCATTTTAATCCTTTGCAAATATTCCATGTTCAAGTTCAAATACTGTTAAATTTTAAACTCAACGAAAACTAGGTAGGATTCTGGACTTGTAGTTAAGTTCCCTTTCTACTTTTTCTCTAAATAAAATGAACATTTTATATGAAAAATCTTGGATGCACTTATTCATCATCTCATGGGAATAAAGGGCAAATAATAATAATAACAATAATAATAATAATAATAATAATAATAATAATAAAATGACTGACCAGCATATAGAAAGTGCATTCCGCATGTCTCCAGTAGCTGCGGCAACTTTCTGCAAAGACCAGTGCTAATTAGGCTCCACATAAATATTATTTCAAGATGAATTACGTCAGCACTTTTGTTCTCTTGCCGTTAGCTGATTTATTTCAACGTCAAATTCATAATAGTAAAATGGTATGTAAAGAATAAAAAAGGTAGCATGGCCTAGCATTATATTTTCAAGTATATTGGACTCACCCTAGCACATAGTTCCAGGGCTGGCTGTTGAAAGACGGTGTAAGGAAGTTCCTAGTGGTGAAACAAAAAGTTATTGACAAAAGTATTCAACAAGGAGAAATGCAGCATTTGCTTCACATTTTTTCTTCCAACAAGTTAGAATTTTTTTTAACTGGACATCCGAATGCCTATTTTCTTTCGGTAGTCACGATCAAAGATGAAGAAGAACAACCCTATGACCTAAGGTCAATAACAATAATCTTACTTTTAACCTTTCTTCAAGAATCTTGAGGAGCTGATCTTTCGAGTAAGCCTGAAAATTTACAACAACAGGCTTGCCTAAAACAAAACAAACAGAAAGAAGAGATTAAAAAAGACAATGAAAACAGTTTCCAATCGTGTACATAAGCAGGGTAGCTCCATTGCTATCAATGAGATGCATAAAAAATGAGAAATCTTTATATAAAATTTACTTATTTACTCACAATTTAATGATGTAAGCCTTGGAAGAAATCGATCAGCTAAGTCAATTGCATTCGCTACACCTGTATAAGACAAGCAGGATTAGTCTTGAATTACCAGACAGATTTGCTAATCACGAGTTCGAAACAACAGTTTTGCACTTTTGAGAAATTTACCTATTAATATACATCTAGAAAAAGGAAAGGTGGTGAGCATGAAAAGTTCATGAAGCACGGCTCTGTCTTTGGTTATCAAATAATCTAATTCGTCAGCTACTATCAACCTGTTACAATGAAGGTATATTACTTTTTTGATAACAACCAAATATTAAAAAAAAAAAGTATACATGTCAGCTTATATCTTATTTAATTTGAAAAACTAGTGTTTCATAGTTCAGGGAAGGGATATATTTCTTACGTCATGTTCTTGATAGATGATTTCTGAGAATACATGTTCTGAAGTTGTTGTAAGGGCGAGGCTGAAACCTTTTTACCCTGGTTTTGGTTCAACCCAAGCATCTGCTAGAACAGCTACTAGGTCAGTCAACTGAAAATGTTAACTTCAGCTCAATTAACTGCGCATCAACATTCATACCTTCGTGAAAATATCCGATGTGTTGGCAAGAGTTGTACAGCTTACAGATAAAACATCTGGCAGCGGGAGACCTCCCTGAAAATTAGATAGGCAATATCTTATTAGTAAAGGAACACAAAACACACTATGGCTCCAGATAGAACAATCAAAGTTAAAGAACTATTTTTAGTGGTATGTTTCTTCAGTCAAATATATTTAACGGGCAAGAACGACACATGGTATTCTTCTTCATGATTAGTCAAGGAACACATCAAACAAATATACTAGATGTGTATATATCATATTAGGCATAACAACAACCAAGGGCTAATTAACTTCCAATATCTATGCAACATGTGAACAATCATCAATCAATAACAGCACCAAGAGCATGAAACCAACAATTAGGACATACCTCCTTAGCCCAATTGAGTAATTGTTCCTTCACTTTCTCCATAGACAACGATTTCCCGGTTCCGGGACACCCACATATGTACAGACTCCCAGCCTTTTTATGCTCAACGCACCCTTTGCAGAACTCCAAAACAACATTCTGCTCCTCCTCACGGCACACAACCGAACACGGCGCAGTGGACAAGTGCAATGCCAGCTTCACCGCCTTCATTTGCTCACCATCTATTATTAAGTCAACAAAAAAATCAGAAATCACCGCTACAAAAAAAAAAAGACAGTGAGAAAGAAAAAGAATCTCGAATCTTACCTTTGGGATTCCACTTGGGTTTCACAGCTTCCGGACCCGCTTGGTTTTCATTGGTACCGAACTTGTTTACCTGCAAACGACCGACAAGAAATCAGTTGAATACGGAAATTGAAAGAGAAGAGAGAGCGTGTGTGGGAGAATTGGGGTTTTCAGAATTACACTGGGGGAGGAATTGGCGGTTGCCGCTTTGCATCGGCGGGGCGATTTGCGGGGAGGCGATGAAGGGTGAGATCGCAACGAGCGTTTTGCGGCGATAACTGGCATTTTTGTTGCGAGAGTGGGAAAAGAATGAAGATGAATTTGAAGGTTGAAGAAGAAAATGCGATTCTGCAATGAAGAATTGGAGAAGAGAAGAGATCTATAAGCTTTCTTTAGCGGGAAAAAGTTTATACAAGCGCGCCAAATTGCGAGCATCTTCTTTCTACGTTTTCCCGCGTTTCTCTTTTAATTGTTTCTTATAACTACAAATTTCAAATTAATGGCATCTTATCAAAGTAAAATAAAAATAGATTAAAAATAATATACCAGATTATAAATAAGAAATGAACACAAACCAATATTAGTAAAACAAAGAAACAGACACACAATGAATTTGTTCACTCATTAAGTGTTTATATCTAAATAACCCATGTTTTACTACTGAAAAGTTATATATTTTTGCCTTCGAATTTCTCTATAATTTTTAACTCTCATCAATATATTCAAAAGTTATATTCAAAAGTGAAATATGTAGCAAGTATATATTCAACCTGAGAGGTAAAGACATACAAAAACTCGAACAAAATAAACAAATTTAAAAAACAAATGAAAAAACACAAAATCAAAAAAGATGTTGAACGAAATAAAAGTATAATATAAAATAGAATTAAGGAAAAACAAAGAGAGAAGCATTTTAAGAAGGCTACAAATAACCTAAACAATATATTTGGAAATATCACTAAAAGCTTGTAAAACAACACAAGTAAATTAAACAATTAAGAAAATTAAAAAAACTACTTATATAACCAACACTCGATAAAAAAAAATAACTAAAAAATAAACCAAAATTTTAAAAAAATACAAATCATGCGTAATATATATATATAGTACACGGTTTATGTAAATGAAATGTACTTTTGCTTAATTTGAGCTTTAGTTTTTCATTACTTAAATTTTTATTTAAAAGATTTATCAAAGAACATGTGTCAATACTTAACTCCTAATGTTGTAATGATGCATTTCAATATTTAACAATTTATCTTACATAACTATGTCTCACAAATATAATTAGAATAATAAGAATTAAAAGGAAATTAATGAATATTATTCAGATTTCATGCTAAAATATGAACAAAATATTTTAAGAAAAATAAGAATTTAGTTATAAAATATTAGATTTGGCGAAGTTTTGATCCAAGATTTTAATTCAGCATAAAACACCATAATGAAGCCACACATAAAAAATAAAAAAATAAAAAACGTGCTTCTTCAAAATTGTTGCACCTAATTGTTAATTCGAATTCACTATATACATTGTTTGCATGGTCAATACTTGTAAATAATATTTGTTGATACAATGTCCTGGCTAACATTTGCATTTCAAAGCTAGATTACACAATTAAGTTCAAAGATGTGGAAGATGTGTGTTCTTACCTAGAAAAAAAAAGGTTGATTTTATAGATGGAAAGAATGTGATTTGTCTTTGCAAGTTGAATTATAATTTTGAAATATGATCGTCGATGATGAGAGAATGTCCACTTATAAAAAAAAATTATAATGCTTAGATTATCAAGAACATGGAAAAATATAAATAAATGAGTATTCCCTATAAAATTATTGATTTATATTTATAAATATTTTTTTGGATCTAGACTGTGCTGTTGAAATTATACATAAAATAAAATAAAAACATATTTGATTATGAAATGCATATTATTAAATCAATTATTGTTATATAAATATATGGATTACATGATTTATATAAATATAGGAGTTATATGGTTGAATCTAATTTGATTATATTATGTTCGGGTTTATCATATTGTACATGATTTCGTTGTATTTATATATAATT
This sequence comes from Phaseolus lunatus, assembly GCA_013389735.1. Lineage (NCBI taxonomy): Eukaryota > Viridiplantae > Streptophyta > Magnoliopsida > Fabales > Fabaceae > Phaseolus > Phaseolus lunatus. The sequence continues at coordinate 22,689,673 of CM023862.1, read as the reverse complement.
ACATGTATCTCATATACAAGTAGGTATACATAAGTCTTTCCAGATGAACTCATAGTTTGTAAAGGTCCAGGTGAACCAATTTGAGAAATGAATGATTTTGTAGTTTAACTCATTTGACTTTTTCAGAGATAATTGTTGAGATCACCTTTTATACAATTTTCATAAAGCCAATTTTGTATTGATTTTTTATGACTCCTAATATTGATTTTTTAAGTTAATGAAGATTTTTTTCTTAATAATAATAAGTTTTGTCTTTTTTTCAGGGCTTTTTATGATAATTGAATTATAACTAAAATTTTGAGAGAGATAATTATTAAAAGAAAAATTTATGATAAATAAGTCATAATTATAGAAACAACCTATAACATAAAAATCTCATTTTATGTTCCCAAAAGGAAGTCCATACAAAATTATTTTATAAAAATAAAAAATACTTAAATTAATTAGAATGTGAGAACATGAAAAAAGGAGACAAGATATTCAAATTTGATATTCCAAACATTATCCACAAATACAAAAAGAAATTGTTTTTACATGAGAAAGAATAGTAAAAACGTATGTATAAAACATAGATATGCTGTAAATATAATATTTTAGGGTCAAATGGGTCAATAGATAGTTTCTTTTTGTTTAAAAAACGAAACAGAAATAAGTTTAAAAAATGAATTTGTGTTGTAGTTGTTTTTTTTTTTAAGAAATAAAACAAAACAGATAAAAAAAATAGAAGAAACAACTGTGTTTATACTTTACTACAGTAAAGATAACGAATTCAACAGGTGAGAAGAGTAAATATAAAAAAAAAAATCATAATTTTCTTATCTTATACATTTCATCAATTTCTTCTATTCTTTATTCTATTTATTTTTATGTGTTACTACTTATTAAAATTAAATTAAAAATTCTTATAATTTAATTCTCATTATTATATAATCTACACCTATATAAATGAATTTTCCATTATAACTGATTTTGGTGTATATATTTACTTTCTCATTTTATCTTTATATTAATATTTTATTTAATTATCTATACTATATATAAAGAAATTTTCACTAAAGCTTTTTCCTTTTCTCCTTTATCTCACATCCTTTTCTATCTTTGAAACACACGCTTCAATTCTTACATTTTTTTATTTTCTCTATCCCTTCCCTCCTACTCTCTGTATATACCTACTCTTACATTTTTTTTTTCTATTTTTTCTGGTTTTGTTTCAATTGTTTCATTCTCTTTATATACATTATGTTTTTGTATTTGATTACAATGGTTGTCATCAAGGGCATTTAGTTTGGTCCATTTGTTGAATTAAGACAAATGGTTATTTGTCTATCGTGTTTTTTTCTTCAATTTCCCTCACTCACTCAGTTTTCTCACTCTTAAATGAGTAAGTTTCTCAGTTTTTTTTTAATAAGACACTACAACGTTAAATCTAACCACATTTTGTTTTTTGCGTTTTAGATATTCACATGGCTTCTTTGCTTATATCTTCATTATTTTTCCCCTAAATCCTTTTATTTATTTATGTTTTATTAAAGACTCAAATCATTGTTCTATAAACATTAATCATTCACCACTTATTTTGTGTCTTTAAAGATAATTTTTTTAAACATTTAAAATTAAAAAGAGATAAATGTTTTATTAAGATTATTTACATGTTTTTATTTTTTTTTCATTGAATACGAAGGTATAAAAGTCATTAATCCAGATGGATAAACTAGATCACAGGAGTAAACACAGAGAAATATGAAAGCAACTGTGTTTATTTTATTTTTTTCTCATTAACTCTTTTATCTAAAAGAAAAAAGAGATGGATACTAAAAGATTTTGCATTTGTTTTTATGTAACATTAATGTTGACACTAAAATTATTAAAATATTATTTCTCATTTGTATATTTAAGGGATAATTTTAGTTTTAATAAATCTTATATTAAATATATAATATATACATATAATATATTTTATTTAATTTTTAATATTAAATATAATTATTTATAAATAAAAAAATAAAAAAATGCGAATACCTTTCACTAGTATAATATAATGGGAATTCTAAAAAATTGATCCCTCCTATAATCCTCCGCCACTTGTGGTCGTCGTCCTCTATTGCTACAACAAAACTGGAATTAGAGTTCTTAACCTCACTTCCTAGAGTTTCCCAACCTTTCAGTGGTTGCAATCTCTTTTCTAAACTCCCCTTTGTACACTCGAATATGAACCAAGCTAAAAAACCAGCTAAAATAATAGGAATATGAAGGGAATGTGAATATACATACGAGAGTGTTTAGTTTTTTTTCAGAAAAAATGGGGTAATTTTCCATCTTTATTACCAAAATAAGATTGTTTTGGAAGAACTACAGTGTAACCAGTTTGAACTTGGCAAGACTTTACCTTGAAATGTCAAAAATGGTGTCATCATAACACCACTTATTCATAATTTAATCATATCATAAATTTTCCAAAAAACAACCTCATTTTTGACAAAAGAAAAAGAAAAATCTGTCCCTCTTTCATAAAGAATTCGACTGTTTACTTTAGTAATATGAACCCAAATTTATAGGCAATAGAGCAACTTAGCAAAAGATAGGCAATTGCATCAAAATAGGAACAAACTCAACACCAATCTACCACTTACTGTCACAACTAATAAACCCTTTAAAACTAGTAATATGATAAAACAACTCTCAGACTTGATCAAACAATACCAGATCACAATTTATTTAACAGTGACAAAGTTCAAACAGTTAGAGCGTTTATCCTAAACTTCAGTAAACCAGAAATACATTTTCTACGAGGATTATATGCCAGATGATGAGGACATGTCTGACTCAGCCGAAATTTTCATGTAAGAATCCGAAGAGCTTCCTGAGAAGATTTCTATCAATTCCCATTCCTCTTCTGCATTTTTTAAATGTTTTCCCTTCTCCGTTCTCCCATGATGGGCAGCAGAAGGTCCACCCGTTTCCCTCTCAGATTTATTTATCTCCTCAGAAAATTCATTCTTTTCCATTTTTGACTTATTTATCTCCTCAAAAGATCCATCCTTTACCATTTTTGATTTATTTGTCTCGGTTTCTGAAGATTGTGTGTCAGGATCCGATGAACTTCCTGATTCAGATGAGTAGTATTTTCTCCTTTTCCTTCTGTCTTTTGAAGATTTCTTATGTTTTCCTTTCCTCAGTGTTTCCTGACTGAGGAAATATTCTTCCCATTTGATTTCTGATATTGCTGAAGTTTTTTGCAAAAATTCCTGCCATTTGGAATTGAATAATTAGTTCTTAAAAGTTTATGCTATGTTTTCAAATTTCCAAGATACTATCTAGATAAAGATAAAAAATATTAATTTTATCATTAAGATTTAAGATGTTATCCCTTAATTTTAAAATTAGGATAATATTTAACTTTTTGCATCACATTTTAGCTCTATAAACAGAACCCATGAAACAAAGTTTAGTAAATTCCTCTGTATGGAACATTTTCAAGAATGTTGTTCTAAAAGAGAACAATTTATTTACCTGGAATTCTGAAGATTTTTTGTCAGAATCTGAAGAGCTCCCCAATTCAGATGAGTAGTATCTTTTCATTTTTCTTCGGTCTTTTAAATATTTTTTATGTTTTCCCTTCCTCTGTGTTTCGTAATTATTGGTTTCAGAATCTGTTTCCATTTTTGATTTATTTACCTTCTTTCCATCTGTAAGTACAAAGATTAAAATCAAGAGATCAAACATATTTGGAAGTGAAATATAGGATCAGAATAGAGCACATTCAATTAACGAGGAAAAATGACCATAAAATCCATTATGATCTGGCATTTGCAGACTTGGAGACAAAAAAATCAGTAAGATTATTTGGAATTTAATCAAATCTTACATGTGAGGAATTCAAGTCTCGAGTCTCACATTAAGTGGAGGTGAGTAGTATGTAAGGAGAAAGATTTACAAACCTAATATCTTAAGGTTTTAGGTTAAAGTTGGCGTCAGGATGTCCTATATAGGTTGACTTTTAGCTCCATATTGGTAAGTTCACTTGAAGAACCCAACAATTGGCGCCGTCTATGACTGGGAAGTTTGCAATGTGTGGATATATCCAGAATAAAGAATACTCCAAATGGTAGGTTTGTTAGAAAGCTTTTGAAACCATTTGGTTTTATGCTAAGATAACTATGGCGAAACTCTGCAAGATGAAACTAAGGACTTTCCTTTCCTATAAAGATAGGATTATATATAGGCCAAGCCTTAAGTTCTAACTTGATTAATCTATGTTTTGGATGTGCTTGCAAGGGCATACAAAATATTATTCCTAATTGCATGATCTTTTGTACGTGATACACTTTTGATTCGGGAATCTAGGGAAGCAGTTAGTTTTAAACTTGATGTTTGTTTTTTCATTTACATAGGAGTAACAGAGATTATGTGCGTAAAAAATTGAGCAAGAGACAAGAGGAACATGACTTCAAAGTAAAAATGGGAAAGACGTCATTCAACAAGTTTCTAAGTTTAAATATCTGGAAATCATGATGGAAAATTGGTTCAAGTGGCTAAAAAGAAAATTGTATGGTATTCAATCCTATGAAAAGAGGGAGATAGACCAAAATGGACATTTAAGGAGGCGTTAAGAGGGATCTCATTATAAATGTAAGTGAAGATTTGGTTTTTAACTTAACCAAATGTGGTATGATTCATGTAGCTGTAGCCGATTGAGGTAAAAAGTTTGTTGCTGTTATCATTCTCAAAAGGGGCAGTAATACTCACCATTACTATATTCGCCACATTTAATGATTTTAATAATTACAGTTGGATGCCCTTCTTCATCACCCATTTCTCCCATTTTCGTTAATACATTATATCCTTGTACAAGCCTCCCAAAGACTACATGATTCCTGCAAAAATGGCCCCAAAACTGTACAGTCTGTCAAGCATTTTACCTTCTCAGCCCCAGAAGTCAAAATAGAACATCTAAGAAGTAAAATGTGGCAAAAATTAACCAGACACACAAACCCATCAAGATGATGATCAGCTTTCAAGGTGATAATAAAATGAGAACCAAGAGTGTCACGGTTTGCAATTGCCATTGATAGAAGGCCTGGAGCATCATGCTTCAACACAGGTGACTCATCTAAAACAAATCACCAGATACATATTACATTAATTATGATATATAACTATAGTATAAATAATTCTTGACATAGAATATGAACTCGAGTGTGACTTAGCATTCTCACCCGGGAACTTTGAACCATATATGCTTTCTCCACCAGTCCCTGCAAACCAGGGGAAAATATCATGCAAAGGTTACAGGAAATCAAGAACGAGACCGTTGGAGGAAAATCAACACATCAAGAAAATATACGCAAAAATGCAAATGAACCCGGACTAAACTACTAATAACATTTTGGTATTGGGAAGGACCTATGGAGATGGGAAATATACTAATTTATCAGCTACAAAACTTTCAATGCCAAAAAACAAGGAATGCAGACACCCAATGACTAAGGTGAATTAAAAATTATCATATTCGCATAAATACAAAATTAACAAATCAGATAGCTATATCACCCACCCCACCCAATTTAACAGGCCAAACTGTGTTCATGTAACAAAACTTTGTTATAGGTTCCTAATTGACTTAGAAAAGAAATAACCATTGTCACAGGAAGTACACAAATGGAAATAGGCTGGCAACCTGAACTATTAAATTATCAAATAATAAAACATAAAAATGTGACCGACAAAGATAGTATCAAATTGCAACCCTGAAAAAATATATAAGGTACGGTAACTCATTGAGATGAAATGGATACATAGAAAAAATACCATTTCGATTGACAAAATCTCCTCCCTATAAAACCAAAATCAACTATTAGTACACATAATAACACTACTATAATACATACAAAATGAGCCTGGGCTTCATGAAGCTTATTAGAACTACAAGGATGAACAACTTAAAATGTAAAGCCTTAAAACTGTATCAATAGAAAAGCATTATCAGCCCAGTGTACCCTACAGCAAGGGGGTAATTGGGAGCAGTACTAAACCATGCTCAACCAACACAAGACATACATACAACTACCATATAACAATCTAGATACAAGTATAAATGGAACAACAAACCTGCACAATGGAACCTTTTATAACCTGATGGAAGAAAGAACCCTTGTAGTGCAGTGGTTTTCCAGTATTTAGACTGATACCTTTTTCTCCTGAACACAGAATGAAAATTTCATAAAAAAAGGGAGGGAATCAGGAATTGGTTACTCATTGATCAGATAGACAATCTTTAGCAAATGATCCACTTTCAACCAGAAGCCCATGCAATCAAAGTACATAAGCATGTCTAAGTACATGTTTGATAGTTAAGAAACCATGATGGTAGAAAATGGCAATTATGAAAGGGAAAAAAGGAAAGGTCCAGCAAACAAAAATTAAATATGATGAAACTCCCCACGCAAATCAAATTTATAATACCTGTACATAATGCCCGAAAGTTTTCTGCAGTCATGGGAGCAACATCACAAAAAAGCTGTGAGGGGAAATTATCATTAGGTTGAGCATTGCAAAAGTTGCAGCATAAACAGTAAACATACAACCAAGAACGGGAAGTACCTCAAAAACCATCCTTTTAACAGGATCCCCATCAATGGACACATCCATAAACACCAGGGGGTTCTTCTTATTTGTAATCATCTTTGCCATACTTATCAATATTTAAAACATTGAAACCATAGACCTGAAGTGACAAAGCATTATTAAACAAACACCCAATTATCCTTTGATTTGAAGTAAAAATATTGTTACATCAACAGGGAACAAACACTAATTCTAGTTGCATGTCAAGAACAAAAAAGCAGTTTCCAAGCTTGTCAAATAAATTTTCCAAAATCTACATCAATTCATGTCATATTTGAGTCAGACAAATGTGAAACCTCGAATTTCAAAGAGAGACCAAAAGCCAGCTGAATTTTCACTTAAAAAAGGCTTTTTAACCAGAAAGAAGTGCAAATAATCAAGGGCACGCGTTTATAAACTTTTAAGGAAACAGTTGTAAGAAAAGTAGAAAAAAAAAACAGTAAGAGAAACTAAATTGATTTTATGTACTTAGATTTTATAACTCTCCCTGTCATCTGAATTTTCAAAAATAAAAATTAACTTCACAAGTTGATTTTAAAGGAAAAATTTATCTATGTGGAATTGTCTGTTCATATCAATCTCACACATCAATCCAATCTAAGCATATTGCTGCAATCACCAACTGTGAATGATAATGATATCGCAGAGATAAACCGCAAGAAGTTCGCTAAAACTAGGAAGGGTTAAGAAATTCAGACCAGCAAGAGAACATTACGGTCAGAATCAAACCAATTAGTGAAGTCAAAAACAAGTCTTTAAATAAGCCAAAAAAGACAGAACAAAAACATGAATACAACAAAAAACATCAAATTAAGCAACTAGAGTTGAAATGAAATCTAGCCAGATTCCCTGAAAAACCTCATAGGTGACCAGCGCTAAGCTAAAGATCCTTCCACACAGTCCACAAGCACTTTTTGGAGTTACTGCGTGTTTTTAGGAGTGTTGGTTTTTTTATATTCAGTTTTTTGTTTTTAATTTAAACTGTTTGTTTATAAGTTAATTTTTTTTTATAATCTAAAGTTTAATAACTGTTGTCTTAATCTTTAAGGTGATAATATATATATACATATATATATATATATACATATATATATATATATATATATGTTCTGTTATATTATTTTAATATTAAGCATTTTTCAATTTAATAAACTAATTTCATGCTCTAAACCATTATTTCTTTTATTCATTATTTTAAGCATTCACTGTCCGACATCTTCTTTTTTTTGTACTTTTTTTTTTGAATTGTGAACTCAGTGTATAACTTCTTATAAGCTTTTACCAAAGTTACCAATTTTCAACTAATTTATAAACTAGTTTTTTGAACAGATAAATGCCTTTACTTTATAAACTAAAATAACCTTATATACTTATTCTTTTCATAAAAAAAAAAAAGTCTCATTTAATTCTCAAGAAACTATACTTTTTAATGTCTCAGTCCATTTAGTCTTTTATTTTCATTTTCAGTGATACTTTTTAAAAAATCCCAAAAAAAAAATAAAAAATAAAAAAAAATAGATAAATTACCAAACTATTACTATTTTATTGAATATCTATGGGTTAATTTTAACCCAAACTTTAAGACTATATATACTTAAAATAAATAAAAAAACTATTAAAGTTGGTCATTATCATAATTTTTTTTTTTAAATATTAAAGGTGTTCGATCACTATTTTTTATTTAAAAATTATCTCAACAAATTAAGGAAAAAATAATATATAAATTGTCTTTCATCTTAGTGAATTATGTAGGATTATATTGACAATACGAATACAATAAGAATACAATGTTACAAACTTATGTGAAGTTAAAATATTATAAAATTAAAATAAAAAATTATTTATTTAAAAATATTAATATGAAATAATTTAGTTATTTTATTCATTTCAAATTTCAAAATTACAGCAATATTTAACTGTAATATTAAACAGACACTATATATTTGATCATTTCAACAATATTTAAGCACGTTAGGCTTGGTGGTTTAATTTGTCGTCGTCATATCAGTTTTATTTTATTTTTAAAATTACGTGTTTAGAGTATAAAGTTTTTTCTATGTAATTCTTTTACGTTTTTAGTGTTTTTAATATATATATTAGTTATTTTTGTTAATTTATTTTATAAACAAAATACTTTAATATTAATATAAAATTTTATATTTAGGCTAAACTATCGACATATATTTAATTTTTTAAAATGAAGCTATTAATTTAAATTAATTTTATGAAATGAAAATTGTAAAACATTAATGATCAAATTCGCAATACAAAATTATGAGAGGGATTTTTAATAAAGAATGATACATAAGTTGATTTAAATATATATTTTATTTTATTTTGTCCAAATTAATTCTTCATGCTTACCCTAAAGAGCATGAGGCACTCAAACTTAGGTGCTTGATGTTTGATAATGGACTTTGTCTCCAAAATGGTAATCAACAATCATCAAACACTTGTTTAATAATAGGTGGTTTAAATTTAAAATAACTATTACAAAAATTATTTCAGAAATAGATAAAATTTACTTCTTAAAAAGGTTAAAAAGCTACTTATTTTTAAAATAGAAAAATTAGATTACATAAACAGTAAAACTTGTAATTTATCTATTTCATTAAAAAAAATGTTATATTTTTAAATAAGAAAGAGAATCAAATTGTACCGATATAATTTATATCTAATACTATTGATTTAACTACGAAACGCATAGATAATTAACATTATGAAATGAAGATGTCTTTATGTTCTTACTTTTACTGCACATTATATTATATAGGTATATATCACTTATATTATTTAAAAAAATTATTAAATAAAAATTAATTTAAAATAATAATAATAATTAATTGTTATAGTCACCAACAAATTAGATATTATTTTAGAGACTACAAATATTTTTTATTTTTAAATTAGTTTCTATTATTATTAAATAGTTTTTAAATTTATTATTATTATTATTATTAAATAATTTTTAAATTACTATATAATTAACTATAAAGATTTTAGCTACCAATTAGTTAGATTCTAAATTTAATAGTAAAAATTTTGATAACTAATTAAATATCTATTTAAAAACTATTTAATAATAATATAAATTAATTTATTTTTTCTTTTTAATTTTTAAAATAATCTTTAATTTAATTAATATTATAATTAATTTTTTTTTATTTTTAAATTTGATTTTTAATCAATGATTTTCTTATATTATACTTGTTACTTATTTGCGGTAAAATATTGGTTATCTGGGTTCTCATAACGTGTTACTCTCATAAACTCTATTGGTTTGAAATTGCAATAAAACAATTAAGACCGAAATTGCGAATTTTATAAAATATAGTAACTCAAGTCAGAAAAAAAAAATAAAGACCAAATTCTATATTTTATAAAATCAAAATTGCAAATAAATCAATAAATTTTTTTATTCACAGTCAATATGATTTTATATTATTATTTAATTAAAATTTGTAAACTCTTGAATCTTTATCACTCCTCCTTTTTTTTTTTTTTTCTTCTCCTAATTTATACGTGCTCTGTCTGACTCCAACCTTCTTTAGTTTTCTCTGCATTATGATTTCATTCTTAATTTTTTTTAACATTAGATCCTGCCAGTGAGAGATAACTAAGTACAAAATATTCATATTCAATATCAGCATTTGGTACAGAGTAAATTCATTTTTATTGTATAATTTTTTGAATTATTTATATATATATAATCAATTTGTTTTTTATTGGTGTCTCAGTTGAAAATTTCAATCTCTTAAATAGAACATTCTTTGATTTAGATTTTGGTTGATTCTGTGTTTCATGAGGTTTATAAAAGTTTGGTGGAACTTACCCTCTCTTGCTTGTATGTTGGAATCTAAGCAACTTTTAGAAGAAAAAAAGAAGTTAACTTTTAAGCGTTGTTGAAATATTGGATCTTTTGAACTAGTTATAGTGGTAAGATACTTTGTTAGGTAGTTTAAAAGTTATTTTTTTTTTTATATTGGTCATTTGCTTGTTAGTGTGAATTGGGAAATTTAAGTATTTGACAATATATTTTAATTGAGTTGGTATGTGTATAGATTGAGGTTGAAAACAAATTTAAATGGAACCTTGAGGCTTGTTAAGAGAGTTAAAATTGGTTATCTATTGATGTGATGAATGTTTAGATGAAATATAAATTTGTCAATAATTGTTCATTTTATACTTTAACATTACATTTTTTCTTTATATATAAAAATTTTCATGTTAAGTATTATCGTATAACTTGACATCTTAGTTAGGTTGACACCTCAAGTAATAATAATTATTTGTCATCACATGAAAAAAAATATTATTTAAAAAGAAAAAAAGAAAGAAAATACAAAAATATTGGGGACTAAAAAAAACTCATATGTTAACAAAAACGATACATAGGCAAACTACATCTATCCATAAAGAATTCCAACAACAAATTAGATGAAAACCTATTATACCAATAAAATTATTCTCTATAAATAAATCTTAAATTAACCAGCTTGTCAGCACATGCATTCCATTTACGGAAAATATGAGTAACCCTAAATCTTATTTTTCCACAGTAATGAATATAAGTATTTCATTAATTACGAAACATCCACGGAACATTAGGCCTAGTAAACCAAAGCAGAATCACATTCAAGACAGACACTAGTAAGTCTAATCTTTTGAGCTTCCTTCATAACATGTATAATTGCATAAAACTCAATAACAATAACAATTTGAACTTCAAGAAACTCAAAGAAAATACTAATAAATTCTCCCATACTTTCACGAAAAATACCTCCACAATCAGTCCCATCAATATTAATTTTAACAAAGTCTGACAAAGAAAATTCTCATCTAACAAGAAGAGGATGAAAAACTTTTTCACTACAAATGTTAATAAAAAAAACTTAATCATACTAAAATCCAATATATAATTCTTCATTATAGTTTTAGACGAGATTCTTACTAGACAAATTAAATTTTTAATAATCAAAATATATTTAATCTTATTTTTAAACTCTCTACCATCCAAAAATAATTAATAAACTACCGACACCATTTTAGATTTAGGACTTTGAGAGTTACATATAACACGACAAAGATTAACCCGTTACATATATATTTTTTTCAAATACAATACTTGCTTGGGATCTATAAAATAACAAATAATCTAAGCATCTTATGCTCAACACTTAAGTAACTGGTTGGTTTCAACATATTCTAGACTCCTGTGAGGATTTATGTAAAAAAAATTAAGAATTTTCCTGTGCTAAAGATTCATTCAATTGGGTAGGAAATCATTATTATGATGTGATAATTATGTAACATCCTTACTAGTCTATACATTCATTTTCCTACCAACCGTTGCTTTTGTGTTATTGTTTAAATTAAAATAGAACCCAAACTCTCAAACTGCCCCATTTAAAATCAAGGAATACTTTTTACCAACCAAGGAATACTTGCTTTAATATCTTGCATATAATGATGCTAACATCTTTGAGAAATATTGCCTATAAACTTAACTTTTCTTTTTCTTTGACACATATTAATAGTGTGTTAAGAGATAATAATCGTATAAAAGTTGGAATATTTCTAAAATACTTATTTTATTTTATTTATTTATTATCAATAAAAAAAATCTTTGAAGAATGAATAAAAATGTTGAAAGGGTGGGGCAAAGACCATGCACACACACCAAAAAATGTGGAAAGAAATGGGAGGCCATGACTAGGTGAAGTCAAATGCTAAGCCCTATATAGGGTGGGGTTAGAGCTTCAAACTTTTGGTATCTTTCAAGTGTTAATTAACTTTTTTGAATTGATTTAGAATCCTATATCTTAATTGATTTGGTTCTAGACAATTGCTCTCACAATTCCATGTAATTATTACTTGCATCTTATTTTTCGGTCACTATTATTAGTTGCTTTTATTTTGTGAAAAGATGTATCCACATTCATGTGTCAGACCTCCCACATAAAAAAAAAATACTAACTAGGTAATAATCTATAACAATTGATAAGAAAAATAAAATTTTGTAATTATTTTTTATCCAAATGTCTTTACTTTTTTTTACCCTTTCTATTCTTATATAGTTTAATAAAAATTCAATTCTTACTGTTTAAAAAGACTGCTAATGATGAGTAATTGTGATAAATAATCATCATTAATAAAAATAAATTACTTTTATAGTATTTTTTTATACTTTTACTTTTTATGCTTTAATAATTATATTAAAAATTTGAATTGTATTTATTGTTTTCTATTTTTAAAAAATGTAAATATATATAGGTACGTATCTGTTTTTGCTAGTTATATATTAGATTTGTGGATAGTGGGTGATTAGCATCTCCAACTTCTATTTAATTTTTGGCAGTGAGCATTGTATAACTTTTTAAAAATATTACTTTTTAATTAAAATTAAGTAGAAACTACAGAATCTTGTTTTGGTAAATAGAAATGAATTTCATAACATTGTGAGGTTTTAATGAATTAACTAATTATAAAAATAAATTTGAAAAAATATGTCAAAGAATTTATTGTTATTATTTTTTAAATTTAAATATTGTGGTTACACTTTTTTAATTGTCCACAAATATTTTTCTTCATAGACTCTTATCTAAAACACACTCCAATGTTAGGTATATAAAAGATTTAAACTTTACTTGGTCATGTTGGGAAAATGCACTCTTCCTAAAACACCTAACTTTTGGTAGTGTTGTAATTACAATTTTTTAGAATTTAGGTTTCCCAAATGAAATTTGTTTTTTTATTTATACACTTTTGATTTTACTACGTTAATAGTTGATATATTGATATATGATATTTTCAACTATTTTCTTTACATTAAGAAGCAAATATTTTAAATACGATATAAAAATATGCAATACCATGTGAAATCAGGACGTGGTTAAAGTTATTTCTTGATTAATATTAATAAATATTTTCTTTGATCAACATTGTGAAAATTATTTTTTAAACAATTATAATAAGAATTTTGTATTAACGTTAATATGACTATATTTTTTTATAAATGTAAGTAAATATATTTTAATTCATATTGATAATTTTATTTTATGTTGTTGGAATAATTTATTTACTGTTGTAAGTTATTTCTCAATCGATTTTTGTTAGATTTTTTTTTTGAAGGTTAGTGAATTATTTTAATGAATATTAGCCAAACTTTTTTATTAAAGTTTGTAATAGATACTTTTTTTAATGTTTATAAATTATTTTTAAATCAAATTCACTATTATTTTTATTATTTAATGACAATTAAAATACTTAATATAAAAAATAAAATTTATTTAAGAATTTTAATACTGTTATTAATAAACATTTACTCCTTCTCTTTCATTACCAGTGTGTTGTATGTTCAAGTTCATTTATTTATTGTTCAAATATAATAATTCTATCAAAATATTTAGTTTTTTTTTAAAAGGTTATTATCAATTTGTATATTTTCAATTAAACTAATTAAAGTCTTCATTCTTTCATATCCACAAATTTAATAGTCCCACTTTAAAAATATGAAAAATTAATCACCCTTGTTTAAAGTATAAAAATAAATAAATCTACCAAACTTTTAAATTTTAAAGAACAAATGCATTAATAAAAAAAGTCAACACTTCGAATACATCTAACATGTACCTCTTCAAGTTTGACTCAAACTAAAAAAAGTATCTCTTATACTTTTATTAATCAAAATCATTTTGATATCCTTTTTTATTTTTTGAGTTTCATTTTAATCATTTAAATTTAATATTTGAAAACCATCTATTAGAGCAATTTAATCCTTCTACTAATTTGAAGACACATGATAGATCATATCAATTAAAACTGTCACTGTTTATGCCAAAAACTGCTGAAATGACTTATTTGGTTTTAACAGAACCACTATATAAAGGTTACAACAAAATCTAAAATATAAATAAGACAATAAAAATTATATTTTATTTATTATCATAAGAAGAAATAAAAAAGATGCTGTTACACGAAGAAAGAGACAGAGACATTGGATGATATATGTGTATATGTATATACATCTATATATATATATATACATATATATATATATATATATATATATACACACACATCTACATATATATGTATATAGAGAGAGACACACACACATACCATCTATGTCAGATTGGTCTGTCAGAACATTAAAGAGAGTGTTGAAAGTCACATTTGAGTTTGGAAATCTTTCTCTGTCTATGACTTTGGTTTCGATTGTCATGTTTTTTACTGTCTATGGTAACAGCAGAAGGCGTAAAACAGACACCACCCCTTATCACATTTCATCATCATCACTCTCTTTCCATCAACCACACTGCAAAGTGCACAACTAGAAAGCCACTCTCGTGGGCCCCACATACAAGCTGGACGGTAAAGATAACCATGCTTTTCATTTTTTTGTTTTGTTTTTGCTTTATCTCAAGTCTCTTTCTCCACCAAACGCTGTTTTCATCATTCCAATGTCATTTTACCCTCCAATATAAATGCTTCATTTTGTTTGTCTTCAGCCTTGGCTTTTCAAATGGGAATATCCAAGTTTTGTTCTTTCCCTGTCTGTTCTACCATCACCATCACCTGTTAGCTCCTGAATCAGCTGTTGAATCGAGGTGTGTGTGGACTATGATCTACCCAGCTGGTCAAACGAGTCTTGGTTAATCTCTGAATTGTTCTTGCTTTCTGTTTGTTTGCAGTGGATCATCTTTTTTCTATCCCTTTTAGCATTGTTATTGTCTTTTGACTTTGTTTTGCTCAAGGAGTGAATGATCTTTATGGTTGGTTCTCGTTTGCTCTTTGAATTTGTTCATGCTTTGTGCTTGTTTGGCGTAGATCATCTTTTTTTCTCCCCCTTTTTCTTGCATTGTTATTGCCTTTTGACTTTGTTTTCCCAGAGGAATGATTGGCCTTTGTGGTTGGTTGATTGATGCTTGGTGTATTTGTTACAGAGGCTTAAATATGAGATGAGGACTCTGGGCGTAAGCTCTGTTCTGGGTATTGACTGGTATAGATTCATTTCGGTGCAGCCTGAGTGTTGTGTTGATTTTGGGAGTTATGTGTTGGGTTAGTTTCCTAAAATATTTTCTGAAATTTGGTGCGTTTTTTTAGTTATTAGTTTAGATTTCTTGCTAGTGTCAGCTTTCCTGCAGTGCAATTCAGTTCAAAAATTATCAAGTTGATTACCTGATTGAATTTTTTTTCTGTTAAATTCTTGATGTCTTGGTGGAATTTTTATTTATTTACTTTCATCATTATTACTTGAGCAGAAAAAAGACATAGATTAAACCTAATAGACAAAATATGAATTCTTTTAAAGTCTGATGCACATTTTCCTTTTGAATGTTTCATAGCCAAAATAATTAGAATTTAGAACTTTGTGTGGTTTATTTTTGGCTGTAATTACATAAAAAAGACTATAGATTTAGTAATAACAGCTGTCATTCATTGGTTTATTTATTCGATAGAATTAAATTCTTAAATTAATTTTTCAGCATTATGGTTGAGTAATTAATACTCATGTGACTGACATCCTTGCATAACTTCTTCAAGTTATGGGCACAATGTATTTGATTATTATTCTTTAAGTGAAATCTTAGCTGTTTTAGATTAGTTGCACAATGGTAGCATGTCTTTGCTTACCTTGATTTATATATATTATAACACTGCTTCTATAGATGTACTGTTATAATAGCAAGTCATTAATGTTTTGCCAACTTAAACCTTACTAGATAAGTATTAATATATGCTCTGAAAAGAGCAATCCTATTGGTAACATATATATCTCAGGATCTGAGGACTAACATAGTTTAAATCCTGGATTGCAGAATAATCTAGTGTTGGGTTATTTGGCTGGAGCATTAGAGCCATAGACTCAATGCCAATTGTCACTAAAGATATGGATTCTGCATTTCAAACGGCAGGAGCAAACCCGTATCCTTACAACCGTTTTCTTTTCAATTGTTTTATGATTTGTGTTAGTCTGTTGAACAGGTAGTAGTTATTTTTTTGTGTTCAGTTTTTTTTCATGCCTGAGCAAATAGAATTGGTATTAATTTCTGATGGCAAAGGCGCCAAAACAAATAGTGGGTTTTTACTAGCATTAGCCCATGTCAGTTGCAAAGGGTTTCCTCAGCCACTGGTGAATGTCTCATTGATTATGGAGAATCGATTCTTGCATTGTAATCATGCTATCTACATTTTAAAAAGAGTTGGGAAGCACATAAAATTCTTGACCTGGATGCTTGTCTCTTGACTTTTATTCTAGTTATTCCAGATTTGTGTTTCAGCTGTAAATTTTGTTTCTAAATGTATCACATTTCTTTGTTCAAGTTTCTGTTTTATACTTAGCTTAATGTTCTTAGAGGCCTAGAAATTTGGTGTATTGAGAACCAGCGGTTGGTTTCAGTGTCAAAGTCAAGCCATGGAAAATTCTATACCGGAAGTGCATACTTAGTCTTGAATGTAAGATATTGCTCACTTTATTTCCCATTGATCCATTTAAACGCATGAAGAATTTGCTGCCTACATCTCATTCAAAATCTAACATTTCAAAGATAGTCTTCATCATGTCTTCTATAGTTTCGTTATACCCTTTTGAAATTGAACCCATTAATTTTGGAGCCACCTTCGCCCTAATGATGTTTTAACAATTCCCTGTCAGTATCAGCATAATTTTCATCTAAATTCTCCACATAAATTTGATGCAGACCTTTTTATGTGTTTTGTGGAAACAGGCCGTCTTTCCGAAAATTGGCCCTCCTCATTATGACATACATTATTGGCTGGGAACTGAAGCAAAGAAGGTTTATTTCCTTTCTTTTTTAATTGTCTTGCTTGTGGTGATAATAATATGTTACTGTTATTTTTCAGCAGGTAAATATTTTTGGGCTGTATATACCCTTAGTCTTTTTTCCTCAAATAGTTGCTTGTTCTTTTTACTCACATGATGGTGTGGTGCTCCATTTTCCTATAAATTTTTTTGTCATGTTTCTCATCATGTTTACTGTAATCAATTGTTCTGTAATCTGACAAGAGAGTGGAACTGTAAAGAAATGTATTTTATGATTTTATCGCATTTAGGGAATGTGAAACTTTACTGATTAATTTTTAGTACCAAAATTTCATCAATAAAACTTTCTTGAGGTGTAATTTCTGTTTATCCAACAACAAAATAAAGTTTAGGGGTTTGTATTTGTTTATCTAAAATTTGCTTGGTGATTTAAATCTGGTTTAATATATCAAGGAAGGTAATGGAGATATCGTAACAAATATCTGTTCACAACATTGATTTTAATACATTAAACAGTGAATCTAGTTTTTAAATAAGTATGAATGTTGGATTAATGACTGTGGTTAAACAGCATGATCAGCACTGTTTCACAGTCAATTAAGTTTTGACAGGTAGATTCAAGCTTGGCATCAGAAAAGGCACTTGAGCTGGATGCAGCCTTAGGATCGTGCAGTGTTCAATACAGGGAAATTCAAGGCCAAGAATCGCAGAAGTTTCTATCATACTTCAGGCCTTGTCTTATACCCATCGAAGGAGTATTTACTTCAAAGCAGGGGAGCTTGAATGGTGAATATCAAGTCCACCTGTATACTTGCAAGGGAGATTATGTTGTTCATGTGAAGGAAGTGAGTTGTTTCTGAAGTTTGATAATTAACTGCTTCTGTTATGGACAAGGAACTTATTGTGCCTCCACATATTGCTGTATGATTTCTATTTTTTTTTGTTGACTGTGATTTCCATGAGGGAATCAAACAATGATTAATAACTTTAAATGAGATAATATCAATGATGATCCCTGCCGAGGTTATACATGTTAGTTTCAGATTGCATAGCTCTCAGTACCATTTTCTTTTCTTTGCATTCAGACTTTCAATTGTTTGATTTATTATATTAGTATAGCCTGTCTCTAAAGCGCTAATATGTTCATTAGGTGCCTTTTGTGAGGACAACGTTGAATCATGAAGATGTATTCATCCTTGACACGGCCTTAAAAATCTTCCTCTTTAGTGGGTGCAACTCTACCATTCAAGAAAGAGCTAAAGCTTTGGAGGTTGTTCAGTATATCAAGGAGAATAAGCATGGTGGAAAATGCGAAGTGGCAACAATAGGTTTGAATACACAACTTTTTTAATGCTTATTCCTGTTTTCTTGCAAATCATAATTTTACTATTTGTTGTAGAGGATGGAAAATTCGTTGGTGATTCTGATGTGGGTGAATTCTGGAGTTTATTTGGTGGTTATGCTCCCATTCCTCGAGAATCACCTCCTATTCAGGAATCTGAGGCTCCTCCTATAAAGCTATTTTGGTGAGGTTCATACACCTATTTGCATAATGTTTGTGTGCATGCATCAAGGCATGTGTTGCCGAACCATACCTGTCAAGATTATTTCTACGTAAAACATATGACAAGTTTAATTAACCTATTCATATTGATTGATCAATGGTCAATTAAGGGCATCACAGTTTATAGACTAACCTAAATTATTTTATTAGTTGGTTTACATAAAGAAATTTGTCACTCTTAGCTAAAGAGTGATTGCTTTTTCACTTCTCAACAGGATAAATTTACAGGGAAAACTTTGTGAGACTGGAACCAATGCATTAAGCAAAGAAATGCTTGAGACAGACAAGTGTTATATGTTGGACTGTGATAGTGAGATTTTTGTATGGATGGGAAGGCAGACTTTATTGACTGAAAGAAGAACAGCAATCAGAGCTATAGAAGTAAGACTCTCTTCTTTGAGTTTACTTTTGTCTCATGGAAACTGTAAATATCCTAGCTTTCCAGTCTGTATGTAGTACCATCATCTTATAGTCCCAAAAGAGTTAGGCTTGGTTTATTGAAGTCAAAATTTCACTTATAAACTCAATCCCTCTTACAATCCACTCCCTTGTTGACTGCAGTTCATCCCTGGCACTCGCTTGATGTTCACCTTTGTTCTGAAACTTATCTTACTAAAAGAAATATATATTCTTGGATAGTTTTCTTCATTCAAAGTTACTTTTATTGTATTTGCCTTAGAGCAAAAATTATTTATAAATTTTAATGATAAATCCCACCTAATTCTCGGTAGCTGTAATGGCATGCCCCTTGAGTTACATTAATTGATGTTGTCAATTGTGCTTGTCCATAAGCATTGCCTATGCTCACCATTATGTCCATTTTACTAGGATTTTGTCAGAAACGAAGGAAGATCAATCAAGACTCATTTGACATTTTTGTCAGAAGGATTGGAAAGTACCATCTTTCGGTCGTACTTTACTAATTGGCCTAGAACAGTGGAGCTTAGGCTTTATGAGGAAGGGAAAGAAAAAGTGGCAGGTTTAGTATCTTATACACATTACTCGTGTTTAAGAAGTTTACACTTGGTGTGTTCTCTATTATTCTTTTCTTTACGTTTGTTTTTTCTGCCCCAGCTATATTCAAGCACCAGGGTTATGAGGTGAAAGAACTTCCTGAAGAAGACAATGAACCATCTATAGATTGCAGTGGCACAATAAAAGTATCTTCTTGCTCAAAAAAACTTATATGTTTCTCGGGTCCCAGTGATCATATTCTTTTTCCTGTGTTGTCTTTACTGAATACTGCAATTTCAGGTTTGGCGGGTGGATGGTGATGAATTGTCCCTTCTTTCAGTTACTGAACTTACAAAGCTTTACAGTGGAGATTGCTATATTGTACAATATACATTTCCAGGAAATGGAAGGGATGAGACGCTATTTTATGCTTGGGTTGGCTCCAAAAGTGTAATGGTAGGCACTAGTCAAGGTTTTCTATCTTCTATTAGGTAGTTTTTTAACTTGTCTAAAATACCCAATTATGTATTCCATGTAGTACTCAGTTCTTCAACTTCTGTAACAATGATAAACTTTTAATCTCATCTTTTTGAAATAGGATTGGTTGTTGTCAATAATCCTAACCCAATCTACCCTTTTATTCAATGATTTTGTCCTGCAGGAGGATAAAACAGCTGTCGTTTCCCACATCAGTACTATGGCTGATTCGATCAGAACTAATCCAGTTATGGTTAGTGCTATTGTTCCTCTGCCTACTCCTGTAATGTGTTGATCAAATATGTTCAATAATGAAATTATAGTTTTGGGAAATATTTGAACAATTTTTATCTTATCAATAGGTGCCAGTTTCTTATTGCTACATTTTGCATATTAGGCATATTCATGTAAAAGACATAATTTACCTGCATATTACTCTGCCTAATATATTCATTTTACATCACATGTCTGCTCAGGCTCAAATCCATGAGGGTAAGGAACCAGCTCAGTTTTTCTCAATACTTCACAGACTAATCATATTCAAGGTATGTGCTCAATATAACCTCATTTTCAAGTTGTGTTTAGCATTAAAAAAAGTCACATGCTCCAAATTCTTCATTTTTTTTCTTGTAAGGGGGGAAACAGTTCAGGGTATAGGAACTTTATAGAAGAAAAAGGTATGGTGGATGAAACTTACAATGAAAACCTGGTTGCTTTGTTTCGAGTACAAGGTACAAGTCCAGATAATATGCAGGCCATCCAAGTTGATCAAGTAAGTTTCTATTAATTTGACTATTTTATCCATAGTGGAGTTGTTTTTATCTTTATTATATCTTTTCTCTAACTACCAAAAGTGTATACAAAGGCTTTGACCAAAGCTATTGGGTCCTTTCTTTTTGCTAAATTGCATCAGTTGTTTCTCATTATCGGATATTTTTTATTACTAACTATTCCAATATCCTTTTCTTATTATTGACTACGGACAAAAATAAGAAATACTGAAGTCCAATATATTGTGTTTTATTACTGCCGCTGGTCTATTGGTTGTTGTTTATATTTGAATTTGGTTTTTGTCTGTTGTGCACAAAATGGTGGTTGACTTCAAAGCATGTTTCGTTTGCATTTTTTTACATAAAAAGATTAAATTATTTGTCAGTATGTGTTGACTATGTTCTAAAATTGTTATAGGTTTCAACCTCCCTGAATTCATCTTATTGCTACATTCTACAAAATGAAGGATCTATCTATACTTGGATTGGGAGTCTGTCCTCTGCCAGAGACCATAATCTACTTGATAGACTGGTGGAGCTACTTAATGTAGGTCATTGCAATTGACATTTGGTGTTGGAATATTTTTTTAAACGATAGTCACTGAAAAGGAAACATAGAGTAATGAGTTTTTCATTTTGAATTTATATTAAATTACAAGACAATATAGTTCATGTAATGGTGTTAACTCATCATTTCTTGATGCAAACCTGCAGACAAAATGGCTACCTGTTTCTGTGAGGGAAGGGAATGAACCTGATGTTTTCTGGGATGCTCTTGGTGGAAAGGCAGAGTATCCAAAAGGCAAAGAAATTCAAGGATTCACAGACGATCCACATTTGTTTGCATTAAAAATAATAAAGGGTAAGAAAAACACCTTCTTAAGAAAAGTAATCTAGATCTCACTTGGTTTAGAACTATCCTGGGTGAAATGACAGGGAAAGCTTGTCTAATTGATGGTTCTGTTTCTCACGCTGATTTCTTGGAATTTCAACCCAGGAGGAGACTTCAAGGTATATTGCTTCTACAATCTGAAACTGTTCATGTCAGATCTAATAAATAATTATTTGAATAAATAATACATTATTCTATTAAGTCAATAAAAGAAAATTATTTCTGATTAAGACTAAGTAGCATTTCTAATAAGCATCTAGATTATCAGCACTGAGATTAAAATGCCAATAACATCACCTAGAATTAAATCTCATAAATTCTATGCACTTTATAATATGGCCCTTTTTTGTCAAATTTTTCTTTTACTCACATACACATATATGTATAATGTATTATTTTAACGTGATTAATTGTAAGCCTTGATGTAATATTTCAGGTGAAAGAGATATACAATTATACACAGGATGACTTAATTACTGAAGATGTTTTATTGCTTGATTGCCAAAGAGAGATTTATGTTTGGGTTGGCTTGCATTCAGCTGTCAAATCAAAACAAGAAGCTCTTAATCTTGGCCAGGTACCTACTTACTATGCTTTCACGCTAATTGTCACACATGCAATTGAATCAATTTATTTTATTTTATTTATATATGGTCTTCAAATAGCCCTTTCTTTTCAATACTCCACTCACATTTTGAATTCCCTCCATTAACATCTATGTTATAATTACTTTGTACTTTTTTCTTCCACTATCTTTTCCTGCACGAGTGTGCCTTTGCCACAGCCACTGCATAACTTTTTGCCAATGAATCGAAGTACTTAATGAAAAATACCTCTATACACTATTCAAGGAAGTAGTTGTTTATACATGTAATTCATACGTTTGGTAGTTGTTTATCCCTTATTCATTATTTACTAATTATTTGACAGTCTCACAGGAACTAATTCTAATTTGTCCATAAATCGAATCATGAGATCAGAGTCTACAGTTTTAATGTAATACAGACTTACTCTTTGCTGCAATATGTTTTTCTTACAATGGAAACTGTTATGAGCAGAAATTTCTGGAAATGGATGTCCTTGCCGAAGGCCTATCCCTTGACATCCCTATTTACATTGTAACAGAAGGTTATGAGCCACCATTTTTCACGTGTTTCTTTTCATGGAATCACTCAAAAGAAAATGTAAGTCTTCTCTTCTCCCTTCAAAATTATAACTATTGATCATACTATATCGACTAATTTTAAGAAGTGACATTGGGATAATGGTGATCCCTTGCCCCCACTTTCCCAAAAATAAAGATCGATTGCTGAACTCCCTGCAAGAATCTTTGTTATATATACTGATGCGATATGCATATAAATGTCAATTTATGTTGATTTGTTAGTTTAGCCATAGATTATTTTGTGATGCACTTTTCAATTCTTGTATATGTAAATACTAATGCTTTTCTTGGGCATGCTTGTTAGGCAGCTTTTAAATTTAGGTAATATGTCTGTTTGTGTGTATGAATGTATATACAAGTTGATAAAATTTTATATTTAATTGTGTATAACATTATTGAAAGAATTGGAAATATAGTAAAAGAGGAAGATTGAAATTTGACATGAGATATGGAAATTTGCTTGTTTATTTATGCTTTGATGAAAATGTTTCATATACCATTCATTTTTCTGCCATTGTGCCTTGGTGGCGGGTTGGTCATGATGAGTTTGAATCCAGAAATTGTCTCTTTGCATATGCAAATAGTTAGTTTTTTTTTTCTGGTGTTTGAAGGGGACACCTTTTTGGTGTTTCACACCTGGATTATATTGTCATCCATCTTATCAATTATTCTGAATGAATTGTTGCAGATTGTTGGCAACTCATTTGAGAGAAAGCTTGCAATTCTGAAAGGAAAAGCAAAAAGTGTAGAAGTAGGTGACTACCTTTCATAATATCAATTTTATAAGGTTTTCAGCTTTGATCATTCCCTATTGGTTTCCATTATCCAGGGACATGCTAGAACCCCTTTAAAAGCAACCTCCAGGGACTCTACTCCAAATGGTCACAGAAGCTTTTCTGCTTTCTCCAATGGGCGTGGAAGAAGTAGTTCCCCTTTACCTAGCAGTGCAGGTGATAGACTTCTTTCTAGCTCTACTCCACTTGCCAAGAAGCTCTTTGAAAGCTCTCCTGCCAATGACAGTGCTGGTAACAACAATCCTTCTCATCAATTTCTGATGTGAAATTATTTAGTTCAACAGTTAGTCAATATGTGAATGAGTTAGTTCTCTTTGGAGCAATGTACTCCAAAGTTGCTATATATCTATAACTATTGATAAAAAGATTCTTCTTTGTAAGAATTTTCCAACAGTTATTTTAATATATACATACTGATAATAATTATTCTCAGGTGTTTTGTAACTATAATATTGTAAAGTTTCTGAGATTTTTCAAATTGCACTGACACACCAGTTCTTTAATAATTTAATCAAAACTCTTGATTTTTTAAAAACATTACATTGTCATCTTTTCTGCTTTATAATGCACTCTTTTAAACTTAAAAAAATCACGTTTACATTCACTAGTTAGAGAGACTATTGTAATGTTAAAAGAACAAAATTTAAAAAAAAACTTCTCTAGTGTTATTGTAATTTACTCTGTAGTATATACTATGTGCACGGATTCATTGAAATTTGCTTTTTTACAATTATACATATAAAACATTAAAGATGTGTATTTTATCAATTGAAGTTTTCTTAAATTCTTATAGTATAATAATTATGAAGTTGAGATTTATTTGAATAAATTGAAATTTTTCATGAGTTTGTAAATTTAATGATATGGTTGTTAAAAAATAATTAGACGTTTCGTTTCTTTCAAATATCATAATATGTTATTATGATTTTGTGTAAAAATTGATTTTATAAGGATGTTACCATTTTCAAAAAAAAGAAAAGAAAGTTCCAACTGTTGTAAGTACCAAATTCTAAATTAATACAGAAGGAATTTCTTCAACCACATGAAATTTGTGTGTTCCTTGATACACAAAATTTACAAATTTAATATTCATTTATGTTAAATATTATTAAATCAAATCAAAATTATCATGAATTTAAATTTTGATGGATGATTACGAGATGTTGAAGGTTTTTATATGCAGCCTAAAGTGTGTTCAAAATTCAATTTGAGGGTTAAGGGAAATTAAGTCTAATTTACTTAGATGGTGAAACATTTAAGTCTTCTTACATGTATATAACAGTTATGGTAAGGTTTAGAATTCAATTCAACCATCAGGAAAAAGTCAAATCCCTTTTTCTTAGATATGTAGATTTAAGTTTTTTACATGTACAGCTATGGTAAGATTCAAAATTCAATCAAACAATTATGAAAAGTTTAAGTCTCTTCTGCTTATATATAGAGATGCATAGATAGTTAGATATTGTACTTTCCTGGTTCTTGAATCTAATCAAAGTTTAAAGTTTTGTTAGGAATCTAAGTGTGAGTTTGACTCCGATATTAAGTAGAAATGAGAGAGTCGAGTAGCATATAAAGAAGAAAACTCAGAAACTCATTCTCTTTAAGGTTTGGAGTTAGAGGTGGTATCAGTGTCTTATTGGGTCTCTAAATCATGGCTCATTAGAACAAATCTTTTCATCCTTTACTTGCTATATTTTATCAGTTTATTTTTTCTTTTCCTAGAAAAACCAATGCCACAGCCTGAGTCTCCAGCAACAGAACTAAGCTCATCTAATGAGTCTGCAAGTTTCACTCAAAAGGATAGAAATATGGATGGTGAGAATTTACCTATACACCCCTACGAACGCCTGAGAGTGGTTTCTGCAAATCCAGTAACTGGCATTGATTTGACAAAAAGAGAGGTACTATCTAAGTCAATTCAATCAGTTTTGTCCCATCTTACCTTTTACTTGCTCTTGGATGATCAATATGAAAGACCAAGGATAAAAGTTTATGCAGAAGTTTTGTTATATATAGACATCAACCTTGTTTTAGTCTGAAAACTGACTGGAATCTAAACTTTGTGATGAATAGATATATTTATCTAATGAAGAGTTCCGTGAGAAGTTTGGAATGCCAAAATCTGCTTTCTCTAAGCTTCCTAGATGGAAACAAAACAAACTGAAGATGTCACTGGATCTATTTTAGAGCAAGGTGACTGTGTTTTGTGGCACTATATTACAGCATTGAGAGTTTGAGGTTGAGTTTGTGAAATACGAGTCATATAGTGTACTGTTTTGCACCAACTTACTACATATTTATTCCTTCATTTTATCTTATAATGCTGTGTTTTGAAGATGATGTTTTTGGGGCATACATGTGGAACTATGTAATGTTTTTTTTTTGCTTGAAGAGAAAATGTTGTATAGTATTTTTAGAACCGAATGTTCAAACATACTTGCATAGGTTTGATTGAAAATCTATGATCTATGGACTAAGGTTTCTAGTCCTTGAACACACTATCTACTAAATAGTTTCTTGCATGAATCTCTATTGTTGTTGATGTTTCATTAATATATTTTTTACTTAATTGTATAACAAAGTTATGTGCAACCCATGTATTTAAAGATTGATTCTTTTGCACGTGTTTCTCCTCGAAATTATAATATTGACTGATACAAATGATTCTTGGATCCCACAACTAAGTGATTTAGGATTTAAGCCATTGTGGTATCAAAGATGACTGGTTCTTGTGCCATCTCCATACAAAAATACATTTGTATACAAAATGTAAAAATACATTTGTATCTTTTTTGTGTCATCTCTGTAGAATAACTTTTGGATTACGTAACCCAGACACGCATTTGAAAAAAGACTTTTGAATTACATAATCTGGAAGCGAAAAAAGACTTCTGGATTATGTAATCCAGAAATTAATAATGCATCTGAAAAAAGATTTCTGAATTATGTAATCCGGAAGCTAATTTCAAATTCAAAAAAAGATTTCTAGATTATGTAATCTGAAATATCACATAGAAACATTTTTGAAAATATGAAAATTTATAAAGATGAGAGAAACAAAGATTATACAAAACAATGATATTAGGCTTTTGTTTCAGCGAGTTTCTTAATGCATCTCTACATTTTTCTCCCTGTATTTTACATTTTTTAAAATATTAAAATTATTCTTTTATAGTTTTATGTGATTCTAGAATAGGAGTTTTGTAAAAAAAGTGTTTCCAACATAAAAATTATGTAAATAAATAGTATTTTCGAAAAAAGACAAAAAATCATTTTAAAATATTTTTTTTTTACCGTATTGATAAATTCAAAATTAATAAAATGTGTTTAAAAAAATATATTTCAGAATTATTTGAGAAAGAGCAATCCGGAAATATTTTTAAAAGGGATAAAACAATTTTCTTCGAATGTTAGGATGCGGGAAGAAACAGCCTTTGTTTCATGCATCCTCATTATTACTACCTGCACCTTGTATTATCAGCAAAAAAAACTAAAATATCCTCTCTGGCTGGTTGCACCATTCTTTGCTGCCACCACCGTTCTTCTCATATTCCAAAAAATTTGTTTTAGAAATCTTATTGAAGAAAAAGTACTTTCCATATTCCAAAAAAGCTTGTTATTATTAAATATAATTTAAAAAAACTATGGGAGTGCAATTAGTAATTTCAAGGGTGTATAAGAAGCAAAAACCTTCATTTGTTGGATTTTTACATGGACCAATGTAAATATGACATATGGTGTTTCTTCCTGTATTTTTTTAAATACCCAAATTATCCTTGATGTGATTTTAGATTAGGAGGTGTTCTTTAAGAGAAAAATGTTTCTGGAATAAGAAGTCATTTCAAGAAATCCTTTTCTAACACATTTTCTTAGTTTCAAAATGGTAAATCTAAAATTTATAAAATGTGTTTTAAAAATGGTATTTCAAAATTATTACAGACTATTCTTCCTAAAAATAAGTAATCGAAGTGTTTTTTCTATAATATAATATACATGTATTCTCTCATTTTATTTTATTTTATTTTATTTTAGATTTATCATTTTTACAAATATTAAAGATTATCAATTTTAGGATAAATAAGAAAGAGATTTATCTTCTTCTCATACGAATCTCGCTTGCCAAAACATTCAGTTACCACCGAATTATTGTGGAAGATTTCGTCGCCCCTTCTTGTTCTCAATAGTGTTCATGGAAATACATAGAAGAAAGAGGAGGGTAATCTGGCTTTGGCATTTAAAAAAAAGAACCTCCAGTTTAATTTTATAAATTCACATTAATGTATGAAAGAAATGAAGTAGCTGAAAAGTTAAAGAAAAAAAATATTATCAAAATTATTAGTGATAAAAAATAAATTTAGTCATTTATTTGAGAAAAAAAAATAAAGACGTGAAAGGATTCAAAGATTTGAAATTAAAAAATATTTTAAATAACTAATTAAATATAATAGTATTTTTATACTTATAAAAAATATTTTAGTTAAAAATATTGTAAAAATACACGTGCTTTACATGTAACTAATTAATACCTCACTTATCAATTTTCATATAAACATTTAAATATCATATTAGGATACCATTAAAACTGAAATCAGATTATTTTTAGTATTTAAAATTGAGTAATTTTCTACAATTATACTAAAAAGATAAGGATCACAATATTTATTGCACGTAAAACTTGTGATCTAAAATTTATTTTTTGATTCATCATAAATAAACAAGCATATCTCTACTATTTTCCATGTGTTAATGTTAACATCAAAAGTTCTATGAACACATATTATCAAAATCCAAAATAGAATTACACAATTATGGTAAAATCATTAAAATTAAATTTTTTATTACTCTGATAAAAAGGAAATTGATATATAAAACCTTTTTATTTTCTTTTTTTAATGATCAAAAGTATAATAGGACTATATTTTAGATATTAGTGTTTTCATGCTAAGAATTAGTGGCACGTGAAGATGAAAGACGGTTCTTCCTTTTCCGTGAGTTCCAACCGCTCTTGTAGAACATCAACCTTTTCACTTACGACCGCTTCCAATCAAAGCTCATACGTGTCTTTCTTCTCACCGTTCCGAAATTATCTCATCACTCATTCTATAAAAACCCAATTTTGTTATCCCAAGGCAAAATCTAAGTATCTCACACTCTCACTCCATGTGACTCATTGCTTCCTTCACTCTCACTGCTCACTTTTTTGTCAACTTCAATTCGAGACAAGAAAAAAAATCAAAACTTGCATGATATTTTCTTCCTTTTATTCACTCATTCTCTCACTTCAGAGCCTTTTTCTATCTCCGTCTCTTTCCATTTAAAGGGTCTCATTCTCACTTGTGGTATCATTCAGCATCATATCTCTTGATTCCCTTTTGTGGCTTAGCAACAACACTCCTTCAAATATCTTCCCATATGCTTATTAATCTCTTGTTTTCCCACTTGTACATTTCTTCAATTCTTAATCTTGATTCATAGAGAAAGAGAGAGAGGGAGAGGTAACGTTGATTGAAGTTGGAAGAGGTAATTGTTTCATCACTTGGGGGCTTTGTTTATGGTCAATTTGATTGTTAAATAAAAGGTGATATTTTTGTGACAATTTTGATAAGTGGTAGTGAAAAAAGAACTTTTTTTGGTGACAGGTAGGGAATTAGAAATGGCTGCTAAAGTAGAGGCTAATGGTGGTAGTGATAAGGTTGGTGTTTCTGCAGTTTCTGACAAGATTCCGGCAGTGGCACATCCATTGGCTGAAAAGTCTGACGAGGTTGCATCCAATATTAGTTACCATGCTCAGTTCAGTCCTCACTTCTCCCCTTTCAAGTTTGAGCTGGAACAAGCTTACTACGCCACTGCAGAGAGTGTTCGTGATCGTCTCATTCGGGTATGATCATATACTTCATGGAATTGGGATGTCTACAGGAGTGTTTTGTTTATAAACAGCTACAAGTATGAATGTGTTTCACTTTCATGTTATAGTTATAGTGGTGATTAAATATGTTGGTATCTCAATTTCTCAATAGCAATTGACATAAAATAAAATGAGTTTTTTCTTTCTGAGAGATTTAGGACCATTAATTGGTCATGCCAACAAACGGAGTATTTCAGTGTATATGGAAGTGTGTACACGTGTGTGCATGTGTGATGTAGTGAGCCTTTTCATGAGCATAGATCTTGTCATCTCAAATTTTAACATGATAAGGTTGTGCGAGAGAGGATCCATTCTTACTTTTTATACTTCTCCATGGGACTGTTCAGTCCAGTAGTTTGAATTGAACTGAAATTTAGACAGATTTATAAGTTCTGGTTGGTATTTGTAAGCAAGAGGCAAGTTATGAATAATTTCTTAGGAAACTACTAAGGAATAAAACTACACAAATAAAGGGTAACTAAATTAAGCCAAATAATTAACTGTTTTTAGAATTTAGTAAATAGTTTGTTCTCTCCCCACTACCGATATAAGTCCTAGTGGTGTATTAGAATTGTTTGTTTGGATAGGACTAATGCTGTTGTTGTACATTGATGATACCATTTCAGCAATGGAATGAAACATACGCTCATTTTCACAAAGTTGATCCCAAGCAAACTTACTACTTATCGATGGAGTTCCTTCAAGGACGAGCTTTGACCAATGCCATTGGAAATCTGAACATCCAAGATGCATATGCTAATGCTTTGCGGAAATTTGGACTTGAACTTGAAGAAATAACAGAGCAGGTACTAAAAAATTACAATCTCTATATGAAATATATTTTTTCTCTATAGTCTTTGTTGCGATATTACCACAGTCCATGCAAAAAACATTTAATGCAAACCAAGTTCCAAGGAGTATCACTTGAAAGAGCAGGCCTGTTTTGTCTTTCGCTAAAATTCAATTTAAGTACAAAGAATGGGAGCAGCTAGTCGTTGAACTCATCGTATCATTATATTATCATGAATAGAGACTTTAGATCATGCTAAAAACCAAGGATTTGTAAATACCTATTTCCATCCTCATATCTAATTTAAAAATTCGGGTATTATTCATAGCCATATCCTACAAAAATTGGGACGAGTCCTACTCACGTGGACTGAGTTTATTTGCCATCCTTAAATGTAGATATGATTATAGTCTAATGAGTACTGAGCAATCTTATGCATGCTATATTAGCATTGTCAACTTATGTTATTCATATATAACTTGTGAGGAGATTCATCCCAAATGTTTTACCTAATTTCTACTTCTTTGACCTTTAATCACCATGGAATAGTTTTCATAAATTCAGCATTCATTTTCAGAATGAGAGCATTTTCCCAAAGTCTGCATTCTTTCATATCTGTGATTGATTTTAATATATGGTTTGTAAAAATTGTTTGCTGGACCATTCAACCTGAAACTTTGCAGGAGAAGGATGCAGCACTAGGAAATGGTGGTCTTGGTAGGCTTGCTTCTTGCTTTCTGGATTCAATGGCAACACTTAATTTGCCTGCTTGGGGTTATGGTTTGAGATATAGATATGGGCTATTTAAGCAGAGAATCACCAGGGAAGGTCAGGAGGAAGTTGCAGAGGACTGGCTTGAGGTTTGATTTATCTCCTTTATTTTAAATCTATGGAACTATATTACGTATTTCATGGAATACTGATTTGCAAAATCAAATGAAAACTAAACAGAAGTTTAGCCCCTGGGAAGTTGTGAGGCATGACATTTTGTACCCCATCAGATTCTTTGGTCATGTTGAGGTTAACCCCAATGGAAGGTAAGTGTAAATATACTGATTTACTTTAAAAAAACCAGTTTTAGGCTGTTGATTAATGACTATCTATGGTGGTTAACATTTTAAAACATAATCTGTTTTACCCTTTAAATCTTAATTCAAATGTAAAAACAAGCTATATTCAGATAGAGTGATATGAAAGTACTTACAGTTTGGTGTTTATACCAGCCGAAAATGGGTTGGAGGAGAGGTTGTGCGAGCACTGGCTTATGATGTGCCAATTCCAGGTTACCAAACCAAGAACACCATCAGTCTTCGCCTGTGGGAGGCAAAAGCAAGTGCTGAGGATTTCAATTTATTTTCATTTAATGATGGGCAACATGATGCTGCTTCAGTGCTTCACTCACGAGCTCAACAGGTTGGCATCTGTGAATTTTCACTACTGTTAGTAACTTGGTTGTTGTTATCAACGTGATTGTATGTTACTTCCTATACAAAATAGGGGGGAATTGGCGGTGGCTTTGTCTGTGACTTTATTATTTATTGTTGATCAATAGTTGTGCTTCTACCTGCAAAGATCCTGTTACAGTAACAAGAGTGAAGTGAACAAAGCATTTCTTGCCATTGTATTATCCTATAACAAATTCTGTTGAATTTAGTTATACTCCCAACCCCCACAATCCCCTCCCCTTATCCTTGGCCTTCGTAAAAAAGAAGCAAGCAAAGAGTTTTTTGAAGCAATTCTAACTTATAATTTGTATTTTGTAGATCTGTGCAGTTTTGTACCCTGGGGATACCACAGAAGGTGGAAAACTTCTACGGTTGAAGCAGCAGTTCTTTCTTTGCAGTGCATCTCTCCAAGTAGGTCAAATCCACTTGAGAATTTTCCTTTTCACGCTAAGTGTTCCTTACAATATCGTATTATCATTCCATGTGCTTATTCATAATAAGAAGTGATAGTAGGTGTGTGACTGTATTGTTGGTGATTTGAAGTTATCTTAATTCAAAGTATAAATTGTCATCGTTTTTAAGTTTTAAGACATAGTATCAGTTATCACTATTTCACTATCCCCTCTCAGTAAATTATGTAACAAACAAAATGTTCTAGTTTCTGTTGAGACTTGTCTTAATGAATGCCTTTGCTGACAACCCTTTCTTTATGTAGCAAGAATTTTTTGAAAATTTAATGGTGTGGATATTTTCACATGAGAATCAATTAGGACCATCTTTACATAATTCATTCTTGCCAAATACCTGGAAATTTCGTTACATCTTTTGTCGGACATCCTTTCCTTACTATTGTCTACTCCTATCTTTGAACAATTACAGGACATAGTATCCCGATTTAAGGAGAGGAGACAAGGGCCTTGGAACTGGTCAGAGTTCCCAACAAAGGTTGCTGTTCAGTTGAATGATACTCACCCAACACTTGTAATACCAGAGTTGATGCGATTACTACTGGATAATGAAGGACTTGGATGGGAGGAAGCATGGGATGTGACATCAAGGTCAATAAATTTTAGGAAATGCTGTTTAGAATGTTTATTTTCCATCTTCTTTATTCCATCACACCTCACAGTTGCAGTGTATTACTCTATATCTCACTGCCAAAATGTGATGTTATATCTTAACTAGGACTGTTGCTTACACCAATCATACTGTCCTCCCTGAAGCACTGGAGAAATGGTCTCAACCTGTAATGTGGAAACTTCTTCCACGCCATATGGAAATCATACAAGAAATAGACAAGAGAGTAAGTTGCTCCCCTTTCATGTTTCTCTTTGATTGACTTCATGAAAGGTGCACTGATATATTTTAATGTGGAAACCATGAAATGCTTGCAGTTCACTGCAATGATAAATACAACCCGATTGGATCTTGAGAGTGAGCTATCCACCATGTGCATCTTAGACGATAATCCCCAAAAGCCAGTAGTTCGGATGGCAAATTTGTGTGTGGTTTCTTCTCATGCAGTAAGTGGTGTACTTTTTGGAACTCAATGAAAGAAGACTTTCATCTATCTTACCATGTTCTTGTTTTTTTTATCATCTTATACCTCCAAAGATTTCCAATATTGCTTAAGGGAAAAAAAACATTGAACTGAATGTTTTGGATAACTTATATTATATCAAATTCCAGTTATAGTGCTACTCTAGCAAGCGTATTTCCTGCATTTTGTATTATTTTCTTGAAGATTTATTGGTTGTCATGTCAAGAACATCTGCAATGTTAATACTGTAATACATGAATCACTTGTTTTCCAAACTCAAATAGTGTTATATTGGTATTAGAATAAAGTTTAAACTAACATTTGAAATTGTTGTAAATCAGAGTCTTGTAGAGTTACTCTAGTCTAGCAATAGCAAACATATTACCTGTAAAAAGTGAATTTGCTCTCTTGGGTAATGCCATTGATCAATGAATACTACAATGTATACAGAAAATGCCTTGGCCAATCCCAAAATAACCTCATAAACCAACAATTTCTCCTATCTAACCCTACTGGGAAAGGCAAGAAAGCTACATATTAGGAGAAAATAGTACAGTAGAAAGATATTACAATGAGAAAGTGAGGTATTAAAAAAAGGAGAAAATGGTGAAATATAGTGCAGATTTCATTAACCTGAGCATATTATGATTCTATACTTATATGCCTTTCTCACCATTTTTTAATTATTAATTTTTTCTTTTTCCCTATAACCCTGTTACATATGTTTGTGAAATTATTTTAATTGAATTTCATATACTTCTTCGTTCCTATCTCCTTGTAGGTGAATGGTGTTGCTCAGTTACACAGTGATATATTAAAGTCGGAATTATTTGCAAATTATGTTTCAATTTGGCCAACTAAGTTCCAAAATAAAACCAATGGGATTACACCTCGGAGATGGATCCAATTTTGCAATCCCGAGCTAAGTGGTATAATCACCAAGTGGTTAAAAACTGATAAATGGGTAACCAATCTTGACTTGTTAACAGGTCTTCGACAGGTAAACTACCCAGATGCTTCTTCTCTGCAGAAGATTGATTCCTATTACTATGGTATACTAATTCCTGTTATCTTTCCATAGTTTGCAGACAATGAAGATCTGCATGAAGAATGGCTGTCAGCAAAGATGGCTAGTAAGCGGCGTTTAGCACGGTATGTTTTGCATGTGACAGGGGAGACCATAGACCCAGATAGTTTGTTTGACATTCAAGTCAAGCGTATCCATGAATACAAGAGGCAGCTACTTAACATACTTGGTGTGATTTATAGATACAAGAAGCTAAAGGTATAAGAAACAGCCTACTGTTTGATAGGGTAAATTTGTGAAATGCCAGTCATTTTAATTTACCTATGTTTTTCTTTTTGCCGCTTTTAATTGATGTTGATAATGAGTCACAGTTACATCATGTGTCCTGATCCTCTATCCAAGCTTCTATTTTAACATTTTATTTTTTGTGCACAGTACTATTTTGGAACATCTATGTCTCGTGCAAATTCATCAACACTGTTTAGTATAGTATTTAATCTGCTTCCATCTGGGAGATGCAAATATACTGTCACTTATTTTGTAAAAAATCATAGTATTATCAAAATACATTATCTATGCTGAAGATAGTCATTATAATTAAACAATGATAGGAAATGAGCCCTGAAGAACGGAAAAAATCTACTCCGCGTACTGTGATGATAGGTGGAAAGGCATTCGCAACATACACAAATGCTATAAGGACAGTCAGGCTGGTGAATGATGTTGGTGCTGTTGTTAACAGTGATCCTGAGGTCAACAGCTTCTTGAAGGTAACTTGATTTTGTGCAACTTCCTAAGATAAAGTGCCTTTGTTTTTTAAAGTAGAAAGAATTAGGATACCCAGTGAATTCTTCGTATATTCTTCATTGCTTGACTTATCATCCCCACATGCATACATGACAACTACATGAATACAAACATTATTTATTTGCTTGATTCTTAATATAATATCAGACTCTTCTTAGGGAGCAAAAAAAGCTAACTGCTATTTAAACTTTTGTCAGGTTGTGTTTGTTCCAAATTACAATGTGTCTGTGGCAGAAGTGCTAATTCCAGGAAGTGAACTTTCACAGCATATTAGCACTGCAGGCATGGAAGCTAGTGGCACAAGCAACATGAAATTTGCTTTGAATGGGTGCCTTATAATAGGTACTTTAGATGGAGCTAATGTGGAAATTAGGGAGGAGATTGGTGAGGAGAATTTTTTCCTCTTTGGTGCCACAGCAGAAGAAGTACCACGACTGAGGAAAGAAAGAGAGAATGGACTGGTATGCAGTTATTCATACATGTTGGGCTACCATTTATTTTCCATGAAATAATAGTTTTTATTTTCAAAAAAGGATGCAAAATCAAGGAATTATTTTTCTCAAAATAAGCTAATTCAAATTTAAACACATGCAAGAAACTTGAAATTTCCATGAAAGTAGTTCTATTAACATTACCATTTTTTTGTAATTAAATAGTTCAAACCTGATCCTCGATTTGAAGAGGCAAAGAAGTTTATCAGGAGTGGGGTGTTTGGAAGCTATGACTACAGTCCATTGCTTGAATCTTTGGAAGGAAATTCTGGTTATGGTCGTGGTGATTACTTTCTTGTGGGCCATGACTTCCCAAGCTACATGGATGCTCAGGCAAAAGTCGATGAAGTGTATCGGTAAGACACAATCTATATTATGTTTTCTCATAACTTTAATCAATAGTAGAAAGTGTTAGGAGGAATGTGTTGCTAGCACTTCTCCTGAAACTTTTAATTTGTCCCAAGTAAATGATTTTATTCATATGATTTGCATGCAGTGATAGGAAAAAATGGCTAAAAATGTCAATCTTAAGCACTGCTGGAAGTGGAAAGTTCAGCAGTGACCGAACAATTGCTCAATATGCCAAGGAAATTTGGAACATAGAAGAGTGCCGCGTGCCATAATTTCTGCTGGATGTCTCTTGCATTCAAGTTTATGTATAGCACAAAGAGAATGATAAATACAAGTAGCAAAAAATAAGAAAAAATAATTTACTGAAAAGAGAAAGTGAAGGAGATTTTTTTGCTTTCTGTTTAGCTTGTCATATAAGGTTTCAGCTGTGTTCTTTCTTATATTAAATGCTCTCTCAACCATCTGCTTCTGATAGACGGTGCCTTCTATATGCCAATAAATCTTTATTTTCATTCTCTATGAAAGTTGACATAGCATTCCAAATTTGAGGATTACTTTTTCATCTTTGCAATGAACTAGTCTGGTGCATATTCTGGTTCAGTTGAATAGAGTTCTATTCTAGAAAGAATAAATGCTTTTTCTTCTGCAAACCCTTTTCTTTGTTTATATTAAAAACTCCACTTTTATTTCCAGTGGCTTTGCATTCTTCTATTGCTCACTAAACGGGACTAGGTGATGTATCAGTTTTATAACTTCTTGTTTGCTTCGAAGGTAAAAAACCTGGGATGAACAAAGGAATAATAAAGATAGATTACAAAGGAATTTTGGATAAAGAAGGGGTTGGGGAGTTCCATGTTTCAGAATGTGGTAAAGAGTTATCAACGTATGTTCCTGCGATCATTTTAATACACCTACTATAAAGTTTTGATAACTTTATTAATTTCTTATTAAATAATCTTAAGATCTTCAACAGTAATATATACAATTTTTAAGGTTATCCTTCTCTTAATCAACTTTTTAATTTCTCTAATCTACAATAAACTATTCTTGAAGAATGGTTATAATTGAGTTAAAATTTGAGAAAATAATTTATTATTAATCTGTACATAATAATTACGACATGGGTGATAACCGAGTAAAAAATATCCCTTTGTGAAACTGAATATCTTTCTTTATAATCTAAAAGAACCACTTTCTATCATAAATTGAACTTTTCCAAGACTACCAAAGTAAACAAGACTATCCAAAAGAAGATGAATATTATAGTTGACTTCCATGTTTTTTATTTTTTTAATTTCATCTTTATAGAAACTCATAATATCATTATATCTTCCATAATTTATTATGGATGATTTTTTATTTTCGTTTTTATTTTATTATAGTAACAATAATAATTGAAAAATTATTAATAGACATAAAATTACTTTAAAATCTATTTTTTTATATCACTATTTAAAATATATAACAAAAATTATTCTATTACATCAATAAATTATTTATAAATTTATCTTATTATTTCCTTCGGTCCATACCGCACCCATTATACATCACATAAAAAGAAGTTGCTTTCTCAACTCAACTAATCTTCAACCCAAATGTAATGTCTACTCCCTTTTACATAAGAGTTTGAAAATAAAATATTACATCCCAATCCAGAGAGGAAAAATAAACTTCTAAATTCAAGAATGCTTTGATCATACTACCACCATATAAATAGAAACACGTTCTGCAATTATTCTTTAACAGATCCCTAATATTCTCTAACAAAATAGTTTTAATATCTCGTACAAAAATAATTATTTTGCTAATAAATAATTAAAAATAATATGAAAACAAAATCTAATTTGATGATGTAAAAAACTATATCATACTAAAAATTAAATTCACTGTAAAAATTATTTAACTAACACGGTAAAAATTGAACTTATTTCATAACTGTAAAAGACAACGGTAGAAGAAACAGCAGCACAAAGTAAATGTTGCAAGTGGAAAAATAAAACTGAAACCAAACCTAAGGTACGAAATTAGATCATCTACATACACTGACAGCAACATAATTTTTCAATCCCATACTACTAGGAGTTGGATCATATAGTATTTAGACAGAGTCCTTAACGGAACCAAACGAAAACTTCATCTATAACTACTGCATATATATGTCACCACATAATATTATCTACTATAAAACTAAGATGTTAGCTGACTAGGACCATCAGATTTCAAGTTGAAGGAGAGGAAGATGTTGGAGTATTAGACCTGGATACTGATCTTGAACTTGCAATAACACTTGAGTATCTTGACACATGTTTCGAATGTTTGGCACTTCTCCTGGAGTTTCTTGAATGACTCCTCCTTGACCTGGGGGACACACTTCGTGAGTCTCTCCTCTTTGAAACAGGAGTGGCACTCCGTGAGTAGCTCCTCCTTGACCTTCTCCTTGGCCTAGGTGAGGCACTGTGAGAAACAGATCTGTACCGATGCCTTCCAAAATATCGATCATTGGGTGAGACACTTCTGGAAATAGACCTGTAACGGTTCCTTCTGTAGGAGCGACCATCAGGCAAGTCATATCGGGAGTCATAAGGAGAGTATGATCTGTCACGCATGCTGACAGGAGACCTGCTATAAGGAGAGCGAGAGCGAGAATATGACCTGTGTCGATAATGATCATATCGCACATAAGACCTGTAACGGCTGTAGTATGGAGAGTAAGACCTCCTTCTCTGGGAGTAATAATCTGGAGAGTATGATCGCCTCCGCCCATAGTCAGGAGAGTAAGAACGACTCCTACTTCGGTCTGAAGAATAGGGAGACCGACTGTCGCTTCTTCGGTAAGGAGAATAGCTAGGGGAGCGACGAGGAGAGTAACTTGGAGAGCGGCGTCGCCCTATATGTAATAATAGGAATTAGAAAAATAATCAAATAAATAAATAAATTTGAAGAGATAACAACTATGAAAACGTACCACGAATAGTTCTCAGCCCGAGATACTTCCCTGGTGTTGGGGTTCGACCTCGTCGCCTTCTGGCCTGCAATAAAAGCCAAAAGAAGTATGAATATAGGGTATTGCCATTCACAAATAAATAAACAATAATATCATCAATGTAAAATTATAAAAAAAAAAGGTTGCAAGTTGGCCCCAAAAGTAGACAAACTGCAATTGTGAGGATAGAATCATTTGAACCACAAATTCACAATACATGAGATAATAGGATATAAACTCAAAAAAGAGAGAGAGATTTGCAGGGCATACAACCCTAATGATCTGATACTTGGTGGTGTATTTGATTTGTTTGTTTAGTTGTGATTTGAGAGTTTGACGAAGAGCTGCTTCACACAGCTAACCTGCTGCCACAGAAACTTCAAATGGAAAGCACAAAACTTTCAAAACTCAGAAGAACTAAAGAACCAATCACCCATATAATTTCCATGCATTGGAGTTGAACAATTTCAAATCAAATAAGAATCCAAGCCACAAAATAGGGCAGCATTGCTCAAAGACTATACCTTCTCTACGGTAATGACACGCCCTTCAAGTACAGAGCGATTCAAATACTTTACACATCGATCAGCCACCTCAACAGTCTCCATTGTCACAAAACCGAACCCACGGGATTCCCTTGTCCATGGATCAACCACCAGGTGTACATCTCTCACCTAAAAAGAATAACTTACAAGTAAGAGACAGTAGACAGACAGTATTTATTTACATTTCTACAGAACGATGGGCTCTTCAACATTATTAAACTAACAGAAAGCATATAATGGATTGAAGAGCTTACTTTCCCCTCGGCAGCAAAATGCTTCTCCAGTTCCCTCTTGGTGATCCTAGGAGACAATCCTGTCACATACAGATTGTTTCCTGGATTTTCTGCATCCAGTGATACACTCCTAAATCACCATAAGAGAGAAAATTAAACACGAATGCATTATCAGGCAACAAACATGCAAAGATTGCCGACAGACAGTTACTGTTAGTATCACACAATTCGTTAAGGAATCAATATGCAGCAAGTCAATGACCGTATTGAAAGAAATCACAAAAGTCTTTAAACCATACAATACGAGAGTGAACCAATGTAATACCCTATTCCCTAAATCGATTCCATTTCAACTGTATGAATCAAATCACATGATTCAACAATTTACTATTTTTCTCAATAATTCTCGTCAATAAAAATGAAAGACAAACATGCACATGAATAGATTATTGGATGTAAAACACCTGAATGAAGAAAAACTACAGTTAAATCTTACTTGATTATCCCACTGCTTTTTACCATTTTATGGACAGGGAGTTTACAGCCCCTCCCTCTATATATCATCCTGAAGTGTTGTGTGGTTCCATTATCACACTCATAAAACAAGGCCTTCACATAGTCAGTCACTCCATGCACACATCTACTATTGACTAATATTTATGCATGGTTAGTTGTTTGTATCGAGCCTCATTTTAAAATTTAAAACTATTATATATTGAACACCTTACATCATACCCCATTCAAATGATTCTATACAAATTACATTCAACGAAAAATCTTGCTAAAAAATTTACAGGGGGTAACCTACCTTGAACGGCTTCTGGATATGGACCGAGAGAGAGAGAGAGACCTGGACACAGACCTACCATATCGCTTGTATGGAGAAGGGGAAGGAGAAGGAGAGTACCTAAGAAAGGATGAATGAGAAAACCTATAAGCAAAAACACATGCCACATAAAAATGAATAACTAAACTAAAATTGAACGAGAATCCAACCTTGACCTCCGTGAGTACGACATCTGCAACGAGGAGTAACCCAAAAAAGTCAAAAATAGCAAATCAGAAGTGGCATAGGACAATAGTCAATTCACATAAATATCAACATTAGGCATCGAGAAAATATTTTGTAATTTGCCAAAACAATGTTTGACCCCACAAACACAATTAAATTTCCACAACCACCACCGCATGCATCCACGCAAAACTATACTTCCAATAAATTCGAAGAATTAAATTGTCATCTAAAATTTTAGATTGTAGATTCAAATCATATTACTTCTAACTTCTAATCATTCGAAACATAACTGATCACACGCATAACTTGACAAACTTCCAAAACAACCTTCTATGAAATCCCTCCGAAACTCAAAACAAACTATTAAAACTAAAGGCGGTTATTACCACAAACTCTCCACCTAAATTTAAAAACAAAAGATCCAAACATCTTGACAAACTAACAAGAACGAATTCTAAAGCCACAAGAAGAACAAATTCAATTGTTGAAAAGGAAATTCACAAAACAATAATCCAAAAATATTGAAGATGAAATTAATGAATCTTTCGCCACATATTGAAAGACAATGAAAATTGAGCTTTACCACAACAACAGATGAACCACAAGGACTTGCTTTATAGAAAGAAGATGGAGAGGGATGAATACAACTTTGTGGATGAACAACACGGAGAGAGATGCCTGTAAGAAAAGATTAAAAAATGATGGTGAAGAGGTTTATATAGAGGAAGAAGCGTGAGGCTGTGGTTCTTTGGAGGCTTCTGGAGAATCGGACGTCAAAGCGGAATTAAACTCCCTTCAATCCTTCAAAGAACCTGGGCCATTAAGAATTTGTGCTTTAACTTTTTGCACCCCATATTTTCCTCTTTCACCTCCAATATTATTGAATTTCCATCTTTATCTTTCAGTCATTTATATCATCTAAACAATGTTATAATAACTAGACCGGTCATGAATTAGGTTAGTCAAATACTTAACCCATGCACCATCATATTAATTTATTAATTGCATTTCTATGCACCTCCATATTAATTTATTAATTGTGAAAAAATAATTTTAATATTTTTAAAAATTTAAATAATTTTTTTTAAGTGAAGTATAACTTTGCAATTTTAAATAACTATATTTCCATACATTTTTTCTATATATTTTTATTTTTCTCCACCAACAACAATCGTGTTTGAAAGAACAATTTTATTATTAGATTATTTTAATTTGTTCAATAAGATAAATTAACAATTATTTAAAAATT
Source organism: Phaseolus lunatus (assembly GCA_013389735.1). Classification (NCBI taxonomy): domain Eukaryota; kingdom Viridiplantae; phylum Streptophyta; class Magnoliopsida; order Fabales; family Fabaceae; genus Phaseolus; species Phaseolus lunatus. The sequence goes on along the minus strand of CM023862.1, from coordinate 22,647,266 downwards.
TTGGTTTATTGTAGTTATAGATTTTTTCTCAAAAAAAAAATTATATGAATAAAATAATTATTGTTTCACTATCAATTGATTCATGAAATAGACTTTATTGTAACCTAAAATAAATTGTTAATTCGCAAAACTAAAAGTTTTTTCTACAATAAAAGAATAAAAAAAATAGTTTTGCATTCTATTTTTACGACTCACTAGTTTTTTTTTTTCAACTTTCTTATGATATAATAACTGAATGAAAATACAAGTATCATTCATAAAAACACAAGAAAATTTATCTCAATGATTGACATTCATTAGTCATCACAAGCCACAACTACCAATTAAAAATGAAAATAAAGATATTACACTCTCTACCATCTCCAAGCAATACTAGTTAGAATTAAAAAATATATATATAAAGTGCAGGAAAAAGATATGCAGTTGCGGAAAAAATTTAATACTAGATTAATGTATTCACTTAGCCCGTGACCACTTTTTTTTTCTCAAACTAGAAAAACGCGGAAAGAAAGTGCATAAATAATATGTAAAAGTTGAAAAAATATTTATTTTTTTTCTCGGTTCTACAAAATAAGTAATACAGAATAGTGCATCTTTGTTTGATTTTTTTTTTATAAATATTTTAAAGATTACATTAATTTTACATGTTTAATTAAAGATAAACGTCGACGTTGCAGGTTTTTAATACTTTACCTATACCTAAATGATTCCCGAACCCAAATTTAATTCCAAAATATTTTTTTAAAAAGTTTTTTCATAATTTTATTTAATAAACTATAGTAGAGTCTCCTTTGTTATTTTTTAAATATTTTTCCCGTTGTGACCCGGTTGCAAGAATATCTAAATCTCTCAAAGTTTAATGCATAATAATAAGTATATCATCTTTCGCATTGTTAAACCAATTTTAAGGACCTTCATTTTGGCGTGAAAGTCTTTTTGTACTTCATTAATTTTCTTTTGTACTTATATAAATATGAAAATTATTACTTTCTTTTTAATTTATGAAAATTTGATTTTCAGATAATCCAATCCAAAAGCTTTTTTAACATCCAGATTTTGCACTCTTGAATTTATTTTTTCTTTCAAAACAGATTCTTCTTTGATTTCATTCTTAACACTATACAATGACAACAATAACAAATCAGAAATAATTGAAAGAGGAGCATTTTGATCTTTTAATCGCTTTATATAAGTCCACATAAAAACTACATCTATATAAAAGAAAATTATTATTTTAGATAAAAGAAAATTACAAAAATTTATAAATCATACTTTAATAAAAATCATATTATATGAATACAATTTCAATATAAAAGTCCTATTTCATGAATACACCCTTAAAACGACTTTTCACTCTGAAATTGTATTCATAGAATATAATTTACCTATTTTTGTAAAAAAAAAATTATTCAAAATTGAAATTTTTTTTTAAAATAAACTATTTTGATACAAAAACCCACCAAGCAGATTCATCATTTGGATATTACAAAGGTTTGTAAGCAAACTATTGTACACGAGGAAGACATTTTTTAATCTACAGTAGAAACAAGTAAATCTAACTTAAAACATCAAAATGATTTTGCAAAGTACTACCCTTGTTCCACTGTGCAATCAAATTAGACACGAACAACAAAAATAAATGTTAGACCTGCCATTCTTTGACGGATTGAGTCCAAGTTTTATAAATGCAAATTGCGATTAACAATTCAGGAAATTAATATCACCCCTCTTTAATATCTAAAGAACTACTAAAATTGTTCATCAAAATAATAATAGTTTAATAACAAAAAATCCTAATTATTGATGAGTTTTTTATTTTTATTTATTTAAACATGTAAAGAGACCACACATTGAACTATTTTCTTTTATTTACAATAGTCATACTATGAAATCTTGTTTTATTTAATTGGATCATATTATAATATATAATTTTGTAAAATATTTGTATTCTAATACAATATATTTAGAAGACTCACTTAATTTTTATCTATTAAAGGTAATTTTATTTCTTAAGATACCGAGTCTTAAACTACAAATTATATTTGTAATAGCCAACTCTCTCCTTCGTATGGTGTGGTAAAACTTATTTTCTTTCTTCTTTCTACTTTTCTTTTTTATATCTCCATTATTTTAAAATTTGATCACACATTTCGACAAGTGATGAGTCAATGATCATTCTTACTCAATTAAATTTTCAAAAATAAAAAAATAAAAAAATTTATCTCTTGTTCTCTATTTTTTCTTAGGATTTGATCATCAATATTTAATAAGGGACTAATTGAAAAAAGTGATAATCTAAACTTATTATATCATATATTAAAATTATATTATGTTTAGATAATTTGTTTTAGGTCCCTAGATTTTGAAGTGATTCGCCTACTTAAGTTAGAATTTATATTGGAATAAAGAATCTCGTGTAAGGGAAGCTAATTTACAAGATTTGAATAGGGAAACATGGTTCCAAGCTTCAATTTCTCTTGCGAGAATAATATTTGATTACCTGGACATGTAGAAATATTGAATTTTAATAGTTTATGATTAAGGTGTTTTTTTTTTTTTTTATGTATATGTCTTTGAATGTTATGAACTATGTTATGAATGATTGAAGTGTTGATTATGGATGAAGATTTGAAATTAAGTTTGTTAGGTTACTTAAGTTCTAATATTTTTCTCAGGCAATAGATTTTCGCTAAAGCGAAATATATGACATGAAATTTACTATGCTCTTATGTTCATCTCTGTTTAGACAAAAATTTCACTACAACCAAGCCTGCTATCAACTCAATTTTCACTAAAGCGAGACAATTCCCACTCACTCAAGAGTGTCATTTTTGCTTTAGCTTGATATTTTCGCTCAAAGTAACCTAAAAAAAATTATTCTTCTCTTCCTATTGTCTCTTTAATGAGTTGAATTATATATGGATTTTTTTATATATAAATACAAGTGAATATGAGTTTGTATAAACTATTGAATTGTGAAATTTCTAAGTGATGTTCAGGCTATTGATATGTCCTGTATATGAATGAAATATAATGTATATGAATGATATAATATGATGAAACTTGTATGGAATTGACATCATACATTTTGGATAATGTATGAGATATGGTTTGATGGTACATTAATTATGGAAAGTCTATGTTTAACAAATATCATTTAGTTTCACTGATGATTTAAGTCAGATAAACTAAGATATCAGGTGGTGAGAAGTTTATGAGAGAGTTCATTGGATGTTTAAAGTTGATGAGGGAGTTCATTGGATGTTTAAACTTATCCTAATCCTTGATGTATGGATTAGATGTTAGTCTTTAGTAAGGACATACTTAGTGAATCTTACGGAAGATGATAGATCCATATGCAACCACTATGATTGAAATTAAATGAAAAAGTAATGAGGATTGTTAAGAAGTGGACTTTAAGCCTAACTCAACCTTATAAAACCGACTTATAAGGTAAGGTTTGCACCAACGTATATACAATGAAATGTCATAATCTCTAGTCGATGTGGGATCTCCAACACACCCCCTCACGCCGAGGCTACCAATTCGTGCGTGGGACTATATATTATGGGTGATTCGATAATGGCCCGATAGCGGGTAACCTGATAAGCCCGACAAACACTCGCTATGATAGACTCTAAATGGTTCTGATACCATGTTAAGAAGTGAAATTTAAGTCCAACTCAACCTCATAAAACTAACTAACTTATAAGGTGAGGTTTGCACCCATTTATATACAATGAAATGTCTTAATCTCTAGTCATATTAAGAAGTGGACTTTAAGTTTAACTCAACCTCATAAAACCGGCTTATAAGGTGAGGTTTGCATCCACTTATATACAATAAATTGTCCTAATCTCTAGTTGATGTGATATCTCTAACAAAGATTGAAAGAAAATCAAGGTATTGTGAGAGATAGAGGAATCTATGAGTAGTTAGTATGAATGAAATGAAAATGATCCTGATTGATAATTTAATCCATATGATCGTTGATGATGGTATTGGAATATAGTGATTGATATTGAATTTTATAGAAATATGATGATGAAAAAAGTAAAAATGAATTTGTATTAATCTATTTGATTTTTTTACTTATATTTTTGTATGTTAGAATTATATTTTTAATAACTTACCATTCTATGTATTGTTTGCGTACGAATTACGATGACCGTATTATATATCAACACAATAAGAACTTTGAAAAAAAATAGTGGAGAGCATGATTTTATTTTATTTTCTTTTATATTTTTTTTTTCATACTATAGGATGTTACAATATCAATATATTTCAATTAAAAAGTATTTTACAAACCTATATTTTAATTTATGATTATGAGTATATTTCTTAGGCTAGATATGCTCTTGATTGGTATTGATTAGAAACAAAAACACCAAAACCAAAGACATCAAAGAATAGTACTATTGAACTTCCATTCCATGTCACATTTCAAAAATATTACTAAGTGAAGTGAGCAAAACATTATTGCATTTATTATTTTCATATTCAGTAAATAAAACACAAGTTTATGCAAAATCAATGATGAAGCTTACAGTAAGTTAAAAGTAAAGAACATATGCAAATAAAATTAACAAATGAAACTTATACTAATACAGTATATTTGTATGTCGAGATAAACATACTATTGATAGAAACAAAAACTAATAAACTTTAATTTTTCACTGACAATTTTACCCTTTACATTTCTCTAATCCCTCTTAAAAATTATCCAATACGTGTGTCTAAATCATGTCATCGTCTTCTCCTCTCTCTACAAAGCTCATAAACATACAATCCTAGAAGAAAATCATGTGTCAGATGTTGTTTTTTTAAGTGTATGAATTAGTGTCTCATTTGATGCACTATTTTACTAACAAAATATTATTTTTGTGTGTTCAATTTTGAACAAATCATGCCTAATTCTTACTAAAAGAAAAATTCTCATCTTAGTATGTTTTATATATAAATAACTCAAGCAATATTTAAACTATTTACATGTCAAGTTTTATTAAACACTCAAACAAATATTTTCTTTATTAAGTATTGACACAATAAATATTATAAAGTTTAAACTTCTTTTAAGTCTAATATAAATAATCCCTTAGTTTATTGTTTATTTTTCCCCTTGCTTTTCTTTCTTCCATCACAGTGCACACGAAGTTCTTTCCATCGATTTCTTTATGTATTTATTATTTTTCCAATGGATTTTCTCTATTTATATTCTTAAAATTCTAAAAAAAAAAAGCAAAAATACTTTACTTACATCGCACTTTCACTTCATGCCCGTGGCAACTAGGCTTCTCGTACATACCCCATCCAAAACCCGCGAAAATCAAAGCCCTTGTTCTTGCTCAAATCAAAACTCACTCAACGAGAATGAACGAGTGAACCAGTGAGTGAGCATATCAAACGGCGTCGTATAAACAGAGCGAGCGAGAGCGCGCACACAGAGTGGCTCCTCAATGGATCCAATCTATGCAGCCAACGAGCTCGCTTTCCGGGTGGGATTCTCCGGCCACAGCGGCCACCTCAGACTGGAGCCGCTCACCACGCCGGAGCGCCACAACCCGCTCCGTTCCATTCCCGATTTCATTCCGGTCAGTCACCTCGTCGTTGACCTTTACGTGTTCTCCGTTTACTCCATTTTCCCACTCTCTAGGTCTTTTTGCTGCCGCATGCTACGTCTCACTAACGCTCAAATTACTACCTAATATTTCTGATTACATTGTGTTGCTTTCTCTGTGTGTAATTATTCGTTGTATTTTCTTAATTAACGTATTCAGTGATATATTCTACGAGATATTTCAATTTTGTATCTGTGCCAGGTTTTCCTTTTCCGTAGTGTAGTGTACAGAGTAACAGATACGGGTTCGTATGGTAGGCTTTACACTAGGAATTGATTCCCCTCTCTGGACTCGTTTCAACGTTTAATTTGTGACTGAGAATAAGTGAAGGCTTTAAACTTCAATTATTCAGAATCATTTTTGTTAAATCAATTTTTTGTAACTTTGAAACGAACGGGCACCAACGTTTTTGGTTTACAAAACCCTAAGAATATGTTCTGAAGTGTGTTATGGAGTGCAAGGAAAGGGAGAGCAAGTTTTTTTTTTTGTTTTTCAAATGGACAGATGATTAGGGCATTATGTTGTTTGGCTTGGTGCCTACTAACAGGGACTCATGTCAAGGTGGAAGCAAAACACTGTGGCTTCTATGTAAATTTTGAAAATGACGCGCAGAAAATGATGAAAAAACGTGTGTTTTTAAAGTGGATGCGAACACATTAAGTCTATGCTAATTTATAGTTTTATTTCTTTAGTTTAAGAAACTATAAATCAGAGGATATTTATAAAAATGAAAATTTATCCTCCCTGCCCTTTTCCTCCAAATTCCTACTTTAAAGCTTACCTAAAGGGTACCAAAGACTAGCAACTTGTCATTTTATTACATTGTGGTTACTTTACCCAACTGGCATCATAATGAGCAAGTTAGATGGCTGGGATTTAGTTTTACCTACGGTGCCTTGCTTTGATACCTTAAATTTGCATGTTCTTGGTTTATTTATTTTGGAAAAATAATCATTTTTTTTCTGTACAGCTTCCTGAGCGAACTATTGAAAAAGGACTGCTTTTCCTAAATTATGCAGTTCCTAAACATGGTAATCTTTGAAGCCTGAGCTTGATTTATATTGCCATTGGTAACCTTTTCCTACTTTATTTCAGCCACCTGCCTTTCCTAGTGAGACACCTGAATCTATAAAGAAGTACATAGAAGAGACGTATCTCCAGCCAAGATTGGATCCTGATGAATTTTCGCCAGAAAAAGTTGGGAGACAGTGGGAATTTGACTGGTTTGACAGGGCTGAAGTTCCTCTCGAGCCATCACTGCCACGAACTATGGTCATTCCAGTTTGGGAACCACCATTTCGACGTTCAAACAATGGATCAGTTAAAGGAATCTGGGAACCAAAATTTGAGGAGGTGGGAGGTGCTTATATGAAATTGCAAATTCCAAAATCCATGATAGAAAGTTTGGTTAGCAATTAGAACAAATTTAGTTTAGAGTCGATATTAATTGATTTTGCCAACTTTATCGGTAGTGTATATAATGTTGTATTAGGTGGATGTATCAGATCTGAAGTTGGGAGCTGACGAATCTGGGCCATTACCACGCACTTCTGGAAAGGACTTTGTTAGGGGAAGCATTAATAGTCGTCCTTTCCGTCCAGGAGGTTTGGATGATTCCAGAAGCATAGAAAGAATTCTTCCAGAAGGTGCTTCAAATGGTGAGTGGGTGCGTGAAATTTTCAATGGTGGTCATGCTCAGACAATTCCTCCAAGCTTAAAGGAAGGATTGGACTTTGGCGAGCTCAAGGTTATTTATTTATTTGACATTTTTGAGGAAAAGAATTGTTTGTTTTATGTGTTAACTTATTCCGAACCTGAAATTCGATATAACCCACACATTTTACTTCTTTTTTGTATGCTTTTTGAAGTCCTATCCGTGCTCATGGAATGTCTGCAAGGAAGCCAATTCTCTCCAGAGTTCATCCGTTGAAAAATCGGTTAGTTAATCATTTTTCCCAATTTTTCATCCAAATTTTTGAAGAGCCTTTTCATTTACATTATTTTAAGAGGCATTTTAGGCCTCCTACTCCTTATGCTAGATGGTGTCAGTTCTTGGGAGATTGTCAACATAAGGACATGTTTTTTGATTATATTTAGAATAAACTGTATATATTATCTACTATATTTTCTTAAACAATTTGCTTAAATCATGCTGGGACAGGGTGAATTGTCCGTACAGTTTGATGACTTGTTTAAGAAGGCTTGGGAAGAGGATGCTGATGGAGAACAAGAGCAAGATGGTAACTAACCTACACTAACTGCAGTTTTTTAACCGACATTTGTTGTCTTGAAATTCTTGCATTGTACTATAAGTATAACCAAATGGACCAAATCATTCTGGCCAATACAGACCTTTGTTAGATCAGATAATTTTTTACTTTTTTGTTAATGATTTTGTTGTTTGTTATCAGAAGTGGAGGCTGTTATATTGGAAGCTGAAGTTGGTACAACTGAGGTATCGAGTAAACTGCCTGATAGTGAAATATCACTTGATGATATTTTGTCAGTTGATTCTGAAGGACTCAAATTGCATTTGGATGGATTTAGTGATGAAATTGAACTGCAGAAGAAGGAAGTAAGTGGTTACGGACTAAATTATCATGGATTGTGCTTAAAATGACTCTTTGTGTTCCTTGTTATGCATCACAATTTTGTTGATTTTTGTGGCACAATGTTAGTTTTTTCTGTTGCATGACAATCCTTAAGATAGTTAACCTGTTCTCTTGGCAGGCTTGGGCTCTGCATGAATCCAGTGACCGAATTGTAGATTGCTTTCACGAACTTGTTCCTGACATGGCACTAGAGTTTCCCTTTGAATTAGATGCATTTCAGAAGGAGGTATTTATTCATGCTAATTTTCGTCTGATTTGTCATCAGGGTGCTGTGACAATACTTCAGCACTTTTAATTGAAACTACAAACACTTGCATGAAATAATTGTTTTATAGAATTGACGCTGTTAAAGTTTAGCTAAAAGGCCTATGTTTGACTGTTTTCCTACCCTACTTTTGATTTGGTATGAAAAGTGGAAACCAATAATTTTACCCTCATTTTTCTGCTACCGTGTGTACCTTTCAATTGTGTGAAAATATCCCCAGGGCTTTTTAAAGTAACTAGTGACTGAGGGCTGCAATCTATATTAATTAATGTTGTAACTTTGCAAAATTCTACCAATGAACTTCTGAGTTAAACAGTTTATTTCACACTTTCATTTTATATCTTATCTTTAATATGATAAATATGTTTTTTCTACTTTTATACCTGTCTTCATACTCTCTATTTCTTTTCTTATCTAGTTTGTTCCTTCCTTTAATTAAATTCATTTGATGAATTGGCAAGCGAGAATTTACTTCTTTGTATGGTTAGTAATTATCACATGCTTCTGCTAATGATTGTATGATGATTGGGATTGGGATGTCACCCTGTTCCAAATTCTTGAGGGGAGGGGATGCCATGATATTTGGTTATTGGAATCATTTGTCTTGACCTATGCACATTTGCCCAATTAGGTCATGTGCATTAGGAGGAGCCGCATCAGTCAAATTTTCAATAATTTTTGTTTTAACAATTGGTTTTTCGTTAAAGAAATCTATGATCAATTTATAAAAGAAACGAAATCTATGTTTGTTGTAGCTTCCAACTGAGAGAAGATTATTCTTTCTCGTAGTCTAAATTGTATCATTTATTTTGAACTATGAATAGTCACTACTTGTGTTTTATTGTCTTTTCAATTCTAGCATGAATATCTGGCTTAATAATATCTTTTATATTGTCTCACAATTTCTTTTTTGATTCTTTTAACAATTGTAGGCTATTTATTATCTCGAGAGGGGGGAATCTGTTTTTGTTGCTGCTCACACATCAGCTGGAAAAACAGTAGTTGCTGAATATGCATTTGCTTTAGCATCAAAAGTATGCTCGGATTTTTTACTATTCATGTAGTTTCTTTTCTTTTGCTTCCAGGCAGTATAATTGCATGAAGTCATGAACCATATTGTTCAATACCATTTATATATAACAGTGCTTTTTTCTACTATCCTGATGATATTTTCACCCAGTCTTATTGTTAAGTTTTTCCTTATTAAAATTTTACCAATCTTCACAAGAAGAATGAATATCTTTAGTTGAAATTTTCCGTTTTGAAATTGAACAATGCAGCATTGCACTAGAGCTGTGTACACTGCTCCAATAAAAACAATCAGCAATCAGAAATATAGAGATTTCTGTGGAAAGTTTGATGTTGGGCTACTTACTGGGGATGTAAGCATGAGGCCAGAGGCTTCTTGTCTCATCATGACCACAGAAATTTTAAGATCAATGCTCTACCGGGGTGCTGATATCATTCGAGACATCGAATGGGTAAGTAACATTCTGGTTTTTCATCAACTATGAAAAGACTCTTGAATTTATAACAACTTATATTTATTTTTTCCCTGCGTATATGTGGTAGGTTATATTTGATGAGGTGCACTATGTCAATGATGTTGATAGAGGAGTTGTTTGGGAAGAAGTAATTATCATGCTTCCGAGACACATCAACATTGTCCTCCTTTCTGCCACGGTATAAGTTGGTCCTCAGTTATCCTACTTGAGATTTATGCGGAATATTCTGTGTAAAATGCATGTGCTCTGATACTTCCAAGGCTTAATCTCTTTCTGTATCTCAAAGCACATGGAGTATTATAATGCTTGAATGAAGGATTTAATTGCAGAAAAATAAAAAAGTTCTTTGAAAATTGTAACGCTAGCCTGGGATGTTATATATATGTATAAATATAATTAGTTAATTAATTAAGTTTTTTTTCTCTTACAAATATATTTGTGTTCAGATTTCTCTCCTCACCCTTTATGTTATCTCAGCCAAGCTCTTTGTCATTATGCTAAAAGTAAGTATTTTGCAGGTTCCTAATACTATTGAATTTGCCGATTGGATTGGCAGGACAAAACAAAAGGAAATAAGGGTTACAGGGTAAGTGATGATTCTATCTTACTATGGTCGTCAGAGGGGCATTTATCAGTTGAAAATGCTGTCAGTGAAAGAGTATATTTAAACGCGTTAAAATATGCAAGAATACAGAAAAAATATCTCTGTTCCTTTTTCAAATTAAAGATTGAAATCAAAAGATGGATGCTATTATGATGTCATATGCTCTTTAATTTATGAATTCCTTCAATTTCAAGTGGAGTAGTCAGTACTATTATTGTATTTAAAAATTAACACTATAAGACTAGAATCTACATTCATTGCATCAAATATGAGTTGAGTTCTTTTGTGATTCTCAATTGTCTTATTATTTTTGCTGCTATAATGGTCAATTTTTCCTCCAGAACAACAAAAAGACCTGTCCCATTGGAGCACTGCCTGTTTCATTCTGGAGAACTTTTCAAAATTTGTGAAAGTGAAACATTTCTGCCTCAGGGATTGAAAGCTGCTAAAGAAGTTTCAAGAAAAAGGAATTTGACTGCTGGTGGTGCTTCTGGACCAAAGGCGGGTCATGACAATGCCAGAGGTCCAAAACGTGAAAATACTTCTCGTATGAAGCAGCATGGAGCTAATGTCTCTGGTACTGGTAGAGGCTATCAAAATAATAGCAATGGCCAGAGCTATTGGGAGATGAGGAGAGCAGATGCATCAATGTGGTTGATGCTTGTCAACAAACTCTCCAAAAAGTCATTATTGCCTGTATGTTGACTGTGCTCTATATGAATATATTTTAAGCAAAAACTACAAAAGGAATTATTGGTAAAAATATTTACAATTGAGGAAAATCAATTGTTTAATCATTTCCACGAGTTGTTCGTGATAACAACTTGAGGATTTAATTGTTTATGAATTGGAAATATTTTTACCCAACTCCATTTTGTGATTTTCGCACTATTTTATTATTGAGTGCTATTATTTGCTGATAATGTTTAATTTATTACACTATAGGAAAAACATTTCGATAATATTAATTTTGTATCTTAGAATATTTAATATGTCTAGGATTTGTTTCTCCATGTCATGGCTCTCCGTATTTCCTTATATTTCCCAATCTGTTCCTCATTTAAATTAGGCTTAAATCCAGTTTTGGTCCCCATACTTTTGTCATTTTGCAATTTTAGTTTCTATAAAATTTTAATAGCACATTTGATCATCTATGTTTAAGAAAATTAAATAATTTTAGTCCAACATAATATATAATCTCATTACTAACAAAAAATGCTCACATTTTTTGTGATATCAATGTTAAAGCTTATAATTACACATTAATATTAATATTCTGCATAAATAAGTAACTAACATTGTATCATTGACAAACACGAAGACATTTCTTAGAGGATGAAAAATGTATTAGCAGTGGATCAAAATTGTTTAATTCTGGAAAATTGGAGGATCAAATGTGCAATTAAATGTCTAAAGTGACCAAAATTGCACATTCACCAAATGTGCAATTAAATGTCTAAAGTGACCAAAATTGCACATTCACCAAATGTGCAATTTAAGTGGATTTAAGCCTTTAAGTGCAGATAAACTGATTTCTGTTTTTTTGTGTTTATCTAATCTGTGTATTTTAAAAAATAGGTAGTTTTCTGCTTATTTTATTGAGCATCATAATTACTTCTGCCAAAATTTAGGGAAGTGAGAAACAGTGAGCTGAGACAGTGTGTTTCTAACACAACACGGGTGCTTTATGTATATTAAGGAAAAGGAATCAATACAATAAATAAAGGAGATAATGATAATGGAGATTTGGTATCCTCTAATAACAAAGATGTGATACGAGAATAAATAAAATTTTCTTAGCAATAAATATATAATCTAGATATTCCTAATTATATAGGATCAACTCCTTATTTCTATAATTTTAACAATCATTATACATGTAAGATCAACTCCGTATTTTTGTAATTATAACACTCTTCTCAAGTTGGCGCATATAGGTAGCGTGTGCCAAGCTTGTTGCAAATATAATCTATCATTGATCCTCTTAGTGACTTGGTGAATATGCAATCCAACTCTTCATTAGCGTTGACAAATCTAGCGGTGATGTCTGTAGATTCTAGTTTTTCTCTTATGTAGTGACAATTAACCTCAACTTGTTTGGTTCTCTCTTGAAAGGTAGGTTGTAGAGGCAATGTGTAATGTTGCCTAATTGTCATATACAAGGTGATTTAGGAACTCTCCTCAAACTTAAGTTCTTTGAGGAGTTGTATTAGCCGTATGAGACTAATGCCATTGTTCTGTATTCTGCTTTTGCTCTTGACCTTTCCACAACATTTTGTTTCTTACTTTTCCATAATATTAAATTACCTTCGACAAGAACACAATACCCTAAAGTAGATCATCTATTGCTTGGTGACCCTGCTCAGTCAGCGTTAGAATACCCAACAATTTGAGTATTTCCCTACTCTTCATAAATGAGGTCTGTTCCAAGAGTCTTCTTAATATGCTTTAGGATTTGTATGACTACATTTTAATGGTCTTGACAAAGAGTTTAGAAAGTGACTTACTACACTCACTGCTAAGGCGGTGTTAGGATGGGTCACAATGCAGTAATTTAGCTTACTAACTAACATTTTGTATCTCCTAGGATCAAAATAATGTTCTCCTTGGTCAAAGTACAAGTTTGGCACTGGATCCTTGGTGTGTCTACATGCTTAATATTTATTATTCTCGTTTCTTCTAGAATGACAAAAGCATATTTTCTTTGAGATATGAACAATGTCGTTTACATATAAAATGAGATAGATACATTCTTGGGCTGAATGATAATAATAGAACAAAACATGATCATCATCACTTCGCATCATTCCAAACTGCTGGATGACAGTCTAAAAATGCCCAAATCATGCATGAGGTGATTGCTTGAGGTCATATAGGGACATGTGTATGCGATATACCATATTAGATGACTCCCCTTGAGCAATAAAACCCGGAGGCTGCTCCATGTAGAGTTCTTCATCAATGTCACAATGTAGAAATGCATTTTTGATGTCAAGCTGAAGTATTGTTCAATGGTGAATAGTTGCATTGGAAGAGAGGAGCACAAATGATGTGAAAGTCATCGTAGGATTTACTGGTGATCCAAAAATTTGCTCATGGGTAGCAGCATACTCTTGTAGCAAGCCATACAGGCCCAAAGTCATAAAGAACGTACTATAATTCTCAAGTTTCTTCTCCACTGTAGATGGTGGAAGGAGCTCATTAAAATCATGTAAGGCAACATGAAGCAACCCAAAATAACAGACGTAGGATAGGACCTTCAAAATGTTGTGGAGCAAGAAATGTTAAGATATCTCGGCACACGCCATAAAGACGCTGTGTTATTGGTACAGAAGGCTCGAGCCTCACTCAAAGCTGATGCACTTGTCTCATGAAGACAAAAAATTGGTTGAGTGAAGTCTGAATAGTGGATTTAATAATACTATAGCGTTGATCAGCAATCTTTATCCGTTGTTCATGGTGTTCTATAGGAACAAATTTAGTAGTGGTAGTGAGATGGGATTTGTAGTCCAATTCAATCCAATCCAATCCACTTAACCTTAACCCTACTTTACAAGCCCAAGTGGAATAGTTAGACCCATTCATCTTCTCAATATGAACAATATGGTTAGAAAAGGGGAGAATATATTCTGAAGGTTGATGTGGTGTTGGAAGAATTTGTTTTCTTTTGGAAAGCTGGAGGAGAAAAAATAAATAAATAAACCCAAGGAAAGGATGTCTGTGAAAACGAACCTTGGAGAAAGGTTTGTAAAAAAAAAGTTCTGGTGGGTTTAGTGAGCCAACGCAATTTTGATAAAAAGGCCCTAGATACCATGTTAAACTCTAAGTAAGAGAGAAACATTGAGTTGAAACTATGTTTTTGAGACATCACAGATGCTTTATTTATATTGAGAAGAAGAAATAATAAAGTAGAGGAGATTTGATATCCTCTAATAATAAAGATATGTTAAAAAAAAAAGGTTTGTAGTATCTTCTTTATTCCTATAATTATAACAACATTTCCGGTTATATAAGATCAGTTCCCTATTTCTATAATTAAAATAATTTCTTAAATACATGATTTTTTAATTGTGTATTTAAGCAACACTTATTTTAAGTTTAAACAAAGTGACCCATTATATGCATTTGATTCTTCACATAAAGTTTCTGTTTGATTATACAGACACGCTTACAAATACATTTATCCATAAGTAAATTTTGCTAAATATTTATTAAGATATTATTAATCCATGCATGCCTAGGACAAGGAATTGAAGCATTAGCTGGGGGCCAAAGCATTACTATTCTCAATTTATTGTTACTATTTTAGCACTCATTTGTTTATTTGGATCTTTGGTTTGGGAATGCAGGTGGTTATATTTTGTTTTTCTAAGAATCGCTGTGATAAATCAGCTGATAGTTTCACTGGAACTGACTTCACTAGTAGCTCAGAGAAAAGTGAGATCCGAATTTTCTGTGACAAAGCATTTTCACGACTAAAGGGATCTGACAGAAATTTACCACAGGTCAGTTGATCTATGGCTTAGTAATTTTGTGACTGCGCTACTAATTATGTGATGTACAGGTTGTTCGAGTACAGAATCTTCTTCGCAGAGGTATTGGTGTACATCATGCTGGCCTTCTTCCAATTGTAAAGGAAGTTGTTGAAATGCTATTTTGCCGAGGGGTTATCAAGGTGAGATGGCCTTTTTGTTTTATTTGCGTTCATTGTTTTATCAGATATCATATTAAACCCAGCTATTATTCAAAGATGCAGCAAAGTACTTTATATTTAGAGTCATATGTTCACAATTTTCTCCTCCTGGTTGTAATTATATTATTTGAAGATTTCTGTCTGATTGCTTGACTAATTTATTTTTGTAGGTCTTGTTTTCAACCGAGACATTTGCAATGGGAGTCAATGCACCTGCTAGAACAGTGAGTCTCTTTTCAGCGTTGCTGCTAAAATTGAATATACATTTCAAATTTCTTTTGAAATTTTCTATGAAATCTATTTAATTATTAAAGTTATTATCTTAGGAATTTTACAAGTGACTTTTATTGATTTAAATAAAAAGTTTTGCTGTGGTTTATCCTTGGGAAATTTCTTTCTCTTTCTTTAAGCTTTTGTTCTAATAAGCCACTTATCCTTATATATATATGAATCTGAACTAGTAGGGAGACTGAAGTTAAGATCTTGGTATCGAACTTAGCCTATTGTGCCATCAATTATTAAATGACTAATCGACCATTTACAAATATCTAATCCTACGCTTGAGATGTCCAGTCCTTGGTGTGACGGGGTATATTAGAGATTTCATATTGACTAAATATATGACCAAATTATAGTATATAACTAAAAGCAAATCTCACTTTGTTAGTCAATTTTTTGTGATATTGAATTAGGTTTCCAAGACAATCTCTCGTAATTCTTTGGTATTTTTCAAATTCTTTGAAATGTGAAATTGTTCCAATGTGGAAGGACAAAATATAGACAATTACTTCTTTGAAAGTTGTGTTTGAAATGAGAAACCCCTCTGAGGTGGGGGAGTAAATGTTTTATATGCTAATTCTAACCTTAGTTACTTCACGGTCTATGCCTTTGGCACCTAAATGTACTCTTGGGTTCTCTTTCATTTTTATTTCCGATAACTGAGGTCTCTTTCATTTATTTTGCATAGTTTTAGGTTGATTATTATAGTTTTACGTCTATAAGGGCTAGACAAGTGCAAAGGTAAGGATGTTGCATTGTAACTTGGAATTCACGGATTCAAATCTTGTAAACAACTTTAGAATTGTGGGATGAAGGTTGTGTGCATGTGATAGATATATGTTTGGGAGGGGATGAGTTGGTTAATTGTTAGATTCAATTCAATGAGTTTGTTGTAGTTTAAAGACTGGATGATAAGAAACAAGGCATATTGCCTATGGATAGGAGGAAGAAGGGTTGATAGGGGGGATAATCCTGTTAACTGCATAGAGTTAGTAGGGCCTTTTGGCAATGGGAGGTGCAAACCCTAGAAGCTCTATAATCAGTGGAATTTCTCCATTTTCTCTCTGATATGATACAGGTTCTTAACAGCATCTAACTTCTCCAGACCTCACTTGGTGTGAGTCTTGCACACTTGGTTGCCCTTTTGTTATAGTTATATACCCATAATTAGTTTTGAATTTTTTGTTTTGAGAAAAAATGATGATTAAATCTACAATTTGTATATCTCCTCCTTTCCATTATTTGAAGAATATTTCCATAACCTTCAGTTTAAGATATGATGCAGTTAATATAAACTGCTTTTATATTCTTCTGCAGGTAGTTTTTGATACTCTACGGAAGTTTGATGGAAAGGAATTTAGGCAGCTACTATCAGGGGAATATACTCAAATGGCTGGTCGTGCTGGCAGAAGAGGACTTGACAAGATTGGTACTGTTATTGTGATATGCCGTGATGAACTCCCAGAAGAAAGTGATTTAAAGCGTGTTATTGTTGGAAGTGCAACTCGACTTGAATCTCAATTTCGGCTAACCTATATTATGATTCTTCATCTTCTTCGGGTTGAGGAATTAAAGGTGCACATGGCGATTGTCCAAGTCTTTTATATAAAATGTTATAACAATGGTGGTGAAGATACTATAATTAGTAGTGTCACAATAATTAATTGGATGTGCATCTTGGGGACAAATCAAATTCCTTGGCAATTTGAGATAGATCTTCCTAAATTTAAATATCTAATTAGATCTGATTGAACAAACTTTCACAAATAATTTCTCTTATTTAATAATCAATTAATACTCCTTAATTCATATTTACGATGATAAGTTGTTGTTTCTCAACTTCTGAAAGCATCCTTTAATCATGTATTTCACAAAATTTGGTTGAGGGACATTTGTTAATAATAATTTCTGGAAATCTCGTTATTGTGTATATTCAAGTTTTCTCTTTAAAGTTGTTAGTTTCTGTGATAAGTACTCTTCCATTACAACTATAGGACTGTGTAATTGGGAATCAGTATTTCTAATTACAAGGTTAGAGGGGAGAACATAAATAAGGGAAGAGAAGTAACTCTAATTGTAACCACCTGGCCGCTGATGGAAATTGAGTGGAAGGGTAGTTTTGATAGTTATCTGTATACGATTATATTAAGATAATACACTACTAAGTAAATTTATTTGGTGTCACCTTCCAATTGGACAATTTTACCTTAATAAATATTTATTTATTTAATCAAATAACTAAATTAAAGAACTGGTTGTAGTTTGTTTTATATTATAAACTGCTGGATGACAGTTATTTGTAGAAAATAACTGCTGGTAGAAAATAACTGCTGATAGAAGGCTGTGTAATTGGCCATGTTTGTGATGTTATTTTGTAGTTTTTAAGGACAGGAAATACTCTGTGGGATACTTTGTCTCTGGGACAGCAAGTGTATGTTGTATTGTGTGCGATTACGATGTTCTGTATTATATTTATTACTTCTTCAATTGGTGTTCTATCAGCCACTTGGTAGGCTTTAATAGGGGGATTTTAGGGGGACATTGGGGGAGAGGATGTGTTCAATTTTGTTAGAGAAGGAAGGAACCTAGAGTGGGAGGTTATTGGTACCTTTAAGAATCTGTGACATATCCTTTTATTTTGTAATTTTCTGCTTCTAGCTAGTATGAGAGAGAGAGGGGCATACGTACACACGCATGATTCTAGTTCCTATCATTATCCTGTCCTAAAGATCAGCTTCAATTTCTTGGTAACATGTATCATTGGCTCATTGCTGAAATTTATGAGAACCAATCAAGGAGGCTCTACAACATATAATGGTCATGTTGGGTGATGTAGGATGTCTGGTGTGTTTTGCGGTCAAACTGATTTTGGATAGAATAGCAAATCATTGTTAGTTAAATTTTCTGGAGGCTTGGGTACATTGAAAACTGGAAGTCCAATATTGTATTTTAATTCTGAACAGTAAGTTTAGATGAATTATTATGAGGCAGTCGGTTATACAGTTCTGATTATGGAGCAAAATGGAAGACTTTGACAGTCAAATATTATTTTAGGGCAATTTACGAATGGTCAAATCAGATTTTTATTTAAATGAATGAACAATTGTCTGGACTCTGGTATTAGAAAGAAATCTAAATAAGGGTTTAAACCCAAGAAATCAGTTTCAGATTATAAGAGAATTCTGGATGGCTGGACATCACCAATTGTCTGTGTGAAGTTCGTGGATTTCTTGCTTTTATGAAGAATTGGAATAGAATGGATTTATACCATTTCCATAATGCCACGGGCAGGAAACATGACTACACTATTCAGTAAAACACTAAATAACTTAGAATAAATGTGCAATTACAGCCTCATCTATCACAAATATTACAAGTAATTTCATTTTATGTTTGTACTTTTAACTCTTGATGATTATTATCTAATTGGGTGATTTTGGGTTGCAGGTAGAAGACATGCTTAAAAGAAGTTTTGCCGAATTCCATGCTCAGAAAAAGCTTCCAGAAATGCAGCAGCTTTTGAAGAGAAAGCTTGACCAGCCCAGAAAGGCTATTGAGTATGTGAATTATTCAATCCTTCTTTTCAATATTGTTGTTTCAGGCTTTAGTTCCATTTCTTCATAATACAATCATTTTTTAAGTATACTGTTCTCTTTTACTTTTTAGCTGTGTGGCTGTTTCTAAATGAACTCGTTGGTGAGAGTGGTCACCTTCTTAATTATTCAGATAAAAATACATTCATAATTGGGAGGTTAAATCAGTGTTAGACGTAAGGTTAGTTATAATCTTTCATATAACAGTTTAAGCTTTCAGTAAGGTTGATTCATGACAAACAATACATATGTTAGAAATATCTGAAGATTTATCTTTTAGATACTATATGGAGATAGAAATGGTATTCATTCATGTGATAGAATCCCCTTATGTGTATTAGCACATATGAGGAATATATCATACAAAGCATTACATAGGAATGGACCCAAGTCCATATACAAGAATCCTGATCTAAGTGCCTTTTTATGTATCAAACAATTCTTATCACATGCCAATGATCAATGAGAGGAGGCTGCATATGAACTAACAACTTCAATTGCAAAGGAGAGGTTAGGCCTAGTAATGGTGAGATAAATGAGTTTCCTGAAAAATTAGCCATATATTTTTGGATCTGAGACAGGTTTACCTTGACCTGCCATTAATTTTTTATTTGGGTGTATATGACTATCAACATGTTGATATTTAGTCATGCCGATCTCTTCTAAAATATCTAAGGCATATTTCTTCTTAGATAAAAATGCCTTCCTTTGATTGAGCTATCTTCATACCAAGAAAGTACTTTAAGCTGCCACGATCTTTAGTTTGACAGTGAGTGAACAAGTGTTTTTTAGCTGGAAATTTTAGTAGCATTATTTCTAGTAATAGATGTATCATGCACATAGACAATTTGGTAAACACATTTCCCATGAGAAGTATGACAAAAAAAAATGAAATATATGCTTCACTATGTTTCAACCCAAAGTATTGCACAATGTGACTAAATGTCCCCAACCAAGCCCTTAGAGATTGGTTTAGCCTATACAAATATCAAGACAATTCACATACCAAGCCACCTCCCCCTTAGGAACAAATCCAAGAGTTGTTTCAAGTAAATTTGCTCCTCGGGTTCTCTATAAAGGACATTTTTAGTATCTAACTGATGGAAAGGCCGGTGGCCATAACAAGGAAAGTGACAAACAATTATGATTTTGGCAATAGGAGAAAAGTTATCACATCAATGTGGACTATATATTTGTATGTAGCCTTTAGGTACTAGTCTATCTTTAAGGTGATAAACTTTATTGGGCCCAATCGTAATGGGGCAGACCCACCAACATCTAATTGTCATTTTCTTGGTGAAAGAGAAAGCAACTCCCATGTGCCTTGTTTTCAAGTGTCTGCATCTCAACTATCATGACTTGTCTCCATCTGTAATGAGCAAGTGCTTCTGTGACATTTATTGGAACAGTAAAAGAAGTTAAATGAGGAAACAAAGGAGAAATGTGAAAGAGACAACTGATGATAACTCAAAATTATATATAAGGTGAAGATTACGGGTAGAACAAATATCTTTTTTAAGAATAATTGGCCAACCAAAATCATCTCATTAGGAAATGTGGTAGGAGAAGTTGACTCTGAAGGACATAAATATGATTCTCCTTGCAATATTGGACTAGTTCTTGGTGTCTTGGATTGGTATGTTAGGAGAGGTGGTGGTCTGGTGGATTGTTGGGTTGAGGGAGACTTGCTTCTTCAGTGGAATTCAAAAAAAGTAGGAAGACACTGATGAATCAAGGAATGAAACACATATATCCTATTGAAGGGAATCAAAGACATGCATGGAAGAAGAAAAGGTAACGTATGTAGGCATTTAGTATTGTTTATGAATCTATTCATAGAAACTCACAAGGGGCTACGTTCCAACCTGTTTATTTTAGGAGATCAAGTACATCTTTTCTTTGAGAGTTGAAAAATACCTTTTTGAAATAAGCAACCTCTATTTTAAAGAAATACTTGAGTTTTTCTAGGTTTTTCATTTCAAATATTTTTTCCTTTAAAGCAAATTTCTTTCTTTTATAATCTCATACATTTAGTGTCGCTTATGATTCTATTTAATAGAAACTCACGAGAGTCTACATTCCAACTTGTTTCTTTGATGAGATCAAGTACATTTTTTCTTTAAGAGATGACAATAACCTTTTTGGAGTAAACAACATCTATTCTAAAGAAATACTTGAGTTTCCTAGGTTTTCATTTCAAATATTTTTTCCTTTAAAGCAAAATTCTTTGTTTATCATCTCTTTGCAATAATCATATCATCCACATATAGCAACAATATAGTGAGTTTACCTGTTTTATGAATAAAGTATGATCTTCTTGACTTTGCTTGTATCCTAAGAAAGCCATTGCTTTGGTAAATTTCTCAAATCATGCTCTTGGTGATTGCTTAAGGCCATATGAGTCTTTCTTTAGGAGGCATATCTTCTTCCTTCCACTGTTAATTTCAACTCCTAGCAGAATGTCCGTGTATACTTCTTTTACAACTTCATGAAGAAAGACATTCTTCACATCCAATTGGTGTAAGTTCTAACTAAAATGAATTGTTAAAGCAAGAACAATTTGAACTGTATTTATCTTTGCTATTAGAGCAAATGTCTCCTCATGGTCAACTTTATAAGTTGGAGTGTATCCCTTTGCAACCAATCTGATTTTATATTTTACTGTAAATATACATATGTACCTTAGAACCCTTTTGTCTCTTGGTTTGTCAACAATATCCCATGTTGAGTATCTTTCTAAGACATTCATGTCCTCTCTCATGGCTTGAGTCCTGTTACGAAAGTGAGTTTAACTCAACCTCACAAAATTGACTTATATAAGGTGAGGTTTGCATCCCACTTATATACTATAATTTGACCGTATGTCTAGTATAAGTGGGCTCTTCAATAAGTCCAATGTTAATTTTTCATGGCTTCTTTTATGGAGGTAGGACTTTTTTATGCATTAGTAGCAACATTAAAGCTTCAATGTTTATTAGAGAGATTGTTGGTGCAAACATATCGAAAAATAAGATATTTAACACCCGATATTTTTCGTCTTCTCCATGCAATGGGTAAGTTCTCAAGAACACTTTCAGACTAGTATGTTCAAGGATCTTCACCTCCAAGTTAGACAACTCTTCTTCCTCACTGAGGGTTGGTTCGGTTCCATTTGTATTGACTTCACCACTTAGATCTATGGCATCCTGCAAAGATAAATATGATGTTAGGTGTTGAAGAAATCATATTTACTAGAGATAAAGTCTTATTATAATATATAAGTGAGTGCAAATCTCACCTTACAAACCGATTTAAATTCCATTTTCTTAAAGAGAAGGAGAGCTTCTTAGTTTCAGGTGCTTTCTCTCCATGAAGCGAAGGGATGACAAAAAAGGATTATTTTCATGAAAGCTGACATTCATGGTAATAAAAAGATGACAACTTTGAGGTTTATTAAGAAGTGAGTTTAAACCTAACTCAACCTCACAAAACCGAGGTGAGGATTCCTCTCATATATTATAATGTGAGATCTCCAATACATCCTCTCACGTCGAGGCATATAGATCTCGAGCGTGGGACTATACCAGTTTAACGACCTGATAGCAGGTGAAACAAATGCCCAACAAACCTTGTTAGGATAGGCTTTAATACCAACTTAAGATATTAAGAAAAAGAGCTTAAGAGATTGATTATCTCTTAGTTGATCTTTGTTATTTATAGAAGAAAATCACGTCAGGAATATCTAGGTAATTGATGCTAGTAAGTAAACGGCTCATAGGTACAACAAATAATTTTCCAGTACAACTACTAATTACCTATATTTAATATCTATTCTAACAAGGATGATAACATTTGTACCCCTTTTTATAAGAAAGATAACCAATAAATACACATTTAAGAACTCTAGGATCTAATTTACAGTGAGTAAGATTATGAGAGTAAATAAAAATATGTTGAAGCAAATAAAAATATTTAAAAGATATTTTTCTCCTAATCATTATGGAGATATTGAAGATACCTTTTTTTATCTTAATAATTCACTATTTAGAACAAATAGGAACATAAAGTAAATGAAGAGAGGAGCAGAAAAGTGAGGGATCAGAGAATTGAATAGGTAAATCTGGCCATTACCAACGTTTTGGTGAATGTTTTGACTATCTGATGTAACATGGAAGGAAGCACCAAAAGCTAAAAGACTAACTGAAAGTTAAGTTACATATTAGCTACCCAATAGAATACTCACACACTATCTGTATTATGAAACGATAATCTATCTATTTACACACATATTTCTGATGTTGAATATTTGTCTGTAATTTCTAAAGCATTATATGTTTTTGTTATTTAGATGTATAAAGGGTGAACCAACCATTGAAGAATACTATGATTTATATTCGGAAGCTGAGACATACAACAACCAGATATCAGAAGCAATTTTGCAATCTCCTAGTGCCCAACAGTTTCTCAATACGGGAAGAGTTGTAATTGTAAAATCGGAATCAGTGAGTTCTCATATTCATATTTTATGTTTTCAGCTGCTGGTAATAGTAGTAGAAGTTAATATATAATGTGAATTTAGAGTTAATGTGTCATTGGTAGGATTAGAGTCATTATTGTTGTTCTTGTAAATGTCAGAATTGTTCATTTATTCTTTTTTGTATATGAAAATTGACAATGCTGAATGCCACTAATTAAATTTCAAACACATTTTTCGTAGCTTATTAACTAATCTTTGGCATCAGAGCACCCTCAGACCTCTCTTCTCACAATCTCTGGGTTTAGCCGTCTTGTGCAGTGGAACATTTAATCCCTTAAAAAGTTTATCATTAATGTCTCTGACATCTGGTCAGTGGCTTCCAACAATTTTAATCATCTAGTCCACTGAAATATCCCAGCGAAACAATTAGCAAGAGAAGAGAGAAGAGAGAGAGAACAATTCAGAGAAGCTCTAAGGGAATGATTCGCTCTTACAATTGAGAATTCAGTTATTACAAATGTATCTAGGCATAACCCTCCATGGTTATCGTTTCCTTCTATACATATCTGCTGCCTGGTACAATTCAATTACCTTCAGTTACTAATTGCCTGACTAACTTCCCTTCTCCTTCTAGTGTACACATTCAGTATTTTCCTCCCTTTGTCCCTAAAAATACCTCCTCCGTGCATGCAATCTTGTTCCCAAGGTTGAAGTCGCGAAACATTAGGGGGCATCCTCCCTAGTTGCTTTATGAGCTGGCTGATTTTTGTCACTGAACTAGTATTTGCTCATATTGCTTGGCTTCACTACTGGTATTCCTTGTGATTAACATCGGCTGAAGAATAAGCTAGACCAGCTGAAGCTGAGGGAAGTGTTTGCTCTACATGGCGACCTCCTACCCACAGCTTTTAACTGAAAGGCATGGAAATTTGGGTGATCAAGGCCTTGTCTGGTAGCTGGAGCTTAAAAGCATCCAAAAACATGTAAAACCATAAATTGGCCAAATTGAATATGCCATTGGGAATTATGGCAGGGTTTTGGAAAATGGTAGAAACTAACGTGTCTTTTATGGGAGTTAATGTATCATAGGAAGGATTATAGTAATAGGTAATAGTTTAATTCTTTATTATTGTTCTTCTAAATGTAATATAACATGTGACATATCACTTATTACATATCGTATAATATATAATATATAATGATGTATTCATTTTGACTATCATCAATATGCAAATATTTTCCTAGTCTATTCCCAATTGTGTCATTTTAAATCTATTAGTTGATAATTTTGAATTTTTAGATGCATGAGAATTTGATCAAGCGCCTATCTTAAAAGGATAACTGACTGGATTACGTATTATTTCTCCAGAAAGAAAACTTCTGAAACACTTGTATGATTAATTCGTGATAAATATTTGTGAAACTTGGCTGATCTACAGGGACTGGTTTATGTATTTTTTTCCAGAAAGAAAACTCCTGAAAACTTGTATGATTAAGTTGCGATAAAATATTCATGAAACTTGGCTGATACATAATACTGAGATTGGCCAATAGTTTTGATGGCCAAATGTGCCAGTTTGATGACATGCAATGCCTTTATCATGAGCAGAAGCTTAAAGATTCTGAATGAAGGACCACAGGCCTCAGCTATGGCTGAAAACAAGGAAACCAAATTCTCATTTGTGGAATGGAGTCGCTAAATATCAGAGCTTGACAGTTTTGCAGAAATATTGTTATAAAATTGTAATTGCTTTGCGCTCTTTGGTCCTTAATAAAACTTTAGGGATAAATTTAACGATGTACTATTTGAGTTATAACACCCATTTTTTAGAATTTGAATCTCCAGAATATATTGAGCTCATTTACACAGTAATAGATGGTTAACCGGCATCATAATTGATCTACAGGCGCAGGACCACTTGCTTGGAGTGGTTGTGAAAACTCCATCACCCAATACTAAGACATATATTGTTCTTGTGATTAAACCTGACATGCCGTCCATGATGCAAAGTGCGTCTAGTGGTACTAAGCAGAATAAAAGTGGTGCATTTGACCAAGGTTATTTTGTAATGCCAAAGTCAAGACGTGGGCTTGTAGATGAATATAGTACATCTGTTTCTGCCCGCAAAGGAAAAGGTGTCATCAACATCATATTTCCCCATTGTGGTTCTGCCAGTGGAATGGGCTATGAAGTTCGAGAAGTTGACAGTAAAGAGTTTCTGTGCATATGCAGTAGCAAAATTAAAATTGACCAAGTTGGACTTCTTGAAGATGTTAACAGTTCTGTTTATTCAAAGACTGTTCAGTTGCTTGTGGATTTGAAATCAGATGGAAATAAGTATCCTCCAGCTTTGGATCCTGTCAAAGGTACTGCCACTTACTTTGATAATTTATCCTATTTTATGAATAACAAGTGGGTCATGTTTGGCTAAATTTAAAGTGAAAAGAAGAATGTCAGATGTATATGCAAGAGGAGTCATGATACAGTAATAGAAGCAATTATTTAATCAAGTGATCTTAACAATACCTTCTAACCTGCAATATTGAAGTTTCTAGAGTTGAGGTGTTGCCCATACTCAGGCTCTTTTGGGTGTAATAATTTTTTCTTTAGTTCCAATACTTGGGTATCCTGCTCTGACTTTAAAACCTTACTTAAAGCCAATAATATTGCCTTTTCAGATCTGAAGTTGAGAGATGTGAAGCTTGTGGCAACATACCAAAAGTGGACTAGATTATTGGAGAAGATGTCCCAGAATCAGTGTCATGGGTGTATAAAATTAGAAGACCACCTCAAATTGGCGAAGGAGATTAAAAAACATGAAGAAGAAGTCTATGCTCTTCAGTTTCAAATGTCAGATGAAGCACTTAAACAGATGCCCGACTTTCAGGGCCGGGTATAACATATTAATTCATTTTTGTTATGCTTGATTCTTGAAAAGGTATTTTTGATTGTTTTAGTTCTCGGTCTAATGGTGCCTTTGGTTTTGTTGTTTTGCTACTTCAGATAGATGTTCTGAAGAAAATTGAATGCATTGATGAAGACCTTGTCGTTCAAATGAAAGGTCGTGTTGCTTGTGAGATGAATTCTGGGGAGGAACTGATATGTACGGAGTGCTTGTTTGAGAACCAAATGGATGAACTGGAACCCGAAGAAGCAGTGGCGATAATGTCAGCTTTTGTGTTCCAGCAGAAGAATACGTCTGAACCATCACTTACACCCAAGCTTGCTGAAGCGAGACACAGGTAACTTGCAAGAGTCCATTTTTTAAAATACACCTGTAACATATAAGCTTAGTAAGACCGTCAGTAATTATTTACATAACAAACTAAATGGTATAGTTTGTCTGCATTCCTCTCCATATTCACATTGGAATTATGATATGAATTCTAACCT
The DNA here is from genome assembly GCA_013389735.1 of Phaseolus lunatus. Classification (NCBI taxonomy): domain Eukaryota; kingdom Viridiplantae; phylum Streptophyta; class Magnoliopsida; order Fabales; family Fabaceae; genus Phaseolus; species Phaseolus lunatus. The sequence continues at coordinate 22,620,244 of CM023862.1, read as the reverse complement.
GGATGTATTTGTTACAGATTGTACAAAACAGCTATAAGACTTGGAGAGCTCCAAGCACAATTTAATCTACCGATAAACCCTGCCGATTATGCCCAAGAAAATCTAAAATTTGGTCTTGTAGAGGTGGTTTATGAATGGGCAAAGGTATCCTGCCACAGAAAATAACTATTTAGCATAGTGCCATCATTAATTTCCATGGTATAAGCCATTTTTTTAATGCAGGGTACTCCGTTTGCTGAAATATGTGAGCTTACTGATGTTCCTGAAGGCCTGATAGTAAGGACCATTGTCAGGTTGGACGAGACATGTCGGGAGTTCAAAAATGCTGCAGCTATAATGGGTAATTCTGCTCTCTGCAAAAAGATGGAAATTGCTTCTAATGCAATAAAGCGTGACATTGTATTTGCGGCTAGCTTGTATATTACTGGTTTATGATCATTACTGAACATGCTAGTTTATTACTGGTTTATGATCATTACTGAACATGTTAATGTTTTTTCGAGTTCTAGAACAGATACATGCATAGAGTGATGCTTTGTATATAATGAATTCCTTGCATAACATGGATGCTCCTTAGTTGTGCATCTGGACTTGTCATTTTGTAACTTTTATCTTATTTTACAATTTTTTCAAAAGGAAATTGATAGGTCAGGTTACTGTTCACTGTGTGACTTTGCTTCATCATTATGCTTTTAATTTGGACATTTGTTGATGTGTAATTTAATAAGAACATTTATTTATATTGATGCTTTAGATAATTTGGACATTTGTTGGTATGTTATCTAATAAGAAAATTTATTTATATTTCAAATAACATTATTTGTGATGTAAAGTAGTGCCGTGAAGTACCGGTTATATTTTCATTTGTATGAAATTTTATAATATTGACTGACTATTTTAAAAGCTTTTACTTCAATGAAGGTTAATTATTTTCAAAATCTATTTAAACATTAAGTTGTGTAAGTGTAAGTTTGATTATATCAATTAATATGGAATTTACTAATGGGTGTATATTAACAAATGTATGAGAATAAACTCAATCATTTTTTAGGAGAACTTTAAAATTCTTATATATATATATATTATTTATTTTTGTTTGTTTAATTGGAGTGTGTTAGCAGCTTATAACTATAATTATTTTAAGAAATTGTCCTGTAACTTTTTAGTTTTAAGTTAACTAAAATAAGTGAGTGCACACTAGCAAAATATTTGTAGTGTTTATCTCTTTTAGTAATGTTAGCAAGTTATAGATTATGATTTTATAGTTACACTTGAGGTGTAGTTTGTGAACTCATTTAAACTAGAAAAAAGATGGATGAGTGTGTGTATATAACTTATTTTAATAAAACATGTTAATAAATCTGGATGGCTATTGCTAAATTGTTTTTTTAAATATTTCTGTTAAGTTATATTCAACTTATTTTAAAGCTGAGTTATATTAGAATGCTCTTTATGAAAAGGAGATAATATGTACTACTTAATAAGAGAGAAATATTATTTTTAAATTATTTTATCATTGACTGAAATTTGTATAATTTATGTTAGATAAAAGATTATATAAATTTACTTAATAATTAAAATTATTTTTCAAAGTTTTGAAAAAAAAAAGTAAGTCAGTCATTGATGCATCCTTTGGCAAGATAAATATTTAATTTTTATTATTAATAATCAAATGAAGGTATAGTAATTTCATTATATTTTAATTATTTTTAAGAAAATACACTATTGGTATTTTCTTATGTATTATAGTTTAGTTAGATGATTTTATCCATTAATAAATAAATACATAATTTATTTATTTAATAAAATAAGTAATTGAATATTTTTTTTTAACTTCAATAACTTCTTTTTTAAATAATTGTCACACAATTTTTTAACACTATTATTGTAAAACTATATATATATATATATATATAAATTAAATTGTATTAATGTTTCTTAATATCATTCTCACAAATTATATACATTTTTAAAATTATATTAGTTTAGGTACTAAAATTATGAACATACATGCACCAAAACATGTCTTAGGTACAAAATGGATACAGGTCCACTGGTTGGATATGTTTTTCAATTTATTTGTCAGTTTTATTAGTTAGTCAAACTAGTGGACAAGATATAGATAGAATGGGGAGAGTTGACTTATTAACCTATTTTTTTAAACTAAAATTAAAATAAAAGTAGTTTAATAAATTAATTTTTATAATATTATTCAAAGAATAGTAATTTAAATTATTAACAATAATTAACTTTTAATTATTAATTTAATGAAGTAATTTAACATATAAAAATTAAAATAATTAATTTATCCAAATAAAAATATTAATTAATTAATTAGAAAATATAAAATATTTATATAATTAAATGTATTATTTATAGAAAAAAGCAAGTTAGCCTACTCTTTATTAAAATGCATCAAAGTTTTCTACTCACTTTATCAAGTAGAGCAATCTTTATTGTTCTTTCTGCAAGCAAATAATGAACCAGACAAGAAAGGTCACAATAACATTTTTTTGTCACTCTTATTTAATATTAAATATATTTTTATTATTAACATTAAATGGAAGTAATGTTGGTATAACAATTTTAATATATTTTTTCTTAGTTGTATATTATAGATAGTGAAAAGTATTGATAAGAGAAATATTTTGTATTTTCTTTTTAATTATTAAATGAAGGAAATGTTATCATAGCAATTTTGAAGTGTGTTTAGTCAAATCAATAAACTAACTAATAATTTATTTGACTAAATTACTTTCTAATTTTTAGTTTGTTTATTTTTTTCAAATACTATCACATATTTATATGTATTTTCTTGTTATTCTTAATATATTTGATATATTATTGTAGGTTCTAAAAGTATGTTGGAGAATTTAATATATAAGATATTAAATATTTATTTTAATCATTTTATTATTTTAGTATTTATTATATCACTTTAATTTTGAATGTAATTTATTTTTGTAGAAATAAAAAAATTAAATTTAATTAATAATCAATTGATTTAAATAAAATAATTTTTCTAAAAAAAGCAATTTTTAAAATTAAAATTTTAATAAAAAACTTAGTTATTTTTTAAAATCTAAATTTACAATTATATAACAATTATTATAATAATAATTTTATAAAGAAACACAAATTTTATTTATACAATAAACTTATATGGTCATACATTTTCGTCAAGTAGTTTATGAGCTAATTATATCACACACTTTCAATTCGATAAATTAACAACTTGAAATTTATAATTAAAAGCTTATTAATTAATAACTGGTTTATCATCAAGTTTATAAACTAGTTTTGCTATCCATCATTTCTGAAAAGCATGTGAAGTGCGTTTCATATATTAATGAGCCTGAATTTATGATTTTAAGAAGTCAATAAATTTTTTGTAATTAATAAAGAAATTAATAAAGAGGATTGAGAAGACTACAAAGTTCATTGAAGTCTTAAAAGTTACATACTCATTAAATACTAAAGAGTTTGAATATTATTTTCCCAAAGTCTGTTACACATACAGCTAAGAAATAGCACATAATATGTAAAACTAAAGGTTTATTACAACATCAGCATCCTCATTTATTAATAATAATAATAACCATTAATAATAATAATAATTAATAATAATAATGTGTTTGACAGAAAAAAAAGGAAAAAAAAACTGGTTCTTATTTGACATCACAGCAAGTGAGAAAATAGTGTGCATGGTGAAGTACAGTGAGTGAGTGAGTGGGGTTATAGAGAGTGAAGTAACTGTCACCATGTAAGAGTAGAACCGTTGTTGGAATTAAACTTCCTTAACTTTGCCATCTGCATGGAACCTTGTACTTACACATTGCACTCTCTTTCTCACTCTCTCTCCAATGCACCCAAACGTTTCTTTCATAATGCCAATGCTCATTTAACTCTCTCATTCTCTCTCTTGTCCTTCACTATTCTTCTTCTTCTTCTTCCTTTTCTTTCTTCCTTCTCTCATCCTCTCTCTCAACTCACCACCTTTCCAGCCATGGACCCGCACTGGAGCTCTCGCCAAACGTACCATCTACACCACCTTCACTTTTCCTCTATCCTTTCCTCTTTTTTTCTCATCTGGGTTGTGCTTATTTTTTCTGATAACTTTTCTGATAACGTTTTTCACTCTCTTTTTCTTGTAAGGTTTGAACGCTACCTTTATGATTATCTTGTCAAACGAAACATGCACCACACTGCTGAGATTTTTAGGAACGAGGCTGAACTTCCGCCAGATGCCGCTGCTGCTTCTTCGTGTGATGGTATAGCATTGTTTATTTCGTTTTCTGTTTTGTTTTGTTTATTCTCCCTGGTTCATGCTTTGGTTTTGCTCTTCTGTGAGGATTTCTCTGTGCATGTTATCTGTCATTTTTTGGAAAAGTTTTCATCTTTTTCTCTCATATTGTGTTTTGGTAAAAAGAGATTACTGAAGGGTGTTATTGAATTGGCTTGAAGGTTGTCACGGTAACTGATGTTGGTTTTAATCCAATTCTTGTCCCTCAAATTGGAAAACACGTTTTCTCTCTCTCTTTTTTTTTTTTTTTTTTTTTTTGTTATTCAAGGGACAGAAGAATTTTCTGGAAGAAGAATTTTTTTTATGGTCGTGAACCATAAATTTTCAATTTCTTGACAAAAGTTAATAACTTGTTAGAAACTGTTTCACAATGCATAACCACAATTAATGGAATCATATAATTCAAATGTTGAAATTGTGACTGGTAAATAGATTAAGAAGTTGATTAAATCTCAATTGTTGATTTTTAATTAAGAGTTGCTACTTTACATTTTATCATCCTAAAATGTGGACCTTAGAGGAGTCAAATTTTTAGAAATTGTAACATGTTTCAGGGTTAAATCCTTAAATGGATATATATTAAAACTTTATTTTTAGAACTTAGACAACAGTTACAAAGATAATTAAAGCATTTAAAGTATATTGATAAATATTAAATCATTACAGTCCAAAATTACATTTATTGTTTTTCCCTCATGAGTAATTGCCCCTCTTAAACAAACAAGCTAATTTGAGGTGTTAGAAGTTAAGGGTAATAGAAAATCAATATTCATGAATATTCTAAAACTATTACATTAAGGCTATATAAAAGAATCATTTCATGTTAAAACTTACATTACAAAGTGCTCTAGAATTTGAATCATATATGTAAATGTATCCAAAGTTTTGAACTGATTTAGTCATTGTTTTAGTGTTGAACAATTGGTATTAATATTAGTTATGGAAAAAATAACTCATCCCTCTCTTTCTAAATGTTATATTTAATATCAACTAAGCAAAATATAACTATTGCCATATATAAGTATACAATTAATTTATCAAAGAAAAATTATAGTTTGACACTCAAAAAAGTTACACCCACTTGATAACTATTTAAATAATATAATAATATATGTTATTATTTTGAATTAAAAAATAAAATAAATTTAATCAAAATAATTCTATTTAGTGAAGTAGTTGTTTTTTACTTTATGCGCCCCTTCTTTATTAAACAACAAAACTTCTGACTCTATCTCTCTCTACAACATCCTTTATTTATCTCATACTTTTATTTTGGTTGTTATAAAAATCTCATTTCTCTAAAATAAAAAAGAATGCTCATGAGAATTAAAATTGGAATGGTTTTATAAACTAAGAATTTTAAGATGTTGGGTGCTTTCCAAAATATGATTTTTTGTACTGTATATAATGTAAGAAGGCCTTTTTTAATAATGGTATCGATATTTTAACACCAATGTTATCACATGCATTTATTAAACTACCGATATTATTTTCTTATTCGAGAGTTGAGAGTGTGTGGAGAAATAATGACTTTTGGAATTGTGGTTTAGTTGTTTTGATTTTTGGAGTGTACAAATATCATTTCTATTGAACAATTACGAGGTTTGACTTAGTTGGCAAGTTGAATGTCACGTGAGCAAACTTTATCTGTACTGTTTCTTATCTGTACTGTTTCTTGAATGATCCTATAATTTAGGGAATGTTTGGAAGAGTGTATTTAAGCTTATGGATTAGCCCTTTGACTAGTTCCAACAAAACCCTGCGATTGCTACCACCACAAACATGGCTGTTAGTTGCTGGTGAAAAACTACGATATATAAATGTTGGGAGAACCATTTTTACAGAGGGTATTTGTGATGATTTTGTTTTGTTGATTAAAAATGTAAACTTTTTGAGTAAGAATTTCTTGATGGTAGTTTCTCTGTAGTAATTTTTGTTCTTTCAAAACAATTCTATTGCTTCTTATGCATTGTGTCTGGGAATTATTAATTGTTGTGTGGCAGTTTTTGACTGGAAAATGTGGGATTGATTTTTTTCAGCTGTGGATGTCCCGGAAGGATTTTTGCTGGAGTGGTGGTCTCTCAACAGTGATTTTGACTTCTTCAAACAAATGCATGTGAGTTATCCTACTCCCCCCTCTTATTGTGGCCAACTCAAGTTGGTTTATCAGTGCAATTATGTGATCAAATGTCACCTGGAATTAGTTGCAGGACAAACAGGGGTTGTTAGGAGGAAAGCAAGGTTGTAACGCTTTTCAAGAAGCAGGGTCTTCCATGAATGCAGAACCAATGTATCAATTGCCTAATAATTTTACTCCTGGTATGTTTCTTGCTCTGCCTCATTAGGTTACATTAGAGCATTTTAAATTGAATGACCTACAAACTGTTGAAATCGTCTTGCCTCAAATGTGGTACTCCCCTAACATTGACACCCCTTTTAATGGCTTAAATATAGTAAAAGAGAACTATATCCAAAAAACTAGTTTTTCGGGTGAGAGAGTTTCAAGACTTTAGTACTACTATATCAAGTAGTTCATCCTACTTAATGTGGAATTTCTAACAGAAAAGAATTAGAAAATTATGCATGACAAGAGTAGGATCTGTCTGCTTTAGCATTAAGAGTTGGAACTAGATGTTAGTTAACTGAATTATTTATGTCTGTTAAAAATCATTTCTAAATTTCTGCTTCCCATCTGATTCTTTTTATCAAAAAAATCATCTCTAATATTTTACAACTTAGAACAAAAGATACTCACTTTTTCTATCATGTAATTTTCTGCAATCAATACATTCACTTGTAGTAAATTATTTAAACATGCTAAAAAGAAGGACATCAATATCATTTAAGCTTAAACATCTGAAAGATTGACATGGTACATTAGAAGCCTTGGTGTTTGTTCTTACAAGGACCAAGTAAAACCAAAACTCACAAGGTCTTCTTCAACTTCTCTTCCTCTGGCTTCCCGATTCTCTGATTTTTGTCTTTTTGGTATCTTGGTCTTGGCGAAAGAGGGGCATACTTGCAAAGACACTCTGATGCTAATGCTAAAATAAGTATGTGTCTTGTTAGATATTATTAGATATTATGATATATTATAGTTATTGTTTGATATTTCATATTTATGTAATGGGCTTAGCCCATATGTTTATTTTTCCTATATAAATATAACCCTATGTGTTCAATATACACAAGGGATTTACCCTATTCTTTCTTTTCCTTTAATATGGTATCTAGAGCATAAGGTTAGGGTTCAAATTTTATTGGTGAACCCACTGTTCACTGGAATTTTTCAGCCACCGTCCCACCGCCTTGCAAGAACTGCCACCTCTGCCGCCTCACCGGAGCCGCTGCCAGACCCTCGCCGGAACCGCCGCTGGAATCTCGTCGGAACCGCTGCTGGAATAGCTGCTGCCGCCAATTGACTGGTGACTGGATTTAATTTTTGTCCTATATGGCTTCTTCCGCTTCCGCTGCCACTACGACTTCTTCCGCTGCCACTGCCACTGTGACTCCTTCCGCTGTCATAATGCCGGATCCATCTATTTATACTAATTATGTCAATGTTCATCTCTCCATTGACAAATTGGATGGAACCAATTATGATACGTGGGCCTCAGATATTAAATTATGGCTTAAGAGTCAAGGTTATGTTGATCATCTTACCCGTCCTAATGTTGCTGAAAATGAGGTTTTTCGTTGGTTGAAAATTGATGCTCAATTATGCATTGTTATCAAATCTACCATTCATTCATCTTTAAAACAAATTTTTCGTACCTATGAGACTTTTCAGAAGTTTGGGAACAAGCAAAATTATTATACACGAATGATACTCAACGTCTTTATGGTGTGTGTCAAAATCTCCTCACAATTGTTGCTCCCAAACGTCTTGATGGTACAATGGCGGAATATCTAGGTAAATTTCATGCTCTTCTTCATGATTTTAATGAGTTATTACCTCCTGCCTCCACTCCTTCTCAAGAACTAGAACAAAGACCCAAGTTCTTCATGTTATTGGGTTTACATGGTCTTCCTGATGATTATTCTTAAGTTCGTGATCAAATTTTGGGATCCCCCATCGTACCCAATTTTACTTCCACTTGTTCTACACTTCTGCTTGTGCCAAGTAAACAAACTACTGAATTAACATCTCATGTAGATGACTCTTCTGCTTTAGTCTCTCAGCATAATGATTGTACTCGTCCTCACAAGCCGGGCAAAGGGCGTCACAAGTGTGACCATTGCGGCAAACTTGGATACAAAATTGACAGATGTTTTGCCTTACATGGTCGTCCTCCTCAATCTATTGTGGTTGCTCAAAGTGCTCCCGTGCAACCTTCTACTGTGGACCATACTTCAATTGATATCCCAGGCCAGCCTGCTATTTTCAATGAATTTCTTAAATGGTATTAGGATCGTCAGAACTCTAGTTCCACAACTTCTATTGCACATTCAGGTACATCTTTTGTTGGCCTCACTCACTCTACTTCCGTTGGCCCTTGGGTTCTAGATTCAGGTGCCACAAATCACATTACTGGTAATAAATCTTTTTTCTCTTCCCTATCTACTACGGGTTATTTACCTTCAGTTACCATGACCAATGGATATAGGGTACCCTCACATGGTGTTGGTACTATTAACCTTTTTCCTTCTTTATCTATTGACAATGTTCTTTATGTCCCTGACTCTCCATTTAACTTATTATCCATTAGTCGTCTCACACGTTCCCTTGATTGTGTTATTTCTTTTACCAAAGATTTTGTTTCTGTACAGGACCGGAGTTCGGGACGGATGATTGGCACCGGATGTGAGTCTCATGGACTTTATCACCTATAGATCTCTACACATGTTGGGGCGATTATGGATTCTCCATCTCTCATTCATGCTCGATTGGGTCATCCTAGTCTTGCCAAGATGCAGCAGCTTGTTCCAAGTTTGTCTAAGGTGTCTAGTTTATCATCTGAGTTGTGTCAGTTAGGGAAACACATTCGTAGTTCTTTTCCTAGTAGTGTCTCACAACGTGCTTCATCTCCTTTTGCCTTAGTTCACTCTGACATTTGGGGACCAAGTCGTATTAAGTCTACTTTAGGATTTCAGTATTTTGTTACTTTTATTGATGATTATTCAAGATGTACTTGGGTGTTTTTAATGAAAAACCGTTATAAGTTGTTTTCTATATTTCAAATATTTTACAAAGAAATTAAAAATCAATTTGGAATTTCCATTCGCATTTTGTGTAGTGATAATGGACGTGAGTATCTTTCTCATTCTTTTAAAAATTTTATGGCTTCTCATGGTATTCTTCATCAAACTTCATGTGCTTATACACCTCAACAAAATAGGGTAGCTAAGCGCAAGAATAGACATCTTGTTGAAACAACTCGTACTATTTTAATCCATGGTCATGTTCCTCAGCGTTTTTGGGGTGATGCTGTTCTTAGTGCATGTTATCTCATTAATCGAATGTCATCTTCAGTTTTAAATAACAAAATTCCTCATTCTATTTTATTCCCACATGACCCTCTCCACTCTTTACCTCCCAAAGTTTTTGGGTCCACATGCTTTGTTCATAATTTTAGTCCTGGTCTTGATAAATTATCTCCTAAATCACACAAATGTGTCTTTTTAGGGTTCACTAGATCACAAAAAGGGTATAAATGTTTCTCCCCTTCTCTAAATCATTATTTTATTTCAGCAGATGTCACCTTTAGTGAATCTTCTCTTTACTTTAAGTCTTGTCCTTCTCCTTCTGTGTCTTCATCTAATCAAGTTAATATCCCTCTTGTTGTACCTAGTGCACCTAAAGATTCACCACCGCCACCAACTCTTCAGGTGTATAGTCGTCGTCAAACGTCTCATCGTCCATCAGATGACTCTCTTCTAGTACCAACATCTCATCCCCCTCTGGCTCCGACAGTTGAACCTCCGATAGTTGAACCTGATCTTCCTATTGCTATCCGAAAAGGTATACGTGCTACCCGTAATCCCTCTCCACATTATACTGCTTTGAATTATCATAGACTATCTCAACCCTTTTATACTTGCCTTTCGTCTATTTCTTCTGTATCTATTCCAAAATCTGTAGGTGATGCCTTAGCTCATCCTGGTTGGCGTCAGGCCATGCTTGATGAAATGAATGCGCTTCTGAATAATGGAACTTGGGAACTTGTTCCTTTACCATCTAGGAAATCTGTTGTTGGTTGCAGGTGGATTTTTACTATCAAAGTTGGTCCTGATGGTACTATTGATCGTCTCAAAGCTCGTCTTGTGGCTAAGGGTTATACCCAAATTTTTGGTTTAGACTATGGTGATACTTTTTCTCCAGTGGCAAAGATGGCTTCTGTTCGCTTATTCATAGCTATGGCTGCTCTTCAACAATGGCCTCTTTATCAAGTGGATGTTAAAAATGCCTTTCTTAATGGGGATTTGCAGGAAGAAATTTATATGGAGCAACCTCCCGGTTTTGTTGCTCAGGGGGAGTCTTCTGGATTGGTATGTCGTCTTCACAAATCCTTATATGGCCTCAAGCAGTCTCCTAGGGCATGGTTTGGAAAATTTAGCAATGTTGTTCAACAGTTTGGTATGACTCGCAGTGAAGCAGATCATTTAGTTTTTTATCGTCACTCGAGTGTTGGGTGTATTTATCTTGTAGTATATGTTGATGACATTGTTCTTACAGGCAGTGATCACCATGGCATCTCACAAGTAAAACAACACCTTTGTCAGCACTTTCAAACCAAAGATCTTGGCAAACTCAGATATTTCTTGGGGATTGAGGTAGCACAATCCGATAATGGTATTGTTATCTCTCAAAGGAAATATGCATTAGATATTTTGGAGGAAATTGGGTTGATGAATTCGAAATCTGTTGATACTCCCATGGATCCCAATGTCAAGCTTCTATCCAATCAGGGGGAGCCTCTTTCAGATATTGAGAAGTATAGACGATTAGTTGGAAAATTGAACTATCTCACTGTTACTCGTCCTGATATTTCTTTTGCAGTCAGTGTGGTGAGTCAATTTCTTAATTCTCCATGTGAAGATCATTGGAATGCAGTCATTTGTATACTGAAGTATATTAAAGGTTCTCCTGGAAAAGGTTTGTTATATGGTCATAATAACCGTACTAAAGTCGTTTGTTATTCAGATGCTGATTGGGCAGGATCTCCATCTGATAGAAGATCAACTTCTGGTTATTGTGTCTCCATTGGTGATAACTTGATCTCTTGGAAAAGCAAGAAATAAAGTGTTGTGGCCAGATCTAGTGCAGAGGCAGAATATAGAGCTATGGCCTCAGCTGCTTCTGAGCTTATTTGGCTTAAACAGTTACTTAAAGAATTGCAATTTGGAGAGGTCACTCAAATGACACTTATATGTGATAATCAGGCTGCTCTTCATATTAGCTCAAATCCAGTTTTTCATGAAAGGACCAAACATATTGAGATTGATTGCCATTTCATTCAAGAAAAGATTATATCGAGAGATATCAAGACTGAGTTTGTTAATTCAAATAATCAATTTGCAGATATTTTTACTAAATCCTTACGAGAGTCTAGGATTGATTACATTTGTAACAAGTTGCGTACATATGATCTATATGCACCAGCTTGAGGGGAAGTGTTAGATATTATTAGATATTATGATATATTATAGTTATTGTTTGATATTTCATATTTATGTAATGGGCTTAGCCCATATGTTTATTTTTCCTATATAAACATAACCCTATGTGTTCAATATACACAAGGGATTTACGCTATTCTTTCTTTTCCTTTAATAGGTCTTAAATAAATTATTAATGTTAGTCAACCTAACCTTTACCTGTCCCATGATGTCTATTCATACTTGCCTACGATGGGCCTTAATTGCCATGGGCCTCTCCTAGGGTCAACTCACCTGTTAATTAGGGATTTGGTTCTTCTTAAGAGAATAATCTTCAATTAAGAGGGGTAATCAAGTTATTAAGATAAGAGACGCAGGGTTGGTTCTAATAGCTAGGCTGAGAGGTCGTCTGGTATGCTATAGGTTGGATTATTGTATGATGGCCGAGAGGTCGAGATACAGGTCGGTATAGTGATATCCTTAAATATGTTCCCCCCCTCCCCTCCCCTTACTAGTTGCTCTCTTCTTCATTTATTTATTTTTTTGTTGCAGTTGGAGCACTCAACAGAGGAAGCAACTTGATGCCATCACATGTAATGAACATTACCTCAGATAATATATTTTAGTTTGCTTCCGAGAAGGTTTAACTTCTATTATTGGATATTTTAATAAACATTTTTTTGGGCAGGTACCTTGTGGATGGCCAGTATTTTCCTCACCATATGCACACCAAAAAGTAAGTGGTGAACTGCCACAATTTCTATTCCCATTTTCCCGTCAAAAGCCATGTGGTGAATTGCAACAGCTTTCATCTTCACATCATGAAGCGGTGATGACACCAGTAGCGAAAACAACAGAGGTTTCCAATGTCAATGCTCCAAAAGCAAAATCTGGATTTGTTGAGGTAATCTCAATTGAAGTGGCTAAGTTAAAATTTATACACGATTTCACGTAGTTATACTTCTAATAGTCTCATTAGACTGGGAGAATTGTGATAGAGTTGCCATTGACTGCATGTGTTTTTATAAATATAAATTATTCTATTGAATATTTTTACTATCAATAGCTTGACTATTTGTTCTAATAAAATATTTTTGCAGGAAACAGATCCGCTCATTGACAATTTGTTAAAATCATTCTGGATGTTTGAACATGGTCAACCAAGCCTATTTGACAAGCCAAAAGTAGGAGAGGTATTGCATGATAAAATAATTCAAACTGGATCATGTGTTGTACAACTTATCTAGTCATGTCTACTTTATATTGCAAAATTTTAACTCCATCTCTCGAAGTAATATGCTCTATCATACACAAAAAGAATGATTTAGTGTATGTTTGGTTCAATTTAATTTGGAGGAATAATAAATTTTTTTCCTAGTTTTCCGAATGAATTTTTGAAAATATATTCTCCAAAGAAAGTTGTTCCCAAACACAGATGTATTACTGCAAGGTATGAAAGACAATTTATTACTTTCTTGTGGCACACATTTTTTTGGGAATAAGTCGTTTTTTGTTTCAAATAAAATATGAAATATATTGAATTGTACAGAATTTGTGATTGTCTCCATGGGTATGGACACAATCTATTCATCCTCTATTAATTTTCTCCTCTCAGTATTTGTTGGTTCTAGTTTTGTTTCGCAATGGTGTCTCATCAATAGAAGTATAGGTCACTAGTTGTTTGCCAAGCTTTAGTTTGCACATGCATGTGTATCTATATGTAAATGCAAACATTGGTTTGTTCATACCTGTGTATAATTGACTAAAAATAAAATCAGAGGTAGAAAAATAATTTAGTATTCTATATGATATTAAACTTGTATTATCTCGTGCTTCTGGTACTACAGAGCAGCAGAAATGCGGAGAATTTGGTGGAATGTGGAGATGGAAACACTGGTATGAATGCAATTGCTGGTTCAGCACCAGCATTGGAGGAGGATGATAGCATAAGTGACACAACTGATTGTTCCAGCAGTTTCCAAACTGATGCAGATGCTTCAACGGGTAACTACTTTTTTTGGGGGGATTAATTAACTTGAGTGCATTAGTTGGCATTATCTTATCGAAGTTTGTATAACTTAATTTTTACATTGACCTCCCTTAAGATTAGGACTAATTACTTTTACATCCTTGATGATGACTGAAAAATTACACTAGCTCCATTGCTTTATATATTATTATTAATGCTGAGAGTTATTATCCATAATTAATGTCGAATTGTCCATACAAATAGAGATCAATATGGTCAAGTATTAAGTTAAAATATTGTGAAAAGATATTCTTTTTCACCAAATTATGTGGGAGATCAACTATATTCTCCAAGTTTTAGTACAGAGTAAGAATGAGTTTTTAAGGTAACAAAGCATGCAATCAAATTAAAGGATTGAACATTAACAATATTGTCAATAACTCATCCCCTTTTTTACTTAAATGATATCAACTATTCATATTTGCACACACACACCTCTCTCTCTTGTGTGTGTGTGTACTTTGTCTACTGTACCTTATTCCTATTTCGTTCTAATTATGGAAATTTTGGCTTGCAGACTCTCAGTTGGAATCCAATGGAGAAACATAAATCAGTACCTTCAAGCGTGGAATGTGATATGTTGTCTGCAATAATGAGTTCCCTTCTGTAAGAGGATTTGTTATTATGATTTAATCAATGTACAATACTGCAATGCTACTAAATAAGTTTGATCTGAATTATTTCCTTTTACTTCAGTTTTCTTTCGTACTCTTAGGCTAGTTATCTATAATGTCTATGTTGTTGTTTCTTCTTTTCTGTTGTCCTTTTTGGATGGAAACAGTGATGAGCAGATGTTGGATTTGAGAACAGGGAAATACATACATCCATAGACTTTAGTTTCATGTCTGCTGTATAATAATATTGTGATACATATGTTGAAGTCAATTGAGAGATATGAAATTCTCTCTAGTATTATGGATTATCTCTTTATAGTATCATGTTAATACGTTTATACATAGTGATGGTAAGATTATTTGTAAAATCATGCTATCTGGTATTTGGTTACAAACTACAATATGAATATTCATTTTTGCATAAACATCACAGTACTTATAATCTTTGGAGAAGTTTGAGTATACGGAGGAATGAGGTTAGTTTTTCATACAGAAAAACTTGTTGAAGGTAAACTAGAAAATTCCTGTGTTAACTATCCCATAATAGAAATACTTAATAAATCATTTAGACCAAGGATGAATTAGGTTAGTATGCTGCTTTTTGATTTATTGTATTTCATTTGATCCATTTTTATTATTGAAGTCTCTTTTGACATTATTCACATACGAACAAAACTACCTTAGCCAATCCATTGTTATTTTCTCCTCAATAAGTGTTACTCTAACCTTCTCCTAGATGTATTCAGGGATGTCTAATCATCCACCTCTATCATTTTTAACTCTACTACACATGTTTCTTTCACCTACAACCATTCATGATTGTATAACATCAATAATCTTATAGCTTTCCTATAGGATTTCCCTTTGAGCTCAATATGAGCTTTGAGATCTCAATTTATGCTTGAATTTACTTATTCTCTTACACAAGAAAAACTATCCTTTGAAGAGTTAAGATGTTGATACGACTCTTGAAGCTCAAAATGAGGAAAGTCTTCCAATAAACTTGATAACAATACAGAAGATCATGGGGTGAGGCAACAGTTGAAGTGTCATAGATAGACCCAATTTCCGTTTCGATAAGTGAAGGATGGAATTTCAGGTACATATTGATGGGGTACTGTGAATATTTTTGGCATTAGGATAGTGATTGTGCCTATTTCGTCAAGATAAAGAAGACATTTTAACGCAACTAGTTCTTGCCAAGTAAAAAGCGCAATGCAAATGAATCCACGAGAGATTTTTTGAAAAATAGCCCCATTGAACAAATAAATGCACGATACTCCGTTTCTTGATTTCCATGATCTCTTACCTTGAAAGAAATCTACTTTTAAGAATTATGAGGCTGATATAAATCTTGAAGCTTGAGAAGAAGGGTATTCTTCCAACTAACATGATAATGATGGAGAAGATCATGGGGTGAATCAACAATTGAAGAGTCATTTATAGAACCAATCTCCTTAGATGGAAATGTGTAATATGAAATTTTAGGTGCAATTCCATGATTTGGTAGGGTGCCGTGAATGTTTTTGGCATTGGAATAACAATTTTTCCCATTTCATCGAGATAAAGAAGTCGTAGTGTACCGTAACTAGTTCCTCCCAACGAAAAAAACTCAACAAAAATAAATCCACCAGAGACTATTTGTAAAATAGTTCCATGTAACTAATAGATGTATTAGTCATATTGTCTAGTTCCTTATATAGGAATTGAATCAAATGAGGCCCTTTTAACTCAGTGGTGAGTAATGACATTGTAAGGCGTAAGTCATCGACTTGAATTGAAATGCAAAATCACATGGAAACAAATTGGAAGACTTAAAGGTGCCTTGGTAAGGGAACAAGTACTCAATTCTAAGGATGTGTTTGGGTACATGCAAAGTCACATGGAAACAAAGAAGTCACAAAGGTGCCTCGGTAAAGAAATAATGCCCTCTGTGCTAACATAGCTAGACTAAAGGCATGTTTGGAAGAAAGCTAAGTCATGTGTTTGGTACATGCAAAGTCATATGGCAACAGAGAAAGTCTCAAAGGTTTCATGGTAAACAAAGAAGTCTTCAATTCTTACAAATAGACTATTACTCAAGTTTCCTTGAAAAACATTACAAAGAGATTTGATTCAGAAATGTTGTGTAATATTCAAGTCTAACTCAAGTTATTTGATTAAGTTTCCAAATGTGCCAACAGACATTAGTAGAAAGTTTATATTGCTATTACTAAGTGCAATTATTGTATAACCTTGGCCTACAAATTATGAATATGATATGAAAAATATTCCGTGGTATTCATAAAACCAATCAAAGGTATATGCACAAGGCAATGTGTTGGCGCGAGGACAAAACATGGACAATCACACAAGGGATTTGTGATTATCTCGTTCTATAAAAGTTTAGTTGTGATCGAAACCTAATCTGAATTATGCTATTTTTGTCACATTAAATCTTAAGCAAGTCTCTTCAACTATGGCCAGTTACCTTGGTCTCACCATCAGAATATTGGTAACAAGTTGAATACAACTTCAATTGAAAGGTTTTCAAAAATAATTAATTTTCAAATATTTGTTTGATATATGGTGGTAGGAAACCCACGCAAGGGAAAAATTTACCAAAAAAACAAATTAATAACGAAAAGGTGTCATTTCTTAAAAAATTTCAATGAGATGGAATCATAAAAAAAGTCTGTGGTAAGGTCCTTCCAAGGAATATACAATGTAGATAAAGAAAAGATGAGGAATGTGATATGAGTACATACACACAATTTATATAGGTACATAATTCATTCTCTTTCCTTACTACCCTGAGACCTCCTTTAATATGAACCTAGATGTGATGTGAATTCAATATGTGAGATCAAGGTTGTTGAAAGGATTCAAACACTATGGTAAGGAATGTACTAGGAAACCCCATTCTTGTGCTCCTTCAATAAACTTGAGGATTTGAATCATAATTTTTAATGATTCTAAAAAAATGGTCATTTTTGAAAATTTATCAACAAGATTGATATAATCACGACCAAAGTCTACAATGAGATCTTTCTTAGGCTTATATGCTATACAAATAAAGAAAATAGTTTCTAGTTTTGAATGTTACACAAGTATAGATGCACAATTTATATACGTACATGGATCGTTCACTTACATTATTATTATCACAAGGCTCTTTAAAATGAACCTAGAATGTTGGTGTCATGGTGAATTCCGTACGTAAGATGCAAGGTTATTATTGAGAGACCTGATCACCATGGTGTAAGGACTATAGAAGGAAACCTTAGTCTGGTGATCCTTCAATATGCTTAAGGTATTGAGTCACAATGCTCAAATGATTGTAAAAGAAGTGTCACTTTTTAAAACTTATCAACAAGAGGGATGCAATCATGAAAATGTCCATGATAAGGTTCTTTCAAGGCTTATATGGTGTAGATAAAGAAGGAATTCATGGTTACGAGGAAAATGGTACAGGTATAGATGCACAATTTATCTTTTTCCTTGGTCATAATACTTTCTTTAAAGTGAACTTCGCACATTGTTGGTGTGATGGTGAATTAGTATTCAAGATGTAAGGTTGTTGAGAAAACCCAATCACTATGGTAAGCATCATAATAGGAAACCTTGGCCTAGGGCTCCTTCAATCAACTTAAGACTTTTAGTCACAATGTTCCAATGACTAACTTGTAAAACATGTAGAAACTATCTAATCATAAAGCAAAAGAGGTTTAGAAAATAAACAATCACATATCACTAACAAGTTGGTCATCAAGACTATGTTACCTTTTTCCTTAATAGAATTGAGAATGCTAAGGCATCATTATGTTGTTTGTCATCCAACTATGTTGGCACCACAAATAACATCAATCATATGCAACAACTCAAAATATCATAAAGAAAGAAGAAAATACAAAACATAGTGTGGGGACCAAAATTGACCCACTAATCCCTAGCCCTATAGAGTGGTAAACAAATCTAGACTATTTTACCTTAATAGCTAGAGAATATTGAAGAAGAAACAATTCCTTCGTCTAACCTAGAATAAGGTAATATGTGTTGCTTGAATTTAGAGTTACCATAGTTCATCAATTCTTATGAAAATAATTACATCTATACACATTGGCTAAAAATCAATTGTTCTGTAACTTACCTAGAAGCATACAAGTAAGAACTTGCCTAATAAAGGACAAAATACATAGAATATTAAGATTCTCAAAAGTAGTTTCTGACATGTATCTTTAGGTCTAATCTAACTTTAGATGGCAATTCCTATGAAGGTATCTTTGGGAAAACTAGTTATGATTGTGACTTCATGTGGGATTAGCTCTATTCAAATTAGATGGCCTTGCCGATGAACAATTATTGATGAAGGTAGGTGGTACCTAGAAGGACATTGACTCCTAAATTAGGAAACTCTTAGTTGAGTAACAAAATTGAGAATAGGTCTTTGTAACTATGAGAAAGGACCTTATCCCATATACATGGTGAACTTTTGAGAAAGGACCTCGTCCGATATGCATGGTGACCTTTTGGGATCATGCCCTTGGTAGCCCCACAAACCCCCCTTCCTTTATCTCCAGACCTCATCCTACAACAATTGGCACTAACTTGTTGTCATGTTTGATAGGGAATCTATATGTCCTACTATCTTGGACATTCACCAATATTTTTCTTTAGGCTGAAAGTATGCTACGCACAATATTCACAATGTGAGTAGTATATGATTGGAAAATTAGGTTTTGATACCAATTGGAATATAAATAGTGAAGAGAAATAGAGAAGGGATAGAAATATAAAGATAGGAAACTTTCATTATTACTAAAATATTGAACTACCTTCAATTGTAAAGCAAAGGACTTCTTAAGGCAGTGTTCAAAGGTGAGGATCCTATAAATTGGTCTATCATTGGTTTCATCTATGATTTCTTTAAAGAGGATTTCCTTGTTTGGTATGTAATTGTATATAACTTTAATATAACTTTAATACATTTTTCTGTGTTTAATTTTTTTAAGGAGGATATATTAACCTCTTTTGTAGCATTAATTCCTTGTTTGATGTTGAATAAGATAAATGTAGAGAGTATGTAAAATCATCAAAACCAATATCCCTTGTTTTTTGAAAAACACGACATTTTTGTTTTGATATTCATTGCCTTGAAGATGCATAAGCGCCACATCAAGCTGAGTGGGAATGAATATGCCCTACTTTCTGTTAACGCATTTCTATGCTGTAAAGCAACATGTATGGTATTGTTTCCTTTCTCGTTTCTCATTCCTGATTTATCATTTGTTGGACTTCTTATGTTTTGTTTCTAGAACATGAATCTTGTCAACAGTAGAGATATCAAGGTTAATTTGTGATGAACAAGTAGCATGGAGAAAAGGCTTCCGAACTATTTTTTTAACTTGCAAAGAATATGGTGAGTGTCCAATTTTGTTTTGAAGTTTGCATACAATACCAGCTAACCTAAGTAGGCTCTTGTTCACTCAGCAGAAGAAATAAACGGAAGTTTTCACAGTATTAAGAGGTGGTTTGTTTTCCTGAACATGTTTTGAAAGCTTTTCTTCTTATATACTATAATTTTTTAAGGCTAATAACGTGGTGAAATTTTTACTTTGGGGAAGTCCTCTGTTTGTAGTATATAAAAGATGAAAGCTGAAGTGCGTGCTATTGTATTGGCAGTTCAGCTTCTTAGCTTAATCTTCAACAATAGTTTGTTGGTTTCAACATTTTCTTTGAGTTGTCATTTTGTGAATCAATCAATCTTTTGCACCTAATCAGCCTTCTTCTGTTGTCTTCACTGCAGCACTTGGAAGTTGGAGATCCTTCAGTTTGCATAAGACCATTTTTTCTTTTTCTTCCATTACATGCTGAAACAAATGAACAACAAAGGAGACATTAAAGTTGCTGACTCACTAGGATTCCTATTTTGTAAATCATATCAGTTGTAGCAGGAAAGCATCTCTTTAGAGCTCACACGAGTGTGTCTCTTAACATCAATCACATACCATAATGGAGTCCACTTACATAAGGTGCTCAAAACTTTTACTTTCAGATTACTAGTACATAATAACTAGCGCCGATCAAAAAAAAAAAAAACTAATATATAATAACTAATCAACCTCATGAATCATGATATTGCTTTCTTTTCCTTGCCTTTGCTGTACCAGTATATATTTAATCAATCTCATGATAAAGCTTACCTTGTTGGTTTTATTCACAACTTATAACTCACTAGCTTCGCTTCTTTCCTCCAGTTATGATTCATTTATCATGTTTATTGTTCACTGGCTTCGGCTTTAATAACTGTCTGTCCTGCACATATCTAGTTACTTATTTATCGCGATAGAAATTTATAAAATGTTGGTTTCCCTGAAAAGCTCTTATCAAAGAAGTGAAGTTTGCTCATGGCAAACTTATTATAATCACATATATTAACTTCATTTAGTTGCTACAGAAGTACATGCAAAGCCTTGAAGTTAATTAGAGTTTACATAATTTTCATAGTGGTTTGATTTGATTACTTTGTTCTTGACCATTTGGGATATTACTTTCCATTATTATGAGAGACCAGACCCCACAATAACAACACCTCATGCAGAAGGCTGTCCCCCTTTTTTCGAGACCTGTATTCAATAATTTCTTTCAGGAACTTTCTGGTCTGATTCAACTTCAATCAACACAAGACTACTGAATTCATGAAATAAATTAATATTTATGTAGTTATACTTGATGCTAACATTGTAGGAATTTTCTCCATAGAAAATTAGTCATTACTAATATGACATTTTTCTGTAATTCCTTTTGGCCCCAATTTGGTTGGATTGACAACTAGGTTGAAACTGTATTTTCTTGACAACTAGTGTGTTGAACAATAGCCATTGGTAGGTGGCAAGATATTTTCCAGCAATAACTATATGTATATTGTAGAGTTCTATGATTTTAGAACTTGATGTGAGATTCTTCTAATGGTATCTTGTAACTTGCAAAATATTTTGTATAATCTTCTGCAGTTGGTGGAAATGCTGGGTTATTTATGGAAGCATTTGACACTTCTCTCTCTACTTTGGTGAAGCATGTTTTCATGTGTATGTGAAATGCAAATATTCAAAACGGATTTCATGTAAACCTGGGTCTTATGATACGATGAATAAATGATCTCTACTATAAGAAAAATGAAAATGCATTTCAATAAATTGTAACCAAATTAAAATAAGGAGGGGGAAGCATAAACTGGAATTGTTTGTTAATGGGATTAAGATCCTTGAAATTTGTTCACTGTTTTCATAACTTCTTTAGGAATGACAATAAATTAAAATTCCTTGTGGAACAACAAATGCTGGAAAAGGTGGGATTTTTGCTTTAGTGGTGGTCCCTAGCTTTGATGATATTGACTTGTTAAGAACATGGCTGCAAATGCATGTCGGTTACCGTTGCTCCCTCTATTTGTGGCCCAATTCTAGTTGGTTTATCGATGCAGTAATGTGATCAAATCTCACTCTTGAATTTAATTGCAGGAGAAACATGGTTTACAAGGATGTAATGCTTCTCAAGAAGTAGGGTGTTCCATGAATGAAGAAGCAGAAAGTCAGTTGTTTGATAATTTTACTCCGGGTATGATTCTTGGTCTGGTTCAAACAAATTGAATTTTGTCATGCATATACACATTCATAAATTGATATGCTTGCACATTGCCCTGCCTACTGAACTTTATTTTCATATTTTGTTCAATAAAGTTTGATGGGAAAAGGCTTGTTCTATGTTGCCAACCCTTCCTAATGCATATGTTTTGATTGTGAACTGTTTGGTTAAAGTTCATTAGCTTTACTTGGTTCAACTTTTTTATTAAACGAAATGAGCTAATCTAGACCATACGAATCTAGTTATTGAACCAAATGAGTAACTATTCATAGCTCAAGTTCAATTCATTTATTTAAAAAACTCAATTTTCAACTCAAGTTCAGTTCATGAACTAAGTTCAAAGAATCAATTATGAAATCAAAATCTCAAATTAATTGAGTTGATTTTACTCATTGTGAACCATACTTGTAATAGTTTCCTTCCAAAGAGAGAGTTAACTAAAAGTTTTTGTTATAGGGTTGCCAATGATTCCGTATATCTGTATAAATAAAACTTTTCTATACTGTCAATTGCTTAACCACTTGAGTTAATCAAATTATTTTCACTATTAATAAATTATTTACAACAAAAATAATAATTACTTTAATTTTATCAACATGTTATTTGTATGTTGTATCCTGAAGAAAGGGCAAGGGCAAAATAACAACATCCACAAAATGTAGTAATAGAATTAGTCTCTCTCTAACAACAATTTTACAATTGATGTTCAATTGTTTATTGATATTCATTTGAAGCAACTAAGTAGCATTAGTTAGTATATTATTATTTATTAAACATTAAGAAACCTCTTACAAGAAGGTAAGATGGTAAGAAAAGTGTCTTCATCTTGAAGTGAAGATGGTAAGTTGCAGCATTTCACCACTTAATTCTTTTTATGGTTAGAGGTGTAAGTGGGTTGAGTTTTGCTTTAATTTATGACCCGACCTAGTAAGATTCTTTGTTGGCAAATTCTCCCTTCACCTTCATACCTTCTCCCTACACCTCCATATTAATTGTGAAAAATTAGTTTTAACCTTTTTAAAAATTTTAAATAACCCTTAATAAAACATAACATCATATTTTTAAATAACCTCAGTTGCACCCCCGCACCCTCATACCTTCCTTCCAACCGTAACACTTTCATTCTTCTCCAGCAACAGTGTTTGAGAGAGCAGTTCCATCATTTTCAGAGTGTGAGAGGGTTGCGAGAACATTCGTTGTATTCGACGTTCTCCGGTGCGAAAATAATTTCTTTTTTTAGTTTTGTACTCCATTTTTGTACCTTGCTGGTTTTTTTTTTTTTTTTTTCTGGGTTTTGTGGCTACCAAAAAATGAAAAAAAAAAAAGCGAACGAAAACACAACCACTACTAGTAAAAACGCCACCAAAATTACCTACCTCAATCATTAACGTTCATTACCAGCCACTACAAACTACTACCACCACTTGAAAATGAAAAAGACACCACACTCCTCTATACTCAGAAGGGTATTGTTGGAACTAAAAAAAAGTATGAAGGTAAGGGGGAAGGTAAGGAGGTGTAGGGAGAATTTGCCTCCTTTGTTAAGCAACTCAATTATAATTGGGTTGGTTCAAATTTGGTAGTTGTGGTGACTAATTAAAAATATTATATATTTTGGAGAGTAAATAAATAAATAAAGTACCTAATTACTTTGACTATTGATTCAGGTAGTTAATTTTTCTAATATTGTCTTGAATAGTAAAGCAACTTAATACCTTCTTGTAAGGGACTTCTTGATGCTTAATATCATACTAACTAATGTTGCTTTAATTGTGTCAAATGATTGCTTGATAGAAATTAATTTTATTACTATACTTAGCATTTTCTATATCTTCATTATTATTTTCACATCAGGAAATATTGTTAACATCTACAAAGAGATAGTCGTTGTGGGCAATGCAAATGGTCCATAAGCAAAAGTTTAATAGAGTAGGGTTAATAGGGTGGTAACAATTAAAGGGGTTAAGCTGAACTTTACACAATTTTGTGTGATTATACTTGTATTAGTCTTATTCTATAAAGAGAATTTGTTCAATCTTTGTGTGGTAGAGTTGTCAATGTCTACATCTAATTTTATAAATAAAAATTGTTCTATATTATATTTTTACCATGAATTGTGTAACTAGTTCTAGGGAATTATTTTTTTTAGGAAAAAATTCAATGCTTGAGAACTTATCCAATTCATTATGGTTGTTTGAATAAGATCAACTCGATCTATTTGACAAGTCAATTGTAGGAGAAGTCATGCACAAAATAACCGGACTAAATGTATTGTACAACTTTACAAGTCATGCTTATGTTATATCATAATATTGAAGTTAATCTATTTAAAGATTTATCTTTATCACTCACAAAAAAGATGACTTAGTGTTTGCTTGATTCATGAACAAATAGGAGGAATAATAACTTTTTTTCGTTGAAATACTTTTTCTGTAAAAAGTTATTTTTCTAAATAGAAAGTTGATTCCAAATAAGGTAAATATAATTACTTTTAAAGTTGTGACATTACTTGCATGTGTAGGACGTGTTATTTGGAAAATAATACTTTTTTCAAAATAAAATATGAAATGTCTCCAATTCATATGTGTTTTGCAATAACTTGCTTTGGAGAACAATAACCTTTTTAAAAAATTCTCTCAAGAAACTGGGGAACATTATTGTTCCTCCAAATTAAATTGAATCAAACATACACCAAATCATCAAACTAGGGAAGATATATTTCTACAAGTCTACAACAAATTTATTTCAATTTATGATATAAAATAGACATTAATTTGCACAACTTAATTCAATTTGGATGCTTTTATGATGCATCACTTCTCCTATAGTTTGATCTCTTGTAAGACGTACTTAGCTGATCTCGTTCAAACAACCAGAAATGAATTTAATAAATTCTGAAGGTTTCGATTTTTTTTTTCCCTGTAAAACTATTTGATTAAAAAAAGGTATGATACTGATGGTAAAATATTGCATAAAATAGTTTTTATTTGTAGAATTACATGCTGTCTTTGATAACTGTATCACATAAAATTCTAGCAAATTCTCTTTATAGGGTAAGACTATTACAAGTATAAAATCACATGAGATCATGTGTATATTTCAGTTTAACCACTTCAATTGTCACTACTCAATGAATGTAGTATATTTGGCTTGTGCTTATGGACCATTTGCATTGGCCACATTGACTGTTTTCTGTGCAGATGTCAGCGATATTTCTTGATGTGAAAATGGAAGTTGTGGCAATTCACTACTTATCTCTTGATAGGAAGAAAAATTATGATCATTCATCACTTCTCAATGCTCTATTGGTAAGGAAGATAATGAAAATTTGCATATTACGTGGCCAAAATTAAAAGATGAGTTATGAAAAGATATTGTTAATGTGATGACTGTAACTATGACAAGTAAGATACTACAAGTCATGCAGCAGGGACAACCACAACCTCTGCCACGTCCATTGGTGGAAGTCATGAGAGCTTGAGCGGAAGCCAAATTAGATTAAGTGATGGAATCAAAAGTGTCAAATAGGGCCTAACAAAGCCCAAGTGGTTTTCAAAAGCAGAGAAGCACAATTGGGGAGGTTTCCAAGGGATGGTCCATCTGAAAACAGCGTTAATATGTTGGGGGCATGTTAGGCTTGTTAGGAACCCAAGTGTGAATCTAAGTTCTGCATTAAGTAGAAGTGAGAAAGTTAAGCAATATATAAAGAAGATCCACAAACTCATTGTCTTATGGTTTTGAATTGAAGGTAACATCTTAGTCTCTTATATTGTAATAATTTCTAAAGCGGTTAAAATCTGATGCTCGGGTAGATAAAGAAGCAACAAAGGGATTCAAAAGAAGCTTCAAGCATAGTTCGCAAAAGGACTTGTAAAAGCTTTTTCAGGTAATTTCTGCAAGTTTTTTTCTGGACTTCAATTTTGAATGTAACAACCCTGTTCACTTTTGAATTATCAGAATGCCTCTTATGTTTTACTTATAACTCACCTGCTTCTCTTATTGGTTATAATTCATTCATTCGTTATTAGCTGAATGTCCCACGCATATCTAATTAGTTATGGCAATAGTTTTTATATAAATTTCCTTGAAAGCCTATTTTCAATGAAGCATGCACTTGGCGATGTTATTATAATCATATATCTATATTATAACTTTATTTAGTTGTTACAGAAACATAAGCAAAGGCTTTAACTTTGTGGTTATTTGATTTGATTACTTTGTTCTTGGCCATTTCGGATATTACTTTCCATTTATTAGGAGAGACTAGACCCCACAATGGCAAGGTCCTCATGCACTAGGTTGTCACCCTAGTGCATAATTACATTTAATTTTGTTGTTTTCATTCAGTCATGAGATCTATACTCACATTTTCTTGCAAGCATTTCCTGATCTATTTGAACATCAATCAACACAAGACTCAATCATATAGCTATTCTTTGATGCTAATAATTAGGGGAGTTTTCTCCTTGCAAAAAATTATTCATTATGGTTCTCTTTTGTTGACATAGGCATAGCTCCAGGAAAACAAAGAAAACTCCCAGCCTCTCTAGGAAGGAACATGCTACATCATCAATTATTGTAGAGATAAAAAGAAGGAAGGAGCAACTTCAAAAATACTGAGTTTCTTCTGAAGAAATAGTCCATGCTTAGTTGAAGTATCAGCAACCTGAGCATGTGCACCCACCGAATCTGTTGGCCTCAGAAATGTTATTATTTGCTGCAACTAAAGAAAATGCAGGATATCATCATGCAAGTTTTGCCACTAACAGTTGCAGTATTCAACAACCAAGCATACCAACGAGAAATTGATGGCTGGTGGTTGGAAAAGCTTGCTAGATGATTTTCTTTCCTGAGAAGTCTATTTTAGTATGTAGTTTCTACTTGACAGATTGAAAATGGTAAACAATTATGTAAAGACTATTTATCAACAAAACTTATATGTGCATGTTTTTAAGTTATATGATTTAATGAACTTGTATTAGATGCTTCTGATAATATCTTCCGCGAAAGTTATATGAGCATGTTTTTTATGAGGAAAGTGATAGAACATGGAGACACTTCTAACTTCTGCAGAAAGTCAACTAAAGAATAACAGGACTAAATCACAAGCAGTTTTATTCAGTCAAAATTGTTCTACTAGTAATGAGAAGGGTTGTCCCCCAAGTGGCATCAAGAGGAATGGAACTTTCATCCAGGCAGAGAATGAGAGTTATATTATTAAATATTATTGTATAATTTTTGGAGCCAATTTTGGGTTATTTATGGAAGCATTTGTCACTTCTCTCTGTACTTTGGGGAAGCCTGGTTTCTATTTTATGCTTAAACTTAGGATGATATTTTAATTCAATTTCTTGAACTTCTGATTTGTGTAGATCAATATGATTTTGCTATTATTTTTCCAGACTGAGAAGCTAAATTAATATCTCTCACTTACATATTAAAATAATGACAATTTCATTTTTTATATTCTAAATTAAGTGTTTACTTATTTTCTCCTCAAGAGAGTGGTCCTAAACTATTGAAAAAGTTTGGATATACTTAACTTTCAAAAAACTGATCAGGTCATTTCATGTTAGGACTTCTGATCTATGAAACTTTAATGTGTAAATTTAGTTGGGATGTTAAAGTTTTAACACTACAAAAATTGGAAGTGTGAATTTTAAAGAATCATCAGGCACAAATAATTATTTATACTTCTTCAATGATCAAATTTAAGGGAATTTTCAATTAAACAGCGGTCTACATCTCTGAAGGCCCCAAGCAAAGAACACTGAGAAAATGAAACACAACATGCCGATCCTGGTAATAAACTTTTGTAATAGTACATGTATGTTTTTATCCATAAGAAGAAATACTATTTAATTAACCAATTCTATCTCCACCTCACAGCAAAAACTACAACAACTTTGCACTCTCGTTGGCCATTGTTAACTACTACAGACAGTAATACTTGGTATGCAGTTAATCTCAAAACTGAAGGTTGTTGTTAAGATCCCAAAAACAATGTCACCTTCAAAGCTACAAACTTTCCCTGCTTTCTATTTATAAATGACCAAACCTAAGTGCCAGGTAGTTTACAAAAAAAACTGTTTCTGCAGTCCTTTAATTCCTTCACATTTCTCATAACTTTCCCAGAAGTTCCTTCTGATTTTTGTCAAATATCTATACCCATTTGTTCGTTATTAATTTTGGGTTTGATTATGTTTTTAGTTCCTGAAATTTGGAATAATTATGATTTTGGTCCTAAATTTAAATAAGTTTGTTTAATTTCTCAAAAATTGAAAATTTTGACTTTAACACTAAACTTTAAAGACTAAAAATAAGTTTTGTAAAATTTAAAGTCCAGGATTTGAGGTTTAAAATTGGGTTTAATTTCTCAAAATTTAATATTTAAAGACTAAAATAATATTCTGAGAATAAAAGAAAAATTTAACGGACCAAAATCAGAATTACCTCAAATTGCAGCAACTAAATTCATAATTCAACCTCAAAGTTTGGAATTTGTTTTCTGATTAGGTTTGTTTGGATGGGAATATAAAGTTTAAATGATTTTAATGTTATTAAGTATTTGTAAATAATATTTCATCTATCAGAGTGGTGCAGCGGATTAGAATCCAATGTTTTTAGATTTAATATATTTTTCATTCACTCTGGACACGGTCTTGTTCCTTGAAAATCTTAAATTTGAAAAGGACTTTATGAAAAAAAATCTTAAAATTCATCACATACCCCACTTCGATCACTTTATAATTAAGTTCGTGCATTATGCATAGTTTGTAGCCTTTATATGTAACACCATGGATATGCTTTCTTTCTTTCCATTTCTTTAGTGTTTTTTCCATCACGTCTATTTGACTGCTTTTGAATATATTCTTCTTCTCAAATACTTACATGACTTGTCTCTAACTTTTCTTTTTCATATCTTTTCAATGTTTTAACACCTATCTATTAAGACAAAACAAATCTTTAACCCTACAATTCTTCACTTTTACCCTAAATTTTTCAGCAATTTTACATTATCTCTCTTAATGATGAAAAGTAATTATAAACACGTTCTCCACTTTTTTATCCCATTAACTTTTCCATCATACTACATATTACATTTATCACTTTTTTTCTCTGGATCTTGAACATTACTTTTTTCTTGGTAATTTTTTTTCCCCATCTCTTTGTTTTATAAAAGTGCGGGTGTTATAAACAGAGTTCATTGTAAACATTTCAATTAGAATGTATATTTTGTAGTATCTATGTTATTCTATATATTTTGCTTTAAATATGAATATTTTGAAAATCTCACCTACATGTGCTGAAAAAGCAATGAAATATGTCATCAAACTTCTGGATCAATAATATCAGGTCATTTCTTAACTCACTGTGTTTTCATTTGGGAAGTTAAAAGTTCCTCATCCATTCTTATAACAGTCCCTTCTACACCTACCAAAAATAAGAGTTTTTTTCTCTCTAACTCTTCTATTTTCATGTTAAGTATGTGACTTGACACTTTTACTAGGGTTCAAAATATGTAACTAATTGTATAAGGCTATATTATAAGCAAATATAGGTGTTTATGGTGTTTTAATGCTTTACAAACTAGGGACATGCTATTGATAGGAACAATAAATACACACAGATGATGAATCTTGTATTTTAAACCAGACATAGTGAATACAGTCTCTAATTTATATCATTTTACCACATTTCCAGAAATCCAATATATCAAAGATACAACATGAAATTCCAACTAGTACCATATTTAAACCACAATAAACTTGAATCCAAATCACAAGTTTTTTTATTTAATTTAACTTGGATTGCAACCTAAAACACCAAGTGGAATCCACATAATCTGAAATGAAACTGAGATAGTAATATCTTCATGAAGTCACTCCTTCATTTTTAGTTGTCACTCCTGTTAGGTTTGTCTGAATTGTGATCCACCTGAGACATGTTTATGCAATTTCTTTAGGAAAAAACAAAGATAAAAGTCTTACAGTAAAAGAGCAAATTCATCAAAATCATGTACATGGTTGCTGTGTTACCTCAATGGCAGTAGCAGGTTCCCAATCATTGGTTGCTGGATTGCACTTGCAAGAATGATGGCAACCAGTGTCATTATCTGGTTCTAAGTGAAAGCTTTTCCCACTTTTCTCGACTTTGATAAATCCTGTTCCAGTCTGTGGATGACACACATATTCATGAATTGTTTAACATCAACAAAAAACTATACACATTGATTTAATATTATATATAAGTCTTGGTATCTTTTCTTCATTCTTTTCTGAATCTACAACAACAAACTCTTTTTAGATAAAGTGGATCACATAAATTACACAACATAAATAAATTTGACTAAATTCATGAAAATATCCTATACACTATAGAATTTCTTTCTCTATCTTTTCTTTAACCATTTTTTTTGGTTCAAAGTCATACAGTGTTAGATAGTCTATTATAAGGTTGGCTAACATTCAATCTAAAATTTCCATTACAAAGAAGCATAGTTTCAATATTTTGCAATCAAATTCACTATAACAAAAAGAAATTAAATTAATGCAGAGATGTATTTATGAGACACAAATATTGAGAAGAATGCAAGTGGGTTTGGAGTGAATACCGTATGGTGGTGTTTGTCCACACTGTTTAGATCTTTGTAATACTCTGTTTCCACAAATTCTTCTGTTACTTCATTCCCACTGTACACCAATTTCTGGATATAATTGAAGAGCAAAAAATATAATGAAAATATCAGAAATATTGACATAAAGTTCAGTTTGGCTTTGATAAAAACTGAAACATTTTGTATATTATAATTTACCTGCATTGTCAAGTCGTTTAAAGAAGAATAAAATTGGCATTATAACTAGAATGATGAGCATATGCAAAGTAAAAGCTATATTACCATTCAATTACAAATTGTTCCACATGAGTTTGTAAAAAATAAAAACTATCTTAAAAGCTATGGCATGATTTCTGATCTCTAATAGATTATCCATGTAAAAATGCATAAAAATTACTACCTTCTTTCCAAATTATGTACAAGTCAAAGTTTTCACCATAGATGAGTAATAGTACATGTATTTTTTTATCCAATTCTACTAGAAAAGGTCTCATTCTCTCAATAAATACATTATATTTACCTCAGTCACCCATTAACTATTCAGACAATTTGCTTAAGGACAAATTAGAGAAAAAAAAAACATATAACATGGAAAAATGTTATGATCAATTATTCACTCCAATAATTATTGTATGAAAAGTCAAACATATCTAAGGTAGACCAAAATTAAAGCTATAAAATCAATAGTGTCTCACCTTATAAATAAACACCCAGATCTAGCCTAAAATAAAATATAAATTGTTTAACCCAAAGTTCTAAAATCAGAGATGGATCATGAAGCTATTCTTCAACGATTTGTTTAAACAAACAATGAGAATTCTCACAAGAAGCGTTTGTAGTCCAACGGTTAGGATAATTGCCTTCCAAGCAATAGACCCGGGTTCGACTCCCGGCAAACGCAAAACCCATTTTTGTTTTCTATTCAAAACTTAACTTTTTATTAGCCCAAATCTTTATAAAAGTGCAGAGAAATTAGGTTAAAAGTAAAATAAAGTTTCATACAAGAAAAAGGTGAAGAGAAGTAGAAAATGGGAACCTTTTCTTGAGGATCATTCTGAAGTTGTTGGAAGTGTAGCAATTCTGGGATAGAAGATTGGTGAGCATTGGAAAACGTATCATGATATTGAGTAGAATAGTCACTGCGTTGAGGCTTGGTGTGGCGTTTTGGAGCCACCCCATCAAAGTAGTCTCTGGTTTTGGCCTCTAAGCTAGCTTCTTCCTCTGCTGAGAGATGAATGTCACTCCTGTTTGGCCTTGTGTTGCCCTCCATTTTCCTCCTAAATTCTTCACCAACCTCACTTTTCTTCTCTCAAGATCATGGAAGTTGTGTCCGAATGTGTCTATTTGTAAGATTTGGTGGGTGAGCTAGATATTTTTTGAGCTCAAACTTTTGGGTTGGTGGTAAGAAACTTAAATGAGGTATGAGAAAATATCTGTTTAAAGGACCTTTTTTCATGAAAAATATCCAACAAATCTTATCCATTTGGTGGAACACATGGGCAATTATTAATTGTAATGTAAGAACTTTTATTGTAAAATAGTACTCTTATACTTATAACTAAAAGTAAAGTTAGTATCTTTGATTAATGTAAAATAATATAATCAAATCATAAAACAACATTTTAAGAATCATTTTACTAGTTATTAATTAATTCAAAATATATAAAATATTATATTTGAATATAACAAGATTTTGTTTAATTTAATTTGGAATGGTTATTTTTGGATTCAATTACTTTTAACATCCATTTCTTAGAGGATAAAATTTTAAATAAACAAATAGATAAAATTAAAATTAGTCATATTCACTATGCTACATTTGTTCACCATTGCAATGAGCAAAGAAAATATAAAAAAAAAAACCTTAGAAATTCGTTAGTTTTAGGATATGCTCTCTCACTTACGGGTGGCAAAGCGGAACGGGCTGTGGTAAAAAATGTGGGGTGGGCTGACTTTTTAGTCCATTGACCAGCATTAGCCAGTCCCGCAGGCGAGGTGGGCTGACCCGCTAACCCGTAAAAAAAAATAATAATTGACTTGGCAGCAATGGTTCAGTGGAGGAGTGACAACTTTGAGTGAAAGAAAATTAGATTTTCACTCAAAACACAACCCAGTGGAGGAGTAACAACTTTGAATGAAAGAAAATTAGGTTTTCATTCAAAGCACAACGTAGGTGTGATGTTCTAAAAAACACACACAACACACTCTCCTTTTGCAGCGTTGCCGCTCACTATGGTTGTGACTCCGTGCGGTTTCACCTGTAAGTGTTGCGCACTACTGCCACTCGGGGCACTCTACTGCTGCCTCCACGTAAAAAAAAAAAAAAGCGGGTCAGGCTGCAAGCCTGCGAGCCAACCCGCATACGGGCGCGGGCCATGAAAACCAATCCGCATTTTGTATGCAGGACGGGCCAACCTGACCTGCATTTTGTGGGCCTATGCAAGGCGGACCGGTCCGCTTTGCCACCCCTAGGCTCACTACGAAAAGTTTTTTCTTTTATTTTAAAATATCAATTTACTCCTATTTTTGAACATTTTAATTTTGTTATACACGTTTTTATCCCTATGTATGCACTTTTTTTAAAACTTTTTTATAATCTAACCCATAAAATATTTTTACTTTTTTTTCTTACCGAACAACTTCTAATGATATTACTATTGATTATTTGTCTTCCTTTTTGTTCACTTTCTTTCCCAAGCTAAAAGAAAAAGTCTTTATATTATGCTGTGAAAATGCAAAGTTGTAATTTTTTATGATGGAAAAAGAAAATTTGTTTGAAGCACTTGGATAAGGTGTCTGACCCCATATGACAGCTCCTTTGAAAAAGGACAAAATCATTCACAACATAAAGAGAAAATTCGAACAACCTTGAAATTACCACATTAGCCCTCACTTTAACATCTTCAGAGTCAACTAAATATTCAGAAATTCCATTTTATGGAAATTAAAACCTTTAATTGTAATGAGTAATCAAATGGATTTAATAATGAATTAAAGCTTTAATTGTGATCTTAGTAGTATGTTTGACGAAATTCTTTTCTCATTTTTTTTAACTTTATTCTTTTAATTTTTAATTATCTACAATTTTGATGCGTATTCTTTTATACAATTTTAGTCATGTGTGCTTTTATAAGATTTTGAATTTTTTTACATAACTTTGATTGATTAATTTTTAATTATAAGTAATTCTTTTAATTTTTAATTCAATTGCTTCTTTTGTTAGTTGAACATGAAATTATATCGGAGAACAACACATAATCCTTGTACCATTTTGTATAGAATTAAAAATGGTAGCAATAGCAAGAATAAAGATGATAGTTTCTATTTTTTTTATTAAAACTTTAACAAAGTTAAAATTTGGAAATCAAAATTATGGATAATTAAAAGATAAATGATTAAATTACAAAATAAAAGTTTAGAGATAAAAAAAATTGTGAATTTTGTAATTTTTTAAGAAAACATTGCAATTAATTTCCACTATAATTACATCTGAAAATTTTGAAAATTTCCATATGTACGTTATTTTTTTAAGGGAATTAAGGAAAATGGGGCTGTGAGAGCACTTCTTCACTAAAATTTGAAGTTTATTTATATTTTTTAATGGTGTAAGTTTTTCTTTAAGACAATGCAAAAGTTATGTACTATTAATTAACTCAAAATTAATGTAAATATAATTTTAAATGGTTATTATGGAATTTAGAAAAAAAAAACTTACATATATAATAACCTATAATAAAACAATTTATTTACTGTATAATTGTATTTTGAATTAAATTCTAAAGAGTTTAACAACCTCATAACAAAAATTTATTCTTAATTAACAAAGTAAAGTAACTTGTTAACACATAACTAAATATAGCAGGATAAGATAGGATAATTATTTTATTATATATTTTATTTCGGCAATGTAATATATTACGATGTTATTTCTCATTTATTACGTGTTATTGTATACTTCCTATTAGAGAGATGTTTATTAATCTACTTGTAATTTTAAGAAAAAAAGGTAAATATATAAATAAAATACAATATCATACAAATTTATTAATATTAACTTACATGATGGTTCATATTTTAATTTTTATTTAACGAATTATAGTAGCTTACATGTATTTATATTATAATTATCCTAACACATAAACTCAAATCACCTATTTATTAAAATTAAATAATAATAATTTAAATATTTGTAGATATTAATTATAATTTTTAAATATATTTTTTAATATAAAAGTGTTTATATAAATAAAAAATAACTTTACATAATAGAAAAAAAAAATAGGCAAAGGATATTACAGCTAAGAATATGTTATTGTCTCCACACAATTCACTGTATCCTCTTATCTCATCACATGCCATGCTTTCTTATTTCATCCACACATTGCTATACATAACCACCACCCACCACCGCTCTAACAACCGTGACTCAGAGCCCTTATCACCGTCAGCCACCGTATGCTGCCAGTTTAATCCGACGAATGCATTGTTGTATTATGTAACAATACATTTTATTAATAGTATTATTTTTATTAATTATAAAAAAATGGTTAATTATTTTGTTTAGAAAATATGAATGATATTATTTTATTAATAATATAAAAGGTGAGTATTTATTTTAAAATTAAAAAATAAGTAAATATATTGATGTAGGAACTTAGTTATAGCTCATTCAATTCTATACATTCTCACCTAATAAATTCTATTTGTTATGCTTGATACATCTTCACAAAAGAAAACTATTTTATCGTGTTGTATCAAAACATAACAAGAAATTAAGGTTATTCTTCGTCGGCATTTTCTTTTTGTCTTCACAAGATTTGCTTTCGCTCTTAAAGTTAAGAGTTTTACTAACCATTACTTAAATATAAAATGCTAAAAGACATTATTTTAGAAAATTAAAAGATATTTTAAATAAAAAAATTAATAGAGCAACTGGAATGAATTGATAGTTAGTTGATCTGTGACTCTTTTTATAATTTTAGTAATTTCAACAATTATAAAAATTAAAGAAACTAAAAAATCTAATCATATTTTTTAATTTAAAAATATATTTAAAGATTTGAAATATTACTGGTGACGGATATGCTGATGATGCGCACCCTCCTCGTGGGTGGTCTGACACTGTTCACTGAATCCAGCAAAGTCACAGTCTTGCAAGACACACTCTGCATGTGTTCCCAATATCCATTTCTAATTTTTATTTATCCCACTATTATTATTAATATTCTTATTATTATTATTATTATAGAATCATACAGGTATCGGTCCCACTCTCATTCACTTCCTTGCCACCATTTCTGAGCTTCACTTCTCTCTCATTCTCAGTGGCGTCTCTGTCAAAGGCGAATAGAAACGCATCTAGAGTGCACCCATGACGCGAAAGGTCTCGAATTTCTCCGATCTGATCCAAAGGGTCACAGCATCTTGCCTCCTCCACCCCCTGGCCACCGCAGCATCCGGCAAGGAGGACGAGAACTCGCCCTACGACTCTGAGGAGAACAGGAACGAGGAGTACGAGGAAGAAGATAATGAGGAGTACGAGGAGGAGGAGGAGTACGAGGAAGAGAGAGCGGTGGGGCCTTTGAAGGCTCTGAAAGTGAAGCAGATGGAGGGGTTGATGGAGGAGGTGTTCGAAACGGTGTCGTCGATGAAGAGGGCTTATGTGAGGCTTCAGGAGGCGCATTCTCCGTGGGACCCAGAGAGGATGCGGGCTGCTGACGTGGCGGTGGTGGCGGAGCTCCGGAAGCTCGCCGTGCTGAGGGAGCGGTTCCGACGGAGCGGGGGTGGGGAAGGGAAGAGGAAGGGGAGGAGGAGAGGTGGTGGGGTGGCGTCGGTGAGGGAGGTGGTGGCGCCGTACGAGGCGGTGGTGGAGGAGCTGAAAAAGGAGGTGAAAGTGAAGGATTTGGAGGTGAAGAATCTGAGGGAGAAGCTTGATAGTGCTGTTGCTCTCTCTAGTAATGGGAGTGGTGAAAAGAAGCCTGGGAGGTCCTTATCTAAGAGGAAACTGGGAATTCAAGGTACATTGAGCAATATGCATGCCACACTTCTTTTAATATAATATATGGAATGTGGGCGTTTAGATTTAGATGGATGGAATATTGAGAAAAAAAGGATTGAAAAGTCTCTTTTTGTTATATTTTGTTGCTTTAAACTTGGAACTGTGTTTAGTTGAAGGTGTGAACTATGAGAAATGATTTTGCCCCAAACCCGACATTAGAGTTTGTTTAGGTAAACATTTGCAAACTTGATCTTCAATTAACTTTATTTTAGTTGAGATGATGTGATTTATGTTTGGATGTTTTTATTCTAAAATTGGTTAGTATGAATATTCAATATATAAAAAAAAAAATGCGGGAATTTTCTCAAGTTACTTTATCACTGAATCATTTTTTCACCTAAAATTATATTGGCAGATAGCACGAATCCAAGCACTCCACTATAGTTTGAAGTAGAAAACTTGCAATATAAATATCCAAATTTGTGAAATCAATTTTTGTAAACCCCTCGCCAAGACTAACATTGTACACTTTGTAGGAGAGGAAATGAATGGAGGTTGTCATTTTGTGAATTTATAAAATTATTTGTGCAGCTATTGCAGCAGTGCCAACTCCAGAACTCTTCGAAGCAGCAATGGTGCAAGTGAGAGAAGCGTCAAAGTCTTTCACATCTCTGCTGCTGTCTCTGATGCACAATGCACATTGGGACATAACAGCTGCTGTTCGTTCCATTGAAGCTGCTACTTCCTCAACTGAGAAATACCATAGTACTTCAACCACATCCATTGTGTCAGCTCACCATGCCAAGTATGCCCTGGAATCCTATATATCAAGGAAAATCTTTCAAGGGTTTGACCACGAGACTTTCTACATGGATGGAAGCCTCTCCTCCCTCCTCAACCCTGATCAGTTTCGACGGGACTGCTTCACTCAATATCGGGATATGAAGTCCATGGATCCTACTGAGCTTCTTGGAATCTTACCAACTTGTCACTTTGGTAAATTCTGTTCTAAGAAGTACCTTGCCATTGTCCATCCAAAGATGGAGGAGTCCTTGTTTGGGAACTTAGAGCAGCACAGTCAAGTTCAAGCAGGAAACCATCCCAGGAGTGAGTTCTACAATGAATTTTTAGGGATGGCCAAGACAGTGTGGTTACTTCACTTACTGGCATTCTCGTTGAACCCTGCACCGAGTCAGTTTGAGGCAAGTCGAGGAGCTGAGTTCCATCAACAGTATATGGACAGTGTAGTCAAATTTTCAGGTGGGCGAGTGTCAGCTGGTCAAGTTGTAGGGTTTCCAGTTAGTCCTGGATTTAAGCTTGGGAATGGGTCTGTTATAAAGGCCAGAGTTTATTTGATAGCGAGAACATAAAGTTTTTTTCACTTTTTCTGAGTGGAAGTTCTTTTTTGCACCACTTTTTTCTGGTTCCACCGCCTTGCCTTTTTACATTCCATTAATTAGTTTCTGGAATACTAGGAATTATTTTTTGAAATGTAAAAAAAAAGGAAAAAAATAGAAAGGGTGTGAAGCGAAAAAAGGAGGATGCAAATACAATCACTCCTTAGGGAGTCGTTTTAAAAAACACTAATTAGAGTGAGATAAATAAATACTTGCCTCGCAGGACTCATGGGCTGTTTATGTAATATGAAAAATCCTCCGGCTAGGGAATTGATTTTCAGGTGATTGTGTCTGGCCGGAAGTGATGATATTCTTCATTCCCAAATCCAAATTGGCAAGCTATTTCTTTTCTCTCTCTGGATATTTGACTTGCAGTGGAGATGGAGCCAGAAAGGAAAATTATTAGATTCGCTAAGTCGAAAATTATCCAGGATTTAAATAAAATTCGTCATCAGTGGTTATAGAGATTCTCTAAATAATGGTTTGCAGACATGTTTCATTCAATTTGTCTTCAATGAGTCGGGAAATAGGCAATTTATTTCCCAGAAAAAAGGTATATGACATCGATCCATTACAGTGTAGGTCTTTCAAGTAAATGTAATTTGAGGTCTATTAATGGCTAAGAATGTCTGAAACTTTGAATTGTGGCGTTCCCATAGCACAAGCAGGAGACAATCATATACAAAGGTAATTTGAAGGTTTTATTCATTGACTAAATATATGAAGCGTGATGTCCATCCACACGGAAGAAGTGGGAAATAAATGTAGAAAGACCACCTTTCTTGTAATGAATTTGCTGTGTTCATCTGATAGCACTCAACCGATAACAGAGAAAGAACACTAATTTTCCTTCGTGAATATCAATCATGAAGTAACAATTATCCTCTCAAAACTCTTTTTGCCTGCCACATGAATCAAATAGCACTTTCAATATCGATGAGCAAACTGATATAGTCATGTACAATTTCCTGTTAGATGAAGCAGTTCCTCAAAACAACAAATGATGCCATCATGCAAAAAGCAGTCTTTCTGTAAAATTCACAAGGCTAGTTTAATGGGAAAAATTCACAGCTGTCTTCATTCATACAATGTGAGTCTTGAAATGTGATTTGAATTCACTTAAGATAGCATGTTAAGTGAAAAAGTAATAGGACCATTCTAGACGGCTATGCCAAATTGGTAAAATTCATACAACATTTCATTCTGATTAAGGAGACAAAATAAGTTACAGAAAGCTATTTTCTTTAAAAAATTTGTAATGCTAGAAGCTGAAGCAGAAGGGGAACAATTCATTGAAAATATTGATTAGACTACGGCAAACCTAACGTTCACTTGCAAGCTGTGTAATTGAACATACACAAGGGGCTTAAACCTTTTAAAGCAGGGCATTTGTAAGTGGATATCAGGGTGCAATACGATATATAAATTACAATAGATAACTAACAGTATTGCCAAGATAAAATGCGTAACTTACTTGTTCAAAAGTAAGAAACATAAGCATATTCCAGGCTCCTACTCGACCAAAATTTGGAAGGAAACCTTTATAGAAGGCCAAAAATCCCTGCAATACATTTGTGACATGAGTTCAAGCTGTGCAGAGAAAAGAACAAAGTATATGCAGACCTTCACGTCAGTTTACTATCAAACGAACAAGCTAGTGGCAACTGTTAAAGATATTTTCAGTTTGTTCAAGGATCAGAACAACAAAGATTGCGGATATGGAAAACCACATTCATTGTATGGGGATTAAGTGTGCTCAATAGCCTCTTTAATTATGCACCAAAAAGTTTGCGTCCGGTCTCCCAAATCACCTCATATACTTAAGGTGATAAATATAGTAATGAATCTTTCAATTTATAAAAAAATTAGACTAACAAATAAAAACATAGCAAGAAAAATGTTATGATTATTGTAATGAAGCTTTTAATTTCCCGTGGTTCAAGATTTTAAACAGCAACTATAATAATGATAAAATAAAATAAGGAAATTCATAAACCTCATTAAGCAAAGTCTTGAGAAAGCAATCAAATGTGCTTTTGTAGGTTGAATCCCCCATCATCCTGGATTTCACCTGAAAAGTTATGGGCATGGTTACAAGTCATCCCCTGGCTTCATAAAAGAGTGTGCTTCGCCATAGAAATTTCACTAATATTGTTAAGGAATCTAGCAATAGTTCTAGAATTTCAAAATACCAAGTTACTTATAATTTCAGAAGGATGTTTATGGAAGAACATACACAGAAGTACTGAAAGCAAATTGTCCTTGTAAAAAGTGTTTGGGTTACTTTTGGTAAGATCCAGTAACACTGTCAACTTTAGCTCTCATCCAGAACCAAAATGTTAAACCAAAAGATTCAAAGTGCACCATTTCGAATATTTGATTCCCCTTTCTTTATTTTTGGTTTCTTTTCATTATAAACACAACTGTTATTGCTATCGATTTGTTCTTCTTAAGCATAAGTGCAAACTGCAGACAAAAAAGGGGAGAGGGGTGGTGTAGCACCTACCACATCAACAGGAGAACCAATTAATACGGCAAAAAGACCTGCCCCTAAACCAGCAAGAAGGTGAGTATAGACATCGTCCATGAACCCTGGAATTTTCAAAATCGTCTGCATAAGTATAAAGAATCAGAGCAGCATTGCAATTTGTTGGGAAAATCAATCCAAATTTCCAATCATTAATGATAGTAAGTGGAAAGCCAAGGATGCATGTTTCTAGACTCTAGGTGAACCCACTATCATAATGAGCTGTATAAGAAAAAGTGGGATAATTAAAGCCCAAGAAGTCTCTTTATAAAGGAAGCCCTCAACCTTTGCTATATAAAGGGATTATGTGAAGTGAGAAGTTAAACAGTGAGAGAGACAAAGAGAAAGAGGGGTGGTCTTGTAATGGAAAGGTTTCTAAACTTGTAATGAAATAGTAGATGTAGGCAAGTGCTGAATCACGTAAATTAATGTTTTTCGCTATTTCTCCTCGTGGTATTATTTTGTGTGTCTCATACCTCTGATCTCATTGTGTGTGAAAGGGATTTTTTTCCCAACATTAAATTTTATGTATGGCTGTACAAAAATCCAATTTAGAATACACAATAATGTCATTACCCGTTTCACTTTATCATAGCTAGCTAACTCAGCAGCATTTATAATTGCATTCCTTGCTATGTTTGGCCCAAGCCCAGTCCACAAGGCCCCTATTCCTTCCTAGTTTCACAAAAACAAATATAGAGAATTAGACTCAATTAGTATATTTTCAACATAATCAAAGGAGCAAGACCCAAAAAATTCATAAGAAAGGTTTACTTGTCTCAATATAGTTAAATATGCATCTATAGCACCAGAATAACGCCTAGGTACCCCAGATGGCAGTTGACCTTCAGATTGAAGCCTAACTTTAACAAGATCAGTTGGATTAGCAATCGTGATTGCTAAAGCACCTATTACAAGTTTAAAAAAAAGTGAGTCAGTGACAGCAATATATAATATAATACAAAATATACACACTCATATGTATGTATATATCCATGGGGAATGCTAACTTCCTGACCTTTGTGCAGAAGTAGAATTCTCCACACCTTGAATTGGATAAGGAACCATTTTCCTTATTTAGAAGGAAAATACAACTTGTGAGCATTTAAATCTTTTAATTAAAAGGAAAACAAATCTAATTAATTCCCTTTTCGATTTTCTTTTCTGTTTGCACTTCCCATCCCTCCAATTATTCCTTTTCTTTTCCAACTTCTATTATCCAATTGTAAAGTCAATAACTTCACTCTAAATCTACATTTTTCACATTTATGATAAAATCCTGTGCTACAATATGGAGATGAAGAAGTTTCTTGATAAATAACTAACAAATAAAAAGCAAAGCTAGAATTTTAATTTTTATGTAAATGGGAAAAGTGAACATAGTTCAAGCATCGTTTGCCTTTTTCAATATCTTTTTTTCTGTCCTACTGAAACCAAGGAAGATGCTAATTTCCCCACAAAGGAGAGAATGTCAATGAATGTTATGCAATCTGAAATGAAGCGGTATAACTGTTCAGAAGTACTCACCAGTAAGCAGAGCAGCCAGGATCATATGGTATATTGGAACCTCTCCAACAAATGCACTACCAACAAGAAATGTTTTGACCTGTTCATGGTGCAGTTCATATGTACAACCCATGTTCCTCCAATCACAGTCTTATTCAATGAAAGTTAGATATATATAAATACTCACAGGATCATATAACCCGATTCTTAAGCCTCCATATAAACATTGGCGATGCAAACCAGGAACAATTCCTTTCCACAGAGCTGATATACCCTCTTCTCTAGCAATGGTCTTAACTGTGCCCAGCAAGCCCTTGTATTTAGGTAAACCCACCTCAGTATCAACCCCTACCTTCTTTTGTAGTTGAAGCCTGACTTTAGCAGTGTCCAGAGGAATGGTACAAAACTGCACAAAACTCAAGCACAAAAGAAAATTATTAGAATTACTTTCTCCAAGGCAAGTTTTTAGCGTAAATTTCTATAGCAGTTGTTGAATAGAATATTGGCATAGAGGCATTTATTTATCAATAATGTAACTTCAAAAGGCAGAAATGAAACATGTAAAAAAACTTGAAGCACCATAACTAGCTTTTTTAGAGCTTAAAAGATATCCACGGTCAATGTAAAAGTTTTTTACACTGCTAACTAACTAGTAATCATCCTTGATAAGACGTTTAAGATGGTTATTTGTCAAAGTAAACAAAATTACCACTCATGGTGGTTTATAATTGATAGTGCACAAACTTTACATCATTAATGCATATACTATTTTATCTTTCATATAAGGAAAAAAATTGCTAAGGAAGAAAAGTAGAGTAAAACTATTGCAAAAAAAAAACCTATAACTAAGAGAATGTGTCAGTTAACCAGTCATGCCAGACTATCTCTATAATAAGAGCATCAAGGATCAACAATAACAGGTATAAGTGAACACACCTTAGTACGATTTTGACTCACATTCACTTAAAACTGGAACCAGTATGTAACCTCTCTCCACTCACTAGGACCCCTACATTCTTTCTTCCAGAGACACTCATTTATTAGTACTTAGACTCCATTTTTTCGCTTGATGAGCGATGTCATATTCACTCTGCTCACAATCCTACTTAAGGTGTTTAATTTCAATTCAAATGAAGTGTCACTTTAAGCAAATTTTAACAGAGGAACCAATCAGAAACCATTATCGTTGTTAGTATAACTCATAAAAATTATTATTACTATACAAATCAACAAATTTGTGTTGTAATTGGATTACAGCACGAACTCTTTACATTTTCGGTGTTGACACTATTCACTCAAAACTAGATGCAAGGAACTTCATATAATTCACATCGCCTGGTGAACAACGCGCACAATTTGACGTTTCACAACTTGTACACAAACAAATGAACTTGATAAACTCAAGTCACGCAATCCTTATTTATCATTTTTTTGGCTTATAAATGTACGGATTCAATTTCTATCCAAAACAATCGGATATGCGAGAAGCTACATTACAAGATCCAAATGCTGAATCGAAACCGAAAGAATCGGGTAGAGAAGGAAGGTTACCTCAGCAAAACAAGCGGCGAAAGCGCTGCAGAAGAAGGCGAGAGCGAACGAAATCTGGTTCGGATCTGACATTGCTGAAGCTAGCTAAGCACTGGAAGAAGAAAGGGTTGGGTGTGAGAGTTTAAGAAGCTGAAGAAGACTAGTGTCATTAACGCAATCCCTTTCGTTAATCAGACTCTACTTCAAACCAGTTTACGGTTAAAATTAATAT
The DNA here is from genome assembly GCA_013389735.1 of Phaseolus lunatus. Lineage (NCBI taxonomy): Eukaryota > Viridiplantae > Streptophyta > Magnoliopsida > Fabales > Fabaceae > Phaseolus > Phaseolus lunatus. Next base: position 22,576,272 of record CM023862.1, on the reverse strand, counting down.
GTAGTGTTAACTTTCTCACTCCAAGAGAGGGAGAAATTGATGTGAGTAATAAGAAAAGCTGAGCTTTACATCACGAAAATATAGTTGTTGACAACTGTCTCTTTATAGCCATTATTTTTGTTGAATTGTTTTTCAGCTCGTTGATATTTTCAAGTAAAACTTTAATTTTTTTCAATTAAAAATATTAAATTTTTCATTTTTTCATGGAAATAAGTTTATGAAAAACTTATAGATTTCCCCATAATTATGGTTTAAAAAATACATTAGAAACTCATAGACAATATTTAAGAAAAAGATAAAAAAGGAATAAAAATATAGAAAAAGATAATGGTTATTGATGGTCTCAAAACTTGTGTTACATAAATGAAATATTTTTGAGTACAACTACAATCATGTATAACTTTCAGAAAATATCCAACACATTATAAAATATAAATATTTAAAATAAAATAAATAATAAACCGATGTTTTGTCTAAAAGGAGTAGATAGTGTAATTATATCTGTATAATCAAAACTGTGAACTTTCTGTTAGAAAAACAATAATATAACTAAAATAAAATATTGATTTGAAAATATGAAAGAATGTTATCAGAAAAATTGAAAAATTTCCATTCCCTCCGCTCTTTCCATCATACGTCCTGGCGGGAATCCAATTATTCCCCCAAATCCCGCCAATTGCTTCCAGAAGCTTCCTCTATATAAATCTCCTTCCCTCCTCTTTCTATTCAGTTTCGCTCAAAACCCCAACAATTTCTAAACCAAACCCTATCCCTCTCTTCACTATTCCTCGATCAAAATGTTGGAACTCCGTCTCGTGCAAGGCTCTCTTCTGAAGAAGGTTCTGGAATCCATCAAGGATCTCGTCAACGACGCCAACTTCGACTGCTCCTCCACCGGGTTCTCCCTCCAGGCTATGGATTCCAGCCACGTAGCACTCGTCGCGCTTCTCCTCCGATCCGAGGGCTTCGAGCACTACCGTTGCGACCGCAACATCTCCATGGGTATGAACCTCAACAACATGGCTAAGATGCTCAAATGTGCCGGCAATGATGACATCATCACCATCAAAGCTGATGACGGCGGCGACACCGTCACCTTCATGTTTGAAAGCCCTAGTAAGTTTTTCTTTCTCTAGGGTTTTTGGAATTAACGTGTTGTATGATTCTTAAGTAGATATAGAAACATAGCAGAAACATAGCGTTAAAAAAAAAGATGTTAAAGAGGGCAATGCGAAGTATAATATGTGCAATGTGATGTGGCATAATTGAAAGATTTGAAAGAAATAATTATAGTTAATGATGCGCTTGTATTGGTGTGGTTTCATAAAAGTATCGCTTTCTTGGTAATTTTGATGCGACTTGTATCTGTTGTTCTCTTAACAGCACAAGATAAAATTTCTGATTTTGAGATGAAGCTGATGGATATTGATAGCGAGCATCTTGGGATACCGGAGGCAGAGTATCATGCTATTGTTAAAATGCCATCTTCTGAGTTTGCTAGGATCTGCAGGGATCTCAGTAGCATTGGCGACACTGGTAATTGGCTCTGCTCCTCTGTTTCTGTGATATGTTAATTTATTGTTTTATTCGGAAAGTAAATCTAATTTTTGGTGTCTGTTGAAGTTGTCATTTCGGTCACCAAGGAGGGTGTGAAGTTTTCCACCAAAGGAGATATTGGATCTGCAAATATAGTCTGCAGGCAAAATACTTCCGTGGACAAGGTGAGATGATAAATTTTGTTTTATCTTTGTTCCTACTATTATTTTTTTTTTAGCTTAGTAAACACATTTTTTTTGTATGCTTGTGCTATTCTTTAGTGGTGGTGAGATGATAAATTTTGTTTTATCTTTGTTCCTGTTATTATTTTTTAGGTTAGTAAACAATTTTTTTTGGTATGCTTGTGCTATTCCTTAGTGGTGGACATTTCTTATAATGTTATTTTTTGGTTAATCTTGCAGCCTGAAGAAGCTACTGTGATTGATATGAATGAGCCTGTGTCACTGACATTTGCATTGCGTTACATGAACTCTTTTACAAAGGCAACACCCTTGTCCAATACAGTTTCCATTAGTCTGTCAAATGAGCTGCCAGTTGTGGTTGAATACAAGATTGCTGAGATGGGTTATGTGCGGTTCTATTTGGCCCCCAAGATAGAAGAGGAAGAAGAAGAGAAACCTCAAGTTTAATCACTATTGGATGTTGGGTTAGGATGTTAGGATGTTTCTTTCAGTTGAACTTTGTAGTTTTATACATTTCTTTTGAAGATATTTTAACTGTTTGCAACGAATTTGGAAAAGTATTTTACATCTATCGATTCCCTCCAATCACTTTATTTTGCCTATAATCTGTTGTTCATTAGCTGTGCAAATTTTCCCTGTGATGTATTTTTAATATTTGGGAACTGTTCGTCAATACGACCAAAAATAACAAAAAGTTGAAATAGAGGCTACCTAAATAATTAGTACTAGGCATATAGTAAGAATTGACGAAATTGAATTAGCATCCATTAAAATTTATAGGTCAAAGTATTAAGAGTTAAAAGTATTACGGGTTCTAGAATATTGCTACTTTTATAGTAAGTAATTAAGTATTTTAAATTATAAAATTCAAATGTGTTTTAGTTATACATTAATTCAGAACATTGAACATGTGTAGTTGTTGAAGATTAGTCAACATTTATTCGAAACGGATGATGCCAAATATTTACATGGTATTAGATTCTCTTACTATTCCAACATATTTAAAGTCTGAAAAAATGTCTAAATACTAATGAAGTTGGCTGAAGGGGTATTTACACTCTAAATGATTAAAGGATTGGTCTAAGAAAGCATTTACAATGGCTGCACCAGCAGTTTTAAGAGTGGATATATGCAATATTTGAGCAGAGGGAAATTTTGGTTTTAATGACTCAAGTATCTTATTTACTCCGTTTCTTGGCTTCACTGTATACGATGACGCCAATGACTGTGAGAGAATATCCACACATTCCAGTCACTGATACAGGATTTCGAAATATCAAAATGGAGATAACAACTGCCACAGCTCCCTTGGCATTTCCCAGCACCTGCAGTAAAAGGAATGCATGGTTTGATGTCAAATGAGTTTGTACAGGGAACCAGGGTACCAAGCCGTATGAACAAACTTAACTACAATACCATGCAATTCAAGTTATTCTGTACTAAAATGGACATGAACTTTTCATACAGGAAACCTTGAAAGCTTTAATATAAAGTGAAATTATGGTCTTCAAGACTGTTATGCACCCTCCTATTATTCAGATGCATGCTAAGAAGATGGGGAGGGGCACCGGAACATGAAGCATTATTACTCATGAGGAGGCTAAAACAAACTTTGTAACAAACCTGCTAACTTGACAGGTCAGTCAGAGAATATAAGCGGGGATGCTACATAGGGTCAGAGAGAAGTTAGGATTTGGGATACAAATTTTGTTTACTTAATAGTAAAGGATAAAATATGATGAAAATTAGTTTCCACACATGATATGATTATAAATCGTGCACCAATGGTTTTAAAAATTCCTTTAATTTCGAAGGGGCAAGGGAGAGGGGACGATTACCTGAAGTGTCAATGCACTGGTGTGCTTTGTGACTAAGAAATTGGTCAAGTTGACAAAATATGCCAATGCAGAATTGAACAAAAGTAACCACAAAATAGTTGAATCCTCTCTAGCTAGTGCAATTGTGATTCCAATTACATCTTGCTCCATCATAATCGAAGCTGGAAGAAGGAATGCAACAGCCACCGGAGCCATGTACATAAGAAGGTTCATTGAGTTGAGCTTTTCCCTGTAAAACCAAAGAAATCATTTCAGTACTGACACTGCCAAAAAATCTTAAAGATACCAAGTTGTGGAATACGGATGACGCTTATTTAATCAGCAGTGTCCAAATACAATGGCTGGAAAGTTTGAGCTCATTACGCTTCAGAAGACAGCAAGACCCCTTGAAGCACTGTTTTGAGTGCTCTGGCTGCTGTAGCACTGACGCACATTATGAATCCAAATAGATGAAAACTTGGTTCTCCCTTCATCCATGCAAGTGAAAAAGATTTAGGAAAAATCAATAACTATAGCTTGTTACTCCAAGCAGAACCCCAATTTCATTTTTATTTATGACAGACACAACCTACCAATTTAATCTCTACATCTAATGAAGTGTTATTCCTGTTTACCGTCACTCAAAAACTTCGATTCATGACATGCAAATATTGGTTAAAATCATATACAATTAATGATCTTGAATTACCTAATAATTTCTTTTCCAAACTAAGACAATTTCGCCACTTTCTCAAAATTAACAGGCTAAAACTAATTCAGAGAACAACATATTTAAAAAGAATTTTCAAGGACACAGAAGAAAGTCTTACATACTCAAGGCAATAGATTCAACACTTAAATCGTCTCTAACATCACCAAATTAATACCTCATACATATCATAAAATTTTCTACATCACATGCATATTCTTTAACGAACATTCAAATTATTCACAATTTCGCAACATAGAAGAAAATAATATATACCAATTAACCTCATTTAAACTTATAACCATATCACAACTTCCTTTAACTCTTCAATCATTATCCATTTCAAAATATTAGTTCTGAGAAAGAAGTGATCATATATATACCCCACTAGCAATGATAACGCCTGCAACAACCGGAAGAAGTGCGAGGTAGGTGAGCCAGCCCTCCCGGCGGAGGGTCACCAAATAGGCGAAGATCGCCGTGAAGAAGGGCGTGGTGGCGCCGATGGCCTGGTTGAAGGAGACGGGGAGGTATCGGAGGGAGATGTTGCCCCCCACGACGGACAAGCAGAAAATGAGTCCGAGAGAGGAAATCTTGATGAACTGCACCTTGGAACGCACTGTTTGCATGGGCACCACCTTGAGCCATGCAATGGCGACGTAGCTGAGGATGGAACACGCCATCATGTGGCACAGGGTAAGGAATATGGGGTACCTGAAACCGTGGTTGCTCAGAAGGTATTTGTTCAGCAGCAACACTCCGATGTTGGAGGAGTACCAGAAGCTTATCAGCCCCGCTGTGAACACCTTTCCCGACACTGAAACCTTCATTATCGTTTTAATGTGGTCGCTGCTACTTTTTGCTTTTGTTCTTGTTCTTGTTCTTGTGGTGAAATGTGGAAAGAGAGGATTTTGATGAGGTAGGTGGAAGAAAGGGTTGATTGGGGAAATGGGTTTTGGCTTTTGGGGGACAGAGGGAATGAGAGAGGTGAGAGGGGAAATGGGTGATGCAGAGTGAGAAGCTCTATGGAGATTAATTAGGTGAGTTCTAAAACATGAGGGGGTATTATCACCATGCTATTATTGAACTTACAGAGCTAGGTGTGGAGTTAGTAAAAATGGAGTGCCAATAGCCTTCCTTCGAAGGCGTAGGCTCAAGTCTGTTCCAGAAACCCCATGAGCCCAAGGCCCAATTTTTGGATTAACAGAAATAAAATCAAGAGAACTTCTTCTTGCACCCCATGCTTTTTTCTAATGCATTCCCATAAATATTAAAATCCACACTTTGGCCTTCGATTTAAAGTTGATTCCGCAATACAGAAATTTCCTAATCAAGAACTTAAAATTGTGTACTGGATTACATAATCCAGAAAAACAATAATCTAAAAACTTTTTTTTTTCTGGTTTACATAATCCAAAAATTGGTATTACATTCTAAATTATATACTTTAAAAGTTTTCATTTATAAAAAAATATCTTTTGAATTGTACAATTGGAAATAGATGTTTAGATTCTTGGATTTAGAAGTAAGTTTCAAATAGAATCACTTAGAAGTCAATTTTTTCCATTGAAAAATAACTTTTAAATTATTTAATAAAGAATATATTGCATAATTTAGATGTAATTTTTTTTTCAAAAAAACCTCTAGATTATATAATATAACTATTTTTTATGAAAAATATTTTAGAATCGTGTAATATAAAAGTGGCATTCAAATTTCACAATTAAAACACATTTTGCTAAAATAAAATATGGATGTTTTTTCCATGAGTTCATGATATAATACATGAACAAAGGATTGACCAATAATAAGAATTTGTAAACAATTTTGTATTTTACATACTCCTTAAGAAAACAATGAGATTTGGAGACAATTTTGTATTTTACATACTCCTTAAGGGTAAAAACAATGGGAGAATGAAATACCCTAAAAACAAATATATTTCCTTTTCATGAGTTTTTTTTATTTATTTAATATCTCAACTTTTTCTTTGTTCTCATAATTGATACTCATATTTTTTTTTATTAATATAATCATGCACCCACTTTTAATTATTAGATTTTTCCCTTAATTTTATGATTATAATATTAACTTTCATATCAATTGTAAAAAGTCAATTTTAACCTTTGTAATTTTTTTAAACAACTCTAAATAAAACATAATTTTACCTTTTGTAAATAATTGTCCTCCCACTCATACCTCAAGCACCAATACTTTTATTCTTCTCCAATCGTGATGTTTGGGAGATCATCATTTGAGTGTGTGTGAGAGGGATAACGAGAAGATTTTTTGTATTTGACGTTTCCTGGTGCGTGTAGAGATAATTTTTTAAGTTTTGTACTCTATTTTTGTATCTTGGTGATTTTTTGCTCTACATCTTTTTAACTAGTGAGACTCTAATTTGGATGTGATTTGAGTCATTCCTTAGCTTTTCCTGCCAATGAGAAAAGAAACAAACACAGATAAACAATTTCAATATCACTTGATTGAAAGTCTATTGTTCCCACCAAGTCATAGAATTTAGACAAATGTATATATGAATCCTCATTGTTTATTGCTTTAAATTCATGGGTACTGATAAGACTAAAGAATGTAGGTTTTATCTCCAAGACTTTAGTGGTAGCAGATATTGCAATATTAGAAAAAAACCTTAGTCCATGTGGCATAGCATAATCTTCAAGTGTTCTTCTAGGCTCTGGTGGTTACTCTTAAGTCATAGTGCTTTCTTGAAAAATTTCAATGGGAAGCGGAGAAGTGGTTGGTGATTCTTCTTTAATTTCTCATTCTTTTTTTTCTTTTCTTAACCCTATTCTTCTGAGTTGCCTTTTCAATCTCTCATTCAAATTGCAATTGATTTTTGAAAACCTATCCTCTTAATACCATAAAAGACAACTCACTCGAGAATTAGCACAATGAGTAACTAGCAATAATAAAAAGAAATCAAAATTATAAAATTAAAAACAAATCCAAAAATAAAATAAAATAAAAATTAAAAACAATAAAAAAATTAAAATATTCATAAAATTTAAGAATTTGTACTCTAGAATTAAAATTATTTTCCGATAACGATGCCAAAAACTTGATGACTTTTTTTTACGACAAGTGTACTAAGTCAGAATTAATAATTTGTTCCTGAGAACGAATATCAAACTCACAAGAAACCATTATTTAAAATTCTAACAGTAACATTCACTAAGTATAAAAATATGTATAATAATTTGATTTGAAAGATATAGAATTGAAGTAATATCATGTTGAAGTCGTATTAATTTGATTTTAGTATAAAAATAATACAATTGAAGTCGTGACGGTTGTATATAAGTGTCACGACTTCAATTATATTATTTTTATGCTGAAGTTGTATCATGTTGACACAAATTTACTTAAACTTTAATTTAAAAATTAATCATAATTATTCAAGTCCAACACGACTTATGTGTTATACCGTTTCAACTAAAATCGTTTATAGGTAACACGACTTTTATATTTAATAAAGTTGTATGTTTTTTACATAATTTCTTAATAATAAAATTGTGTTAATGAAACATATTCAAACACGTGATTATTATTATTTTTTTTTGCCTATATCAATAATAAACCAAGTGAATTACACTAATTTCATAAAAAAAAAAGGCAATAGTCAAGTATCTTTGCTTAGAGTTGTATTAGGTTGAACCTTTTCCTTACTCATTTTAGATACATTATCCTTTATCCAAAGACAAATGGTATGTGCTTTTAATTGAAAGAAAATTCCAATTGTTGAATTTTCTTGACTTTTAACTCACATGTTTCTCTCCGTTGTCATCTTCTCCATGTTGCTTTTAACAAAATACAAGTGTGAATTAAATATTTTAAATATTGGTGTTGCCCTCAGTATTTCTCTTTCATAGCTCCACGGCAACGTATCTTTCGATACTTACAATTATTCGTTACACAAGTCAAATATTGCTCTTGTCTGGAATTTGGAAGAAACCAAATTGCAGGCATTATTCTCTGGAGCTTTTTTTCGGTCAAAGGCAACTGAAATATCTTGCATTCAATGACCAAAATTTTGCTTTTTACCTCTTCTTGCGTGTTTGAATCTCCCCCACCATCCTCAAATCACATCATCACTGTCTTTGTTTAAGGGAACGTGTCTTTCATTGCTTTCTTTTATCTGTTTCTAATTTTAAACACATGCCCAGCGAATGGCGGCAGAAGAAGGACCCACCAATGAAAAGCCTCGTGAGTTTGAAGGCGCCACCATGCAGATGGGTCAGTGGCCAATCACTTATATATTCTGCAACCATTTGCTTTTTATCATTACTTCACTGTCGAATAACAGAGCTTGAAACAACGTTCAGAAGAATCAAGATTCTATTTCCATTTCATTGTAATTATAGTTTCCCTGTAAATCTTAAATCAATAATTTAATCGCGATTAAACACATAATCGCATCTGGTCCTGGTTGTCCACTAGGACACTTAGAACCTGTGGCTCCGTTTTTTCTGACTTTGTGTTAAGTATGATTCGAATAATGAAAATGTAATTTTTAATGAAAATGAGTTTCAAATTTATGTTTTTCTTCTATTTTACGGAGTTTATATCATCCGCGGGATGTAAATAGGAATTGATTTTTGAAATTAACCTTTCTATACTAAAAAAACAAAGATAAAGCTTTTGTCGGTGTATAAAAGTAAGTGTGAGAAAAGTACTCTTCAAATCTTACAAAATGGACTTTTTAATCATAAAGGAATAATTATTCTTTTTTATTAAAATGGAGCTGTTTTAAAAAAATTATAAATTTGAGTGATTCATTTTAATTAGACACGACTTCATATTAATAAATCATATAAATTTGGATTGATTATATCATTTCAACTTAAAGTCGTATCAACTTGGCACGATTATCATAGGTGTCAAGTTGACACAACTTTATCCATGTCATTCTCTTAAAAAAAAATTATTTTTAAATAAATATATATTATAATTATTTAATTATAATTAAAATTGTAAGTTAGGTAATATTTGAAATTAATTTGATAAATAATTTTTTTATGGAGAAATATTTGTTGTTGGTTAAGTTAGGTTGTTAGTTGAATAAAATAAATGAAGACATAAATACATAAGTAGAGAAAATGAGGAAATTAATAATCAAAGTTGAAATCAATTTTATTATCAAGCTTGTTTATGCGAACAATTGTTTCTATTGTGACCTTCGGTTCTACAATATGACCTTTTGAGGTTTCCTTGTTATAGTCATGGTTTTGATGTTGGTCAATCCAATTATTTGGTTCTTCCACAACCATCCACATCCACACACATGGATCATCTTGGTCACCTCTCGCTTCATTCTCCACACTAAGATTATCAAACTCTAGGGTTAACTTGTAAACCCTTATGAGTTTAAGAGTCAGGTGCAGGTTGGCAAGTCGACTCGGAAGCAAACTCGTTTTTGAGTAAACCTGAAGTTGACTTGGTCAAACTCGCGAGTTTAAGGCCGAGTCAGTGAGTTGCAAAAAAAGGGCCTAGAACGGTGCGTTCCCTTGTGATTAGGTTAGATTTTTTAGGGTTTTACTTGATTTCACTCTTCACGCTCACAATCTCATCTTCTTCACTGTCGTCATCGCACCGTGTCACTCTTCGCTCGTCGCACCTCGCCGTGATCCTCGTCGCACTGCAGATCCTCGCCGTTGGCTATTCACGAAGCACCTCGCCTAGGTACGTGTTGCTGTTGCTGTAGCGGATTTTAGGGTTTTAGGACAAATTGGGTTTAGGGTTAGGGTTTTTTAAATTATATTTGGGCTTTGGGATTTTTTTATTGGGTTTAGGGCAGATTTTTGTTAATTGGGTTTACGGTATATTTTTTTTTTTAATTTTAGGTGAATGTGACTTTTAAACTATAACATTTGTGTTATTTTAGTTATTTTGTTGGTGTATGAACTTATTTATTTCAATATTATGGAGTTGGTATCATGAATTATTATTATTTTTGTTAGATTTTTTATGTTAAGTAGACTCTTACGAGTTTACGAGTCTACGATTCGAGTTTACGAGTCAGGTTTACAGAGCTCCCACAAGTTTGAGTAGACTCTCGAGTTTGATAACCTTGCTCCACACCATCAGATTCCTTACATGTATAATTTTTTACCTTCTCATTCGGGTACTTTTTCCACTCCACCAAATATTTTTGGAACTTCAGTAGTGACCCATTCTTTTGCATATAATCCAACATCATCCATGCACTATCGACTCACAATGCCCTCACCAGGATCTCATAATGAAACCAATGACAAACATATCACTGATGGTTCTCTTCCACCTCCTTCGTCTCATCATCACCTTCCACGAAGACCTCGACGACAAATACGAATACCACATTGTGACACGTCTTCCCATAAATAATTTACTTCCAATAGTTTAAATTTTTATTTTTATTTTATATCTTGTAATGAATCTTACTAATTTGTCTAGTTCTAATTAATCTCTTCTCATCATTACATGTTTTGTAAAACTATTACTTTTAAAGGTATTTATTTTGCAAATCCACAACAACAATTATCTATTTATTTTCAAATACAATAACAATTCTCATTTCTCTATTTATTTTCAAATGCAATAACAATTTTTTTTCATATTTTTTAATGAATCAAATAACCAAATTAATATATTACATTACCGTCAAACATAATCTAAACACGATTACCAAATTTTTTGTCGCTTAAAACTAACACCCTTAGAAAATTATGTATCAAATTAGTTTTAAACATTACATAACTTATTACTCAATCACAAGAAAAAATTAAAAAAAATATATAACGTTTAAAATCACATCAAATTAATTGGTTTAAAGTAAGTCACATGATTATCATGTCTAATCCTACAATTTTTACTAATGATTATTTGCAATATCATACATAGTTCTATTAGAGCTAATTAATGTTTGTTTTTATTGAATATGGACATAGCAAAACACACTAAAAGCTTAATATATAATTTTAACTCAAATACCAATATAACATAATTTTGAAACAGAATAATAAATTACAAACAAGACAGATAACATGATAACACAATAATCATTATTTTAAATTGTCAATTCACTCTAAGATGTATGAATATTGAAATATAGAAACTAATTAGAAATTTCTAGAATATTTATAATATCAATTATGTTCTTTAGATATAATGAAGTATTTTATTCTAAATTCATTATATATATATATATATATATATATATATATATATATATATATATATATATAGTTGCTTGTATGTTTGTTACAACTACATATAGATATGTTTGTTAATATCACATAAGATTTTCCTGTTATGCGTATATGTCTGTTGCACATAAAATACTTGTTGACAATGCTAACCCTAAAAAGATAGGGATGCGCACGTATATATAACATAAAGATAAGCCTACAGTTGGCGCATGAAGATCATTGGTGCCTGGACAGGAAGTTTTCTGTTAAAGATATAAGATAATGTGCTTATTTTCAATTAATATTTGTTTATCTCAAGTGCAATAGGTACATGGTACGCTATAAAAGGAACTTAAGGTCCTAGGTGAAGGTACGCAATTCTGAATACACTTTTTGAATATTGAAACTAGTTGTTTCTTGTTCTTTGAAAAAACCTTACTGACTTGAACGTCGGAGTGTGACCGACCATAAATGCGCCCTTTGTCTCTACAGGTAAAGCATCCAACAACCAAGAGAAGTGCAGATACTAGAGGAGACAGGCGAAGCCTGAACTAGTCATCGAAGTCAACTGACAACCAAGTCAACCAGCAAGAACAAAATATATATATATATATATATATATATATATATATATATATATATATATATATATATATATATATATATATATATATATATATATATATATATATATGACCATATAAGGGTTTTAAAGTGTTGGTTTAAAGAGTGTTCCAAATAGTAATTACATTTATATAACAACTTATTAAATTAATATTTTAATTATATTTATTTAATTTTTTAATTTAAAATAATAATATATCATTATATTATATTATTATAATAGGTTCTCAAATGAAATGTTTTTTTTTTCTTTTCAAAGTATCATTTTTGGTTTTCAAACTTCTATAAAACTTCTATAAAACTTCCTTCAATGAAATGTTTCTTTTTCTTTTCAAAGTATCATTTTTGGTTTTCTTCCTTCCTTCCTTCCTTTTAATCCAAACTTCAAATAAATAAGTGAAGTTGGATTAATTGTAACCGATGTGACATTTTTCTGAGGGTTGAGTGTGTATATACATACATGACCAAGTAAGAAAAGAGTTTATCGTTAATTAATAATAATACTTACAAAATACAAATATTTTTATAGTTCATATTATCTTCGACGTTGAATACGTGTCGCAGAACATAAGGTAAATGATATAAAGTAAATAAATATAAAGTAGATGATAAGAATATAAAACAACAGCAAATAATTATTATTTTGAATTTAAAAAATATATTAATAATAAATAAATATCTAATTTAATTAATATAATAATTATTTTTATTAAAATTAACTTTTATTTAATAATTTTTTTAGTATATTGTCTTAAACATATATATATATATATATATATATATATATATATATACTATTTAAAATAAAAGCTTTTATAATTTTTTTCTGGAATATAACAAAAACACGTAACTACATGCAATATTATATACAACTTTTAAAGGAAATTGAGAGACCCATCATAAGCCACCGTCATCTTCACCGTGCATCTATAATTCCATTTATGTGGGTCATACATAACTATAATAATGCCTTCTACTAATCTTCATTCTTCATTTGGCTATTGCATATATAATTTTAACTAGTGTTTCTATCCCGTCATCTAAATATTTCACTTTATATTAACTTTGCGTCGTATTAATAACTAAAAAGGATAATAATAAAATTTAAAATATTGATTTTGAAATAATTAATTTAAAATGTAAGGATGGTGAAAAAAAATGTGTTAAATGAATTACATATTAATAAAATGAAAATAATGTTAAATAGAATTTGATGACATTCAATTGTTGTTGACAAATAGAATTTGAATTCATAACTTCTTCCAATAGTTTTAGGACGGCTACTCTATTGTTATTTTTTTATTTGATTTTTTTATCAGATTTTTTTTATTTGATATGAAATGAAAATGACTTTCTAATTCATCTTAAATTTCGGAAATCTTTAAACTGTTTTCATACATAAATTTACCGGTTGATTCTATTTAAAAAATTGACAATCAACATATTTCTTTTTATTTCAACAGAATATGTATATTAAAATCGGTGAAAGATAAGCATCAACACGTAACACTCATTTCTAAATAATATTCGTAAATTATAATTTATATATATATATATATATATATATATATATATATATATATATATATATATATATATATATATATATAATCAATGTTCAAACCAGGTGTGAAATGTATAGGTTTTATCAAAAGCAAGTGTCCCCACAGAAATATAAGATGAAAATTAATGTGATGGTTTCATCTGCCTAACTATAGATGCAAGCAGTTTCATTTTTTATCATTCAACTGATCAAATTTTACTTATACTTATATCTAATATAAGTATCCTTCCTTTTTTTTATAAGTAAATAATAAATTAATAAAATGAGACACCTACTTAGATAAAATATAAGTATTCTTTATTTCTTTATAAGTAAATAATAAATAGAATAAAGTAAGACATTTTAGGAGTGTCTCAATCCTTATATAAAAACACATACCAAGCAACATAACACCCAATTAACTGGGGTTCCAACCAACAACCAAAATGTCATGAACATGACAAAACTGAGATAGATATGACCACATCAGAACACAAATACAACATCTCTCCAAAAGACTCTAACACCTTCCAGCCAAACTCTCACAAAAGAAGACAAAATATAAAATGCCACCATACAACCTTCTCCATCTTCTGAAAGGGATCTTACCAATAAGTTGAAGCGAGTCAAACACCCGAGAACTAAAAAATACAAAATATAGTCCTGCAAGATACTACAAAAACCAAATAACTTGCACTGAAACACAACAAAACTTCCAATCCTAGACAAAACGTTAAAAAGAAATTCACAACCATCATTTTTTTCAAATATCTCATACAACATAAAGGTTCCAAACACCAATCCAAGTAAGAGAAATTTTTTAATCTTTCCTTTATCGCAACCCAAGACCAAGTTTTCCTTTATACCATAGTAAAAACCTCAATCAGATCAACTCGCCCATTCTTAAAATTAACCCTATTCCTATGATTCCAAATTTCACCTATAATTGCTACCTAGATCCCCCCAACATCTAATAGCAGCATCCTTCAAACCTATAGGCTTAAACAACTTAAAATGAATTTGTGCATCATAATGAGAGACCAAAGAAAACTCCAGCCACTCAAGACAGAGCCCCCAACTTCTTTAGGAAACCCTAAACTCAAAGAAGAAATTATTTATCATCTCCTCTTCAACACTGTGCAAGGAGCAACAATCACACAACAGAGTATTGTCATGTCTCAGGAGATTGTCCTTAGTGGCAATTGTATTAGTCAATGATAAGTGTCAGATTTCAGTAATATTTCATATTAAAATACAAACACTTATAGATATTATTTGATAAAATAACCATAATATAACCCCTAATTTATGAATTTAAACATTTTTACATATTTTGAGATTATAATTTCAGTTAGAACGATTTATTCCCAAATTTGTGTTAATTTCAGGATTCTAGGGAAGAATGGAGATGAAAGTACAAAAGGAGAATAGACAAAGCTAAAAAGGGAAAGTTGGAACGCATCAGCACTCACCCAAGCTCGCTCAAGCAAGCTCAACCTCTCCTAGGCGAAATCACTCCAGTGACGTTGAGCCTTTTTTTAAAGCAACTCGTCTAGGCGAGCCCAATAACACCCAAGTAAGAACTCACTTAGTCCAAGCCCAACTAGGTTAAATATGAGGTGTGAGACACAACCCTAGACATCCATTTGGGAGAATAAAAGGTGTAAGAAACCCTAGAGGAGGCAGTCGTCAAGGAGAAACATCCTAAATCTTCTTTTCTAGCTCTCCATGCTTGTAATAGCCAACATGAGTGACTAATTCTATCCTTTGGGATTGATAGTAATATGTTCAAACTATTATCTATTGAGGTGATATTTAAATATAATATTTTGTTTTTGATTGATTATTGGTATTGTTATTTTATTTGTAATGCTTGTTTCTAAGATCTAGATACTTAGATTTGACTCAAAAGTACTTCTAAGTTTTTGACCAAATGATAATGCTTAACATATTTGAATATTAGGAATAGATTTGAAATGTTAATTGCTATCAATGTCTAATCATAATGATAAGAAGTTTTTATAAATATGTGAGGAATCAATATTTAGGAGACTCTTTTAAAAATTTTATATGCGAGGAATCGATATAAATAATTTTTATACAGACATCAACATCAATCAAATGATAGAATATTACCATGCTTTTCAAGATACAAAAAAGTAAGAAGGATGAACCTCGATCCCAATTTTTTCAATTGAATCAACAACTCTTTTCTTTTCTTTTATTTAATTTTCATGCAAACTATTATCAATATTAATTAAAATCAAATTATCATACATATTCTTATACTTAGTGAATGTTGTTGGGTTTAATAGTGCCAAAGTTCAAGAGGGGGGGTGAATTGACCTTTTAAAACTTTCTCGCAGAAACAGTGTTTAACAGAGTTTTACAGAAAAATAAATCGATTTATGTGAAAATGAACAGATTTATTTCAGCACTGTTTTTATTTGAAAAGCTTTTAATTCAACAAGGTTAATCACAAGATTATGCAGATAGAATTTCAAGATGTACACACACAGATATCAGATTGAAAAATACTGTAACTCAAAAACAGCAAACCTTAATTCCAATTCTTGTGATTCAGGTTCAGTTAAGGGCTTGACAATTAGTGAGACAATCTATTACACACAACCTATTTTATTAGCCTTTAACAGATTATCAGTGTTCTTATTGAAACCAGACAGTTTTCCAGAAATTAAGAACAATGAATCACAGAACAACAAGCTTCAACTTTAAGCAATTGTTTAAGGTTCAATTAATAGTTTTAACAATTTCTTGAGCAACCTATCACAGCCAATCTGTTCCAGTGGCTTTTAGCAGATTTTATATGTTCTTATCAGATTCAAGCAACTTTTTCAGAAATTAAGAACAGTATGCACAGTGCCAGAAAGAACAGATTTATTTTCAATTGAACAGATTTATTTCTTCGCTGTTTTATCAATTATGCAGAAACGAAATTGCAGAGAGTGAGAGAGAATGAGCACAAGCAGTTATACTGGTTCACTCAACTGAGCTACATCCAGTCTTCACCAAAACCAGGTGGAAATCACTAAAACACAGTACAACCAAGTACAATTCCCACTGTTCTTGAAACCTACAAGAACTTAGGTACTCTTGCTGAAAAAACCTATTTCAGCTCACACACACACACACATTCTCCAAGAAAACCTATCAAGAAGAGTGTTCAACCAAACTATTACAAGAAATGAGAAGTGAAACGACTACACCTGATTGAGGATACAAAGATCTGCCTTAAACCAGTAGGCAAGATTGCTAGAACAGTAGCAGCACCTCACACCAAGCTTTTGGAACCAAACCAAGAACAAGCACTTTGTGATTTTTGAAATCTTTGAAGAACAAATGCTAATCCTTTGTAAACACTTAACTCTCTGCTGTCAAAACTTGTTTTTGCAAATGTATGAATCAGTCCTAAACTCAGAAACAAGTTTGCATTTTATAGAAAACCAACTTATAACAGATTTTTGAAAAACAGTTAAAGCTGTTATAAAATGAACAGATTGAAAATAAAATGAACAGATTTATTTTCAAAAGCAGTTAGAGAATTTGTTAAGAGAGGAGACTAAGTCAACCATTCTGGTGCAGAGATAAAGTTGAAAAACGTTTAAGCTTGACATGGGCACCAGAGACAAAAAGAATGTATTCATTTACAGATGAACAGATTTATTTTTCAAAACTCAGTCGTTTTGAAAAGAAGAAAACTTAGTCAAAATACCTGATGCACAACATCTAATTTTTACAAGACTTAGCCAAGGCATCAGTAAAAAAAATTGAATCTGTTTATTTAGAAAAGAACAGATTTATTTTTATGCAGTAAACGTGTTTTTTGTAAAATATGTGAAAAACAGTTTAAGAAAACTTATGCTTGTTCTTATCACATGGCCAGTGGTTATGAGGTGAGATACTCAGCAAAAGCCCACTCTTAGACAACCTCTAAGCACTACCTAAGACACACTTAAAGCAAAGCAAAATGAAATGTACATAGAAGTCTTCATCAAACACAATCTTGAAGGGGCAGCAACCATCTTCAACAATCTCCCCCTGTTTGATGGAGACAAATCCCCATAGCTAACCTTATAGCTTTGTTGCTTTAAGCACCTGCACTGCACCAGATTTTAAACCAGAAAAAAATAGAAGTATTGCATAGCATAAGACATGGTTTTAAGGTGCAGAATGAACTCCCTGTTTCAGTTTTCAGCAGCTATTTTTCTCCCCCTTTGGATTCATCAAACAGCATATAAACATAGGGAAAGCAAATATGAAACAGAAACCATAACCATAATAGTCCAGAAAAGTAAAACCATATTGTTCAGCATTACAGACATTTGAAAAATGATAAAAACAGCATTAAAAACAGAAGACTACTGATCCTTGTAGTAAAGCTCTGCAAGCTGTGCCTGAACCCCTTCAATCTAATCATCAAGGTGTTGAAACCTTGCATGAGTAGTCTCAAAGTATGCCCTTTGTTCTGCTGACATTACATCAAGATGATACAGCACTTGCCTCTCAAACATAGACATTGGTTCTCCTCGGTATTCTGGACCTTGATAGGCAACTATGGCATTTGCAGCAACTTCCTCATGTTCAAATTGGGTAGCAGGTGAGTCATCATCCATAGGAACAACTTCATCCTCATCCTCATGTTCTGCTTGAGGGTCCTTCTCCTTGAGAACCACCCACTTGTCTTCAATTTTGTGAAAACCCATTTTGGTGAGAGTTGAAGTATCAATCTCACTTACAGCTTTGATAGGTTCATTTCTCTCATTTGTAACATCAACACCAAAGTAATCAATTAATTTGGAAACAAGAATAGCATAGGGAAATCGGTAATCAGCCAACCTTTTTGACTTGAGCATGTGTTCATTGACAATGAACACCCAGTTTACCTTAATCTGGTCCATGATGCAATATAGGAGAATGAGATCCTCTTCATGTAAGATAGCATGGTTTGTCCCTCTTGGAATCAGTTGCCATGCTATGATGTATGCAACTAGGCGTGGAGTGAGGTTCAAATGTCCTGCATGGAACCTGTTTATACTCTCAGTAGGATTCCTCATGCAACTCTTATAATATTGCAGCTTGTTGAATTCTTGGATTCCACTGGTGTTTCCCTTTCCTACTTTCAATCCAGCATATTTTATTCCAGCCACAGAATTCGACACCTCACTTGTGATCTTCATCTTGATCCCTTTCACATAAGAGACAACATTCTTCCCATCCAATGTGAGGTTAGTATAAAACACCTTAACCAAGTCAGGATAAACATTACCCGTTAATTCCAGCAGCTTTTTCAGTTTCTGGTGCTTCAACACAGCCCTTGTTTCTACCAGTTTTTCAGATTTCAGCCAGTTGAAATCCAGCACCTTGGGTATGTTGATCTGCTTCCTGCTTGTCTCATGAATGTAGGCATTGATGCCCTCTTCATTTCCAGCGAACCATCCTTCTAACACACCTTGAAATGTGGTTTGCTTCCCCTTATTTTTCTATTTCTTGAAAGAAGAAGCCATGGTTGAACCTGAATTCTTTTCTTGGTTTCAAATGATGAGAACAGAAAGAGAATGACCAATGTGGGTAGCAAATATTCACACAGATTTATAGCAGAATAAATGGATTGATATGGCAGTTATGAGTGGATATGCATGAAGATTTTATGCTCTGAATTTGTGCAGAGAATCTTTGAAAATATGCACCAAATATTTAGGGTCACGAGGCATACACTCAAACTCTTATTGAGCACCCAAACCATCAAATCGGTTACATAACCATGACCAAAACCGTCAAAGGTACAGAGGTTAATGCCCACTAAGTCAGTCAAGCAGTCAAAGATCAGAAATTCTCTTTCCTAGTTATTAATGCATATCAGTGCAGAAAATAAACACATTCAATTATGAATAAACAGATTTAATGTTTTACTGCTAGGCACAATTGACATTTATAATACCCAATTCATTAAGCAGAAAATTAAACCTATCTTTGGCTAATGGTTTTGTGAACAAATCAGCAAGTTGTAAATCAGTACCAATGAACTTAATATCACATGTTCCATTAGATATGTGTTCCCTTAGAAAATGATGCCTAATTTCAATGTGTTTGGTTCTTGAATGCATGACAGGATTTTTGGTTAAGTTGATTGCACTTGTATTATCACACAGCAGAGGTATATGGTTAAGTAAGATACCAAAATCATTCAATTGTTGTCTTAGCCATATAGGTTGAGCACAGCAACTTCCTGCTGCAATGTATTCTGCTTCAGCAGTGGAAAGAGCTACACAAGCCTGCTTTTTGCATTGCCATGAGATCAAGCTTGATCCAAGCAAATGACAGGTTCCACTTGTGCTCTTCCTATCAATTTTGCAACCTGCAAAATCCGAATCAGAATATCCAGTTAAGCTTAATGAAATATTACCTGGATACCACAAGCCAACTTCTTTAGTTCCTTGCAAATACTTCAAAATCCTTTTGACAGCATTGTAGTGTGATTCTTTAGGAGCAGATTGAAACCTTGCACACATGCACACTGCAAACATTATATCTGGCCTGCTAGTAGTGAGATACAGTAGTGATCCTATGAGTCCTCTGTATTTGGTTTCATCAACAGAAATTCCAGCTTCATCATGATCCAAATGACAGCTTGTTGAGAAGGGTGTGCTAATTGGTTTACACTTCTCCATTTCAAATTTCTTCAGCAAATCCTTGCAATACTTAGCTTGACTTAAGAAAATGCCATCCTTGAGTTGTTTGATCTGCAAGCCTAGAAAATAGTTCAACTCACCCATCATTGACATTTCAAACTCACTCTTCATGACTTTCACGAAAGCTTCACACAATTCTCCATTGTTTGATCCAAAAATGATGTCATCCACATATACTTGGACTAGAATTGAGTCATCTCCTTTCTTCTTAATGAACAAGGTCTTATCTGATGTGCCTCTATCATAGCCTTGTGAGATGAGAAAATCACTTAGCCTCTCATACCATTGCCTAGGAGCTTGCTTGAGTCCATAGAGAGCCTTTTGGAGTTTGAACACATATTCTGGATGTTGATGGTCTTCAAAACCTGGTGGTTGTGAGACAAATACCTCTTCATTTATATAGCCATTTAGAAAGGCACTTTTCACATCCATTTGAAATAGCTTGAACCCTTTGATGCAGGAGAAGGCAAGCAGCAGTCTAACAGCTTCTAACCGAGCCACTGGTGCATATGTCTCATCATAGTCTATTCCTTCTTCTTGATTGTACCCTTTAGCTACAAGCCTAGCCTTGTTTCTGGTGATCACTCCATGCTCATCCATCTTGTTTCTAAATACCCATTTTGTTCCAATTACATTCATCTCAGGTATTCTAGGAACAAGAGTCCAGACCTCATTAAGAGCAAATTGATTCAGTTCCTCTTGCATAGCTAAAATCCAGTTGCTGTCATTGAGAGCTTCCTTCAAATTCTTGGGTTCAACTTGAGATACAAAGGCCATTGCTTCACAGAAATTGTTCAAGGATTTTCTAGTTGACACTCCTTTCTCAATGTTCCCAATGACATTATCAAGAGTTAAATCTCTTGGGGTTTTCCACTCTTTTGGCAAACCTGCAGTTGCAGTAGATTCTTGTACAGCATGTGTATCAGCAGTATCAAAATGAATCAATTCATTTTGATTTAAAACAGATTTAAATTCATTACTGTCAGGATCATCAGCAGCAGTTTTAGATATGCTATGATCAGTTTCATCAAAAACAACATGCATTGATTCTTCTACTATAAGCAACCTTTTATTGAAGACTCTATATCCATGACCATTCAAAGCATAACCAATGTGCACACCTTCATCAGATTTAGCATCAAATTTGCCAAGATTTTCTTTGCCATTATTCAATACAAAGCATTTACACCCAAATACTCTAAGGTGGCTTACACTAGGTTTTCTGCCCTTATACAATTCATATGGGGTTTTCTTAAGAATTGGTCTTATTAAGGTCCTATTTAAGACATAACCTGCAGTATAAACAGCATCAGCCCAAAAATACTTAGGTAGCTTAGATTCATTTAACATAGTTCTAGCTAGTTCCTCTAGTGATCTATTTTTCCTTTCAACTACACCATTTTGTTGGGGTGTCCTAGGGGCTGAAAAGGTATGAGTTATCCCATGCTTCTCACAGAACCTCTCAAACTTAGCATTTTGAAACTCTCCCCCATGATCACTTCGAATTGATTTAATGCAGCAACCATTTTCATTTTGCAGAATTTTTGCTAATTTCTTAAAGGCAGTGTAAGCATCATGTTTATGTGCAAGAAATAAAGTCCATGTAAATCTAGAGTAATCATCCACAACAACTAAGGCATACAAATTTCCAGCCAAGCTAGCAACTCTAGATGGATCAAATAAGTCCATATGTAACACGTCCAATGGATTTTTTGTAGAGACAATATCCTTTAACTTAAAAGAGGATTTGATTTGTTTACCTTTCACACAAGCATCACAAAGCCGGTTATCCTAAAATTTAATGTTAGGTAAACCAGAAACTAAATCTTTAGATTTCAATTTATTCAAGTGATTTGTGTGTATGTGAGCCAACCTCCTGTACCACAACCAAGACTCATCACTTCTGGACAGTAAACACTCATTTGAAGAGTTAGTTTCCATGATATTCAGCAGATATATGTTATTCACTCTCTTACCAGTAAACAGTACCTTACTAGATGAATTACTTGATATTGTGCAGCCTTTTGACTCAAAATTCACTTTGTATCCTTTGTCACAAAGCTGACTTATGCTGAGAAGACTATGCTTAAGTCCTTCTACATACAGCACATTCTCAATGGTTGTTGAGTTCCCTGTTCCAACAGTTCCTCTGCCCAAAATCCTCCCTCGGTTATTATCACCATAGGTTACATGTCCTTCTGCTTTGAGCTTTAAGCTGGTAAACTTTGTAAGATCTCCAGTCATATGCTTGGAACAGCCACTGTCCAAGTACCACTGATTTTTCTTGCTGCCAATTTGCAAAACAGAATAAAAATGATACAAATGGTACCCTTTTCAGTATAGGGTCCAGCACAGATTAAAACCTTCCCTTTGGTAGCCATTTTGCTAAGTTCTTAGGCACAAGATGCTTTCTAGCAATGCAAGACCTAGAGGTATGACCAGATTTCATGCAGTAAAAACAGGTTACATGAGATGCCTTTTTGCCACTGTTAAAAGCTGAAAAAACTGATTTTGCTGGAACAAAAAAACTTGAAAGCTTTTTGACATTGGTTACATTTCCAGGGGTATAACCAAGTCCATTCTTATTGAAAACAGCATTCTGTGATCCAAGGAGAGACTCAAGGTTTTCTCTTCCCTTGGTGAAATTGGAAAGGGTTTTCAGCAAATACTCCACTTGTTTTTCCAATTTTTTGCAGTTTTCACAGGATTTAATAGAGGCATGCAAGCAAGTTAGTTCAAGGCTTACTAAATTTGTTTTGGCCTTATGCAATTCTTCCTCAAGTGTTTTTACTTTAGGTGCCAACACATTATTTACCTTTTGCAGCTTATTGCATATTACAGCTAGCCTATTTGCTTCATCATGTGTTTCCTTGAAGGCAGCAAGCAAATCATCATAGTTATCAGAATCAGCAGAAAAATTACTTACTGAATCAGAGCTTGACTCCTCATCCTTCATCATGAAACACAAATTGTTCTCCTCATTTTTTGTTGAAGAGCTGCTGGTTGAGGATGCTTCATTTTCCTCCCATGAGATGTAGGCTCTTCTTCCTTTGTTACTTTCAAATTTCTTGCTGGCAGATTTGTCCTTAGTTTGATTGTCTGGACAATCTGTTTTGATATGCCCTGTTTTGCCACATCCAAAGCAAGTATATTTAGAGGAATTTGCATCATTGAGTTTAGGATACCTCCTTTTCTGCTGGTTTCTATTTTTGCTTTTCTTCCTCAGGAATTTACTGAATTTTTTTGTAAGAAGACTGATTGTATCATCATCTTCAGCATCTTCTTTTTCTTCCTTGATCTCATTTAGTTCAGTTGCTTTCAGTGCAAGACCTTTGGGTTTTCTCTCTGTTGTTTCCTGCTCTTTAAGTCTTTTAAGCTCTAGCTCATGCTCCATCAGTTTTCCAAACAGTGCAGCAGTTCCCAACTTTGATAGATCACGGCTTTCAGAGATAGCTGTCACCTTTGGTTGCCAGCTTCTGTCGAGGCACTTCAATATCTTTATGTTGAGCTCCTCTCTGTCAAATTCTTTTCCCAAGCCAGTGAGGTGATTCACAATATGGGTGAATCTTTTCTGCACAGCAGCAATGCTCTCCTCGGGTTGCATTCTGAACAGCTCATATTCTTGGATGAGCGCATGTTTCCTTGACCTTTTCACATCTTCAGTCCCCTCATGAGTCACTTCTAAGACTTCCCACATCTCCTTAGCTGACTTACATTGAGATATCCTGAAGAACTCATCCATTGTCAATGCAGAGGTTATGATGTTCTTGGCCACAAGATCATGTTGAGCCTTCCTCCTTTCGGTCTCATTCCATTCTGATCTTGGCTTTACCTTTTCTTCATCCTTGACAACCTGCATTGGCACATAAGGTCCATTGACCACAGCTTCCCAAATTAATGCATCAATGGATTCCATGAAAATTCTCATTCTAACTTTCCAAAATGCATAATTCATTCCATTGAACATAGGTGGTCTATTAACAGCAGAACCCTCAGCAAAAAAGCACATTAAACTTAGACATTATTACAAACAAACTTGATTAAAATACAAGTCCTAGCTCTTGATACCAATTGTTGGGTTTAATAGTGCCAAAGTTCAAGAGGGGGGGTGAATTGACCTTTTAAAACTTTCTCGCAGAAACAGTGTTTAACAGAGTTTTACAGAAAAATAAATCGATTTATGTGAAAATGAACAGATTTATTTCAGCACTGTTTTTATTTGAAAAGCTTTTAATTCAGCAAGGTTAATCACAAGATTATGCAGATAGAATTTCAAGATGTACACACACAGATATCAGATTGAAAAACAGTGTAACTCAAAAACAGCAAACCTTAATTCCAATTCTTGTGATTCAGGTTCAGTTAAGGGCTTGACAATTAGTGAGACAATCTATTACACACAACCTATTTTATTAGCCTTTAACAGATTATCAGTGTTCTTATTGAAACCAGACAGTTTTCCAGAAATTAAGAACAATGAATCACAGAACAACAAGCTTCAACTTTAAGCAATTGTTTAAGGTTCAATTAATAGTTTTAACAATTTCTTGAGCAACCTATCACAGCCAATCTGTTCCAGTGGCTTTTAGCAGATTTTATATGTTCTTATCAGATTCAAGCAACTTTTTCAGAAATTAAGAACAGTATGCACAGTGCCCAGAAAGAACAGATTTATTTTCAATTGAACAGATTTATTTCTTCGCTGTTTTATCAATTATGCAGAAACGAAATTGCAGAGAGTGAGAGAGAATGAGCACAAGCAGTTATACTGGTTCACTCAACTGAGCTACATCCAGTCTTCACCAAAACCAGGTGGAAATCACTAAAACACAGTACAACCAAGTACAATTCCCACTGTTCTTGAAACCTACAAGAACTTAGGTACTCTTGCTGAAAAAACCTATTTCAGCTCACACACACACACACACATTCTCCAAGAAAACCTATCAAGAAGAGTGTTCAACCAAACTATTACAAGAAATGAGAAGTGAAACGACTACACCTGATTGAGGATACAAAGATCTGCCTTAAACCAGTAGGCAAGATTGCTAGAACAGTAGCAGCACCTCACACCAAGCTTTTGGAACCAAACCAAGAACAAGCACTTTGTGATTTTTGAAATCTTTGAAGAACAAATGCTAATCCTTTGTAAACACTTAACTCTCTGCTGTCAAAACTTGGTTTTGCAAATGTATGAATCAGTCCTAAACTCAGAAACAAGTTTGCATTTTATAGAAAACCAACTTATAACATATTTTTGAAAAACAGTTAAAGCTGTTATAAAATGAACAGATTGAAAATAAAATGAACAGATTTATTTTCAAAAGCAGTTAGAGAATTTGTTAAGAGAGGAGACTAAGTCAACCATTCTGGTGCAGAGATAAAGCTGAAAAACGTTTAAGCTTGACATGGGCACCAGAGACAAAAAGAATGTATTCATTTACAGATGAACAGATTTATTTTTCAAAACGAAAACAGAAAAGCTTAACTGTTTGAAACTCAGTCGTTTTGAAAAGAAGAAAACTTAGTCAAAATACTTGATGCACAACATCTAATTTTTACAAGACTTAGCCAAGGCATCAGTAAAAAAAAATGAATCTGTTTATTTAGAAAAGAAC
This sequence comes from Phaseolus lunatus, assembly GCA_013389735.1. Classification (NCBI taxonomy): domain Eukaryota; kingdom Viridiplantae; phylum Streptophyta; class Magnoliopsida; order Fabales; family Fabaceae; genus Phaseolus; species Phaseolus lunatus. Next base: position 22,550,325 of record CM023862.1, on the reverse strand, counting down.
AGATTTATTTTTATGCAGTAAACGTGTTTTTTGTAAAATATGTGAAAAACAGTTTAAGAAAACTTATGCTTGTTCTTATCACATGGCCAGTGGTTATGAGGTGAGATACTCAGCAAAAGCCCACTCTTAGACAACCTCTAAGCACTACCTAAGACACACTTAAAGCAAAGCAAAATGAAATGTACATAGAAGTCTTCATCAAACACAATCTTGAAGGGGCAGCAACCATCTTCAACAAATGTTACTATTAGGATTTTAAACAACTATTCCTTATGAGTTCGATATCCGTCCTTATTAACAAATTATTACTTTTGACCTCAATACATTTGTCGTAAAAAGAGTCATCAGTCAACACCTTTCAAGTTGTAATTTGTGTCGAAGGTAGTCTTTAACTTCCAAAACTCTGCAAAAAGTTCCTCGTACATGACATACTCCTCCCTCTTTAGATAATTATACGCTACCTTCACAGAAAACATTGTAGACTTTCCATTCCTCCAAATCCATTTATCAGTCGTACCTCCACCCTCTACCAATAACCTTTTGTTATCCAAATATGCAATAATTGCTCAACCTGACTAGATTCCCACATAAAGAAAACCCTTCTCCACCTTAACTTCCACGACCAACTACTATTATTCCATTCACCAATTTATGACAAAGTACGACCAATATCTAAAGAGACCGAAAAACACCTAGAAAATTGTTGCATTATTCATTATCCATCCACATATCTTCCCAAAATCTAATTTCTTTTTCGTCCCCTACTTCTCAACTTCGTTTGACAAGTGTGTAAAGTTGTGTCATTAATCTTTTATCAAACACATCAAACACAAATCTCTATAACATTTTCTTAAGAGTCCATCAATGGTATTAAACAAATCCTATAAGACAAAGTTGGTAAAAAAATTCCCAATCATTTAATTACTTTTGAAAGTACAGTGTACTCTCTCTCTCTCTCTTTCTTTTTATATATATATATATATATATATATATATATATATATATATATATATATATATATATATATATATTATTAAAATTCCATTGCATGTTTCCTAAAAGGGACTAACCAAGTACTATAACAATGAATTAACGTGAGTGGTGGTGACAAGGATCGTAAATGTGATATTGATGAGGATCATTATAGATATCGTCATAGTTCCATCTAACAACATTAGTAGTGATAAATCCAGCCCCCCCAAAAGTCATAATGTTGTTTTGAGCATCCGCATTCCACCAAAGGCTGGAGAATATGGCTTGAATTACAATTGAGAATCGTTCAATGTATGGAGAATGTATCTAATTTTTTTTTGTGAAAATATTTTACCATTTTAATTAAGAAAATAAGCAAGAAACATGAAAAAAGTAAGAACAAATATTATGTAAATAAATTTCATAAAATAGAGACAATTTATTTTTCATATATCATTTGTTGTGTTAAGAGTTTAAATTATTTTTACAGTAACTAGTTAGAATAAATAAGCAATACCAACAAATATAAGATTATTTCACCTTATTCAAATCTTACTCATTTAATTTAACAAGGTTAAATCTCCAACTACATATAATTTAAACTCATATAATCCAAATAATGATATGTCTAACTGTTTTTTAATAATAAAATAAATAAGATAAGATTGGAAATACATTATTGAGATAAAAATAAATATAAAATAAATTAGAGTAATGAGGTAGAGACATCTCACTGACAAAGATAATTATAAATTAATACACACATACACATATATATGAAATGATAATCAATTCTTTCTCTTACATAAATATTTGAAGATTAAGTCTGATATCTTGTAACTGAAATGCTTTTTAGGATTTGTTATTAACCCACTTTTCTCTTTATTTCCTTATATTGAGAGACTCAACATCCCACACCCTTTTTTATAGCTAGATTTGTCATGATCTTTCAATTTAAACTTTGATTTTGTTATTTGGTTTCAAACAAAATGGAAGTTTTGATGAGTAGTTTGTAAGATATATGTACATGTGAAGAAAGGATAAATTCTCTAGATAATCTGTAAAAACATAATCATGTAATGTGGAGAAGAAGAAAGATATAATCAAGCTTATCCTTATTCTTTGTATTAAATTTTTCATGCTAAAGGTAAACATGTTTTTTTTTCTTTGTCCTTATCTGATTGAATGGATTTTGTGTGAGAAAAAGATTTTGGGTCTGAGTTTATGGTAGGCAACTTTGTTGAATAATTTGTTGAGATGCTATATGATCTTATACCAATTTAATTGATCTAGACTCTTATATAGTTTCCTTCCGACCTTTATATGATCTAATGATATATAAACATATTTTTATTCATCATATCATTGTAACATGGGGTTTATGAGAACTTTAGTTCATCAAGCACACATTAAGAAGTTATCCAATTTATCAAACGAAGCCTTAAGTTTGTTAGAAGAAGTCTTGACTTCATCCGTTATCAAAAGTTCGTTAAACAAGCATGTCAAATTAGTCTTGTCTATCCTTTAAGGTTCATGAGATAAGCATGTTAGACAAAGCCTTAAGCACATTTGTCCACTAGAATTTGTGAGAGAAGCGCATTAGACAAAGTCTCAAATTTATCTATCCTTTAGAGTTCGTGAGACAAGCTTCAAATAAATTCTTGTTTTCATTCATCCTTTAATGTTCCTCAGAAGAAGCATTAGATGAAACTTTTACTTCATCTGTCTTTTAAAGTTCGTTAAGCGAAGTTTTGGTTTGTTTATCCTTCAAGTTTCATCAAACAAATTTCAAACAAAATTTTGATTCATCTATCCTTTAAGTTTCACGAGATGAAACATGTAAGATAAAATCTTTAATTTGTCTACTCTTTAGAATTCGTCTTACATATGTTATAGGTGTTGCTTAAAATCAAAATACAAAATAAGGTACTTAAATCATATTTATATTAATATCCTATATATTATTTTATGAGTTTGGGATGTTAATATGACTTTCTTAACAAGTATGTACCAACGTATTTAAGTTATCATCCCTTTTAATGAATCTAAAACTACACCTAAATATATTACTTTTTTAGAATTAAATCATGATTGCCACTCCATGACACTTTGTGTTCCATTATCTTCATTTTGTTATTGAAATTGAACCATGATTAATTTTGGAAATTTTAACTAGGAGGAAGACGTGAATATCTCCATAAAAAATAATATTACCACTACAAGGAAATAATTAAATACAAACTAATTTTATAGACAAAAAATAATTAGTTATTTTATATTGATTACATTATATACTATTTTAAAGACTAAAAGAATTATTGGTATCTAAATTAGTTTTTACTAGTACAAACAGACGCGCACATGTCTATTTGCTTTTTATTATTTTTATCATTATCATATATTAAATAATAAATACAAATAAATTTATGATACATATATTTACAACATTTTTAAATAATATTTTTTATAATTTATATTATCTTAGTATTTTTTATTTATATTTTTATTATTATATATTAAATAGTAAATACATATAAGTTTATAATAAAAATAAAAAATATAAATAGACATGCATTATAAATTATAGTTATTTTTTATTTATTTAATTTTTCACATAAAGTCTTGTTACTCAAACTCAATATACGTTGATTTCCAACAATAACACTATTTTTGTGTTTATTTTTATGATATATTTATGATAAACCTAATAGAAACAGTGGAGTAAAAGAAAATATTTATTTTAAAAACAAATTGATTCTGTATAAATAATTATATTAACATATTATATAAATATTAATATTTATAAATATAGTTATTAATGAAAGATATATTTGAAATTATTTATAATATTTAAGGTTCGTTTTTTCAGATTTTTAATATTTAAAAATATAGTTATATATCAATATATATATATATATATATTAATTATAAATTATTAATTTTTTAAGCTAAATAAAGACGTTATAAGATTCTTTTTATTAAAGTGAATTTTAAAATTTTAAATTATTTATCTTTCTTTTGGACATATGCTTATAGTTATAATAATGGTAATCTTTTATTATCTAAGCATTATAATTTAAAATTAACTTTAAAAATAAAAATCAAATGATAAAAAGATAACAAATAAGGAAGAGATAAATATTATCTATACTTTTTTAAGAGGATGAAAATATGAAAATGAAAAACTTCACGTAGTAAGAACTCTTCCACGTCTAATAAACGGTCTAATTCTCTAATAAACTGTTTGGTTTCACTTTTTTGACAAACTACTCCATCTTTAAAATTTAAAATTGATAATTATTACATTATATTAATTTTAAAAATAAAAAAAGAAAACAGTTCTCAATTAATTATAAGGATAATTAATTATTTAATAAATACTTAAAAAATAAGAAATGACTGAAATATCCAAAAATAAAATAATAAAATAAAATATTAATAAGAATAAAATAAGAACAATTTTATGTACATAAAAAACAGTTATAATTGAAAATTCCTTTATATATAGGTATAGATTATTGATAAATAGTTTTAAAATTAATATCTAATTAGTTACTAAGGTTTTAGCTATCAACTTTAGAATCTAAATAATTAGTAGGTAAAACTTTGGTAGCTAATTAGAAACTACTTTAGATACTAATAATTTTTTTAATCTCTAAAATATTATTTAGTTTAGTTAATATAATAATTATTTTTTTTCTTTACATTTTTTTTCTTTAAAATTAGTTTTTATTTAGTAATTTTCTAGTAGTGTATTCTGTGTTGTTGTTAATTATTAATTGTTAAAATTGTGTTCAGATTTCCATGTTCTAAAATGAAGGAAACACTATCTATTTTTTAAAAAAAATTAAAAATCTTCAAAATTATAGGAAATAAATATTTTAGTTCATAGAAAAATAGTCTTAGAGTAGAAATGATACAATTAAAATGACACCTGAATATTTTATTATTAAAATGAAAAAGCTATATAAATAGAAAATTAGTTATTCAGGTTTCATTTTAAAAGAACCACCATCTCTCTAGAAGTTTCATTTTCCTTTCCTCTCCCTTCTCTCTAAGATTCTGACTTTCTCGCTCATCTGTTTAATGATCGGAGTTCACCATTGAACTCCTGGCAATGAACTCTACGAGATTGCCCGATCAAAATCTTAGATAGAGTTAGGTTATCCTTAAGCTTTTGGTGGGTTGGAGCTCTTAGTGAGCATCTGCTCAAGTCCAAGTAAGGGAAGCTAGTTTTATTTTAAAAATAAAACCCTAGGTTAGAAGATCTGGATGTGAAGTAACATGGTCACAAATTCCAATATTTGCTTGCAGGATTGTCTCTTTTGAAAATTAAAGTAATATATTGACTGAAATGGTTGATTTTGAATCTTTTATATTGATTTTAAGGTGAATAATTTGTTGAAAGTGTTTGTGATTGAGAAGTGAAAGTGTTTGAATGATGATATAAATGAGTTGAACTGTTTTTGAATATTTTGTTGAATTACTTAAATGAGATGTTTGATGAGAAGTGGTTGATTGATTTTAGATGATGATTGATTTAGAAAGCATATATTTGGAACTTAGTTATGTGTTTAAGTGAATTCTTAAATATAATTGAATTCTTTAGAAAATTTTAAATATTTATATGATTAGTTAATGAATTGTCGTGTGATTTGAAAATTCCAAACTTTGGTATGATTAGATTGTGTGATTTGGATATTATGAGTCAGAATATGAATTTTAATCAAGACATAGTATTTTCAGGAAATAAAATATTGTGTTAAGATTGTTTAGGATGTACATTGACTAGGGATTCGTCTAGAAGGAGATATCCTAACTCTCCTGAGATAATAGAATCATATAAATGAAGTTATTCAAGTGGTGATAGTCGAAGGAAGTTCATATGAATGGGTAAGTTGTTTGAAAGATAACTAACTTGACCAATTATATGAATTAACTTTGTCAAACTAGGAGAGAGATGATATTGAGATTATTTATGCGCATAGCTGTGTGGATTTCACAGTGAGATAGTATGACATGTGCAAATCTCTGAATCTAGGTCAACGCACGAGTCTTCTGGAAGTAGAGTCAAGTGTTTATGTGTTGTGAGTCAGTAGAATGCTGACATGAGAATATTGAGATTGTAGATAGACACTTGATGGTTATGTGAAATGCATGAGAAATGATGGATTTATGTGGATGTTTAGAGTTATATTTATGTTATAAGTTTTAAAAAATACCTAGCTTACCCTTTGTTTTGTTTTGTGGTTGTTTTTCTTTGATATGTGATGATCGTATAACGGGAGCAGATTAGATTGCAGGTAATAGAGCTCCTCAGTAAGCAGATGAAAAATGAGATAGATTTAGTTTTAATGTTTTGTTTTGTTTATTTTAAAATTTTTGTGTATATATTAAAATCACTATGAAGAGGGATATCTTTTTTAAGATATAATTATGAGATAGTTGTAAGTTCATATGTAAATTCAAATTTTTTTCTTGCTTTCTATTTTATCAAATATGGATAAAACTAGGGATGTTACACATATGAGTAAATCTTTTAAACTTTTCAAACTTTAATAATACTTAAGTTTATACTAATTATTGTAAAAATATTATAGGACTAAATTATATACTAAATTATAGAAACTAAAATTTGAGGAATAATGTTGCATATATATAATTAACATACTAAATTCTCTAAATACAAAGTAACTCCTAAGTTATCTTAGTCTCTAACACTAAATTATTTTTGTCCCATCACTTAATTATAAGGACTAAAAAAATAATTGATTTTTTTTTTCATTACCGAATTTATTCAACTTAATTAGATTTTAAAGTAACTTTTAAAAATTGAGAAAAAGAAAATTATTAATTTTATAATATTATTGGTCCTTAGAACTAAATTATCTCAGTCCATCTGATCATCATTATGAAGATGATTCTTTAGCTTAGTGTTTCTACATATTGTCACTATTGAACATATTGTCAAAATTGTTTGAATCTACATATCTATACCATTCTAGATATCATTATTTAAATAATATTTTTATAATTTGAAAATTAAGTTATTCATATTTTTTACCACAAACAATATTGAAACAAAAGTATAAAAAACGAAACATGAATAAAAAATTCAAAAATAAAAGAATTTATTTCCGGATGAAATTGAGGCTTCTTATATTCCACACTTAGAATCAATCTTTTCAAATGATTTTTTTCTCTCGAGATTAAATGTGTTATTAAATATTTAAAAAGATTCAATTTACAAATTAAGAAATTGTGAGAAATGAAACTTAAAAATCACTGGTAAAATATACTTTATTTATCTAAATTATCTCAAATTCATTTTTTTCAAAACAAATAGTCATCCAACTTACTTCTGGTAACTAGATATTTTTATAAGTAAAATATTAGAAGTTGAATAAAAATGTAATAAAATAATATTATACACTAAAAAAATTATTAAATAAAAAATTATTTTAGAGATTAAAATAATTGATTACTATTTGACTAAATTAGATACCATTTTATAAACTAAAAAAATTATTGGCATCTAAAGTAATGTTTATTATTAATAAAAATGTATAAAATAATTTATAAATTGGTATTTAACTATTAACTACCAAAGTTTTAAATACTTACTACTTTATATTCAAAATTAGTCTTCTAGAGATATTAACTTGGTAACTAATTTAGATATTAACTTTGGAAACTATTTTATAAATTTTTACTAATAATAGAAATCAATTTAGATACAAATGATTTTTTAGTTTCTAAAATAATATCTAATTTAGTTAATATAATGACTAATTATTTTTTATCTCTAAATTTAGTTATTATTTAATCAATATAAAGATTAATTATTTTTTATCTTTAAATTTAATTGCTATTTAATCAATATAGTAATTAATTTTTTTTTCTATATTTATTTCTTAGTTAATGTACATAGAACCGCGAGGTTGCATTAGGTTGGGTGAATATTCTTTTGGGAACATAATATTAAAGAGGCATGTATGAACAGAGTGTGAAGAAAAAATCATAATGACAGCGGAAGGAAATTGCATGCTAATTTCATTTTGTTGTAATGGCAGGTCAAGCAAGAAGTTTAAATTTAGATTAAAAGAATGGCATGGGATGGTTAGCACGGGTGATTCAGTAATGTATAACTTTCTTTTCTAATGCTAACAGCCAATAAAAAACCACAGATTAATATGTTTTATGGTTTAAGTCAAATTTTGCATACATAAATTAGAATGGCTGGTTTTTTCTCGGGAGACTATTATTTTTTCTGCTCCTTATTTTTCGAACTTTGGGCGGGTAGGTACACCATTCTATAAACGGTAGGTACACCACTCTATAAAGCTTCAGTTCAATCCTCTCATCCAACTCTCAAAGTTCAATCCTCCCCTCCAACTCACACCATAATATGGGAGCGCAAACGCTCATAACCCATAAACCTTACGCCGGCTACGCTGCCTTCATAGCCGTCTGCGTTAACTTACTTGCTGTGAAGCCCTACCCCATCACTGACCTCCAGATCGTCTTCTTCCTCACATCCATGCTTTTCCACGCTCTTGCTCTTTCCGTTCCTCAACCCTCAATAACAGCTATAATTACTCTCCACGCTTCTGGTATTCTTGCTTCTGAAACCCTCATCTGCGTTATCCTACCTCCTCACTCCTGGCTTTCCTCCTATTATATCATAAACGCCTTCTTTTTCCTCTTCGCATGCTTCTTCTTCAAGGATTATATCATTCATCTTCTCCGACAGTATCAACAAGATACAACTTCACAACCTCATCACACCACAGACTTGGAAGCCCAACACCAAGAACCTGAAGAAATACAATGAGCATGTGGAACTCAAAACTTAGTACTCTATACCAGTTTTATTATGTTTTCTAATGTCCTTCTGTTGTTCACTCGCTCATCTCAACCAACTGCAAAATTAATAATTAACCTATATATATACCATCTCCCTTCTAACATTTCCTTTGTTTTATTATCTCATGCACTTCTTTATTTCATTATTGTGTTCTATTCTCACTTTCAATCCACAATAGTTAGGTTTTACTTTTAACACACTATTAATGGAGTTTGTGTAACCCAATCATCTTTTCTCCTTTTTCCTTTTCCTCCAATTAAGCAAAAAAAAAAAGAGACAGAGAGATCTGAGCCGATAATTAATTTAATTTAAACATTTGATTGATAAATTTAACGGCGAGGATCAGTTATCACTTACCTCTTAGAACCTCAGCCGAAAGGTGGTCCCCACTCACCTGAATCTCTGCAGTAACGAATTTACATGTTACATGCGATTTCCCAAAAAAAGTCATTAGAAAAAAGTCAACAACTCTCTCTGGCTAGGATCCAATATGGATCTTCCTCTTTCTTCCCTTAGTTAACCTCAGCCGCTATCAAGTTTCCGATGAGATCCCCGGTGAACTCTTTGACCAGAGGTGGCTTTCTTGGTAAAAAAACTGTGAACACTTTTTATCGAGTTCTTTTTTTTCTTTTCAAATCAATGTAAAGTACTGTTAGGGTTCGTTATTGGTCACATAGGTTGTTTTTGGTTAGTTATATTTTTCAATTCAATTGATACAGTGAACCATTTGTTTCACAGTCCCTCTCTTTTTGTTCTTACCTTCTATCAAATTGTTCTTTCGTGGAAGATGTGATTAGGGAAACTTGATCTGTGAAACTCTCGAGCTACACATATAATTCGTCAACGATATCTTCAATAGGCGGATCGGGTTCTTACAGATCTGGTGTATGTGTCTTCTCCTACAACACCACCATCTGTGTCGTTCATAGATCTAATGAACATGGAAACAGTGACCATGGTTGTGGGGCCAACGAACGAGGTCAAACACATCTGGAAGTGTATGGAACACGATCCGTTTGCAAAGCAGAACTACTTCCTCTATAGAACATAAACGATTAATTTTGTTGGTTTAATTGAGAAGGAAAGAAGCAAAATCTCATACAATGAAGAAATTTTTTATTTTTTTTTACAAAATATAAAAACAGAAAATGTATTATTAATTACATAATCAATTATGTTTTTATATTTATATTTGTAACCTAATTGGTTATATGGTGAAGATTTTAAAAAGAATTTATTTAAATATTAAAAATAATTTATTATAATAAACATTGGATTCAGTTGAGTTTTGTCTGGGCATAATTATTGGCCAATAACATATACATATATTCATGTGCCTGACACTGTGAGGGAAGTGTCCTACCCTAGGAACATGGACAGAATAATTCCAAAAATTTGTATATATATATATATATATATATATATATATATATATATATATATATATATTTTAATTTTAGGTGTCTGTCAGAGCACATATTTTTTTTTTTAAATCAGAAATTAGGAATGTTTGCGTTAGGTTTGATTTATGTTTTAACAAATAACATATATAATATAATGCTTTTTAGTTACATATTTCAAAATTTTATTACATAAGAAAATTTTTGGAATGATAAAAAAAAAAAAAGACAAAATTGCAAGAGAAAGTGGTTAAAAAAGTATGGAGTGAAAAAGGATAAATCATTTGTACATTTCAACAATGGGAACAAATCACAATCACAAAACAAGGCAACAACAAACCCAATATATTTCAACAATGGGAACAAATCACAATCATAAAACAAGACAACAACAAACGCAATATATTTCAAAGTGGAAGAAACACCTAAAGAATCAAGGAAGTTATGGCCTAAGTTTGTTGGACCCTATCAAATCTTGAGAAAGGTAAGTCCAGTGACTTATGAGATTGATCTACCTCCTCAGTTAGAAAACCTACATATTGTCTTTCATATGTCTTAGTTAAGAAAATACATCTCAAACCTTAGTCACGTATTAGATAACTTGTATTTTGAACCAAAACCCGTTAGGATTGAAGATCATCATAATAAACAACTCAGAGGCAAGATCATCAATATGGTGAAGATGGTGTGTCATGATAGATCTGATGATTCAACCTAGGAATTTGAAAAAAAAAACATGAGAGAAACCTATCTCTATCTCATTTTTGTTAAGTCAATTTTCGGGGATGAAAATTTTTCTTGTTAGGGAGAATGTAAGGATTTAGAAAATAACCTTAAGTAGAAGTGATATATTATAAATGACACCTAAATATTTTATTATTAAAATAAAAAAATATAAATAGAAAAATCAGTTATTGAGGTTTCATTTTAAAAGAACCACCATCTTTCTAAAACTTCTCTTTTCCTTTTCTCTCCTTTCTCTCTAAGATTCTGAACTCTTTGCTCATCAGTTTGACGACCGGAGTCCGTCACTAGACTCCTAGCAGTGAAGACTACAAGACTGCCTGATCATAATCTCTGATAGAGTAAGTTCATTTTTGCTCTTCTCCTTGAGTCAAATTTTGAACTTGTTAGGTTTGTCTCAATCTAGGTTTTTCATGTGACTCTTTTAGTTTTAGGATTAGTTTCTGTTAGCTCAAATTCCTAGTGATATAGTTAGATTTTTTATCAGGATTTTGTGGTGCATGTTAAGCTACCCTTGAGCTTTTGGTAGGTTTGGAGCTCTTAGTGAGTATCTGCTCAAGTTCAGATAAGGAAAGTTAGTTTTAATTTCAAATAGAACCATAGGTTAGAAGATCCATATGTACGGGTGACCTGGTCACCAGTTCCAAATTTTGTTGGTAGGAATAATTATTTATGGGTAGTGCAGGTTATTGTTTGAAATATAATGTGAATATGTTAATTTTGATATGGATGATTTATGGTAGATATTTTTGTTTAAATCTCAAAATTTGATTGATTTGTATAATTGATATACTGTACGTTATTATTGAAGTGAACGAGTTATTAGGGTGTATTGATTTGTGAGTATCTTGTGAATGAGGCAATCTTGACTCTACTGATATAATGAAATCATATAGATGAAGTTATTCAGTTGGTGAGAGTCGAAGGAGGTTCATTTGATTGAGTCTGAGGTTTGAAAATTTTGATTATAGCATATCATATGGATTTACCTTGTCATATGAGATTATGAGATATTGAGATGATTATCCGCATAGTTGTGTGGATTGTTGGGTTGGGTTCACTTCCTATGTGGAGGCCCAATCTAATTTTTTAATCACCTTTAGGGTTTTTCCTGAGAGACAAAGTGACAGCCGTCAGCAGAGACAGAGAGAGAAAAAGAGAGAGAAAAGAAAAATATAGAAAAGTTTCGCCCAGAAACTTCCGGCCGCCGCCGACACTTTGTTCACCGTTGGATCGGGCTGAAATTTTGTAAGAAGGTTCATAATTTGTGTTAATTCAATCTGACCGTTCGGATCTTACAGAAGTGGTTTGAGCAGAGAGAAATTCATCTCACATTGCAGCAGCGTTTTCAGCGTTTCTCTTGAGAACGAGTTTCTTCGGATTGCTGCTGCTGTTTCGTCCACCATTGGATCGGGCTGAAATTTTGTAAGCAAGTTCATACCTTGTGGTGCTTCAATTGGACCGTTCGGATTGTTCAAAAGTCAACGGAACAGTGAGATATAGGCCGCGTACGGTAGCTGCAGTTTTGGGAATTTTTCAGGTTTCTTGTTTTTTGTTTCATCTCTGTTGTATTTCTACTTGGCTGGTTATTGAGCACAATTTGTGCTGTTTTGAGACTCTCTTGTAACCATAATATTGATCATAGTGGATTTTGATTGACTGGCTTGTGCCCGTGGTTTTTACTTCTCACATTGAGAAGGTTTTCCACGTTAAAAATTTCTGTGTCTTCCTGAAGTGTGTTTTTGTTGCTGCCATTATTTGTTATTGCTCCTCACAGATTCTTGCTAGTTGGGGAAATTATTATCCGCTGCTTATTGCTCTTGTTGAGATATTATTTTTATTGTGTTGAATTTCCCATCAGAGTGGTATCAGAGCTCCTTGGTTGGGGCTATTTGACTACTTGAATGATGGAGGCAAATACAAATAAGATGATCTGTTTGAACGGCACTAACTATCACTTATGGAAGGGAAAAATGAAGGATCTATTATTTGTGAAGAAATTGCATCTTCCTGTGTTTGCTACTGAAAAGCCAGAAGACAAGACTGGTGAGGAATGGAAGTTTGAGCATCAGCAGGTTTGCGGTTTTATTCGTCAGTTTGTTGAAGACAATGTTTATAATCACATTGCTAATGAGGAACATGTAAAATCCTTGTGGAAGAAGATTGAGACTTTGTATGTTTCTAGTACAGGAAACAATAAATTATATTTGTGGAATTGCTTGATAAATTTGAAGTACAAGGAGGAGATTTCTATTTCATATCACTTAAATAATTTTCAGGGGCTCCGAGATCAATTGTCACAAATGGGCATCAAATTTGATGATGAAGTGTTGGGATTATGGCTACTGAATACTCTACCAGATTCTTGGGAAACATTTCGGGTTTCAATTACAAACTCATCTCCTGATGGTGTTGTCTCCTTGGAAAATGTCAAGAGTGGTGTACTTAATGAGGAGATGAGAAGGAAGGCTCATGGTACTTCATCTCATTCCGAGGTACTTGTCACTGAAAATAGAGGGAGAAGTCAGAAAAGGGAACCGAAAGGGAGTAGAGAGAACAACAGAAGTAAGTCCAAGTCTAGATACAAAAATGTGGAGTGTCATTATTGTCACAAAACAGGGCACATTAAGAGAAACTGTTTTCTTTGGAAAAAGGAGAACAAAGATAAGAAAGGGAAGCAGAAGGAGAAACATCATGACAATGATGATCGTGTTACTACTGCTACTTGTGATGGTGATCTTATTATTCTCCGTGACCATGATTCAGTTAATCTTGTATCAGATGAGAGCATGTGGATAATTTACAGTGGTGCTACATTGCATGTTACACCAAGGAAGGAGTTCTTCACATCTTACACTTCTGGTGATTTTGGAGTGTTGAAGATGGGTAATGATGGTGTGTCTAAGGTAGTTGGTATTGGTGATGTTTGCTTGCAAACCAATATAGGAATGCAGTTGTTGCTTAGAGGAGTCAAACATGCTCCAGATATCCGCTTTAATTTGATCTCTGTGCAGATGCTTGATGATAGTGGTTATGAAAATCACTTTGGTTCAGGAAAGTGGAAACTCTCCAGAGGTAATCTAATTGTGGCCAAAGGAGAGAGAATTAGTAAACTGTATTGGACAAAAGCATTGGTTGCTAAAGACAGTGTGAACGCCATGGATATGGATGCTTCTTTGTGGCACTGAAGGCTTAGTCATATCAGTGAGAAGGGGCTGAATTGTTTAGCTAAAAAGGATGTGCTTCCGGGATTGAAGAGTGCAGAGTTGGAGAAATGTTCTCATTGCATGGCTGGTAAGCAGACCAGAGTATCCTTCAAGAAGCATCCTCCCTCAAAGAAGTCAAAGTTGCTTGAATTGGTGCATTCTGATGTTTGTGGCCCATTGAAGGTAAAGTCATTTACTGGTGCACTTTATTTTGTTACCTTTAGTGATGATTGTTCCAGGAAGCTTTGGGTTTATGTTTTGAAAACAAAGGACCAAGTTCTAGAAAAATTCAAAGAATTTCATGTTTTGGTTGAGAGACAGTCAGGCAAGAAGCTTAAATGCATTCGTACTGACAATGGTGGTGAGTATTGTGGACCGTTCGATGTTTATTGTAAGCAACACGGTATCATACATGAAAAGACTCCTTCTAAAACTCCTCGGCTGAATGGTTTAGCAGAAAGAATGAACAGGACATTGATAGAAAGAGTTAGCTGTATGCTTTCTAAAGCAAAGTTGCCTAAGCATTTTTGGGGTGAGGCATTGTACACTGCAGTGTATGTTATTAATTTGAGTCCTGCAGTTGCTTTGAATGGTGAGGTGCCAGACAAGATTTGGTTTGGCAAGAATGTCAAGTATGATCATTTGCGAGTCTTCGGTTGTAAAGCATATGTGCATGTTCCAAAGGATGAGAGATCCAAGTTGGATGCGAAGACAAGGCAGTGCATCTTTATTGGTTATGGTCAAGATGAATTTGGCTACAAGTTCTTTGATCCTGTTGAGAGGAAGTCAATTAGAAGCCGTGATGTGAAGTTCATGGAAGATCAAACCATTGAAGATATTGACAAGATAGAGAAGACAACATCTGAGATAGATAATAGATTGCCTAATGTTGATCCAGTTTGAATGCCTCTACGTGATCTGGATACTATTGAGAATAATGTTCAGAATGATGAGCAACATGATGATGTTGATGATCAGCAACTTCGAGAGGATTTTGATGTTCCTATTGATGACGTTGACGAGGAACATGGGATGTCACAAGATGAAGATCCTGGTGATGCTTCTAAACCACCTCAAGTTCAAATTCGGAGGTCTAATAGGCAGAGGGAACCATATACCAGGTATCCTTCTAATGACTATGTTACCTTGACAGATGAAGGAGAACCTGAGTATTATCTTGAGGCCATAGAGAGTGAAGAAAAGAAAAAGTGGTTGGATGCAATGCAAGATGAAATGAAGTCTTTATATGATAATCACACTTTTGACTTGGTGAAATTGCCAAAAGGCAAGAAGGCTCTAGAAAACAGGTGGGTTTACAGGGTAAAGCAAGAAAGCAATTCTACATCTCCAAGATATAAAACCAGATTGGTGGTGAAAGGTTTTAGACAGAGAAAAGGCATTGATTTCAATGAGATTTTTTCTCCTGTGGTGAAAATGTCATCCATTAGAATTGTGTTGAGTTTGGCTGCTACTCTTGATTTAGAGGTAGAGCAAATGGATGTTAAAACTGCTTTCCTTCATGGTGATTTGGAAGAAGAGATTTACATGAAGCAACCTGATGGTTTTCTTGTTGAAGGCAAGGAAGATCATGTGTGTAGGCTGAGAAAAAGTCTATATGGCTTGAAGCAGGCTCCACGTCAATGGTACAAGAAGTTTGAGTCTGTTATGTGTGAGCATGGCTACAAGAAGACTACTTCTGATCATTGTATCTTTGTTAAAAGGTTTGCTAATAATGATTTCATTATCCTGTTGTTGTATGTTCACGACATGCTTATTGTTGGGAAAGATATTTCCATGATCAACAGGTTGAAGAAGCAATTGAGTGAGTCATTTGCTATGAAAGACATGGGAGCTGCTAAGCAAATTCTTGGTATAAGAATCATGCGTGATAGGCAAGAGAAGAAGCTTTGGTTTTCACAGGAGCACTATGTTAAAAGAGTGCTACAGAGGTTCCAGATGGAAAATGCTAAGGCAGTAAGCACTCCTCTTGCTACTCATTTTAAATTAAGTGCAAAACAAAGTCCTTCTAATGAAACTGAAAAATCAGATATGCAACGGGTTCCTTATGCATCTGCTGTGGGTAGTTTGATGTATGCAATGGTGTGTACAAGACCTGATATTGCACATGCTGTTGGTACTGTTAGTAGATTTTTGTCTAATCCAGGTAGAAAGCATTGGAATGCTGTGAAATGGATTTTAAGGTATCTTCATGGTACTACTTGTTTGAAGCTTTGTTTTGGAGGTGATAAGCCTACCCTTGTGGGCTATACTGATTCTGATATAGGTGGAGACACAGATATTAGAAGGTCTACCTCAGGCTACGTGATTAAATTTGCAGGGGGAGTTGTGGCATGGCAATCTAGATTGCAGAAGTGTGTTGCATTGTCCACTACTGAGGCAGAGTTCATTGCCATTACAGAAGCATGCAAGGAGTTGCTTTGGGTGAAGAAACTCTTGCAAGAGCTTAGTTTTGTTCAAGACAAGTACTTGCTATTTTGTGATAGTCAAAGTGCCATTCATCGCGGTAAGAATTCAACTTTTCATTCTAGGTCCAAGCATATTGAGCACAATTTGTGCTGTTTTGAGACTCTCTTGTAACCATAATATTGATCATAGTGGAGTTTGATTGACTGGCTTGTGCCCGTGGTTTTTACTTCTCACATTGAGAAGGTTTTCCACGTTAAAAATTTCTGTGTCTTCCTGAAGTGTGTTTTTGTTGCTGCCATTATTTGTTATTTCTCCTCACAGATTCTTGCTAGTTAGGGAAATTATTATCCACTGCTTATTGATCTTGTTGAGATATTATTTTTATTGTGTTGAATTTCCCATCATGGATTTCACAACGAGTAGTATGATAGGTGCATGACTCTAGATTCTAATTTCAATGCATGAATCTTCCGAAAGAAGAACCAAGTGTCTTAGTATGTGAGTTAGTAGAAATTTGACTTGAGTAATGTGGATAATTAGTGTTGATAGACACTTGATTATTTTGTGCAAATTATGAGAATTTGATGGATTGTACTTATTATTAAAAGTTAAAATTATATTAGAATTCTTAAAAATAGCTTGCTTACCCTATGCTTTATTTTGTGTTTGTTTTCTTTAATCTATGATGATCGTGTTGGTTTACACGAGAGTAGATGAGGTTGCCGGTGATAGAGCTATTCAGTAAGTAGTCTGAGGATGAGATGTTTTTATTTTAAATATTTTGTGTCTAAACATTTCTATATATTAATATATTAAAATCCCTATAAAGAGTGATATATTTTGAGATACAATATGACATAAGTGTATATGTTTATATGTTGATTAAATATTATATATATTTTTATTTTATTAAATATGGATAAAAATAAGGATGTTACAATTATTACTTATGAATATTAGTTATGATCAATATTTATAATTATTCATATTATAGTAATATTATACATATAATTCATATTATTAAAATTATTAAGATTATTTATATTGTTAATGCAATTAATGTTATTAATATTTGTAATATTATTAATATTATAAAAATAATATAAATTAAAAAGGTAATATTATTAATAAAAATGTTTATATTAATAATAATATTGAATTTATCTATGTATATATATTTGTGAGTAAAATTTGTAAATAATGTTGAATTTTTATATGAATTCAGATTCGTGAATCATTATATTTTATAAGTAATACTAAATTTATCTACCAATTTAGATATGTGCATGCGTTAATAAATCTGATTTGTTCTGTAGTGTTCATATCTTGTATCTTTTGAATAGTGAAACATCCATTTCTTTATAGTGAATGCTTTGTCTAGACTTCTAGTGCCCTTCTTCCAATCTTCTAGTTGAGTTGTTGGCTTCCCCTCCCTCCAATAACATAAACTATAAGTCTGGTTCCTTACTCTCACTTGTGTGGCGCCATAGTCTCCTTGCAGTGGTCTTGCCACCAACTTCGCTCCCATCCATGGTTCCCTACAACGTCCCCTCCTTTCATCATTGTCATTGTTACTTTGCCAGTAATGATTCACACCATAATATAATCGTTTTTGTAATATGACGACAATTTTAATTTTTACCATCAATGCATGTACACAACATATGATAACGATTTAAAAATAATGTTTTTTTTCCCTATTACATAATGATGGTAAAAAAAATAATGATCATCTTTATTATCAGTAATTAGTACAGTTCAAACCATCAATAAAAAAATATATTTTTCTAATACTAGTTATATTGACAAGGATTTCAAAACTAGGTGGAAGAATCTAAATAATCATTGTTAAAAGACTCTTCTACAATAATAACATTACAAATTCATTTACCTTTTAATATAGTATTGTTTAAAATTAAAAAATTCAAATTATCTAATTCAAAATTAAATAAATTTTAAAACTTTTAATTTAGATATATAAATACATACAATTTTATGTAAGTACTTTTATGTTGACTTTAATACCGTGGCTATTTTTTAATATGACTTGTATGTTTTAGATATTTTAATTAATGTTTTAAATAATTTCTTAAATGACCAAAATTAATTTTAGAATTTAATTGGCTTCCATATAGTTTATTTTTATAATTTTTTTATGAATAGGTATAGTATCATTTTTGTTAGCACATGTGTTTTGATCTAGTTCCCATATTTTTGTATTTTTTTTTCTTAATAATTCCTTTTTCATGTAATGACAGATGATTGTTACTGTTTGAGAAGTCAGTCTAAGGTTGCATAGTGATACATAACATCAAAACTTTTATTTAAAAAAATCTAAAATTTTTTAAAAGAAAACATAGATGTATTTGAGATCTCAACTTTGATCGAATTAAATTTAAATATAAATTAATAAGTTGATAACTAAAAATAAATCATGAAATATATAAAATAATTTTTAATTTTGTAATAGTAAATAAAAATCCAAGTTCAAAATAAAGTATGACAAAAATATATATACAAAATTATCTCTAACTTTCCACCATTAAAAAAAAGTACATTTATGTATATCTGAGAGTTATTTCTCATACACTAATTACAAATAACATTTACGTTCATAACTATTCATTTATTCTTTAAAATATAACTATCCATCAAACAATTAGTCTTCCAAACAACTACTCATATATATTCTATAGTTTATATTTCAATTCTGTTTAAAATCATTGATACTTATTTTAATTTAGCTCATTTTTAATGATATTTTTTTCATCTAACAGAATTCATTAAAACCTTTTAAAAAAATTCTTAAATCATTAATCAATTTCTTCGATAAATTGGTGAGCCTTGATTATTAATCTTTATTTTAATATTTGTTTTTAAATTATTGTTTTTAAAAAAAATAAAAAATTTAAATAAAATGTATTTTTAATTTGTTTTAGATAATTAAAAATAATCATATTTAAAATATAGTACCTCCAATAGTAATGACGTTTAATTTCTATACTTAATTTTTGTTTATAGTGAAAGTAAATTATTATAACTATCATTTATCTCCACTAAATTTGTGAAAGTAGATGATTTATTGGACCAATAACACAATATATTATAATGATTAAACACAATTGTTTTTATTATTTCACATACATTTTGTATATTTTATATTTTTACTATAATTTTATTTTACTTATATAAGTTAGATATTATTAAAAATCTATTAATATTACACTAATGATGTCATACGTTAGTGCATATTTGTTTATATTTGTAAAAGCTTAATTTTTATTGAATTATGATAATTTTTCAATTGTGAAAATTAAGATTTATCTTAAACTGTTATCTAATAACTGATTAAATGCAACAGGTGCCCATTATAATATATTCTATATAATTTAATAAATAAGTATATAAAGTATAAAATATTTATATTTAAATGTTGTTTATATAAACTGAAGTACTTATAATTTAATGGAATGTTGGAAATTTTATTTTGGCAA
Source organism: Phaseolus lunatus (assembly GCA_013389735.1). NCBI lineage: Eukaryota > Viridiplantae > Streptophyta > Magnoliopsida > Fabales > Fabaceae > Phaseolus > Phaseolus lunatus. Next base: position 22,530,215 of record CM023862.1, on the reverse strand, counting down.
CTTCTTCCTGCACCCCTACATTCTTCTTCCTGCACCCCTACATTCTTTAAAAATACCAAAATTGCCCTTCACACAGCTTTTGGTTGTTTCTGGATTAATGGTTCCGTTAGCAAAACAATATTTTCGGAATAAAAAATCTGGGAAACAAAAAACATTCCGGATTAGCTTTTCTGGAACACTTTCCGGATTAATAAATCCGGAATACATTAAAACACATTCCAGAAATGATGTTCCGGAAATATTCCGGAAAGAGCAATCCGGAAGTCATTTTTTAAAGAGGGCAAAACCGTCTTTTCAGATAATGTAGGGGTGCAGGAAGAAGAATGTAGAGGTGCAGGAAGAAGTTGCCTTTTATTTTTGGGTTAATTAGTCTTAGTTGCCAAACAAAGCCTAGTCCAGTCCATTGATGTGTTCCTTTGAAGCATCAGGTGTTTCTTCATGCACCCCTCATTCTTCTTCCTGCACCCTATTGCTTTTTCAGAAATTGGGTTATGAGAATGAATTTCAAAATTGAAAACCCATAAGTAAAAAAACACATTGCAAAATGAAGTGCTCCAAGATGGAAAATTGTTTTTCAGAATGGAACTATCAAAAGAAGAAAAGTTTTTTCCAGAGTGAGAGCAGAAAAAAACCATCCATAACCATTTTCATCATTTCAGGTTTTTGACATGACTAATAAATTTTATATTACTTTGTTAAATAATGATTACATTTTTTGTCCATAAGATAGTATTTAAAGAACTTGAATGCATATAGTTTTAATTTTGTATTATACTATAATTTATATGTGTTTATATATGTAAAGAAGAATTGACAATAAAGTATGTTCAACATGTTATGTTAACAAACGCTCATGGCGACATGCTTCTTCTTCAAGGATCATATGATCATATCATTCATTTTCTACTACAGGAGCAAGAAGACACAACCTCATCATCAAATCACCGAGAACTTCAAGAATTACGATCACAACGTGGAACTGAAAACTTAATGCACTCTATCAAGCTTTAGTAAATAAAATATTTTTATTACCTTAAATCTTTACTAACATTTTTCAACATTAAAATGACTCTAGTTAAATAAGGACTAAAAATTATTTATTAATTTAAAGGGTTCCAGAGACTGTGCTAACTTTCTTTCATGTGTAATGTAGTTAAGTAGTTGCCCAGCCACCTTCATTACCTCAACGCTTAAATTTGGGTAATTGATGAATGCACTATTTGTATTAAATAAATCTTTATGAATTTTTTCAAATTAATTTAATAAATTAAATAATTAACAAACTAGTTATAAAATTTATTGTTCATATATTAACAACTTAAATAACTTTATATGATTATAAATATTTTTAAATAAAATTTTTAAATTATTATAAAAGTAACTCATCATTTCCTTTTGTCCCTCTTATCACTCCTAACCTTGAGGATGAGGTTTTCCAACTATCCACGAAAACTTCCTTACTTCAACAAACACCCTTATGTTGTATTTGCTTATATCAATTTATTGTACCGGAGACGAATGTGTGGGATGTATCGTGTTTGTTTTCACTGATTTGTGTTGATATATGAATATGAAAAGACACAATATTTCTAAAATACTTTTCTTTTATATATGCAGAGAATGTTAAGAAAAGACACGTAGTCATCTTAATGAAGTCTTCGATTTTGCCCTAAAACAAATAAAGCATGTAAAAGTCACTGTGTTGATCACTGGTTGATCTGAGCATGCACACAATTTCTCCTTCCACATTCACGCTTTCTCCTTGTTGTGCATCTCTTGAGTTTGGTGTGAGGTTTCAAAAGTTGTTTAAATTGTGTGTGATGTTTTGAGTGAGTGGTTGTTGGTGTGGTGAGTGTAAAAAGCAAACACGATGCATAAGAAATACACGTTGAAGGTAAGGTTGCTCTTTGGTGTGCATACAAAGTCCATAATTGATTATGTGTAGAATAACAAAGGTTACACAATCAATTATATGCCTAAAAAAATTTTTATCAGCAAAAAAGAATAATTGAATAAGAACCACTTCAGGGATGACCCAACCCTTATATAGAACACAAGAAACAAACATGTCACGCCCAATAATCCCAAACCCCAAAAAAAAAAAAAAAACTAACACCTAACATCGGAATCTAGAGCATAAGTAGAAGTTGTCAAACCAGAAAAGCCAAAATAAACTCCAAACAAAATGAAAACACTAGAGCTTAAAACGTAATATAGATGGCCTCAAAAACCAACTTCACACGGAAACAACAACCAAAGAACAATCTTACATCCAAACTGAAACCACCCTAACAATAACAACCCACCAACCAATAAATAACAAACAATCTAAATCAAGTACAAACATATCAGGAGGTCAAGACACCAATATGAGCTAGAGAAGCTGAGGGAACTTTAGAAGTGACCCAAGACTAAGTCTTCAGTTGGATCAAAAAAAAATTTCAGAGTGATCCACCACTCTACCTTTAAAAATGACCTTATTCCTATAACACCAAATCTCTCTTACCACCGCAATCCACACACTTCCCAAAACTTAATTAACAGATTCAGATGCACTACCACTAGTACATAAAAGGTCATTTACGTCAGATAAAAAGGCTATATAAAGACGTTTTTCAAACCGTCATTATTACCGGTGTCGTTATAAAACCACAATAATGACACGTGTTAAAAATTGTTGTTATTAAGCCAAATAAACAATTAAAATTAAAAAAACTCTTATAACGACAATTCTAGTGGGGAACCATCGTTATAATTGCTTTTTAATGACGATTCCTAGCTAGAACCGTCATTATAAATTTTTTTTAAATATTTTTATTATTATATATATATAGTCTAATCCTGCATTATCAAATTTCTAGAACAATAATACATGTAATATCATAATTTAAATATGAAAGTCTACAAAAAATTCTATAAATATATGAAAAAGTTTTATGTCATTTTAAAGTGTTATACATGATTACCTTAAGGTGCATCCAAGTAAGTTTCTTTACATATGCAGTTGCACTTCTCCTTCCACTCAACATGCTATATCAAGAATAAGCACTAAAATAATAAGATTTTATGTTAAAACACACACATAACATTATGTAACACAATGTATGAGTAATAAATTTGTGAATGTAATATAATCATAATGCTTTGATAAATCTCTAAATTATACAAGAAAACATCATGCAAAATTTCAAAATTTTCTGATAAGTGTAAGTATGAGAACTAAAACCTCAAAATACCTAAATAATACTAAAAAATAAAAAAAAAATGATAGTAAATGGTGGATTTTTGGAATTTTGGTGGTGTGATTGTGAAGAGTTTTAAACTCTTCGTCTCCCTTGTCCTCGACTCATGATTGTTTGTTCCTATTGTCATTTGCAACTAACAACATTTTGTTCATCCAGTTTACCGTCTCTAAAGTATTTATAAGGCTTATGAGGTCCAATCCACCAAGTACATAATGAAAATTACTAGTATGCTTACATTGAACTGGATTTTATTGAAAGATCCTCATATCAGATGTAAAGAATCTGAAAGACCAGCATCTAGATGCATTCATAACAAAATGGAAGAGTCAAATCAGAACAAACCAAAAAAATGCTTTTAGTGTAGAAATGAAGGGCACAATAATAACAATTGTATGTATAAAAAATAATATGTCGTCATTTGTAAATAAACTTTTGTATTATAATAAAGAACTTTCGGTTTCTTCTATTCTTTAGCATACTTACATGTCATTAAACTCATTCATGTCATTATCAAATGTAGGTGATATCGTAATCTCCAAATAATTATAATTAATGCATTATTACACATATAAAATTTTTAATTCTTTTTACTTATACATATAATTATTGTGCGCTATATGTGAATTACAAACCTTGAACCCTTAACCTCAACCCTAACCCTAAACATTACATGTTTACCGTAGAGCTTAACATCAACCCTAACCCTAAAACTGAATCCCTATGGTTCATTAACCTTAAAACCCTCACGTCTAAACCCCAACCACCACACTATTGCTGGTTAAACCCTTAGATTTTTTTGTTAACACTCCTCATTAAATCCTACCACTTCTATTTTCAGGTTTTATTCTCTTTTTCACTTATCAAACTGAAATTGTGCATGACTGACACAATATTAGTGTAAAAATAATACAATTGAAGTCATGCACAAATTATACTTCAGTTATATTATTTTTACTGAAGTAGTATCATATTGACACAAATTTATTTAAGCTTTAATTTAAAAACTAATCATAATCATCCAAACCACTCACAACTTATGTGTTATACGATTCCAACTAAAGTCGTTTATGAGTAACAAAAGTTCTATATTGAATGAAATTGTGTATTTCTAACATACTTTCTTCATAATAAAACTGTGTTAATGAGATATAATTTATTTTAATACGTGATAATTTTTGTTGCCTATATCAATAATAATCGGAGTGAATTACACTAATCTTGTGAAAAAATCCACTAGTCGAGTATATTTGCTTAGAATAGTTATTTGGTTGAACCTTTTACTTACTCATTTTAGATGCATTATCCTTTATCCAAGAGAAATGGTATGTCCTTTTAATTGAAAGAAAATTCCAAGTGTTGAATTTTCTTCACTTTTATCTCACATGTTTCTCTCCGTTGTCATCTTGTCCATGTTGTTTTTAACAAATACAAGTGTCAATTAAATATTTTAAATGTTGGTGTTGCCCTAGTAGCTCTCTTTCATAGCTCCACTCAACGTATATCTCTCGATTTTTACAATTATTCGTTACACATTTCAATAGATGAACCGTGTTTTTTATATCTGTAATCTGATTTTTTTTAGATGCGTTTTATTTTCAAGAAAATCGTATTCCTGGGTATATGTTTTTATTCCTGTACCAAGAAGGTATTAGAATAAAAAATTTCGAGTTTTGATAAACCCAATTGATCATTAACACATTAATTTTATTTCTTATTTATTTGTACTCAAATAACTTTATCATTCGAATGATTTTGGAATTCTGTGGACTCTGTTTCTTCTGTCTCATACGTCTACCCAAGAATTATTTGAAAAATGGAAATACAATTTTCTGTGAAAAATATATTTATTCTCAGTTTTCTAGCTATGTTTTTCATCAAACATCATACATTTTTATTTATACCACTGGTATAAAATTACTGAAAAGTTTGTTTTCGTAAGCGTCACTAATCTTTAAGCTTAATAAGGTATAACCAGCCATGTTTTCATCAAAAACAATTTTCAGACCTTCTCTTTGACCTGAGTTTGACTTGGACATCTGAGAAGTTAAGGTTTTCTTAGGGAAAAAGTCTTGAAAAAACAAGTTAAACTTTTTTTGTATAATCAGGGAAATTGGGAGAGTGATAGAAAAAAAAATTAGAAAGAAAAAGAAAAATTATTTAGCTAAAAGTATTTATGTATTATTGTTATTATTTATAGAATAAAGTGAATTACTCATGTTATAAATAAATAAATTTAAACAATTATGTATGAATATCCCGTAAGATTGTCTCCTGGGATAACAGATATGCTCCAAGATTTCTTCTTCCACAGTCAAATATTACTCTTGGGTGGAATTTCGAAGAGACCAAATTGCAGGCATTATTCTCAGGAGCTTTTTTCAGTCAAAGGCAACAAAAACATCTTGCATTCAATGACCAAAATTTTGCTTTATTTCTTCTTGCGTGTTTGAATCTCCCCCACACCATCCTCAAATCACATCATTACTGTCTTTTTCTTTGCTTAAGGGAACGTGTCTTTCGTTGCTTTCTTATATCTGTTTCTAATTTTCAACACATGCCCACAGCAAAATGGCGGCAGAAGAAGGACCCACCAAGGAAACTCTCGTGAGTTTGAAGGCGCCACCATGCAGATGGGTCAGTGGCATTTGCCTTTCATCATTTACTCAGTCATACTCTTTTTGGATTATTAAAACACTATATTATTACTTCATTGTCGAATAACAGAGCTTGAAACGACGTTCAGAAGAATCAAGATTCTATTTCCATTTCATTGTCATTATAGTTTCCTTGTAAATCTTAAATGTATAATTTAATCGCGATTAAACACATAATTGCGCGTAACTTGGATTTGTTATCGCATCTGGTCCTGGGTTGCCCACTAGGCCACTTAGAACTTCTGGCTCCGTTTTTTCTGACTTTGTGTTAAGTATGATTCGAATAATGAAAATGTAATTTTTAATGAAAATGGGTGTCAAATTTTATGTTTTTCTTCTATTTTAGGGAGTTTATATCATCCGCGGGATGTAAATAGGAATTGTTTTTAGAAATTAACCTTTCTATACTAAAAAGGAAAAATAAAACTTTTGTCAGTGTATAAAATGTGTGAGAAAAGTACTCCTCAAATGTTAAAAAGTCTTTGGTTTAAAGTCACATCAAATGAATTGGTTTAAAGTCAAGTCACATGATTATGCAATAATCTTGACTAGTGATTATTTGCAATATGTTACATAGTTCTATAAGAGTTAAGTAATGTTTGTTTTTATTGAATATGGACATAGCAAAACACACTAAAAGCTTAATATATAATTTTAACTAAAATACCAATATAATTTTCAAACAGAATAATTAATTACAAATAAGAAATATAACATGATAACACAATAATCATTATTTTAAATTGTTAATTCACTTCTAAGATGTATGAATATTGAAATATAGAAACTAATTAGAAATTTCTCTATAATATTTATAATATCAACTATCTTCTTTAGATATAATGAAGTCTTTCATTCTAAATTCATTACTTGCACATAATAATTTATATATATATATATATATATATATATATATATATATATATATATATATATATATATATATATATATATATATAGTTATCAAACTCGTGAAGAGTACCTTTAATTTTGACACACTATATGAAGGCAAAAAGCAAGAGGTTTTCAAAGAGTGCTCCAAATAGTAATTACATTATAAAACAACTTAATAAATTAATATTTGATTTTATTTATTTATTTTTTAATTTAAAATAATAATATATATCATTATATTATGATAATAGGATCTCTAGTGAAATGTTTCTTTTTCGTTTCAAAGTATCATTTTTGGTTTTCAAACTTCCATAAAACTTCCTTCCTTCCTTCTATTCGAAACTTCAAATAAATAAGTCAAGTCGGCTTAATGGTAACTGATGTGACATTTTTCTGAGGGTTGAGTGGGTATCTACGTACATGACCATCACAAGAAGCGGGAAAAGAGTTTATCATTAATTAATAATAATATTTACAAAAAACAATTATTTTTATAGTTGATATTATCTTCGCCGTTGAATACGTGTCGCAGAATATGAAGTAAATAAATATAAAGTAGATGATAAGAATATAAAACTAACAGCAAATAATTGTTATTTTAAATTTTAAAAATATATTAATAATATATAAGTATCTAATTTAATTAATATAACAATTAATTTTTTATTTTTAAATTAATTTTTATTTAATAATTTTTTTAATAAATTGTCTTAAACATATTAATTTATGTATATATATTATTTAAAATAAAATATTTTATAATTTTTATCTGGAATATAAAAAAACACGTAACAAGATGCGGTATTTATATACAACTTTTAAAGGAAATAGAGCTGGGGAGCATCACAAGCCACCGTAATCTTCTCCGTGCGTCTATAACTCCATTTATGTCGGCCATAAATAACTATAATAATGCTTTCTACTAATCTTCATTCTCCATTTGGCTATTGCATATATAATATTAACTAGTGTTTCTATCCCGTCATCTAAATATTTCATTTTATATTAACTTTGCATCATATTAATAACTAAAAAGGATAATAATAAAATTTAAAATATTGATTTTGAAAATAACTAATTTAAAATGTAAGGATGATGAAAAAAAAAGTGTTAAAAAACATTAATATTAATAAAATGAAAATAATGTTAAATAGAATTTGATGACATTCAATTGTTGACTTATAGACTGAATTAATAACTTCTTCCAATAGTTTTAGGACGGTTCTTCTCTTCTTCTTTTTTTTTTTTTTTTTTTATTTGATGTGAAATGAAAATGGCTTTCTAATTCATCTTAAATTTCGGAAATCTTTAAACTGTTTTCATATAAATAAATTATTTAACCATTTGTACTGGCTGATTCTATTTAAAAAATTGCCTATCAACAATTTTATTTCGAATATGTATATTAAAATTGGTGAAAGATAAGCATCACAACACGTAACACTCCTTTCTAAATAATATTTGTAAATTCTAATTTATATCTATTAGATCAATGTTCAAGTAGGTGTGAAATGTATAGCTTTATCAAAAGCAAGTGTTTCCAATCAAATATAAGATGAAAATTAATGTGATGATTTGATGTTTATGAAGTTTTCTCCTTGGTGCAATTAATTCAGCTTGTTTTTTTTTTTTATTCTGATTATACCTTAATTCTATTATTTGTATGTTTTTAATTAAGTAATTAAGAGTTTTCAGAATTTTCTATTTAAATAAGTTGGGTTTGTGGTGTTAGTTCCTTTTTTTTATTTTTGTTAGTCTTGTAGGCTTGTTGTCAAGCGGTAAGGAGAAAGGTGAGGAATTGTTGTTTTGTTGTTCTGTATAAGGGTTGGATTACCCTTGAAGTGATTCATATATTTATTTTTATTTTTATTTTTTTTGTTGATGAAAAAAAATTATAGATGGGAGTAGTTTTATTTGTATCATTCATCTGATAAAATTTTACTTAGATAGAATACAAGTGTCCTTCCTTTTCTTTATAAATAAATAATAAATTAAATAAAATGAGACACTTCACTGGTATCTCAATCCTTATACAAAAAGACATAGACCAAACAATATAGCCCCCAACCAATTGGGGTTCCAATCGACTCTACGAAACAACAACCAGAATGTCATAAACATGACAAGATTGATATAGACATGACTACATCAGAACACAATTACAACATCCCTACAAAAGACCCTAACACCTTCCAACCAAATTCTCACAAAATAAAGAAAACCACCCTACAATCTTCTCCATCTTCTAAAGGGATCTTTACTAATAAGCTTATGCGAGCCAAACACCTGAGAACTAGAAAATACAAAACAAACCTGCGAGATACTATGAAAACTAAATAACTTGCACTGAAACACAACAAAAATTCCAATCCTAGACAAAACGTTCAAAAGAAATTCGCAAACATCATTTTTTTCAAATACCTCATACAACATAAAGGTTCCAAACACCAATCCGAGTAAGAGAAATCTACCAATCTTTCCTTTACCGTAACCCAAGACCAAGTTTTCTTTTGTACCACAGTAAAAACCTCAATTAGATCAACTCGCCCATTCTTAAAATTATTCCTATGGTTTCAAATTTCACTAATAATTGCTACCCAGATCCACCCAGCATCTAATAGCAGGATCCTTCAAACCTATAGGCTTAAACAACTTAAAATGAATTTGTGCATCATAATGAAAGATCGAAGAAAACCCCAACCACTCAAAACAGAGCCCCCAAATTCTCCAGGAAACCCCACACTCAAAGAAGAGATGATTTATTGTCTACTCTTCCATACTGCACAAAGAACAATGGTCACACAACAGAGTAATGCCATGTCTCAGGAGATTGTCCTTAGTGGCAACTGTATCAGTCAATGATAAGTACCAGATTCCAGTAATATTTCATATTAAAATATAAACACTTATAGATATTAATTGATAAAATAATCATAATATGACCCCTAATTTACGAATTTAAATCTTTTTACATATTTTGTGATTATAATTTGAATTAGAACAATTTATTCCCAAATTTGTGTTAATTTAAGAATTTTAGAAAAGAATGGAGATGAAAGGGCAAAAGGAGAATAGACAAAGTTAAAAAGGAAAAGTTGGAATGCACCAGCACTCAGCCAAGCTCGCCCGAACTTGCTCAAGCCAAAAGCTTCTAGAGGATCTCGTTCAAGCATCCCACATCCTTTTTTATAGCAAGATTTGTCATGATTTTTCAATTTAAACTTTGATTTTGTTATTTGGTTTCAAAGGAATTGGAAGTTTTGATGGGTAGTTTGTAAGATATATGTTCATGTAATGAAAGGATAAGTTCTCTAGATAATTTGTATAAACATAATCATGTAATGTGGAGAAGAAGAAAGATATAATCAAGCTTATTCTTATCCATTGCATTAAAATTTTCATGTTAAAGATAAACATATTTTTTTTTTCTTTGTCCTTATCTGGTTGAATGGATTTTATGTGAGAAAAAAGATTTTGAGTATGAGTTTATGGTAGGCAACTTTGCTAAATAATTAGTTGAGATCCTATATGATCTTATACCAATTTAATTGGTCTAGACCCATACATAGTTTCCTTCAAACCTTTATATGATCTAATGATATATAAACATACTTTTATTCATTTTATCGTTTTAACATGGGGTTTATGAGAACTTTAGTTCATCAACCACACGTTAAGAAGTTATTCGATTTATCAAACGAAGCCTTGAGTTTGTTAGAAGAAGTCTTGACTTCATCTGTTATCAAAAGTTCGTTAAACAAATATGTCAAACGTAGTCTTGTCTACCCTTTAAGGTTCATGAGATAAGCATGTTAGATAAAGCCTTAGGCTCATTTGTCCACCAGAATTTGTGAGAGAAGCAAATTAGACAAAGTCTCAAATTTATCTATCCTTTAGAGTTCGTGAGACAAGCTTCAAATAAATTCTTGTTTTCATTCATCCTTTAATGTTCCTCAGAAGAAGCATTAGATGAAACTTTTACTTCATCTGTCTTTCAAAGTTCGTTAAGCGAAGTTTTGGTTTGTTTATCCTTCAAGTTTCATCAAACAAATTTCAAACAAAATTTTGATTCATCTATCCTTTAAGTTTCACGAGATGAAACATGTAAGACAAAATCTTTAATTTGTCTACTCTTTAGAGTTCGTCTTACATGTGTTATTGGTGTTGCTTAAAATCAAAAACATAAAATAAAATATTTAAATCATGTTTATATTAATGTGATTTAATATATATATATATATATATATATATATATAATTATTTTATAAGTTTGGGATGTTACAAGATGACTTTCTTACTTACCAAGTATGTACCAATGTATTTAAGTTATCATCCTTTTTAATGAATCTAAAACTACACCAAAACAAATTGCTTTTTTAGAATTAAATCATGATTGCCACTCCATCAACATAGGTGTTCCATTATCTTCATTTGGTTATTAAAATTGAACTATGATTAATTTTGGAAACTTTGACTAGGAAGAAGACGTGAATAACTCCATAAAAAACAATATTATTATCACAAAAAATTATTAAATATTTGAGACAACAAATAATTAGTTGTTGTTATATTGATTACATCATATAATATTTTAGAAACTAAAAAAATTATTGGTATTTAAATTAGTTTTTATTATTGATAAATAGTTTTTAAATTAATATCTAATTAGTTACTAAGGTTTTAGCTACCAACTTTAGAATCTAAATAATTAGTAGCTAAACCTTGAGTAGTTAATTAGATACAAGTTTAAAAACTATTTATCAATAAATAGAAACTACTTTAGACGTCAATAATTTTTTTAATCTCTAAAATATTATCTAATTTAGTTAATATAGTAACTATTTTTTATTCTGAAATTAGTTTTTATTTAATAATTTTTTAGTAGTGTATTGTGTGTTGTTATTAATTATTAATTGTTAAAATTGTGCTCAAATTTCCATGTTCTAAAATGAAGGAGATACTATCTATTTTTAAAAAAATTAAAAATCTTCAAAATTATAGGAAATAAATATTTTAGTTCATATGAGTAAATCTTTTAAACTGTTTAAAAATAAATAATACTTAAGTTTAGACTAATTATTATAAAAAAATTATAGGACTAAATTATAAAAACTAAAATTTGAGGAATAATCTTGCATATAATTTGACATACTAAATTCTCTAAATACCAAGTAACTCCTAAGTTATCTTAGTCTCTAATACTAAATTATTTTTGTCCCATCACTTAATTATAAGGACTAAAACAAATAAGATAAGATAATAATTTATTTGTTTCCATTACGTGAATTTATTCAACTTAATTAGATTTTAAAGTAACTTTTAAAAATTGAGAAAAAGAAAATTACTAATTTTATAATATTATTGTTCCTTAGAACTAAATTATCTCAATCCATCCGATCATCATTATGAAGATGATTCTTTAGCATAGTGTTTGAACATATTGTCATTATTGAGGCGAAAAGTTTTGTAAATATAGTAGGATAATAATTTTTTTTTTAAGGAGATAACTTTGTTGTTCCAATGTACTTTTTCGTATCAAATGCATTTGAGATCATTGCGAAAAACTCTATCTTAAAAATTCAAAATTGTTTGAATCTACATATCTATTCCCACTCGTGCAGAAACGTAAAAAAAATGCGGCTATTTTCATTTTACAAATGCGGCTAAACAACCGCATTTGATCAACACGCATTTGTAAATCAGAGATTTACAAATGCGGTTAAACAACCGCATCTGTAAATACTATTTACAAATGTGGTTGTTTCCCGTAACCACATCTGTAAATGCTCTAGAGGTGTGCCCAGGTTTCATGAATGGCAATGATTTACAGATGCGGTTGTTTACCTTAACCGCATTTGTAAATCAAGGGAATGATTTACAGATGCGGTTGTAGTAAACAACCGCATTTGTAAATCACATTTGCAGATACGGTTGTAGTAAGCAACCGCATCTGTAAATCATTCCCTTGATTTGCAAATGCGGTTAAGGTAAACAACCGCATCTGTAAATCAGGTTTTTTTTTTTTATAATGATTTGGTTAGTTGTTTTTCCATACGAATTATCTTGTGCAGTTTCATTATACCCATCCCAGCCAGCCAGACAGATAAACAGATTCAGAGAAACTAAAAGTCAATTTATAGTAATTGATCAAAATGTATACAAAAATAGTAATAATCTCTATCTATCTTCTTACACTATTGATCAAATCGTAGAGTTATAAAAGTTTAGGAAATATGTGGACCAAGATTGTCTCACATATGTCATGGCTTCCGAACTCATGGGTTCCTCATCCGTGAAGAACTGCATTTCAAAATGGTTGACACATAAAGTAGTTTTAAGATAGATAAATTAGTTTGAAGTTATAAAAATAATTTAAGAAATCTTACCTCTTGCCAATTACTTGTAAGACCTAGTCTTACAATGGTACTCATCCATTGCATGACGTAATAGCCACACTCATAGCTTCCTGGTTGTTTATTACACTATAATTCAATAAATTGTAAAAGTTAGTATAATTAAACAATGAAAAAAAAAGAAAAATCTTACATACCTTTAATCTTATCCAGTTCAAATTTCGAAAATTTGAATTCGATCTCCCTTTTAGAATGTTATATCCACATCATGAACTGGTTGAGACAAAAAACCTTGTTAGTGGATTACTTATAGTTTCAACCATAGTTAAGTTTATAGTGTACTTACTTATCAATGATATTCTTAAAACTTGTGGATATCTTCTTGTGTAGGGAACAGAACCACAAAGCTGTCCTATCCTTCACTGATAAGACAAGTAATTGCCAATGACCCCTATATCATCCATGAAAATAGTTGAGTAAATTTATAAAACATGAATATAATAAGTTTTTAACATATATATATTTAAACTTACTCGTTAATATAAGGGCACAAATAAACCTCTTTTCCCTCTCTTTCCAGGGTGTTAGTGATGTATGATTGAGTCTCATTTGTCTTTGCTCCAATGGGATTAGTATATGCAGGATCTAAGAATCCATACACATTTTCCTTCCCCTCAGTGACAGAGACACCATTCAAAAACCTACAAGTAATTAGTTAAATCATAATGAATGCTAATTTAACATAAATGAAAATGAAATGTAGGTAACGATACTTACATCATAAAAAATTGAATGATATTTATATTCAGCTCCTGATCCCCAGCTACAAATTCTAGCAGATCTAACATGTATATGTACAATGGTAGCTCAGGGTTTGTTTCAAAAAAGGTATCATCCCATGGAACTTCCAGAGGATCTCGTCCAAGTTGTCTAGCAACTATAGCTAAGGAAGCTATAGGATCGTCAAGCGGAACCTCTTGTTTCTTTTTTGGACTTGGTTTCCAACGAGGTTTCTACAAAAAGAAAAAAGATTTGTTATAAATTACATGTAATATATAAATATAAATTAGCACATGAAATGAAATTATTACCAGTGGTTGTGGCATATATCGAATCAGGTGTCTGGGCCAGGCTACAAAGGACTGAAATGCTTCGGCCACAGTTGTTACCTCTTCTGAAGGTAGTGGAAGACGAGCATCAGGTACTCGTACTCTTTCAACCGTGACCTTTGCTGCATCAGGGGAGAGAGGAACGTTATGTAAGGTGGTGGCGTCTTCATAGACTTTTCCAATGGCCACCACCTGAGGAATGATGCCACCTTCTACCAGTAGCTCACATTGCCTCGTCTGCCCAATGATATCATCCCCTGATGCTGTAGGAGCTGCACAACTCCCCTTTGTGCTCTTGGGAGCGGGACTAAGAAGCGTCTGAATCGGCTGCTCAGCACAAAGTTGTTGCGATATCTCTTGTCGCAACTCTAGCCTCATGTTTTCCATCTCCTTTCTCATTTCATCCATTAGTTCTTGATGTAGCCTTTGCTACATTTCTTTTTTGCTCTCTTTAGTGGAGAAGGATGAGTATCGTGGTGCAGCTCCAAAATAAAGTGTAATCCCAACTCCTTGTCCAGCTGCACGAACACGACCAGAGTGCTCAGGTTGTCCAATTGCTTCAACAAGGATATCGCGACGACCATCAGCAACAAAATTACCTTGGGAGTCGAAGGCATCCTGCAAGAGACAAAAATCATATGAGATTTTATTATAAATAATGCATCATAATAGATGAAAAAAGGCTTAAATAACTTACAATTTTTTCAATGATAAGCCCTGATTGCTCTGAACTTAGTGCACCCGACTTCTTAATTTGGGCCCTCTTCCATTTTTCATGGCGCGTAGGAGGTGATGGAGGAGAAGTGACCCCTGTTTCCACATCCTGAGATGCACTCCCCTGTCTGGATTGCTCCTTTTCAACCATCAGTGCTTGCTCAAGCTTTCGATACCCCGCGAGACATTATGTGCGGGGTAAGATTCTTTAAAGCTATTTCTTGAGCTTTTTTCCGTCGATGCTGTCATAATTGAAATAAACAAAGTGAATTCAATAATATTAACTCATTAATGTTATATAAGTCAAAATAGTTAAGTAGCTTCACTTACAGTCCATTCTCCAGTTAGACGGCTTTCTTTAAAAGCAAGCCATGTCTCTTCATCAATAAAATTGTATCTTTCACAAGGACTTTCATCTTTAAGCTCACCAAAAATGTATCTCGTCGTGAGTCTTGACTTAAAGGCGCGAAACTTCAGTCCGATATTGGATAGAATCCTTGATCGAAGCGGTTCCACATTAGGAATTTCAAAATTTGCCTGCAAAATAACATCACCAAAGTAAAGTTAGTCAATGAATATTAAATAGCTTTATATGATAACAATAATTATGTAAAGCTTACCAGAACATCCTCCCACAGCATGTTTCGGTCGACCTCTGACACCTCGTCCCATGAATTAATCAAAATGGAGACTCTCTCACGAGAAAGAGCTCCAAGATAGCTATTAAACTCATCTGCATTAGGACCTGATGCCATTCCAGTGTTGACGTCAATGTCAACAGCTGTCTTCTCACCAGCGGCACGTTTCTTTGCCAGACACTTCATCCTAGTAGGTCCTCTGTTGCCTCGTCCGGATCGGGGTCTAATTGGAGTTTGATCGTCACCCATATCTCTGTTAAAAAAATTATTTAACAAACATTAGTTCATCTGCATGGAAAGAAAATCATATAAAACAAAAACATAATATAGTAAATGCATATTATAAAAAATATTTCTAAATTTATTACCATAATGGGTTACAAGTTCATATGTAAATTGCTTCACTGTGGTCTTTACGGGTTGCATGTACATGATCAAGTACATCGTCATCTTTATTAGTTATCATTGGTGTGAATGAATGGGGTTCACCATTTTCAATATCATCTATGGCCTCCCCTTGTTTTTTCCCGTGTAAAACAACATACCAATGTTCTGACGTAGGATCTTTCACGTAGAAAACTTGAGATGCTTGTTGAACCATTATAAATGGCTCATCTCGATACCCTATCTTTCGAAAGTCCACTAGTGTGAATCCTGATTCATCAATTTTAACCCCACTTTTATTGTCAACCCATATACACTTGAAAACTGGAACTGAAAACTTAGTATAGTCAAGCTCTCATATCTCTTCTATAAATCCATAATATGCCATTGATCCAATTACAGGATTTGTATCTTTCGAGGTGGAAAACTGCATTGACTCGGCTTCAAGAGTAACACCAGAATTTTGAACTGTACTCTTTTCATCCATAGACTTAGTGTAAAATATACAATTATTCACTTCGTACGCTTTACAAGAAATCACATCAAACTTCAATCCAGCAGCCAACCAGGTCAAGGTCTCCGATGCCGTTGAATCCTTTAACAACTCCTCTTTAAACCAAGGCATGAATGTTCTATTATGTTCCATCAAGACCCATTTGTCTGCTTGTCTTGGATTATTTGCCTTCACAATGGCTTTATGAGCTTCTATGTAAGGTATAACTTCATCTGTATTATTTAATATATACAAATGTGCTTGCAGGACTTCTGACCGAGATTTGCTTACAATATTCACACCGCGTAAACAATTTACTTGTAGAACGCCTATGGTGCCATGAATTAGCTGGAAGACCTATTGGATTTGCTTTTGACATGTAATCTGAACAAAATTCAATACTTTCTTCAGCTATGTACCTTTCAATCATTGAAGCTTCTGGACGATAATGATTTTTCACATAACCTTTCAAAATTTTCATATACCGCTCAACAGGATACATCCATCTTAAGTACACTGCTCCACACAATCTAACCTCTCTAACCAGATGCACAAGTAGATGAACCATGATGTCAAAAAAAGATGGAGGAAAAAACATCTCCAATTCACATAAGATAACAATAATTTCATCTTGAAGTTCATCTAGTTTTAATGGATCAATGACTTTACAACAGATGGAAGAGAAGAATGAGCACAAACGAGTTATGGTATGTCTAACATTTTTTGGTAAGATCCCACGAATAGCTACAGGCAGAAGCTGTTGCATCAAGATGTGGCAATCATGTGACTTCAACCCAATTAGCTTCAAATCTTGCATTGACACTAGGCTCTTCACATTTGAGGAATGTCCTTGTGGCACTTTTACACCCTTTAGACATTGACAGAAACTTACTTTTTCATTTTTTGACATGGTATAACAGGCTGGGGGCAAATATGTACGCTTACCCATTTCTATCGGTGCCAACTCCCCTCGTATGTTCATCTCAACCAAATCTAAACGAGCATTTAGACCATCCTTCGTCTTCCCGTTAATGTTAAGAAGTGTACCAATTAAGCTATCACACACATTCTTCTCAACATGCATTACATCTATACAGTGTCTGATTTCTAACCTCGACCAGTACAGAAGATCAAAGAAGATTGATTTTTTCTTCCAAATGTTAGTCACAACTGACTTTTTTTTTACTTACCGAAGGTGTGGTCTATGTTATTTACCTTTTCGTAAACCTCAGCAGCAGTTAGTGGAGTTGGTGGACCACTAGTCTCTTGGTGTCCATTAAAGGCTTTTTTCAACCTCCGGTAAGGATGATGACTTCTAAGAAACCTCCGATGGCGAAGATATATTGTCTTCCTTCCATGTTTCAATTGTTGAGAAGCAGTGTCTTCTTCGCATATTGGACATGCTTTATGACCCTTAACACTATAACCTGATAAGTTACCATATGCCGGAAAGTCATTGATGGTGCAAAATAACATGGCATGAAGCTTGAAAGTTTCATTAGCAAATCCGTCAAATACTTGAACACCCTCATCCCACATTAACTTCAAATCTTCGATTAGGGGACTTAGATAAACATCTATGTCATTCCCTGGCTGTTTCGGACCATATATCATCATAGACAAAATCATGTACTTTCGCTTCATGCACAATCTAGGAGGTAAGTTGTAAATAACTAGTAAAACAGGCCATGAACTGTGATTTGTACTCATATTACCAATCGGATTCATTCCATCTGTAGCTAGACCAAGTCGGGTATTTCTTGATTCTTTACCAAACTCTGGAAACTCATCATCAAATTTCTTCCACTGAACAGAATCAGCTGGATGTCGGTACATGCCATCACATTTCCTCTCATCTGCATGCCATTTAAGATTCTTAGCATCGTCTGGGTTTGCAAACAAACGCTTCATCCTTGGAATAATGGGAAGATACCACATAACCTTCATTGGGGGTCCATGCTTTTCCATCTCTTCAATAGTATCATCATCTGTTTGTTTCAATTTATAACGTGATAACCCACACCTCGGACAACTTTTCAACAATTCAAAATCTTTCCGGTATAATATACAATCATTAGGACATGCATGTATCTTTTTATACTCCATACCCATTGGACAAAGAATCTTTTTGGCCTCGTAATTACGATTAGGTAGAGTATTTCCCTCTGGAAGCATATCCTTCAACAGCTGGAGCAATTCCGTGAAACTTTTATCAGTCCATCCATTTAGTGCCTTCAAATTCATCAATCTTAACATCGCCGACAACCGTGTGAAGTTATTAGTTGATCCAGGATACAATGGAGTCTCTGCATCGCTTGACATACTTCCATATCCATGCGCTTTTGCAAAAGACTCAGCTCCCACATCACGAATCATGTCCTCCAATCGATCATCAACTACATCATCGTGTTCTGCTTCATCCGTGGTGGATCCCACATATTCTTCAGTTTTGGAAACACGTGGTAAATTTAATAATTCACCATGCCATGTCCAAGTTGTATAAGATTGAAGAAACCCATCACATAGCAGGTGTTCCCTCATGATATTCACATCCAGTATCTTTCCATTCAAACAGTTAACACACGGACACCTAATCTTTCCTCCATCACGACCACTATTAATCGCGTTACGCTGCGCAAATTGTATAAATTCTTCTACTCCTCTTTCGTACTCATCACTTATACGAGCACAATGAATCCAACTTCGATCCATTATATATTCTGCAATATAGTTACCTAGGATTTTCTAATAAGTGTTCTATCTCATGCATTTGCCGAGGGTCGAACACCCCCAGACTCAATACCAGCACGTATTATTGTCGGAGGTCCAAATACAAACACGATATTCTATTCTAATGTAACAACTAACATAACATAAATTCTACCATAAACTAACAAATAATTACTAAATAATTTAAATTTTAGAAAATAGAAATTATATAATACAAATTTATATTAAATAATATAAAAATTATAATACATAAAAAAAAATATTCAAAGTACAGCAAAAAAAAAAATTAACAAAATCTAAAACAAAACTAACATAAAAACTACCAACTAAATAATATAAATTTTAAAAATTAAAAATTATATAATACAAATTTATATTAAATAATATACAAATTATAATAAATAAAATAAAAAATTCAAAATAAACAAAGTAAAATTCAAAAAATCTAAAAATGAACTAACCTTGTGTGCGAAAATGATGATTCAAGTGATAGAAAACCAGAGGTGGAAGCGGAAGACTGGCGCGACAGCGGCGGAGCAATGCAACAGTAACTTCAAGCACTGCAAGGAAAAAACCATATATAAGAACAGCATTCCTAAAGCGAACTGAAGAGAATGAAATGGGATACGAAACTCACAATGGAAGCAATAGCACTGAAGATGCACAGAAGCAAGGAACACAGCGCAGCGCAGCAACAGCGACAAGCAAGAGCAGAGAAGAAAGAGTGAAAGTGCAGTGGCGCACTTCAAATTTTAGGTTAAAAACATTTTACAAATACGGTTATTAGTTAAAACCGCATTTGTAAATGAAAGGCATTTCATTTACAAATGCGGTTATACACATGACCGCATCTGTAAATGAAAGGCATTTCATTTACAAATGCGGTTATACACATGACCGCATTTGTAAATGAAATGCCTTTCATTTACAAATGCGGTTTTAACTAATAACCGCATTTGTAAAACAAACTAATTTCAAAAATGCCACCGCGTTTTTAACAAATGCATTTTAGCGCGAAACCGCACTTGGAAAGGAGTATTCCTTTCATCATTTTGCACTAGTGACCATTCTAAATATCATTATTTAAATAATATTTCTATAATTTGAAAATTAAGTTATTCATATTTTTTACCGCAAACAATATTGAAACAAAAGTACAAAAAAGGAAACATGAATAAAAAAATAAAAAATAAAAGAACTTATTTTCAGATGAAATTGAGGCTTCTTATATTCCACTCTTAAAATCAATCTTTTCAAATGATTTTTTTTTTCTGGAGATCAAATGTGCTATTAAATATTTAAAAGGATTCAATTTACAAATTAAGAACAAATTAAGAAACTGTGAGAAATGAAACTTAAAAATCACTTGGTAAAATATGCTTTATTTATCTAAATTATCTCAAATTCATTTTTTTCCAAACAAATGGTCATCCAACTTACTTCTGGTAACTAGATATTTTTATAAGTAAAATATTAGAAGATGAATGAAAATGTAATAAAATCATATTATTTATTAAAAAAACATTAAATAAAAATTAATTTTAGAGATTAAAGTAATTATTTACTATTACTAAATTACACAATATTTTATAAACTAAAAAAATTATTAATTTCTAAAGTAATTTTTATTATTAATAAAAATTTATAAAATAATTTTTAAATTGATATCTGACAATTAGCTACTAAGACTTTAAATACTTACTACTTTATATTTTAAATTTTTTTTTATTAATCTTTTAAAGATACTATATAGTTTGGTAACTAATTTAAATATTAACTTAAAAACCATTTTATAAATTTTTACTAATAATAGAAATCAATTTAAATTTAAATGATTTTTTAAGTTTTTAAAATAATATATAATTTAATCTATATAGTAATTATTTATTTTTTATTTTTAATTATTTATTAAATATAGTGATTAATTTTTTTTTATCTTTATTTAGTTGTTATTTAATGTATATATAATCGCGAGGTTGCGGTAGGTTGAGTTAATATTGTTTGGCAACATAATATCAAAGAGGCATGTATGAACAGAGTGTGAAGAAAAAATCATAATCAGAGGAAGGAAAATGCATGCTAATTTCACTTTCTTGTAGTGGCAGGTCAAGTAAGAAGTTTAAATTTAGATTAGAAGAGTGTGTTATGGCTTGCACGGGCTGATTCAGGAGTGTGTATCACTCACTTTTCTAATGCTAACAGCCAATAAAAAACCACAGATTAATATGTTTTTTTGTTTAAGTCAAATTTTGCATACATAATTTTATAAATTAGAATGGCTGGTTTTTTCTGCGGGAGACTATTATTTTATCTGCTCTTTGTTTTTCTCTACCTTTGGGGTACCTACACAACTCTATAAAGCTTCAGTTCAATCCTCCCCTCCTACTCACAGTTTAATCTTCCCCTCCAACTCACACCATAATATGGGAGCGCAAACACACATAACCCATAAACCTTACGCCGGCTACGCTGCCTTCATAGCCGTCTGCGTTAACTTTCTTGCTGTGAAGCCCTATCCCATCACTGACCTTCAGATCGTCTTCTTTCTCACATCCATGTTTTTCCACGCTCTTGCTCTTTCCGTACCTCAACCCTCAACAACAGCTATAATTACTCTCCACGCTTCTGGTATACTTGCTTCTGAAACCCTTATCTGCGTTATCCTACCTCCTCACTCCTGGCTTTCCTCCTATTATAAACGCCTTCTTTTTCCTCTTCGCATGCTTCTTCTTCAAGGATCACATCATTCATTTTCTCCGACAGGATCGACAAGACACAACTTCACAACCTCATTCTACCACAGACTTGGAAGCCCAACACCAAGAACTTGAAGAAATACAATAAGAATGTGGAACTGTATCTATACCACTTTTCTTATGTTCACTCGCTCATCTCAACCAACTGCAAAATTAATCATTAATATATATATATATATATATATATATATATATATATATATATATATATATACCCTCTTCGTTGTAACATTTGCTTTGTTTTATTTAGTATACACTTCTTTTTTATGTCATGCAGTTCTTCGTTTCATTATTGTGTACTATTCTCACTTTCAATCCACTATAGTTAGGTTTTACTTTTAACACACTATTAAGGGAGTTTGCCCAATCATATTTTCTGTTTTTTTCTTTTTCGTCCAATTAAGAAAAAAGAAGAAGAGAGAGATCTGAGCCGATAATTAATTTAATTTAAACATTTGATTGATAAATTTAACGGCGAGGATCAGTTATCACTTACCTCTTAGAACCTCAGCCGAAAGGTGGTCCCCACTCACCTGAATCTCTGCAGTAACGAATTTACATGTTACATGCGATTTCCCAAAAAAAGTCATTAGAACAAAGTCAACAACTCTCTCTGGCTAGGATCCAATATGGATCTTCCTCTTTCTTCCCTTAGTTAACCTCAGCCGCCATCAATTTTCCGATGAGATACCCGGTGAACTCTTTGAACAGAGGTGGCTTTCTTGGGGATGTTAGTTTTCAGTGGGTAGTATAAATAAAAACACTGTGAACACTTTTTATAGAGTTCTTTTTTTTTTTTTTTCAAATGAATCAATGTAAAGTACTGTAGTTAGGGTTCGTTGTTGGTTACATAGGTTGTTTTGGTTAGTTATGTTTTTCAATTCAATTGATACAGTGAACACTGTTCCTCTCTTTTGTTCTTACCTTCTATCAAATTGTTCTTTCATGGAAGATGTTATTAGGGAAACTTGATCTGTGAAACTCTCGAGCAACATATAGAATTCGTGAACGATATCTTCAATAGGTGGATCCGGTTCATACAGATCTGGTGTATGTGTCTTCTCCTACAACACCACCATCTGAGTCGTTCACAGATCTAATGGCTGATGTGACGCATGCACAATTAGCTCAGTGCGTATGCTGCCTAGTCTTTTTAGAGCCTTTGGAACAAAGCCTTTGCTGGGTGCTGTTGGAAGAACTAGCAGGTTGGTGCTGGTGTTGGAAGATTGGTGATTAAAGATGAAATCCACACACCTAAGGATCAACACCCAAGACTTTCTAGGTGGAGTAGAGAAGAAATTCATGGACTTGGAGCTAGAAGGATTGGAGTAATTGGTGAGTCAATCCTCGGGTGTAAGTCCCCACTGTCCAATTTCTGAGAACCAAGCAGTTTCTATTTTCAATTCAGATTCTGATGCAGCTACAATTCTGCATAATTTCATGCACATTTGTGGCATAAATGATGCAGACCAGCTGCTCAATTGCGGTAGGCATTGGTGTTTAATTTTAGAGCAATAGATGCAGATGTGAAACAGAACCGGTTTGTAGTATATGTGTGTGCCTTATTTGTGAATGCTGGAAATTGCAATTTATAAACACCTCGTTGGCTACTTTTTAGTTATGAAGCAGAACTGTTCTGCGGTGATATGTGTGCCTATATGTGAGTTATGGCCAGTTGTGTAGTCTCTTATATATTGGTGGAAGGGGTCTCAGTGTAAGGATGAATTTTATCTTAAGAATCCTATGTTCATAGTCCCACACGTTTAGAAGTTTATCAGTTTAAATACACTTTTCTTTCGTGATCAATATGTGTGGGATATGACTCACCTTTTTTCTGTCCGTTTTCTTGTCATTAACTGAAATCAATGGGAGGTTACTTACCGTTCACAATTAATTGTCATCAAAGGGAGGTTACTTACCGTTTATAATTAATTGTCATCAAATGGAGGTTACCATTCTCAATTAATTGCTTTTGATTGTTGTTGTCTCCTAGAACCACTATATATAGTGACTTCTTTCAACCAATGTAACACACACAAAACAGCAACACACTTGCTTCCTCTCTCTCTCCTTTCATATACTCTCTATTTCTTTTCTTTGGGTGTAAGTGTTTAACCCATATAGAGAGAATTTGTTTTGAGGCTATTTATCTATTAGTTTGAGAGGAATTCATTGTACTCCTAGTACCATTATAGTGGAAGGTTTTTTGCTCTCTCGCCGGTGGTTTTTTACCTCTATTTAAAGGGGTTTTCCACCTAAAAATTCTGGTATCATTCTCATTTTTCTTGTTACTTTAATTTCTCATATAATCTTTGGTTGAAATTATTACGCTTCCACACACGATATCCCTACAAATTGGCATCAGAGCTTTTCGATAATTCAACCAAGATTTGTTGTTCAATAATGTCGAAATTCGATATTGAGAAATTTGATGGTAAAATCAGCTTTGCTATCTGGCGAGTCCAGATGCTAGCTGTTCTCACCCAGAATGGTTTAAAGAAAGTTCTGACAGGGAAAATGACGAGGCCAACCACTATGACAGAAGAGCAGTGGGATGAGATGGATGAAAAGGCATTGTCTACAATCCAGTTATGCTTGTCTCGTGAGGTGTTGCGTGAGGTCATCAACGAGAAAACTGCAGCAGGCATATGGAGTAAATTGGAGTCTCTATACATGACCAAAAGTCTTGCAAACAAACTCCGGTTAAAGGAGCGACTTTTTACACTCCGAATGTCAGAAGGTACTTCCATCCAATCTCACCTTGATGAATTTAATTCCATCATAATTGATTTGGAAAATTTGGATGTTAAAATTGATGATGAGGATAAAGCCGTTCTACTTATTGTTTCTCTACCACCCTCGTATCGACAATTCAAAGAAATTATGTTATACGGTAATTATCTTACCTTAAGCTTTGATGATGTCAAGACTAATTTACTAGCCAAAGAAAAATTTGATACTGAAATTCATTCTGGAAGTTCTGGTGAAGGATTAGTAGTTAGAGGGAGAAACCAAGAGAAAGGTAGGAACAATAAATATAAATCTAGGTCAAAATCTAGAGGCAAGAACTCCAAATATTGTCGTTATTGCAAGAAAAAGGGACACGAGATCTCTGAATGTTATAAATTGAAAAATAAGCAAGATAGAGAAGATAAGGGAAATGGTAAACAACCAGAAAGATCTGCCGAAGCTAGTATTGTTGAAACTGAATCTGATGGGGATTGTTTTGTAGCTTCCAACACTGAACAAAGGTCTAAAAATGAATGGATTCTTGGTTCCGGTTGTACTTTTCACATGTCTCACAATAGAGACTGGTTTACCACATATAAACCAGTTTATGATGGTCTTGTTTTGATGGGAAACGATGCTCAATGCAAAGTTGTTGGTGTAGGAACAATCACAATCAAAACACATGATGGAATTGTTCGAACTTTAACAGGTGTCAGATATGTCCCTGATTTGAAACGGAATCTCATTTCCTTAGGCACCCTTGAATCTCATGGGTGTAGATACTCAGCTGAAGGTGGAGTTTTAAAAGTGTCTAAAGGAGCTCTTGTGCTACTAAAGGCAATTCGATGTGATAGTTTGTATGTGCTGCAGGGTTCAACAGTTACAGGTTCTGTAGCTATTGCCTCACCCAACACAGATAACACCAAGTTGTGGCATATGAGATTAGGCCACATGAGTGAGAAGGGAATTCTAATCCTCAAGAAGAAGGGTCACCTTGGTAACCATTGTACTGGAAAGGTTGATTTCTGCGAACATTGCATTTTTGGTAAGCAGAAAAAGGTTAGTTTTTCTAAAGCCATACACAGAACCAAAGGTACCTTGGATTATATTCATTCGGATCTTTGGGGTCCGTCAAAAGTTCCCTCGAGAGGTAAATGTTGTTATATGATGACAATTATTGATGATTTCTCACGAAAACTTTGGGTGTATTTTCTCAAACATAAGAATGAAGCATTTTCCACTTTTAAAGAGTGGAAATTATTGATTGAGAATCAAACTGGCAAGAAAATAAAAAGGCTAAGGACAGACAATGGCCTTGAGTTTTGTTCGAATGAATTCAATGATTTCTGCAAGAAGGAAGGCATTTCCAGACACCTCACCATTCCAAGGACTCCACAACAGAACGGGGTTGCAGAAAGGATGAATAGGACTATCCTGGAGAGAGTTCGTTGCATGCTCTCCCATTCTGGTTTGAAGAAATCTTTTTGGGCTGAAGCGGCTTCAACGGCATGTTATCTGATAAATCGCTCTCCTAACAGATCAATTGATTGCAACATTCCAGAAGAAGTTTGGTCAGGTAACCCTGTTGATTATTCTAATCTTAAAATATTTGGTTGCCCTGCTTATTCTCATGTAAACGAGGGAAAATTAGAACCTCGTGCTAAGAAGTGCATTTTCTTGGGTTATGGCTTAGGGGTTAAAGGCTATCATTTATATGACCCAGAATCTCACAAAGTAATTCACAGTCGGAATGTAACTTTTAATGAAATTGCTATGTTCTTTTCTGTAAAAGATACTGTCATTTCCTCAATTGATACAGGTGACCAGGAAGATGCTCGAGAGAAGGTGGAGTTTGAGATTAAAACACCTGCTCATGAGGAAAATGTTCCCAATTCCTCCAGTATTCAAGATGATCAAGCTACTGCTATTGATGGTACAAATGAACATTTGAGACCACATGAGGAATGTCCACCTCAACGACGAGGGTTACCACAGCCGTGGCCTATGGCTCAGGAGCTTCCACAAAAGAGACCAAGAAAACCGACTCAAAGATTAATTGCAGAATCTGCCAACATTGCTTATGCTTTAACTATTGCTCAAGAGATGGGTGAAGAAGGTGAACCCAAGAATTACTATGAAGCTATCTCTAGTGACGACTCAACAAAGTGGATTGCTGCTATGCAAGAAGAAGTTGAGAGTCTTCACAAAAACGAAACATGGGAATTGGTGAAGTTACCAGAAGGAAAACGAGTCATTAGTTGCAAGTGGATCTTTAAGAGAAAAGAAGGGATCCCTGGTGTTGAGAGTACAAGGAATAAAGCAAGATTTGTTGTAAGAGGTTTTGATCAAGAGGAAGGTATTGACTTTAATGAAGTATTTTCTCCTGTTGTTCGTCATACTTCAATACGTATATTACTTGCTTTAGTTGCCTCGTATGATTTGGAGCTGGAACAGTTAGATGTGAAAACTGCTTTTCTTCATGGTAATCTTGAGGAAGAAATTTACATCCAGCAGCCTGAAGGGTTCCTTATTCCTGGAAAGGAGGACCATGTATGTCGTTTGAAGAAATCTCTCTACGGCTTGAAGCAATCACCAAGACAATGGTATAAGAGGTTTGATTCTTTCATGGTTGGACATGGCTACTCCAGAAGTAGCTATGATAATTGTGTCTATTTTCAAAAGACATCCGATGGGTCATTTATATACTTGTTGTTATATGTTGATGACATGTTGATTGCCGCAAGAGATAAATCTTTAGTTAACAAGTTAAAGGCCCAGCTTAGCAGTGAATTTGATATGAAGGACTTAGGTCCTGCTAAGAAAATTTTAGGAATGGAGATCAGCAGAGATCGTCAAGCTGGAAAACTTTTTCTATCACAAAAGAAGTATGTTCTTAAGATGCTTGACAAATTTGGAATGCGAGATTGCAAAGCTGTTAATACTCCAATTGCCGCCCACTTCAAGTTGTCATCAGATCAGTGTCCAAAATCAGACGAGGACAAAAGGCGCATGTCACATGTCCCGTATTCAAATGCAATTGGAAGTCTCATGTATGCTATGGTATGTACCAGGCCTGATTTAGCTTATGCTGTTAGCATTGTTAGCAGGTTCATGCATAATCCAGGCAAGGCACACTGGGAAGCCGTTAAATGGATACTTCGTTATCTAAAAGGTTCTCCTGATCTTGGTTTGGTATTTGATCAACATAGAGCCGATCCCGGAGGAGCAGTTGGCTATGTTGATGCTGACTATGGTGGTGATTTAGATCGGAGAAGGTCACTTTCAGCCTACATTTTTACCCTATGTGGTTCTGCTATCAGCTGGTATTCTTCACTTCAAGCCATTGCGGCCTTGTCCACCACTGAAGCAGAATATATCGCTGCTACAGAAGGTATCAAAGAGGCTATATGGCTTCGAGGCTTGGTAAGTGAACTTGGTCTTCAACAAGATGTTCTTGTTATATTTTGTGATAGTCAGAGTGCTGTCCACTTAACCAGGAACAACAAGTATCACTCAAGGACCAAGCACATTGAAATTAAGCACCATTTTATCCGAGACATTGTTGATACGGGAGATATAATTGTTGAAAAAATTCATACAGCCGAAAATCCTGCAGACATGTTGACGAAGGCACTTCCACCGGCTAAGTTCGATCATTGCCTGAACTTAGCTGGTATTATCCATACTTAATCAAGGTTTCATGGCGAGAGAGTGTTCCAGTCAAAGGCAAGTCAAGGTGGAGATTTGTGGGATATGACTCACCTTTTTTCTGTCCGTTTTCTTGTCATTAACTGAAATCAATGGGAGGTTACTTACTGTTCACAATTAATTGTCATCAAAGGGAGGTTACTTACCGTTTATAATTAATTGTCATCAAATGGAGGTTACCATTCTCAATTAATTGCTTTTGATTGTTGTTGTCTCCTAGAACCACTATATATAGTGACTTCTTTCAACCAATGTAACACACACAAAACAGCAACACACTTGCTTCCTCTCTCTCCTTTCATATACTCTCTATTTCTTTTCTTTGGGTGTAAGTGTTTAACCCATATAGAGAGAATTTGTTTTGAGGCTATTTATCTATTAGTTTGAGAGGAATTCATTGTACTCCCAGTACCATTATAGTGGAAGGTTTTTGGCTCTCTCGCCGGTGGTTTTTTACCTCTATTTAAAGGGGTTTTCCACCTAAAAATTCTGGTATCATTCTCATTTTTCTTGTTACTTTAATTTCTCATATAATCTTTGATTGAAATTATTACGCTTCCACACACGATATCCCTACAATATGTCTTTTAAAATAAAACCGTGACGCAACATCACCTTCTAATTGCTGATATAAAAAAAATAGATGTAACGAACATGAAAACAGTGATGGTTGTGGAGCCAACGAACAACGTGAAATAGATCTGGAAGTGTATGGAACACGATCCGTTTGGAAAGCAGAACTACTTTCTCTATAGAACATAAGCGATTAATTTTGTTGGTTTAGTTGAGAAGGAAAGAAGTAAAATCTCATACAATGAAGAAAAATTTTATTTTTTATTGACAAAATATAAAAACAGAAAATGTATTATTAATTATATAATCAATTATGTTTTTATATTTATATTTGTAATCTAATTGGTTATATGGTGAAGATTTTTAAAAGAATTTATTCAAATATTAAAAATAATTGATTATAATAAACATTGGATTCAGTTGAGTTTTGTCTGGGCATAACTATTGGTCAATAACACATATTCATGTGCCCGACACTCTGAGGGAAGTGTCCTACCTAGGAACATGGACAGAAAAATTCCAAAATTTGTATTTTTTTTTAATTTCAGGTGTTTGTCACAACAAATATTTTTTAATTTTTTTTAAAAAAATCAGAAATTAAGAATGTTTGCTTTAGGTTTGATTTATGTTTTAACAAATAACATATATAATAATGCTTTTTAGTTTTCTTAATAAAAATATTATATGTTCTATAAGATCATTTAAATTAAATATTTAAAATAATTTATAGCATTGTAATTTATATAAAATCATTGTAAAGAATGCTTTGTAGCAAACAAAATGAATAAATTTATTTCTAGCTTATTAAAAAAAAATATACATGCTTGAAAATATAAAACTTCTATAATAAAGTTTGTCCTAACTTGGTCTCACCTTTATATCATTAAATGAACATTTGGATAAATCATGTTTGAGGTTGAAGATATTTGTATTTACAATTTAAATTAATATATGTGTTTGATAAATTTAGAGTGAGTAAAAGGATTTTGAGTTAAAACTATAGAGTTTTATTATCCAAATGTGAAAGTGATAGTTTGTTGTTTGTATTTCAAGCTATAGTGAAGAATAATTTTTTCTTTCTTCTCACTCATTGATTACGAACAAAGTAATTTGAATACAAATGGATCATAGAGGGGGACGTCTTTCTTTTTTTTCAAATTTTCCCTTTGATTTCAAGGAAACAAACATGTAGAAGGTTTTTCAAAGATGGAGAATGGTGAGTGACATTTTTATATCCAGGAGATTGAATACTAAGAAGCAGATTCAAATTTGTTAGATTCCTGGGTGTTTAGAACATTAGGGAGTTGGAGAAAAAGCTAAATACAATCTGATCAAGTTTTTGGAAAATCAATGTTAACAAATCCAAATACAATAGGGTAGCAGAAACAAGAAAGGAATGGAACAATAAACAAAATAAGAAGACAAAATTGCCAGAGAAAGTGGTTAAAAAAGTGTGGAGGGAAAAATGAACAAATCACAATCACAGAACAAGGCAAAAACAAAAGCAATATATTTCAAAGTGGAAGAAACATCTAAAGAATCGAGGAAGTTATCCTCTAAATTTGTTGGACTCTCTCAAATCCTGAGAAAGGTAGGTTCAGTGACTTATGAGATCATTCTACCTCCTCAATTAGATAACTTGTATATTGTCTTTCATGTGTCTCAGCTAAAAAAATATATTCCAAACCTTAGTCACATATTAGATAACTTGTATTTTGAAGCAAAACCCGTTAGGATTGAAGATCATCATAGTAAACAACTCAAAGGCAAGACCATCACTATGGTGAAAGTGGTGTGTGATGATAAATCTGGTGATTCAACCTAGGAATTTGAAAAAATACCATGAGAGAAACCTATCCCTATCTCTTTTTTAGTAAGTCAATTTTCAAGGATGAAAATTTTTCTTGTTAGGGAGAATGTAAGGATTTAGAAAATAACCTTAGAATAGAAGTGATATATTTTAAATGACACATAAATATTTTATTATTAAAATAAAAAGAATATAAAATAGAAAATTTAGTTATTGAGATTTCATTTTAAAAGAATCACTATCTCTTTAAAACTTTTCTTTTCCTTTTTTTTAAGATTTTAAACTCTCCGCTCTAATTTGATAATCGGAGTCCGCCATTAACGATTTAAAAATAATATTTGTTAATTTTTCCTATTAAACAATGATGGTTAAGAAAATAATTGTCAATAATTATAACAGTTCAAGCCATCATAAAAGAATTTTTTTTTTCTAACACCAATTGTATTGACAAGGATTTCAAAACTACGAGGAAGATCTAAATAATCATTATTACAAGACTCTTCTACAATAACATTACAAATTCATTTACATTTTAATATAGTATTGTTTAAAATTAAACAATTTAAACTATCTAATTCAAAATTAAATAAATTTTAAAACTTTCAATTATATATATATATATATATATATATATATATATATATATAAATATATATATAAATATGTACAATTTTATGTAAGTACTTTTATGTTGACTTTAATAACTGGCTATTTTTTAATATGATTAGTATGTTTTAGATATTTTACTTAATATTTTAAATAATTTCTTAATTGATCAAAATTAATTTTAAAAATCTAAAGAATTTTAAAATATAAATTAATAAGTTGACAAGCAAAAACAAATTACGAAAAATATAAAATAATTTTTAATTTTGTAATAGTAAATAAGAGTCTCAAAAAGTACGACAAAAAAATATATATACAAAATTATCTCTAACTTTTACACAATTAAAAAAAAGTACATTATTTATGTATATCTGAGAGTTATTTCTCATACACTAATTTACAAATAACATTTACATCCATAACTATTCATTTAGTCTTTAAAATGTAACTATCCATCAAACAATTACTCTTCCAAAAAACTACTCACATATTCTATAGTTTATATTTCAATTCTATTTAAAAGCATTGATACTTATTATAATTTAGCTCATTTTTAATGATATTTTTTTTCATCTAACAGAATTTATTAAAACCCTTTAAAAAAAATCCTTAAATCATTAATCAATTTCCTCGGTAAATTGTTGAGCCTTGATTATTAATCTTTAATATTTGTTTCTAAATTATTGTATTTTAAATAAATGTATTTTTAATTTGTTTTAGATAATTAAAAATAATCATATTTAAATATTAAAATATAGTACCTCCAATAGCTTCCAATTGTAATGACGTTTAATTTCTATACTTAATTTTTGTTTATAGTGAAAGTAAAGTATTACAACTATCATTTATCTCCACTATATCTGTGAAAGTAGATGATTTATTGGACCAATAACACGATATATTATAATTATTAAACATAATTGTTTTTATTATTTCACATATATTTTATATTTTTACTATAATTTTATTTTACTTATATAAGTTAGATATTATTAAAAATTTATTAATATTAGTAATGATGTCATACGTTAGTGCATATTTGTTTATATTTGTAAAAGCTTAACTTTTATTGAATTATTGTAACTTTTCAATTGTAAAAATTAAGATTTATCTTAAACTGTTATCTAATAACCGATTAAATGCAACAGGTGCGCATTATAATATATTCTATATAATTTAATAAATAAGTATATAAAGTATAAAATATTCTTATATTTAAATGTTGTTTATATAAACTGAAGTACTTATAATTTAATGGAATGTAGGAAATTTTATTTTTTGGTCCATTGTTGATGTGTTCCTTTAAAACATAGGGTGTTTTTTTCCTGCACTCCTCATTCTTCTTCCTGCACCTCATTACTTTTTGAAATCCCAAATTACCCGTTTTATTTTATTTCAAAACGCATCTTCCATGATAATGAGGGTGTTTTCAGAAATTGAGTTCTGAGAATGAATTTCAAAATTGAAAACCCATAAGCCCAAAAAACACATTCCAAAATGAAGTGCTCCAAGATGGAAAACGTTTTTCAAAATTAAAATGACTCTAGTTAAATAAGGACTAAAAATTATTTATTAATTTAAAGGGTTCCAGAGACTGTGCTAACTTTCTTTCATGTGTAATGTAGTTAAGTAGTTGCCCCACCAGCCTCAGCGCTTAAATTTGGGTAATTGATGAATAAACTAATTGTATTAAATAAATCTTTCTGAATTTTATTTTTAAATTAATTTTTAATAAATTAAGTAAGTAATAAACTAGTTATAAAATTTATTGTTCATATATTAACAACATAAATAACTTTATATCATTTATATGATTATAAATATTTTTAAATTTTTAAATAAAAGTATTAAGAAGTGGACTTTAAGTCTAATTTAACTTCATAAAACTAGTTTATAAGGTGAGGTTTGCTCTCACTTATATAAAATGAAATGTCTTTATCTCTAGTCGATGTGGGATTTCCAACACACCCTCCTCACGTCGAGAGTGACAACTCGTGCGCATGACAACATATTATGGGTAGTCCGATAACGGTCCGATAGCGGGTAGCCTGATAAGCCCAACAAACATTCGCTAAGATAGGCTTTAAATGGCTCTGATACCATATTAAGAAGTAAACTTTTAAGCCTAACTCAATCTCATAAAATCGGTTTATAAGGTGAGGTTTGCACTCACTTATAATGAAATGTTCTTATCTCTAGTTGATGTGGAATCTCCAACAAAAAATTTTAAATTATTATAAAAGTAACTCATCGTTTGTCCTTTGTCCCTGTTATCACTCCTAACCTTGAGTATGAGGTTTTCAAACTATGCTTCTACAAACACCCTTATGTTGAGTTTGCTTATATCAATTTATTGTACTGAAGGCGGATGTGCGGGAGGTATAGTGTTTGCTTATGGTGATATGTGGACGTGAAAAGACGCCATATTTGTAAAATGATTTCCTTTCATTTGAAGTATCCGTTTTTTCCCTAAAAGAAATAAAGCATGTGAAAGTCATTGTGTTGATCACTGGTTCATCTGAACATGCACAAAGAGATTCCATGAAAAGACTGCAAAGGACACCTTGACCAAGTTTTAACAGCATGAGTGAATGCGGTAGCTGCATTTTCACATTCATGGTTTCTCCTTCCACATTCACGCTTTCTCCTTGCTGTGCATCTCTTGAGCTTGGTGTGAGGTTTCAAAAGTTGTTTAAACTGTGTGTGATGTTTTAAGTGAGTGATTGTTGGTGTGGTGAGTGTAGAAAGCAAACGCGATGCATAAGAAATACACGTTGAAGGTAAGGTTGTTGTTTGGTGTGCTTACATTGCCCATAATTGATTATGAGTAGAATAACAAAGATTAAAACCCTAAAGCCTAATTGATAATCGATTATTATGTGTGTCTTAATCATGTTCTAATCGATTATTTATGTTTTTGTTTAGAATAATCGATTATCTCTTTATTGTCAGAAATCACAACAATTTAAACCATCGTAAAAAAAATATATTTTTCTAACACTAGTTGTATTGATAAAGATTTCAAAATTTTGAGAAAGATCTAAATAATCATTGTTAAAATATTATTTTACAATAACAACATTACAAAATTATTTACTTTTTAATATACTATTGTTTAAAATTAAACAATTTAGACTATCTAATTCAAAATTAAATAAATTTTAGAACTTCAATTTAGATATATAAATATATACTTAAAAAAATCTAAATCACATAGTAAAATTTTATGTAAATACTTTTATGTTGACTTTAATAACCGCTTTATAGCTATTTTTTAATATGACTTGTATGTTTTAGATATTTTAATTAACATTTTAAATAATTTCTTAAATAATCAAAATTAATTTTAAAAATCTAAAGAATTTTAAAAAAAAATATCTAAATGTATTGAGATTTCAACTTCGATCGAATTAAAATTTTAAATATATATCAATAAGTTGATAAGCAAAAACAAATTATGAAAATAATAAATTAATTTTTAATTTTGTTATAGCAAATAAAATCCAATGAAGTTTGTTTTTACAAGGTAGGGCTCCTTTTATAGTGACTTCTTTTTGTCTTCTGTTTTCGGTCTTCTATGTGGGTGAGTTGAGAAAAAAAAATTACCTTAAGTGTCTGACTACCTTTAATATTTATACCTTTTGGATGGACTCCATTATTATGGGCCCACTCGTGGAGTCCAAAAGAGGGTTCAATTGTACCTTAACTACGCTTTACAGATAAATTGTCTTAATTATGGTTAAATAAGGTTTTAAGGGTTCTGTTTGGGTTAAGTGGGTCATCTCGGCATGATGACCCACATATTCTAAGGCAAACACTCTCAGCTTTCGGGTTCTCAAAGCAAATTAACGGATAACGCGTGAAGGATAGAACCCACCACCACTCCTATTTATAGTTGGAGGAAGGAGCGAATACAAATCGTCACTCTTAATTTGCACCGTTGGATCAAGTCGGCATTAACGGTCCAGATCACGTGACTTTGCGCCTCCTGACAGCACGTCACATCCACGCGCCTTGAATGCCCTAATGAGATTCCCTACTTGGCTTCCAGCACATATGAGCAACAATATGGTATAACAATCATACAGAGGTGTCAGTCACACGGAGTCGTGGCCACCCAGTTTATCAGCCATATAAGACCCTGCTTAGAGTTCCTCTACTAGGGCCTGGGGAGCATATGACTCGGCATGAGCATCTAGCTAAAGATAAAACAATTTAACTTTTACACAAACTCTACGTGACACTCAAATTGTTATTGCTGATAAAAAAAAAATGTGACACTCAAATACCTACAATATCAGTTCATAAAGAGATTGTGACTAAACATGTGATCATATTGTTGTCAATATGATGAATGCAACAAAAGAGCAACATAATAAGCAAGAATGATTCGTTGGAAGACCTTTAGACCCATTTCTACTAGTAAATTTCACTAATCATGTCATTGTGAGACTATAGAAGGTAAGAATGAAAAAAATTGTTTAGTTAACTTGTGTCACAATCAAGATTACAATGAGTTCACAAACAAAATAACTTTAAAAAACAGAGACAAATCGTCAAAGTTTATTACAAAAAAACTATGAAAAAACCAAATTTAGAGTTTGAGAGTCCCTTATATCTAAGGAAGATATTAGCACCTTACAATATACATCCAAAAACGATAATATCTTTCATTAAATGTCTAAAACAAATGTGATCTTTTAAAATGTTTATTTTATAGTGGAAAAGAAACAAAAATCTGTTTAAACAAAATTAAATTATTTTAAATTATTTTATTTAGATCTAACAAGGATTAATTTTGATCCTATATATTTTTATTCATAATGGAAAATCAAAATGAACGTAGTTTTAAATGTTAAAATATTTGTCTGCTTATGTTGATATTTTTTTAAAAATTTATATATTTTCATATTTTTTAATAATTTGTGTGATTTATTTTTAATTTTTATCATAAAAAAATATTGAACAAAAGATGTGTACAATAATTAAAATACCCAAACAACTTATTTTATTAAATATTATATGACCCGTATGTTCATTGGAATATCTAAAATTTATTTGAGATAACAACAAAAAAAAGTTCACGGTGTTCACAACAAATAGAAAGGCCTAAAATAAAAGCTTAAGATTTGGAACAAATCTAAAGATGCAAAGAGTAATGGGGAAATAAAAGGCCCATTAACATACAGATTTTTCTCACCAATATGACCCACACATAGACTCCATTTCTTTCTCTCTTTTGCTTTTGACCTGAATCATTGTTCAATTCATGCAACACTTCTTCGCGTAACTTCATGTCTTCTTTTCTCACTTCCATAAATTTTTGTATTCAAAACGTTAAAGTGTATTGTATTATAAATTACATAATTCATAATTCTTAATTAACTTATAAATTATATAATTTGAAAATCTATTTTTAAATTTGTAATTAACTTCTAAATTGATATGAGATTAACTTCTATATATAATCTGAAATATATTTTAGATTACATTTGAAAGTTTTTTATAGATTTAAGAATAGTTTATAGGTTATGTAATCCGAAATAATTTTTTTAAAATATATTTTAGATTACATAATCTGAAAATTATTTACAGATTTAAGATTAACTTTCAAATTATTTTTGAATTTTATAAATTCAGAGAATAGATTCAAAAATATATTTAAATTATATATAAGCATAAAAAGAATAAAAAAAATATATTCACTATAAAAAGAATATTTTATAGCCTGTTAAGTAACTTCTCTCTAATCCCTACTCAATGTTCATTTTAAGGTTTTTTCACAAAAGAAGTGCTTTTTTTATAAATTACAATATTTGGTAAACTTTTTTTATGAAAATAGATAAATAGTTTCTTATGGATAGACTTCAGAATAGAATGAAAGTTGTATTTATTGTACAATTTTAATTATATTATTTTATATTAAAATCCCATTTAGACTTTTACTCTGAAGTCATATCTATAGATGCATTTTCACTATAGCTGACTCTCATTACTTGTTTTCAGCTCCGGCAACTCCTCTTCCGGCGCCGGCGCTATTTCTGCCTTTAACTTCGCCCTGACCTTCTATTCCTAAGCGCTGCACCAGGTACTCTTCTTTTCACGTTCGCACATCCAAATAACTCTCCTTTCGTAATATCCCAAATTAGGTTATGGATGATTTGTGAATTGGGGGTTTCTTTTGTTTTTAAATTTATTATCTTTATTTGATTTCGTTGCTGAGCTGAAATCATCATGAAGATACATTTTCACTACGAAATCGTATCTATATAGTATGACTTATTTAGTTTTTGGGAAAAAAAAAAAAAACTAGTTTTGTGCAAAAATCGCATTTTAAATTCTTCAATATAGGTTGCCCCACTTTGTATATAAAAAATGACACGAAATGGTTTGCAGTAGAACTGGCACAAGTTGGGAAGAGAAAACAACGGTGAACATGCATAAACTCATTGTGCACAGCCACGGTCCCACACGCATAAAATAAAATTAAAAACTACCACTTGCAGTTGGATTTGTGTGCAAATGCAGGAAAGAAAAAACATGATATGGTAGATGAATGGTTAGATTATCCCTCAGATTATGGGGTTATTACCTGTAAAATAAACCAGGCTATTTTACTTTTATTCTGATTTTTTATACAAGTTGGATTAATTCTGATAATTCAGTACTGTTCATTGATCAAGTAGGATTTGGAGTTAGATTAATCTCCAAATTATGGCTTTTGAGTTGTGTTTTTGACTTTATGCTTGTGCTCATGTTATGTAGGTTTTATTTTCTCTATTTGTGGCTGTTATCTTATGTCTCTTGGAGTCCGATTAAGTCCCATGTAACTATTGGTTAGATTAGTTCCCAAATCATCACGTTATTATCTGCAAAGTAAATCAATTGCACAACGTAGTCCTCCCAACAATAACAAACAAACAAAAGAAGGAATAAGATCGAAAGAAAACATTTTTATCAAAATTAAAAAAATTTATACAGAAAGTCTAGTGCAAGATACAATGTACCATCTTTGTCCAGAACAGTTTTTATATATAAAAGTTAAGAAAATAGCAGAAAATGGTTTAAGAGAATAGCTAAAAAGAGCTGAACTTAACAAAACATATGATTCAACAAACTTGAGAACATTTAGACAAACCCCGATACCCAGTCCTAAACCACTTCTTTTGCTGTCAAAATGTTATAAAATTTCCCACAATATATGAATGCAACAATCTTGGAGATTTATCTGTAAAAATCCATGTTTAGTTCGAAGAAATTCAAATGTAATCTTTTAAAATAATTTTTTTTAATTTTAATAAATATGTTTTATTTCGATCTTATTCCTTCTTTTGTTTGTTTGTTATTGTTGCCAGGACTACCTTGTGCAATTAGTTTACTTTGCAGATAATAACGTGATGTTTTGGGAGCTAATCTAACCAATACTTACATGCGACTTAATCAGACTCCAAAGGACATAAAATAACAGCCACAAATAGAGAAAATAAAACCTACATAACATGAGCACAAGCATAAAGTCAAAAACACAACTCAAAACATATATATATTCTTGAACCCATAATTTGGAGATTAATCTAACTCCAAATCCTACTTGATCCATGAACAGTACTGAGTTATCAGAATTAATCCAACTTGTATAGAAAATCAGAGTAAAATAGCCTATAGCCTGGTTTATTTTACAGGTAATAACCCCATGATTTGAGGATTAATCTAACCAGTAATTATTAGGAACAAGAGAAAGCACAAATAGGGAAAATTAAGACTACATAATATGACATAAGCATAAAGCCAGAAACACAACTCAAAACCTACATATTCATGAACCCATAATTTGGGATTAATCTAACTCCAAATCCTACTCATGAACAGTACTGTTTTATCATAATTAATCCAACTTGTATAGAAAATCAGAGTAAAAGTAAAATAGCCTGGTTTATTTTACAGGTAATAACCCCATGATTTGAGGATTAATCTAACCAGTAATTATTAGGAACAAGAGAAAGCACTACAAGCACAAATAGGGAAAATTAAGATACATAATATGACATAAGCATAGAGTCAGAAACACAACTCAAAACCTATATATCTGGGATGCTACACCTGGAATTCCAGAGGTTGCGGTTCTGTATTTGGCATCTCAACAATATTTGGAGATGTTCCAGGGAGCAACTGAGTGATGCAGTTGAAGGATAAAAGGAGTTGAGTGAGGTACTGGGCTTTTCTGAATTTCATGTCCCACTTGATCCATGAACAGTACTGTGTTAATTACTCCAACTTCTATAGAAGATCAAAGTAAAAGTAAAATAGCTTGGTTTACTTTGCAGATAATAACCCAATGATTTGGGAATTAATCTGACCAGTAATTATTAGGAACAAGAGAAAGCACTACAAGCACAAATAAAAAAATTAAGACTGCATAATGTGAACATAAGCATAAAGCCAAAAACATAACTCAAAACCTATATATTTCGGATGCTACACCTGGGATTCCTGAGGTTGCTGTTCTGTATTTGACATCTCAACAATATTTGGAGGTGTTCCAGGGAGAAGCTGAGTGATCCAGTTGAAGGATAAAAGGAGCAGTTGAGTGAGGAAGTCAAAGAACAACAATTTGACTAATAGTAAAAGAAGGATGTTAACGACAGTGAACCACAAAAGCTGAGCAATGAGTATCCACATCAGTGTTTCACATCCAAGTATCCCTGAGAAATGAAATGTTATGACGGTGATTGGCTTGGTCATGTCAGCTACAGATGCAAGAACATGGGAAAACGTTGCAATGAGGAGAAGAAGCAAGAGGGTTAATTGATGAAAAGGATCCCTGTTGGAGACTCCATACTTGATTCCAATACAAGTTAACTGAAATGTAATAAGAGCAAGGTATGCTATCTTGCTTTTCATGTTAAGATGAGAGTTGAAGTGGGCAAGAAAGATAATTGTTTGTAGTTTAGAGACTGAAGGATCTACTATAAATAGAGAATTAGCATAGGTAACCATGGTTCCCATTCCACGATGGAACCCACTGACTATTTGCACCACTTCTTCTTACATGTGTGGCATCTTAAAATGAAAAGAAAAACTTTTGTTTCACACATCAAATAGCTAAAAAACATTACTTGACATCTCCTTATAATAATATTTTTAATTAAAAAATAAAATAAAAATAATAAAAATATTAATTTATTAAGATGTTAGTTGTATGTATTTAATGTAGATGGTGTCAATATGTCATTAGGCTTAAGTTATTGGGTATGATATCTTGACACCATAAACAATAATAAACATATACTTGATAAATAAATAAATTAATATTTTAATTCTATTAGATTTATTTGTTAATTAAAAATATTATTATATTATTATAATGGTTTGTCAACATTAATCTTTTCCTAAGTTATTTCATTGTTAGCCCATGACAATTCTAGATGCATATTATGCGTTTCATCTATTTTACGGACTTTGTGTATTCCCCGGCAAATTATAACGGATGAGAATAAATATTATTATGTAGCAATTTTTTTTATAATTATTTTATTATTATTTATAATTATTATTTATGTTTTTATAATAATTATTATTAATGTTAAAAATACAGTATTATAAGAAGAACTTGAACCTAAATCTCTTCTTGAATGAATCAAGAAATTTTGACCATTATATTTGAAAA
The DNA here is from genome assembly GCA_013389735.1 of Phaseolus lunatus. Taxonomy (NCBI): domain Eukaryota; kingdom Viridiplantae; phylum Streptophyta; class Magnoliopsida; order Fabales; family Fabaceae; genus Phaseolus; species Phaseolus lunatus. The sequence continues at coordinate 22,489,151 of CM023862.1, read as the reverse complement.
TTTTTGTTGTCATAATAATATTATTATATTATTATTTATTATTATGATTATATTATTCTTATTTTATTATTATAATTATTATTATATTATTTATTATTATGATTATAACTTATTATAATTTGATGACTATTTTTTAGGACAAGTGTACCGAGTCAGAAGTAATAATTTGTTCCTAAGGACGAATGTCGAACCCACAAGAAACAATTATTTAAAATCCTAATTTTAACATTCATTAAGTATAAGAATATGTACAATAATTTGATTTGAAAGATAATGACATAAGTTTGCTTGAAAATTAAATAAAAACAAAATAAATGAGTAAAATAATTCAATTAAGAAAATTAGGAATGGGGTTAATACTTCTCACTCATCTGTAGTTTTAAACATATAACATTCCATCTTGATTGACAATGATGTACATATAAAAATCATTCATATTGATTCATCGCATACAAAATTATCAAGAGTCTCCTAAATATCGATTACTCGTATATTTACAAAAATTCGTTATCATTACAAACAGATGTTATAAAACAATTAACATTTCAAATCTATTTCTAGCATTCAAATATGTTAAGTATTATCATTTAGGTGAGATACTTATAAGTACTTTCCAATCAAATCTAAGAATTAAATCATGAATAATTTCAAGTTTTGAGAATAAAATGATAAGTTCAATCATCAATCAAAAATTGGATATTATAGATAAATATCATCTCAATACATAAGAGTTTGAACAAATTCCTCTCAATCCTAAAGAAAAGAATTAGTCACACCCATGGTGGCTATTAAGAGCATGGACAACAAGAAAAGAAGATCCAGAGCGTTTCTCCTTTACCGTTGTCTTCTTTAGGGTTTCCTTCCTTTGATCCCTCCCAGTGATATCTAGGGTTATGCATCATGCCTTCTATTTAACCTAGTTGAGTTTAGACTACGTGACATCTCGCTTAAACGAGTTATTACTTGCTTAAGCGAGTTTGACGAGAAAAAGTCCTACTTCACTAAAGTGAAGTCGCTTGGACGAGCATTGGGCAAGTCTTGGATGAGTTCCTCTAGAGCGATCTTGCTTGGGCGAGTTTAGACGATTTTTGGGCGAGTTTCTAATATTCAAACTTTGTCTTTTTTATTTTGTTCATTCTCCTTTAGTCCTTTTATCTCCATTCCCTTAGAATCCTGAAATCAACACAAATTTAGGAAAAAATCGTTCACATTCATCTTATAATAAAAAATATGTAAAAAAATTTTAATTCTTAAATTAGAGGTTGAATTATAGTTATTTTATCAATTAAAATCCATAAGTGTCTATTTTTTTTATAAGAAATATTACTAAATTATAACACTTATAAGATTACAATGGAGAATTGTTCATTGTTGGAGAATTCCACTAATTTTGTTTGTGAAAATCTTTTGCCATTTTAATTAAGAGAATGAAAAAAAATATGAAAGAAAGTGAGAACAAATGTCATGTAAATAAATTTCATAAAATAGAGACAATTTATTGTTTATATATATATATATATATATATATATATATATATATAGAGAGAGAGAGAGAGAGAGAGAGACAATTTATTATTGTTAATGTGTATAATTCTGGGTCTTTGGTGGAAAAAAGGGTAGTTTGGGAGGAGATAAGTGAGAGGAGGAGAGGGCATAACCAGAAGGCATGGTGTGTGGTCGGGGATTTTAATTCTATCAGAAGACCAGGAGAAAGGAGGAACGTAGGAAATGACGGGGATCACAGAAGGGAGATGAGAAGATTTAATAGTTTTATTGAAGACACAGAGTTGGTGGATATTCCGATGACGGGGAGAAAGTACACGTGGTATAAACCAAATGGCTTAATCAAGAGTAGAATAGATCGAATTTTGGTGTCGAGGGAATGGCTGGAGAAGTGGCCTAGTAGTAAACAACTTGTCTTGGATAGATCAGTGTCTGACCATTGTGCACTGGTATTAAAAACACATACTACAGATTGGGGTCCAAAACCTTTTAGGTCATTGGACATTTGGCAAAAGGATGGAAGGTTCCTGGATTTCGTTAGTAAGAAGTGGGGAAGGTACGAGGTGCAAGGAAGCGGGATTTTTGTTTTTAAAGAGAAGTTGAAAATGTTGAAAGCAGATCTTAAAGTGTGGAATAGAGAGGTGTTCGGTAACATAGACCATTTGGGGGAGGATATACAGAAAAAGATTCAAGAGCTAGATGCTAAGGACGATGAGAATGAGCTAGAAGAGGAAGGAAGGGAGGTCAGAAAGTGGTTACTAGCAGAACAGAGAAGGAATAACTATAAGCAAGAAGCTTTATTACAGCAGAAGGCGCGACAAAGATGGGTGAGACAGGGGGACTTAAACACAAGATATTTTCATTCGATTATTAAATGGCGGAGGTCAAGAAATGGTATCAATGGGGTGAGAGAAGAAGGCCACTGGTATGAAGAGCAGAGGGTGGTGAAAGAAAAGGTGAGAGATTTCTTCAAACAGAGATCTGGAGGAGAAGCAAACAAGCAGATCAGGCTAGATAACGCAGAGTTTAAAAGGATTTCAGAAGAAGACAATGTTATGTTGGTAGAAAGAATAACAGAAGAAGAAATAAAACATGCTGTGTGGTGTTGTGATAATGACAAAAGCCCGGGACCGGATGGCTTCAACTTTGGGTTTATAAAGTTCTGTTGGGATGTTATTAAAGCAGATATTTTTATGGCAGTCCGCGATTTTGAGGAAGGTGGAAGATGGCCAAGAGGTACGAACGCATCTTTTATTTCTTTGATTCCTAAGGTAGACAATCCACAACAGCTGAATGAGTTTAGGCCTATTTCTTTAGTTGGATGCATGTACAAGATAGTCTCTAAAATTATGTCTTTGAGGTTGAAGAAAGTTTTACACAAAGTAATAGACGACAGGCAATCTGCTTTTCTGGAAGGCAGGGGTCTAATGGACAGTGTCTTAGTGGCAAATGAGGTTTTGGAAGAAGTGAAGAGGAGAAAGACTAGTTGTGTTTTGTTCAAAGTCGATTATGAAAAGGCATATGACTCGGTTATGTGGGACTTTGTTTATTATATGTTGGAAAGGTTAGGCTTTTGCGGAAGATGGATAGTATGGATCAGAGCTTGTCTTGAGTCTTCTTCGGTGTCGGTGTTAGTAAATGGGAGTCCTACAGAGGAATTCAAACCTAGAAAGGGGTTGAGACAAGGAGATCCCCTTGCACCTTTTCTTTTTCTCATTGTGGCAGAAGGGTTAGCAGGGGTAGTCAGGAAGGCAGTTGAGAAAGACTTGTTAGAAAGTTTGGAGGTTGGGGACAGATTAGTAAAGGTCAATATGCTTCAATATGCGGATGATACTTTGTTTTTTTGCAAAGCGAAAGTGGAGAGCGTGTTTGTGATTAAGGCTATTCTAAATTGTTTTGAATTAGCCTCTGGGCTCAAGGTTAATTTTTACAAGAGTAACATTGGTGGAGTGGGAGGCAGCTTAAATATGTTACAAAGATGCGCGTCCATTCTGAATTGTGACATGATGAAGATGCCGTTTAAGTATCTGGGCATGCTAGTAGGGGGATGTCATAAAAGAAGAGCGTTTTGGGAAGGAGTGGTGGAAAGAGTGAGAAGCAGGTTAGGAAGATGGAAAGGTAAGTTCATATCTATGGCAGGTAGGCTTTGTCTAATCAAGTCAGTATTATCCTCTATCCCTCTGTTTTTCTTGTCTCTGTATAAAGTGCCGGCTATGGTGGTGAAAGAACTGGTGCAGCTGCAGAGGAATTTCTTGTGGGGATGGGGTGCAGATGGAAGGAAAATAGCGTGGGTCTCGTGGAAGAAGGTATGTGAGTCGAAGGCGGCGGGAGGGTTAGGAATGATAGAGATTAGACGGTTTAATATTGCTTTGGTGGGTAAATGGATCTGGAGGCTGGGGTATGAAAAGTCAGGCTTATGGAAAGAAGTGTTAGAATCTAAGTATGGAGGTTGGAGGGATTTGAGGAAGCCAAAGAATAATTCGACAGACTCACTTTGGTGGAGGGATTTGAAGGATGTGTGGGCGTGTGAGGATTGGAAAGGCAACTTTGAGGATAAATGTACGTGGGAGGTTGGAAATGGGAAGGATATAAGGTTATGGGAGGACTTATGGGTGGGAAACACAACTCTTAAGATAAAATTCCCAAGGCTGTTTTCTATTTGCGCTGAGAAGGAATCCTCTCTCTGGCAGGGAGGGGCGATGCAAGAAGATTTAGATTGGGCTTGGCAGATAGGTTGGAGAAGGAACCTATTCGAGTGGGAGAAATATCAGGAACAAGAGTTGTTGAATCTACTGAGAGAGAAGAAAATAAATGTGGGTAAGGAGGACACTTGGGTGTGGAAAGATACTGAGGCAAAAGTATTCACAGTCAAGTCAGCATATAATATTCTCAAAGAAGAGGTTCTGGGGGAAGAGGAGGAGGTTTATGGGGGTTTTTGGAAGATTAAGGCTCAACCATCAGCTCTTCTTACAGCTTGGAGGATTTTGGAAGATAAGATTCCGACTAGAGCAAATCTGGCGAGAAGAGGGATTAGTCTAGCCAGTGGTGTTTGTGGTTTGTGCGAGGCGGAAGAGGAAACCACTTCTCACCTTTTCTGCACGTGTAGAGTTGCCTGGCAGGTCTGGTCTAAGTGCTACGAGTGGATAGGGATGTCTTCGATCGATCATGGGGAGCCGAGGATGCATTTCCTTAATTTCAAGATTAGTGGAGCGAGTAAAACTGTCAACCAGATTTGGGGCGGAGTGTGGGTAGCGGTGGTAGATGAGCTGTGGAAACATAGGAACAGGAGGATTTTTAAGAGTGGTGTGCTAGACCATATTGAGATTTTCATGATGGTACAGGTGAAGGTGTGGTCTTGGGTGACTTCCAAATGTCGTGCAGTAAGTTTCTCGTACTCTGATTGGTGCCTTGAGCCGCTGGCGTGTATGAAATCGATCAGAAAGTGTTAATTGGTGAGTTGAGGGGCGGGGTTTTTGTGGGGATCAGTCCGGGTGATGGTTGTGTACTTTTGTATTATGTGTTTCTGTTTTGTGTTTGTCTTTTTATGCAAGACGTCCTTGATGGACGGTGTATAAGGGTTGAGGTATCCCTAAAATACCTCCATTTTATTTATTATTTTTTTGCCGATAAAAAAAAAATAAATAAAATATATATATATATATATATATATATATATAAATACACATAGATTTATATTTCATTTAAATAAAAGTAAAGAATACAGATAGACAAACACAAACATTTAAAATAAATTATAAATTTATATTTATAATATAAATATGTGAATAATAACATGGTTTATTTAATTTTTAATATTAAAAATAAATATATAATTAATGAAAATGAGAAAAACAGATACAGGTATTTTACAGCCTCTGTATTCCTGCTAGTCAATAATAAACAAAATGAATTACATTAATCTCTTAAAAAACGCACTAGTCAAGTATATTATGTACTTAGAGTCGGTATCTGGTTGAACCTTTTACTTACTCATTTTAGATACATTATCCTTTGATGCAAGAGAAATGTCATTTTAGATACATTATCCTTTGATGCAAGAGAAATGTCATTTTAGATACATTATCCTTTGATGAAAGAGAAATGGTATGTGGTTTTAATTGAAAGAAATTTCCAAGTATTGAATTGTCTTCACTTTTAACCCACATATTTCTCTCTGTTGCCGTCTTGTCATGTTGTTTTTAACAAATACAAGTGTCAATTAAATATTTTAAATGTTGCCCTCAGTAATTCTCTCTCCTAGCTCCAACGCAACGTATCTTTTGATTCTTACAGTTATTCCTTACACATTTCAATTTCAATAGAAGAACCATGTTTTTCGATATCTGTAATCTCATTTTTTTTAGACCCAATTGATCATTAACACATTAATTTTATTTCTACTCGAATAACTTTATCATTCGAATGATTTTGGAATTCTGGGACTCCGTTTCGTCTGTCTCATATGTCTAGGCAAGAATTAGTTGAAAAATGGAAATACAATTTTCGGTGAAAAAATACATTTATTCATACATTTTTATTTATACCACTGCCATAAAATTACTGAAAATTTTGTTTTCGTAAGCGTCACTAATTTTTAAGCTTAATAAGGTCATAACCAGCCATGTTCATTACTTCATCAAAAACTATTTTCAAACCTTCTCTTAGACCTGAGTTTGACTTGGACATCTGAGAAGTTAGGTTTTCTTACGGATAAAGTCTTGAAAAAAAATGTTAAACTTAGTTTTTTGTATAATTAGGGAAATTGAGGGAGTGATAGAAAAAAAAAAGTTAAAAGAAAAAGAAAAATTACTTAGCTAAAAAAAATTATTTAATATTGCTATTATTTATAGAATTAAGTTAATTACTCATGTTATAAATAAATAAATTTAAGCAATTATGTATGGGTATCCGTAAGATTCTTGGTTGGTTATTTTTTCTTCAGATGTGGGATTGTCTCCTCGGAGAACAGATATGCTCCAACATTTCTTCTTCCACAGTCGAACGTTGCTCTTTTGTGGAAATTTCGAAGAAACCAAACTGCAGGCATTATTCTCAGGAGCTTTTTTTCAGTCAAAGGCAACTGAAACATCTTGCATTCAATGGCCAAAATTTTGCTTTACCTCTTCTTGCGTGTTTGAATCTGCCCCATCATCCCACATCATCACTGTCTTTTTCTTTGCTTAAGGGAACGTGTCTTTCATTGCTTTCTTTTATCTGTTTCTAATTTTCAACACATGCCCACACCAAATGGCGGCACAAGAAGGACCCATCATGCGATGGGTCAGTGGCCAATCACTATATTCTGCCACCATTTGCTTTTTATCATTACTCACTCATTGTCTTTTTGGATTATTGAAACACTATATTATTACTTCATCGTCGAAGAACAGAGCTAGAAACAACGTTCATTTATTTCCATACAATCATTCATTAAAAAATCATATTACAATTCTCAACATTATTATTTTAATATTTTTTATATGTTATTTAATGATAAATTTATTTTTTATTATATATATTTATTTCTAAATCTATCACTTATATACAACAAAACAAAGTTATCAAAATATCATTTTCTATTTTCATATCATTGTCATTATAGTTTCCCTGTAAATATTAAATGAATAATTTAATCGCGATTAAACCCATTATTGCGCGTAACTTTGATTTGTGATCGCATCTGGTCCTGGGTTGTGTCCACTAGGATGTTGAACAGAATGTAGGTTCCGTTTTTTGACTTTGTGTTAAGTATGATTTGAATAATAAAAATGAGCGTCAAATTTATGTTTTTCTTCTATTTTACGGAGTTTATATCATCCGCGGGATTTAAATAGGATTTTTTTTATAAAAAATTAACCTTTCTAAACTAAAAAAGAAAAATCAAACTTTTGTCAGTGTATAAAAGTTAAAAGTGTGAGAAAAGTACTCTTCAAATGTTAAAAAGTCTTTGGTTTAAAGTCAAATCAAATTAATTGGTTTAAAGTCAAGTCACATGATTATCATGTACTAATCCAACAATTTTTACTAGTGATTATTTGCAATATATTACATAGTTCTATTAGAGGTAATTAATGTTTGTTTTTATTGAATATGGACATAGCAAAACACACTAAAAGCTTAATATATAATTTTAACTAAAATACCAATATAATTTTGAAACAGAATAATAAATTACAAATAAGACATATAACATGATAACACAATAATCATTATTTTAAATTGTTAATTCACTTCTAATGAATATTGAAATATAGAAACTAATTAGAAATTTCTGGAATATTTATATTATCAATTATCGTCTTTAGATATAATGAAGTCTTTCATTTTAAATTCATTACTTGCACATTGACCCATAATAACTAATTATTTAAAAGTAAAACAACTAACAATAATACACTTATATTATGTACATATGGTATGAAAATAATATTCAAAATTAAGTTTTAATTATCTTTTCAAATACATTACCATTTTTTTATTAAAATTATTTCTTATACTATATACACTATCAATTAAAATATATCATTAATAAAATCAAATAATATTAAAAATAACATATAAAATAAATTATAGAAATTCCAATCTTTTTAATTTAATAATCTAATATATATATATATATATATATATATATATATATATATAAAGAATGTTCCAATTAGTAATTACATTTATCTAACCACTTAATAAATTAATATTTTAATTATATTTATTTTATTTTTTAATTTAAAGTACTGATATATATCATTATATTATTATAATAGGTTCTCAAATGAATGTATTTTTTTTCGGTTTCAAAATATCATATTTGGTTTGGAAACTTCCTTAAAACTTCCTCCCTTCTATTTGAAACTTCCAAATAAATAATTGCAACTGATGTGACATTTTTCTAGGGTGGAGTGTGCGTCTATCTAGTTGCGGAAGCATCACAAAACATTAACAAAAGAGTTTATCATTAAGTAATAATAATATTTAATTTATTCTCTCAACTTTCCAACTTTCCTTAATAAAAAGTACAATTTATGTATTTATATTTGATATTTGTGTTTGACTTTTAGTACGTTTAGCAGAAGCTATTTCCACCATACTTTCTTCTTTTTCATGCACTTTCATCTAATATCTTCTTTATATTTACTGAATGCCTCTTTCACTATAATTATCGAAAACACAACGTAAAAACCTTCAATACAAGAATATTAAATAATATTGATAAAATATATTTTCTACACATTAAACTATTATAGATGTATCATCTAATATTCATTCAACTTGAAAAAACAAGTTGAGATGGATTTGATTTCACAAAACAATACGTAAATTCCTTATTATCAGTGCAAATGTTTTCGTTGGGCTGAAAAATGAAATATACCATAAGATACTTTTCCTCTGTAACGATCCCTAAACCAAAATCTTGTATTATTATTACTATTATTATAAAATACTTCATTTTATTCCATTCCATTTTAAGTGTAGTTAAAGGTTATTATGAAAAAACTAATAAATATATTAATTCTATTTTAACTTTAATAAAATAATAATAAATTTTCTATTTTAAGCTTTTCATTTTTGCATTATAATAGATAAATATATGTATATAAAATAAATGATAAAGAATATAAACAACTTTTATAAAAAGAACACGTAACTACATGCAGTATTATATATAGAACTTTTAAAGGAAATAGAGATTGTGACCCATCATAAGCCACCGTCATCTTCTACGTCATCGTGTCGGCAAATATGTAGCTATAATAATACTTTCTATTAATCTTCATTTGGCTATTGCATATATAATATTAACTAGTGTTTCTATCCCGTCATCTAAATATTTCACTTTATATTAAGTGTGCATCATATTAATAACTAAAAAGGATAACAATCCAATTTAAAATATTGATTTTAAAAATAATTAATTTAAAATGTAAAGATGATGAAAAAACACGTGTTAAAAAAATTACATATTAATAAAATGAAAATAATGTTAAATAGAATTTGATGACATTCAATTGTTGACTTATAGACTTTGAATTTAATAACTTCTTCCAATAGTTTTAGGACGTTCTTCTCTTTTGTTATTTTTTTATTTGATTTTCTATCAGCATTTTTTTAATTTTTTTTATTTGATATGAAATGAAAATGGCTTTCTAATTCATCTTAAATTTCGGAAATCTTTAAACTGTTTTCATACATAAATTATTTAACCATTTGTACTGGCTGATTCTATTTAAAAAATTGGCAATCAACACATTTCTTTTTATTTCAAAAGAATATGTATATTAAAATCGGTGAAAGATAAGCATCACAACACGTAACACTCATTTCTAAATAATATTTGTAACTTATAATTTATATATATATATATATATATATATATATATATTTGATCAATGTTCAAAACAGGTGTGAAATGTATAGGTTTTATCAAAAGCAAGTGCTCCCACTGAAATATAAGGTGAAAATTAATGTGATGATTTCATCTGCCGAACTATAGATGCAGTTACCATTCATCTAATAAAATTTTACTTAGATAGAATATAAGTATCATTCGTCTGATAAGTGTAAAGTTGCGTCTCACTGATATTTTGTCAAACGCAAATCTCTAGAACATTTTCTTAAGAGTCCATCAATTCGGAATTAAACCAATCCTGTAAGACAAAGTTGGTAAAAAAAATCCCAATCATTTAATTACTTTTGGAAGTAAAATAGGCACAATTGAAATAGATATGAATTTGGTGAATATGTACTCTAAAATATTTCAGTCTAGCTTAATGGAATTGTTGGGTATGAAGTCAAGACTAATTGGTTTGGATTGACTAGATACCATGTTTCAATAAGTAGACTTAATCATTCTGTTTCCTTTCTTTCTATTTAAAGAGATCATTGTATTTGTAATTGGTGTGCAACAGGAAATAAATGAAAATCTAATAGTTGTTTGTGTGGATGTAGGTTGTAGTTGGCGACCGAACCACGTTAAATATTGTGTCGTTTATTTTCTTGCATTGTTTCATGATTATGTGTGTTGCTTCCATGTGCGTTTTTTCTATCAAGTGGCATCAGAGCTTGGTTCGTTTACTCACTAGAGATCTTATCAGCAGAAATTAATCGACGAGACGTGAAAATTGTGGCTGCAGCGGTGTCCCAAAGCTAGGGTTTCATGGGGGCGGAAACGGATCGCGTTTCACTGCGAATAGGTGCAGGTGCTTGCGGTGAACGAGACGGCACGGAGGTCCAGTGCAATGGCAGTGATGGAAGACGTAGGGTGATGCGTGCATTTTTCTGCTGGTGCGGCAGTGGCGGTGTGGTGCTAAGCACGGGGTGTGGCTGTTTTTCACTACGGGACGAAGTTATCACAGTTCAGTTACTGAGCACATTAATATTCGATCTTAGTCAGACTTACGTCAGTGGACATTAAGTTTGATGATGAAGTTTAAGCTTTACTACTGTTATCGTCTTTGCCTGACAGTTGGTCCAGAACGGTTACAGCAGTTACCCGTTCAGTAGGATCCGATGATTCACTTTTGAGAAGATTCTTGATCTCATTCTTGACGAGAATGTCCGAAGAAGGAGTTCTAGGAAATTATCTAGTGAATCGCTATATGTCGTTAGAGGTAAGAAAGATATCAAAGATAATTGGAGCAAGAACAAAAGAAGGAGTCAGTCAAAGACTCAGGATGGTGCTCAAGTGTAACATGTTGGAACTGTAAGGAGGTGGGGCATTTTAGGAATCAATGCCCAAATGATAAACAAGTCAACATTGCAGAAGACTTCGCAGACGAGGACCTCTTAATCTGTTGCGCGGATAGCAGTGTGGATTCCTGGGTCATGGATTCATTTCATGCTACCCACAACAGTGAAGCATTGCAGAATCTAGTTATTGGGGAGTTTGGAAAGGTAAGACTAGTGAACAATAGAACTCTTGATGTTACGGGCATGGGTGACATAGTGTTGAAGACGCCAGTCGGTATCTGGACTTTGAAGGATGTCAGAGTTGTTCCAAGCTTGACGAAAAGTTTGATTTCTTTTAGGCAATTGGAAAATAGGAACATGATGTGAAGTTCTGACATCAACAGTGAAGGGTTGCCAAGGGAAATCTTGTCATGGCCTGCAGAAGAAAGAGAGATTCGTTGTATATGGTCGAATTACCGTCTGAGGGAGAGACTGTCCTAGTTCAGAAGATAAACAAAGTCCGGTTCATAGAATCTCGTGGGCAGAAGAGGGTTGTCTTTACAAGAGAGAAACCCAGAGTCAAAGGTCATATTCAGGATGAACAAGCATGGAAAGGTTCAGGTAGACCAGTCAGAGGTACTTATGGCAGTGGGAGCACGGGTCGTGTTTCAGCTAAGGTTCCTATACGACAATGGGTTAGGAGAACTAGTATTCTAGCTGTTGAAACATCTTCAGAAAATTTGTTGAGTATGGAGAGTGTTTGTTCTCAGTTTGTTCCAGGCTCTGACAGTTCTTGCAAGTGGGAGCGGGTAGGAACATTCTGTCAGTGGTAGTTTCAATCATGACTAACGTGTTGAAATTCAGGGGAGTTTCAACGAAGCCTTCAAAATGATTAAGAAGGTTGGTGGCAACTAGTGGTGGAACATTGAGTTCTGGTGACAGATTACAGAAGTACATGTACACAATTGAAGCGTAAGTGAACATTGTTCCGTGGCTTCAAGTGGGAGATTGTATGATATGAAGCCAGGACCAATTGGGTTAGACTGAATAGACATCATGTTTTAGTGAGTGGGTTTAATCATTGTGTCCCCTTTCTTTCTATTTAAAGAGATCATTGTACTTGCAATTGGTATGCAACAGGAAAGAAATGAAAATTTAATAGTTCCCCGTGTGGATGTAGGTTGCAGTTGGCGACCGAACCACGTTAAATCTTGTGTCGTTTATTTTCTTGCATTGTTTTGTGATTATGTGTGTTGCTTCCGCGTGCATTTTTCCCATCAGGAATTACTCTTCACCTACTTAGGCCTACCTGTTAAGGATAATCCATCTAGGTTTTCTTTTGAGAACCTGTGCTATCAAAGATCAAAAAGAAACTTTCAGTGTGCAAGGGAGTAACCTATCCTTTACGGGAATAATTTGTCTTATAAAATCTGTTATTAATGTCATACATCTGTTCTTCTTATCCTTTTTTAAAGTCCCAATAGAAGTGTGTAAGGAAATTACAAAATTACAAAGAAACTTCTTCAGGAGATGGGGTACAGAAGGGAGGAAAAAAATTTCTTGGACTAGTGAGGAGAATATTTGTAAATCGAAAGAGGAGGGCAGACTTGGCATTAAGCGCATTGATATGTTTCATAAGGCAATCTCGACAAAATGGTTATGGAGAATGGGTTCTCCTAAGAATGGCCTTTGAAAGTATGTACTAGAATCAAAATTTGGATCGTGGAGGATGGCAAACTCAATTACATCGGTTTGAAATGAGTATAAATCTAGATGGTGGAATGTTTTATCCAAAGTAAGCCTCTCAGATCAGGGGAGCAGATGGTTCAATTCAAATTTGGTTTGGCAATTAGCATCTGGGGAGAGGTTCAAAATTTTGGGAAGAAGAATGGCTAGCCAATTCTCAGTTCAGAGTGAGATACTCCAGAATCTACATTAACTCCTTGCTTAAAGATAAACCTATTGGTAGATTCGAAAGTGTTGGTCTATAAAGGAATCTCTTTGAATGGGAACAGGAACAGAAGCAACATTTGATGCAAGCGATGGGGGTATAGAGATTGTTAATGGATAAGGAGGACTCTTGGGTTTGGAATGACAAAGAGTCAGCATCGTACACAGTCAAGTCTGCATACAATATCCTCAAGCAAGGACGCCAGGGGGAAGATTTGGAGGTGTTTGGGGAGAGTAAAGGCATAACTGTCCACACATCTCACAGCTTGGAGGATTTTAGAAGACAAAATAGCATCTAAAGCAAATCTGGTCGGAAGGGGGGTATGTTTGAATACCATTAGGTGTGGTTTATGTGGGGAGGAGGAGGAAATCACGTCCCATCTCTTTTGTACGTGTAAAGTTGCTTGGCTAATGTGGGCCAAGTGTTATGAGTGGATGGGAATGGCAACGACGTTGCATAGGGACCCTAAGAAACATTTTGAAGGCTTCAAGTTGTTTGGGGTCAAGGAAGGGGTTAATCTAGTTTGGGGAGGTGAATGGATAGCAGTCGTTGGAGAACTGTGGTCTCATAGGAATAGGAGAATTTTTAGAGGTGGTAAGGTAGATCACGCTGAAATTTTTCATTCGGCATAGATGAAGGCTTGGTCATGGATGTCGTCGAAAGCACTTGGTTTTATTTTTTCGTATTCAAATTGGTGGCTAGAGCCTTTGATATGCATGAAGTCGGTCAAAGGTTCTAGGAGGTAGGGAGGTCTAGTCTAATGAGTCAGTCTCTTTGGGCCTATAGTGGTTAGGTGGTTTGAGATTGACCACCTCAGCCAATGTTTTGTATAAGGGTTGAGATATCCCGAAGAATCTCACATTAATTCATTCGTTTTTTGCCGATAAAAAAAACAAAGGGGTGGAAGTGAGATTTTTGTTGGAGAAGGGAGTGGTTCAAGTGGAAAAAACCTATGGTAGAAGATTTTATGGCAAGTATATCACTATTCCCCCTACATTCAAATAAGGAGGATTTATGGCTATGGAACGGTCGCCCCTCATATAGTTTCTCTGTAAAATTCGCTTATAAAAAGTTAGCAAATCATGGAACTTGGGGTGTATCTACGGTGTTTGCATATCTTTGGAATCTAAAGGTTATGCCCTTGGCGCAGTTTTATGTGTGGAGGGCCTTATCGGATAGGGTAACAACTAAGCTGAACCTACACAAAAGAGGTGTGATGTTGAGGGATACATTATGTGCCTCATGCGGGAGGAAAGAGGAGTCAACCTCACACATTCTTGTTTCAAGTAAGGTATCAATTAAAATTTAAAATATGTGTAATAGTAGACTTGGGATTAGCTCAGGGAATCATAATGAGTTGGTTAAGCATTTTGAACAGTTTTCCTACATTTGTTTTAATAATAAAGGTAACAGGTTGTGGAAAAGTCTGTGGGTGTCTGTGATATAATGTATTTGAAAGTATAGAAACAAAGTTATTTTTAATCAAGCAAAGACGAATGCTAAGAAAATTCTTACCATGACACAAGTCTAATCATGAACATGGATGAAAGATAAAATAAAGAAAGTTAAGTTCTTTTTAATTATGAAAAATGTAAGTTATGTTTTTATTTCATTTTTATGTTTTCTAATATTTCTATTTCTTTTTAACATATTTATTTCATTCGTTTAGTTATGTAGATTAATTATTTATGCAGCAATAGAAAACAAAAGTATATAAATTTATTGAATTTTAATCCATTTAAAAGTTTAAGAACACCAATACATATAAAAATGGACTAATTACTAAAAAAAAAAAAAAAGACTATATTGTATTGTTTTGTGATTTTGTTTGGTAAACCACAAACCCAATAATAGATGAAATACTTATTGTAAGAGTAAATTTAAAATCTTTTCCTAGTACCTTTAATTTTAAACTATATTATTAACTTACAATAATATTTTATTTAATTATGATTGTGATTAATAGCAATATTTTAAGCGAAAGGACAAGGACAAGACTATTGCAATATATTTTCTAAAATAAGTGATTAATACTTACTGAGTTTTAATGCATACACTACTTAATTAGTTTATTTATAAACTTTGTAAGAATTTGATTTGATTTGATTTTCAGGATAATAAATAAGAGAATTCATTAGAATATGATGTATTATATAAGGACCATCATTACTAAAAGTATTAGTGATTAATACTTACTGAGTTTTAATGCATACACTACTTAATTAGTTTATTTATAAACTTTGTAAGAATTTGATTTGATTTGATTTTCAGGATAATAAATAAGAGAATTCATTAGAATATGATGTGTTATATAAGGACCATCATTACTAAAAGTATTAGTGATTAATCGTTGAATAGAAATAACATACATAATACATATATACATTAACAATTCCAAATAAATTAAAGTTTATTTTTATAATAATTGAACAATGCAGCATCAATAAGTAATGTATCTTCAACAAATGTGTATCAGTTAGGCTTTAAGATTTTTTTTTTTTTTAGTTTGCAATATTGCATACTTTAAATTAAAACAAACATTTTAGAACTTAAAATTAGTTGAAATTAATAGCTGAATATATTAGTTATGTTTGCTTAGTTTAGTTTAAAAAAACAAATAGTCTATTAAAAAACCCATTTTATGTAATCATATTTAACATAAAATGATTTGACGTCTTATGTGGCCATAATTCACGATTGACGCGTGTAAATCATCTGTCAATTCTATAATTATAAACTAACATAAAAACATGTTTTAAAGTGTATTTTTTCAATTTTCTTTATCTCTTTTACTTAATATTTCTGATAAAAAAATTATTTAAATAATATTTAAAATGTGAAGTTGCACGGTGATTGAGGAGTGTATCAACTACCAACTTGAAGTTTCTAAACAACAGCCAATGAAAAACGAATTACAATAAATTAGAGTGGGTTGTGACGTGAAATTGGATTAAAAAAATTAAAACCGTTTTTCTGCGGAAGACTATTCAAAACAAATCAGTCTATAAAAGCTTCACTTCAATCTTCCCCACAAACTCACACCATGATATGGGGCCACAAACACACATAACCCATAAACCTTACGCAGGCTACACTGCCTTCATAGCCGTCTGCGTTAACTTACTTGCTGTGAAGCCCTACCCCATCACTGACCTCCAGATCGTCTTCTTCCTCACATCCATGCTTTTCCACGCTCTTGCTCTTTCCCTACCTCAACCCTCAATAACAGCTATAATTACTCTCCACGCTTCTGGTATTCTTGCTTCTGAAACCCTCATCTGCGTTATGCTACCTCCTCACTCCTGGCTTTCCTCCTACTATATCATAAATGCTTTCTTTTTCCTCTTCGCATGCTTCTTCTTCAAGGACCATATCATTCATTTTCTCCGACAGGACCAACAAGACACAACTTCACAACCTCATCACACCATAGACTTGGAAGCCCAGCACCAAGAACTTGAAGAAATACAATGAGAATGTGGAACTGTATCTATACCACTTTTCTTATGTTTTTTAAAGTCCTTCTGTTGTTCACTCGCTCATCTTAACCAACTGCAAAATTAATAATTAACATACATATATACCATCTTCCTTGTAACATTTGCTTTGTTTTATTATGTCATGCATTTTTTACTTTTAACACACTATTAATGCAGTTTGTGTAACCTAATCATATTTTCTCCCTTTTCCTTTTCCTCCAATTAAGCAAAAAAAAGGAGAGAGAGATCTGAGCCGATAATTAATTTAAACATTTGATTGATAGAATTAACGGCGAGGATCGGTTCTCACTTACCTCTTAGCACTTGAGCCGAAAGGTGGTCCCCACTCACCTGAATCTCTGCAGTAACGAATTTAGATGTTAGATGCGATTTCCCAAAAAAGTTATTAAAACAAGTCAACAACTCTCTCTGGCTAGGATCCAATATGGATCTTCCTCTTTCTTCCCTTAGATAACCTCAGCCGTTATCAAGTTTCCGATGACATCCCCGGTGAACTCTTTGACCAGAGGTGGTGGCTTTCTTGGTAAAAACACTGTGAACACTTTTTATAGAATTCTTTTTTTTTTTCAAATGAATCAATGTAAAGTACTGTTAGGGTTCGTTATTGGTTAGTTATGTTTTTCAATTCAATCGATACAGTGAACCATTTGTTTCACTGTTCCTCTCTTTTTGTTCTTACCTTCTATCAAATTGTTCTTTCGTGGAAGATGTGATAAGGGAAACTTGATCTGTGAAACTCTCGAGCAACATATAGAATTCGTCAACGATATCTTCAATAGGTGGATCCGGTTCTTACAGATCTGGTGTATGTGTCTTCTCCCACAATACCACCATCTGTGTCGTTCATAGATCTAATGAACATGGAAACAGTGACCATGGTTGTGGAGCCAACGAACAAGGTCAAACAGATCTGGAACTGTATGGAACACGATCCGTTTGGAAAGCAGAACTACTTCCTCTATAGAACATAAAGCATTAATTTTGTTGGTTTGGTTAAGAAGGAAGGAAGCAAAATGTTATAGAATGAAGATTTTTTTTTAATTTTTTTACAAAATATAAAAACAGAAAATGTGTTATTAATTACATATTCAATGTTTTTATATTTATGTTTGTAACCTAATTGGTTATAGGGTGAAGATTTTTAAAAGAATTTATTTAAATTTAAAAATAATTGATTATATTAATAATTGGATTCAGTTGAGTTTTGTCTGGGCATAATTATTGGCCAATAACATATATTCATGTGCCTGACACTGTGAGGGAAGTGTCCTACCTAGGAGCATGGACAGAAAAATTCTAAATTTTTTATTATTATTTTAATTTCAGGTGTTTCTCACAACATATTTTTTTTATCTAAAAAATCAGAAATTAAGAATGTTTTGATTTAGGTTTATGTTTTAAAAAATAACATATATACTAATGTTTTTTAGTTACAAATTTTAAAATTTTATTACATATGAAAAGTTAGAATTTAACTTTCTTTAATTCAAAAAAAGTTTTCTTAATAAAAATATTATATGCTCTATAAGATCATTTAAATTAAATATTTAAAATAATTTATAAAATTATCATACTATTCTTTTAGATTTTAGAAATATTTAGATACATATATTTTAGTAATTCATATAAATGAGAAAATATTTTATATGTAATTTAACACCAACAGATGCAATTTTGTAATTTTTTTCCTCTTGAAGGTAGTGAATATTTCACTCAATTGAGCATGATTGAATACTCATAATAAATATGAATTAACTTGGTTTTATGAAAAATTAATCAAAACTTTTTAAAGATAGATACTTATAAGAAACACGTTAGGGGAGTGAGACCTTGGGTATGACTAGGGAAATTTGTTCAAGTGTCTGATATCTTATTGAAGATTCTATGGTTTAGATTTTTAACGCGTATAACTTAACACCGTTTGAATGGTTAAGATTCAATGGTTTTGGAGTGGGGTTTTCTTCTTCCATGACAAACATATATTAATAATAATAATTATACAATCTTAATATGAGATATTCAAATATATGGTTTAGTATAAAATCATCAACAACTCTTAATAACTTGAAATAAGATGAAACTAATTTTCTTTGAAGAGATTAAAGAATCAAATACTTAGTAAGTTTAAGTTTAGATATTAAGTTAGATCGATTATTTGGAGAGTATTCACTTAATTTCATCCTTATTCATTAAATATTTTTAATATATTATTTTAATATTTTTTACTAATTTGAATGTCAAAGAATTTTCCGTAAATGAACATTCATTTAATGTTTTATCTACAAAATTCAACAACCATTTTGATTTAACTCGACTTAAAAGTTGAATTTCTTCAAATGATTCTAACTCAATTATAATAGAACAATAATTATTTTACATGCATTAATATTATAAAGAATGCTTTGTAGCAAACAGGCTCATCTTTGGATCATTAAATGAACCTTTGGATAAATCATGTTTGAGGTTGAACATATTTGTATATAAAATTTGAACTAATATACGTGTTTGGTAAATTTAGAGAGTAAAAGGATTTTGAGTTAAAACTGTAGAGTTTTATTGCCAGATGTGAAAGTGATAGTTTGTTGCTTGTTTAATAAAAATCCAATTAAAAACTAAGTTTTAATTTTATCAAAGACTATGAAACTCCATCTATCCAAGTGATTTAACTTTGTAGCCGAATGATTAGAATTGGAATCAATATACAATATATCAAATAATTTTGAAAATAAACATTTATTACCAATAAATTTAATAGTATATATAAATTATTAATCTAATAACTTTTTCATAGCTAATATAAAATATTATTATTAATATGAGAAAATGTTGAAGTAAATTTTAATAATGTTTAAGCTTATTATTTCAATAAATAAATAAATTCTTATAGTGTTAGTAAGGTAAAAAGAAAAGAAAGTTTATTTTAAGAAAAACAGTGTAATGCAATGTTGATTTTTGTAATAAGATAGGTTGAAAGTAGGAGCCGAAGAATGAAGATTCTATTTCCATATCACTGTCACTCTAATTTCCCTATAAATCTGAATTGAAATAAAAACGTCATTGCGCGTCACAGAAAAAAGACTTGGAATGGCACCGCTCGTGCGTTGCCAACCCACGACGTTGAAGGACTTTTACCTGTTAATAGTACGGTTTTTTATTAAAAAAAAATTCTCAAATGGACCATTTGCATTTTATTTTCTAAATTATAGGTGAGAATTTGAAGCCAATTCACACCACTTATTTTGTTGGATTTCGACACGAAAATCTATTCAGAAATTTAGTTTTTGGGATCGAATTTTGGGAGTAGTTTTAAATTTTTGTTTTTTATTTTTAATACTAAAAAAAAGAGTTTTTCAGCGTGATCAAAATATAATATTTAAAAAACTGAATTTTCATTTATTTTTATGTTTCTGAATAAAAAATAATCATGAAATTCGATTATACCAATTTAAATTTTGTAAAAATGGGTAATATTGACAGAAAGAAGTCACTGTGAAGAAGAAGAGTTATTATTTTAATATGGTATTTGACATCATCTTCTATGTTTCAGGCAGCGTGTCTTCCAAGACATGCAAGCATGTAATATATTTAAGTTATTTCATTGTCTGCAAATGACTTTTATTCATGCATCTGCTTTTTATCATTGCTTAATCGTATTCTGTCTGGATTATGCAAAAAATACAAATAATGCAAACACAGCTTTAAATAATGAAAACATAATTTTAAATGTCATCCTCCGGATGTAGTTAGGAATTGTATTTTGAAATCAGCTTTTTATATTGTTTAAAAAATATTCTAGTTCTTTAGGAATAAAAAATATTGTTTTATTTATTAAATTAATGAATATTATTATGTATCATAATTAAATCTGACTTAAAATTAAATAAAATTATTAGTTTTTTTATAATTTTAACTTTCTTTTAACAATGTTGTAAGATAGAAATCATAAATAATAAATATAAACTATTTCCTTTTACAGTATAATTTTCAGAGATTAATGGTCAAAAATCAAAATCAATTTGTGACAATATTTCTATAATCTAATAAGCAGATTAATTCTGTATCAAATTTTAACTAAAAAAAATATCTATATCACCATTCCTTTCTCAAAATCTTAGACAACATAACAACACATATACTGGTTTAACACATCTTACATAAAACTAAACTATACAACTCACCAAACACTAGTGGAAATCATAACAGAAATAATTTGAATCTATACCTAAGTGATATAACTTTGTATCCAAATGATTAGAATTGGAATCAATATATAATATATCAAATAATTTTGAAAATAAACATTTATTACTAATTAAATAAATTTAATAGTACATATAAACTATTAATCTAATTACTTTTTCAGATAATGGTTAAGTAAATTTTAGTAATGTTTAAGCTTATTTCAATAAATAAATTCTTATAGTGTTAGTTAGGTAAAAGAAATCGTTTATTTGAAGAAAAAAAAGTTTATGAGAACAGTATGCAATGTTGATTAATCCTTCATTGTGGAATAACAGAGGTTGAAACTAGGAGCAGAAGAATGAAGATTTTATTTCCATATCATTCTCATTCTAATTTCCCTGTAAATCTGAATTGAAATAAAAACGTCATTGCGCGTAACAGAAAAAAGACTTGGTTTTAGAATGCCACCGCTCGTGCGTTGCCAACACACGACGTTGAAGGACTTTTTCCTGTTAATAGTACATATTTTTATAAAAATTTTCAAAAGTGACCCACTTTGTATTCTATTTTTTAAACTATAACTCTTTAATCTTTTATAGGTGACTCGAATTTACACTTATTTTGTTGATTTTGGACAGGACAAATTGTTCAGGAATTTGATTTCTGGAGATCAAATTTTGAAAGAAATTTAAAATTTTTATTTTTCATTTTTGGTAATGAAGAAGAAATGTGAGATTTTCGGTATACGACTAAAATTTGGTATTTAGAAATTTGAATTTTCACTTATCTTCTGTGTATCTGAAAAAAAATAATCTTAAAATCCAATTTTGGAAAACAAGTTATAGTAAGTTAAATTTTTGTAAAAATGGATAATATTGACAGAAAAAAGTGACTTTGAACACTGTTAATCTTTAAATACGGTATTTTACATCATCGTCTTTGTTTCAGGTAGCGTGTCTTCTAAGACATCCTATTATCCATTTCTAATTTTCAACACATGCAAGCGTGTAATATATTTAAGTTACTTCATTGTCGGCTATTCTGCATGCATCTGCTTTTATCATTACTTAATCATATTCTGTCTCGATTATGCAAACAATACAAATAAAGCTTTGAATAGTGAAATTCACTCTAAAATTTATCCGTTTCTTCTATTTTATGGAGTTTATGTAATCTCCGGAATGTTGTTAGGAATTCTTTTTTTGAAATAATTGTTTAAAAATATTCTAGTTCTTTAAGAATAAAAAGTATTATTTTATTTATTAAATTAATAAATATTATTATGTATTATAATTAAATCTGAATTTAAAATAAATAAAATTATGAGTTGTTTATATTTTTTAAATTTCTTAACAATGTTGTAAGGTCGAAACCATAAATTATATTTTAGAATCAATATAATACACTACAAGAAAATCATTAAATAAAAATTAATTTTACAGACAAAAAATAATTAGTTGTTATAGTTACTAAATTAAAAACCATTTTTTAGATTATAATTTTTTATTTATTTCTAAATTAGTTTATATTATTGTTAAATAATTTCTAAATTGGTATCTAATTAGCTACCAAGATTTTAACTACTAATTATTTAGATTCTAAATTTGATAGCAAAAATCTTGGTAACTAATTATATACCAATTTAGAAATCATTTAACAATAATAGAAACTAATTTAGAAATCACAAATTTTTTTAATCTCTAAAATAGTTTCTAATTTGGTCACTATAGCAATTAATTATTTTTGTTTTCTAAAATTGATTTCTAATAAATTATTTTCTTGTAGTTATAGTTTTTTCTTACAAGAATCGACTAAAGTTAAATACCAATTAATTTTGCATTGTTTTACGTGTCTTATTATCTATTTAATCTCCTCTTCTCTATCTTCTCTTATCTTTAATTGAAAATGTTCTTTGTCTTTTCTCCTTATCCTTTACCGAAAATACTTTTAATCTCTTTGGCTCAAACCATTTTGGAATATGACAAATGAAATATTAATACACTCAAAATAAATGATTAAACATTATATATAATTCATATATTTAATTAGTATTGTTCATATTATTGCTGGTTGATTTCGTGATTTTGGAAAGAGATTATGATTGATATGTTTTAGATATTTTAATTAATATTTTAAATAATTTCTTAAATGATCAAAATTAATTTTAAAAATATAAATTTTTTTAAAAGAAAACGTTATGTATTTGAGATCTCAACTTCAATGGGATTAAAATTTTAAATATAAATTAATAAATTGATAAAATAAAAATTACGAAAAATATAAAATAATTTTTAATTTAAATGTTTCAAAGTAAAGTATGAAAAAAAAATAAAAAAAAAAATATATATATATATATATATATAAAATTATCCCTAACTTAAAAAAAAAAAAAAGTATATTATTGATGTATATCTAGTCCTTTCCAGTGTAAGTTTCTTAATGAAAAGTAAAGTGTGTAAATTTTTTTTCGTCAAGCCGTAAGTGGTTAATGGATTTCAAAAATCTCTAATATGTGGAGATTTTAAAAACCTGGTGCTTATTAGAGGTTATATTTGTATTAAAAGTTATGTTATTATTAATTTATAATCTTATATTTAATTTATTTTTTACCTTTAAGCTCCAAGATTTTGGCAGATCCTTGTGAATATCATCCATCCTTTATAATACACGTCTTCGTTTTCCTTTTTCTTATAGACTTCTTCCTTTTAAAAGATTATTTCTTTTTTTTTTCTATTTTAAAATGAAATTATTCATCAAACAATTACTCTTCCAAAAAACTACTCACATATTCTATAGTTTCTATTTTTCAATTCTGTTTAAAATATTGATACTTATTTTAATTTAGCTCATTTTTAATGATATTTTTCTCATCTAACAGAATAGAATTCGTTAAAACCTTTAAAAAAAAATCTTAAATCATTAATCAATTTCTTCCATAAATTGGTGAGCCTTGATTATTAGTCTTTATTTAATATTTGTTTTTAAATTATGGTATTTTTATTAAATAAATAATTTAAATAAAATATATTTTTAGTTTATTTGATATAATTAAAAATAATCACATCTTAAAATATAGTACCTCCAATAGCTTCCAACTGTAAAGACGTTTAATTTCTATACTTAATTTTTGTTTACAGTTAAAGTAAATTATTACAACTATCATTTATCTCCACTATATTTGTGAAAAAAGTAGATGATCTATTGGACCAATAACACAATATATTATAATTATTAAATACAATTGTTTTTATTATTTTACATATATTTTGTATATTTTGTATTTTAATATAATTTTATTATACTTATATAAGTTAGATATTATTAAAAATTTATTAATATTACTAATGATGTCATACGTTAGTGCATATTTGTTTATATTTGTGCAAGCTTAATTTTTATTGAATTATTATAACTTTTCAATTGTAAAATTAAGATTTATCTTAAACTGTTATCTAATAACTGATTAAATGCAACAGGTGCGCATTATAATATATTCTATATAAGTTAATAAATAAATATATAAAGTATAAAATATTCTTTTATTTAAATGTTGTTTATATAAACTGAAGTGCTTCTAATTTAATGGAATGTTGTAAATTTTAGTTTTGGGTTAATTAGTCTTAGTTGCCAAACGAAGCCTAGTCCAGTCCATTGTTGATGTCTTCCTGCACCCCTCATTATTCTTCCTGCACCCCTCTTTCTTCTTCCTGCACCTCATTATTTTTTATAATCCCAAAAATTACTCTTTCAATTTTATTTCAAAACGCATCTTCCATGAGGCTTTTGCTTCCTGCACCCCTACATTCTTAAAAAATACTAAAATTGTCCTTTACACAATTTTGGTTGTTTCTGGATTAATGATTCCGTAAGTAAAAAAAGTATTTCTGGAACAGAAAATCCAGAATAAAAAAAGCATTCCGGATTAGCTTTTCCAGAATACTTTCCGAATTGATGAATCCGGAATACATTAAAACACGTTCTGAAAATGATGTTCCGGAAATATTTTAGAAAGAGCAATCCGGAAGTTATTTTTTAAAGAGGGCAAAACCGTCTTTTCGGATAATGTAGGGGTGCAGGAAGAAGAATGTAGAGGTGCAGGAAGAAGTTGCCCTTCCATGATAGCTTTGGTGTTTTTAGAAATTAGATTATGGGAATGAGTTTCAGAATTAAAAATGAAGTCTAGAATTGAAAATCCATAATAAAAAAAATACATTTCATAATGAAGTGCTACAAGATAAAAAGTTGTTTTCTAAAATAAGATTTCGAAAAAAAAAAAATTTACTCGGGAGTGAGTGCATTTTAGAAGACAACCTTTAAGAATCATCTTCATCATTTTACGTTTTTGACATGAATAATAAATTTTATATTATTTTATTAAATAATGATACAGTTTTTGTCCATAAGATATTATTCAAAGAACCTGAATTCATTTTGTATTATATTATAACTTATATGTGTTTATATATATGTAAGAAGAATTGGCAATAAAGTATATTTAACATGTTATTAACAAACTCACTTATATTTTTTTTTCTTGAATTACGTAAAAATAAAAAAAGTTATGTTTATTATTTCTAATTACATATAATTTTTTTTAATACATAAGAGTGAGTAACTTTAAAAATATAAAAAACATTTGATAGTTTCATTAGTTTTGTCTTTGAAGATAATATTTTTTCTGAACATATTACAGTCCATCAAAATTATAATTATAATTTCAAAATTAATATATAAAAATAAATTATAGTTTTATCACATGAAGACAGGACTTGAGTATCACATGAAGTTTGTCCTACTGCATATTTGCGTGGTATATATATTTATTTATTTGTGTACATATTATAATTAATAAACTAGTTATCTCATCAATACAATTTTTTTTTAAAAAATACAAAAATAGAGAAGTGTTTTTTGGTTTAAAACTTTCTCTGCGAATAAAGTTGTATATATTATATATATTTAATTAATTAAATGTAATTTACTTTTTTATCTATTTATTTTAAATTTAAATTATTATTATTTTTTATTTAAAACAGAATTATAATTTAAATTTAAAAAATATAATTAAAATTATAAAAAAATAATTATTATAAAATAACATAATTAATCATATTATATATATAATAAATTATAAACATAAATAATAATAAAAAAAATTAATAATAAAAAATAAATTTATGTAATAATTATATTAGTTACAAAAGAGTAAAGATAAAAACAATAATATTATTTAATATAAAAATAAGTTTTAATCAAATATTTATAATTATAAATATTTAAATAATATTTTAATTAAAAATAATCCTAATTTATAAATAAATAAAATTAATTTTTTAATAATTTTTAAATATAAGAATAAATTTATATTACATTTTTATCGACTCATATAATGTCTATCACATCAATCACATCTATCACTTCATTTAAAAATTTTCATAACTTTTTTACTTTTGACTAGTTCACTTTAATCTCACTTTTACTCTTTAATCTAAACAAAGGATAAAATATCAGCAGTAGTAGTAGAGATATTCCTGAGATGAAAGTCGAGGGGCAAAAGTCAAGATCGAGGAAATGGGTGAGCCGCAGCCTTCCTTCTCAGCCTTGCCACCCTTTCTTTATCGGTCTTGTCCAGTTCACGAACCCTGATATAAATGTATGTAGAGGCTTCCTTCAATGTTGGCATATCAAATTTCTTCCCCCTTCCTCTGTTATCCTTTCTAACACAGTGAAAGATTCATCTCATTCTTATGATGCATAAACCCTACGTAGGCTACGCTGCTTTCATGACACTCTGCATAACCTTACTTCCTGTGAAGTCCTACCACATCACTGACTTCCATATCCTTTTATTGGTCATATCTATGTTTTTCCACGCTGTTGCAATATCCATAGCTCAACCCTCAATCACAGTTACAATTACCCTCCACGCTTCTGGACTACTTGCATGCCAAACCCTCGTCACCATTATCCTACCTCATTCCTGGCTATGCTACTATTATATCCTAAATACCTTCTTTTTCCTCCTCGCATGCTTCTTCTTCAAGGATCGTATCATTCATTTTCTCCGACAGGATCAACAAGACACTTCACAACCTCATCACATCACAGATTTGGAAGCTCAACATCAAGAACTTCAAGAATTAAAATGACAACGAAACTGAAGCTTAATGCACTCTATCAAGCTTTGGTTTTACCTATGGTATTCTTATGTTTTTGATTCTTCACATCATAATCCATAATCTTTTTTCCTCACTTGATTCTTATGTTTTTGATGCTCCCTAATCCATAAACCAAAATCTTTAACAATATTAAATAATATTTATAAGAAATAGTTAGTTTTATTTATATTTCATCCATTCTCTTTTAAGTTAGTTAAAAGTTATTTTTGGAGAACCGTTAACCTGAATCTGCGGGTAACGAATTTACATGGTGAGATCCAATTCCCCCACAAAGTCTCTCCTGCTAGGATCCTACACAAATCATTCCCCACCATCGAACAAATGCGTCTCTTTATCAACGGATAAAGAGTAGAGTTTCGAAAACCTATCTTTCAAAGCGCCTGAACCCACCAGTTGTCAACCCAAAAAGATGCACATTATAATATATTCTATATAATTTAATAAATAAGTATATAAAGTATAAAATATTTATATTTAAATGTTGTTTATATAAACTGAAGTACTTATAATTTAATGGAATGTTGGAAATTTTATTTTTGGGTTAATTAGTCTTAGTTGCCAAACGAAGCCTAGTCCAGTCCATTGTAGATGTGTTCCTTTAAAACATCGGGTGTTTCTTCTGCGCCACTCATTCTTCTTCCTGCGCCCATTATTTTTTAAATCCTAAATTACCCTTCTTTCTTTCATGGTAATGTGGGTGTTTTCATAAGTTGGATTTTGGAAGAGTTCCAAAATTAAAAATTCATAAGCGAAATAATACATTCTAAAATGAAGTGCTCTAAGATGGAAAAATTAAATTTTTTTATTTCGGAATGAATGCATTCTGAAAGAGAGAAAAATTTTCCATAATCATTTTCATTATTTCACTTTTTTAGATGAATAATAAATTTTACATTATTTTGTTAAATAATGATTAATTTTTGTCCATAAGATATTATTTAAAGAACTTGAATGCATATAGTTTTAATTTTGTATTATATTATAACTTATATGTGTTTATATATTTAAAGAAGAATTGACAATAAAGTATATTTAACATTGTACCGACCAGTCCTCACCAATGACTTAGTCTCTTCGCTGAAACAAGTTAACAGCTCGAGACTCGGACACCGAGAACAGCGAGTAAAAGGTGAGCCACGTCAGCTGGGTCCCATAGCATGGGCCAAAGCCACGTGGGTTGGGCCTCACAAGTGATACGGATTAGCAGGGTGATTCGTCATCAGCGCGTCCCCGCAGAGAAGGGTGAGTAGTCTTCAGACCACCAGGATGGGCTGGGGTGTCATCATCACTCAGCAGGTCGATGAGTCCTCAGCAACAGAGTATGACGAGGTGACATCGGCCTTGGGTGTTTCGAACAGCGAAGTTAAAACACCTAGTGTGGGTCCTGAAGGAAGACCAGTTATCAGTAAACATGCCTAGAGGCAAGGAGAGACCTGAGTCATGAAGAGCTCATGCGGGTAGCAGGAAAAACACAGTTAGGTGCAGAGTCCTGAGGGGTCGAGGACTCATAAGAACTAGGGTTTCCCAGCAAGGCTACATGCATGGCACGTGAACAGTAAGGGCACTCCCAGAACAGGTGGCCCCAGAGACTAGGTGCACGAGGTTACATCCAGGTGGTCACCCTGTAGGTAGTGTTTGCTGTAACGCCCCTCAAAATATTGGTCATATTTATATAATAAAATAAAGGTGAAACAATAATATCAAAATTGAACATAGATATATACATAATATAATTCATCCATTAGTGCAAATGTACTACAAAATAATATCCCTTTTTGAGGAAGTTTTAATACATCTCCATACAGGAGTTTTCAAAATAAAATAAAACCACAGCATTCAAAACCGGCGATCTCCTAACAGAAACCAGAAAACGGGCGATCGCCTAACAGAAACAGAAACAGGCGATCTCCTTCCGGCGACCACTCACAGAGGAGCTCTACTACCTGCAACCTCGTCTGCTCCCGTGCAAATATACACGATCATCACAGGTTTAAGAAAAACAACCACGATACAAAATAAAAGGGTAAGCTAGATATTTTTAAAAACTTTAAATATGAAACTTTATATCAATAGAAAACATAAATCTTCACACCATTCATAATCTATATCAATTTCAACCATCAACATCCCCATATTCCACAAACTCGTCAAGTGTCTATTCAATACATTCAATATTCATGGTTCACACGTCAGACTTTCCACTGACTCATAACATATAGACACATGACTCTACTTCCAGAAGACTCATGCGTTGACTCAGACTCAGAGATCTGCACCTGTCATACCACACCACTGTGAAATCCACACAGGGTCGCTGTAAAATCCACACAGCCATGCGCATACATAATCTCAATATCATCACTCTCCCGGTATGACAGGGTTAATTCATATAACAGGTCAAGTCAGTTATCTTTCAAACAACTTACCCATACATATGAACCTCCTGCGACTTTCCACAACTGAATAACTTCATCTATGTGATTCCATTATATCAGCAGAGTCAGGATATCTCCTTCTAGACAAGTCCCTAGTCAATGCACATTACACACGATCTTACACGATATTTTCTTTCCTGAAAATACTATGCCTTGATCCCACATTCACAACATTCAATGCATCATACAACACGTAAAAGCACAATTCCATCATATAATATTTTGAATCTTTTCTTAAACAATCCCAATCACAGAAACAATCATTCCAAGGTTCAGATTTTCGAATATCACATGCATTTCACATTTCGATCTCAAACAGTTTCAAATGACACTAAAACAGGGGAGTTCGAAATCAACATTTAAAACCGGCGATCACGTCGCCCCACACATAAAAACAGAGCATTGTGGAAAAGAATATGAAAACCGGCGACCACGTCGCCCTCACTTCAGAACGTACTCGCCTAACGTTTTTATAAACGAAAATGCTAGCTTCCCTTACCTGGACTTGCGCAAATCACCAAGAGCTCCAAAACCCACCGAAGCTTAAAGATGCCTTAACTCTATTCTAGCGTCCTGACGGAAAACTCGTAGAGAACTCCCCAGGTATCCAAAGGCAGTCGTCGCTCGTCGTACTGGCGCTTGAGGATGCCTGAATCGCAGCGCGACGGAGAGAAAAGAGAAGGATGAAGGTAAACTCACTCTGTCACTCTTGAACCACAGCAGCGTTCTTTGCCTCGCAGAAGTGAGTTTTTGAATCTAAACCAACTTGTCCACAATTGCCGCTGCCACCACCCACTCTGCAGGATAGCTTGTGTGCACGCTTCTCTGAAAAGTACGGCCACGTGTGTCTCTGCGCATGCCAACTCTCTGATGTCACTATTCTGAACCACCCTTTTTGTCTACGTGTCACGCGTGCAGGACGTCTCATGCTGGGAGCCTGGGTCCCACCTTATCTGTGTGAATCACGACATCGCGCGATAACCTTCCACCGATGTCTCATCCTGGCGGACAACCGATGTCTCTCCCTGGAAGACGACCGATGTCTCTCTCTGGAAGACGACCGATGTCTCGCCCTGGCGATGCCCGCATGTCTCGCGCCCTGGCGATGCCCGCATGCCTCGCGCCCTGGCGATGCCCGCATGCCTCGCGCCCGGCGATGCCCGCATGCCTCGCGCCCTGGCGATGCCCGACGACACATCGCCACGCCTTGCTGAAGGTTCTTCATCCCACTATGTTATGTCCAAGGTATCATCTCCACATGACTTGGTGACGTCGGTAGCTTCACATCTCCAAGAGTAGATCAGCACTTCTCCTCGTGCGCCCATGCATGCAACATTAAGGACGATTTCTTATGCTCAATCATAGAGCTTCGCATGCACAGCGTATCTAAGGCTTAACCCACACTTTGATACGCGTGGTTTTTGGAACCCACTATGGTTGATCCAGTATCCTGACCACATACTGAGTGTACTTTCGGCGATCATGTGCACCATAGGCGATTGGCGATCATGTGTAGTCTAGGCGACAAGCGATTATGTACTAACCAGGCGATCTCATAGTCTTCTAAACTACACTTTCCTTCCTTTTTATTTTAAATAAAAACATACTTCGAATTCATTTAAAATATATTCCTTTTATTCCAATTTAATTTTACAGGTCCTTACATTTGCACTCCAGTAAAGGAAACCTTATGTGCTAGATTACCCTAAGACTGGGTGATAGCGACGCAGGGGTATTCCAGTAAACCCTAAATATGGCTAGCAGCGCTGTAAACCCTAATGAGGGCTAGCGGCGCAGTAAACCCTAGACTATATAAAGGGAAGTAAAATACTTCACAAAGGTACGCAGTTTCTAGACCTAAACACAGAGAGACTCAATACACTTGGTGTTTTTTGCCCCATCTTGACTTGAGCGTAGGAGTGCAAACGGCCTCTAGGGCGCCCATTTCTCTTTTGCAGGTGCAGATTGTTTCGCAAGAATCAAGCACATATCAACGTGAGGAAGGAGGCGTGTGAGTGTCGTGGAGTCAACTGACAGGCGAGTCAACCGGCAAAAACAAACATGTTATTAACAAACTTACTTTTATATTTTTTTTTCTTGAATTACGTAAAAAATAGAAAAAAAGTAATTTATTATTTTTAAATTACATATAAATTTTTAATATATAATAGTGAGTAACTCTAAAATTATAAAAAAAGATTTGATAGTTCCATTACTTTGTCTTTGATGATAATATTCTTTTGTGAACATATTACAGTCCATCAAAATTATAATTACAATTTCAAAATTAATATATCAAAATTAATTATAATTTTAAAAGTTAAATGTTACATTTAAATTATTGAATGCAAAAGTGTAAGAATCATGTAAAATAATATTTTCAAAAATTTCAATTTTTATTTATTTTGAATCTGGTAGTTCAAACTATATTTGAGTTTGTTGTATTTCAATTTTTATTTATTTTGAATTCGGTAGTTCAAACTCATTGGAGTTTGAATACTAGATTATAGAAATCGATTTAACTATATATTTTACTTTTTAACCATATATAAACATGAAAATTTAAAAATAAAGTGATAAAATTAGTAATCACAATATTATCAAGTGAACTAAACCTAATTCAACCTACTTGACTTGGGTCCGACCATACTAACTTGAGAAGACTCAAGCAAATTAGACCTTTTCCAGACTAGTCCTGACCAACACATACTTAGTCAACGTGAGTCAAACTTGATTAGGATCAAATCAAACATCGAGTGTCTTAACCTAATCCGACCTTTCTAAAACTAGACTTGACTCAGCTTGGAGTTAGTTTGACTTAATTTGTCTCAACTCATGCTCAACCCAACTTAGATAAAGCATAACTCAACAAAATCTAAACAGGATCTGTCTCAACTTGACCTATATTAGGTAGCTTAATATAGTATCGACCTAAGCTAACATAGTTTAACTCAACTTGACTTTTCACAAGTTAGATTTTAAGTTTGAATAAAGTTTTTCATGTGGATATCGATATTTTAAATTTTTCTAAAATAATAATATCTTTTACTTTAAAATAACTCAAATAACTTTTATTGAAATTTTAGTAACATTGTGTAATTTTTTTCCTCACCCATGTGAATCAGAACTAAATCCTATAAACAGAATAAAATTGACAGACATATATGTACTTAACATATATATATATATATACTTAATTACTATATATATAATTACTTTGAAAGTTATTGTATATTCGGTTTAATATCTCCCTTGTGTTAAAATTTATCTCTCTAATAAATCATAATTTATTTTTGTACACATTAGAAATGATTACTCAGAAAAATGATGATAAATGTTTTACAAATTTATTTATTTATGAATTAATTTTAACATAATTTTTTTTTTCTCTTATGTACTAGTGGATACACTCATTCAATCTATATTATCACATTTATAAAAACTAATACGATGAGCAATATTTTATGCTTTAAAACTTGTTTTTTTTTTCTGTTTTTGTAGCTATACTTTTTTCCTGTTTTACTAAACATGATAAATTTGTATCTATTTCACCGTCATAAAATTAATGAAATGTCAGGTATAAAGAGAAGAAGGAAATGAGGAGAGAAAATAAATAGTAAATAAAGAAAATAGATGAGAAACAAAAATGTGTTTTGATTAAGAAAAAATAAAAGAAAAAAAAATAGATATAAGATTATAAATTAATAATAACATAAATTTTAATACATATACATGAAATAAAGTATATTGTCACGAAATACATCATATAATTAACGTATTATGATATAATTAATCAAATAATACATCATATAATTAACGTATTATAATATAATTAATCATGTGAACTATCTATTTTTCATTATGTGGCCCCTCAACTTTCACATCTCATGTTCTTCTAATTTTTTTCACCACTTTTTTTTCCTCCTAGCTTTCAAACACATTATATATAATTAACAAATTAAAATGAGAAAAAGCGTTGGAATTATCAAAATGCATTTATGTTTTTTAATATTAGTGTTTTTAGAACTCTAATAATGAAAAATTTGTCGTTGTAATTAGAAGATTATTAACAATTAGAATATTGTGGTAAAATGGGATTAATTTTGCTAGACGAGGAGTAAGCACAGAGGAAGATAACGTGGAATTCAAACTATTCAAAGATCATATCATTTACATTCTCCGACCGGAAGAATCTAGCACAGCTTCCCAAGCTCGTCACATCACAATTTATATTTTAATTAAATAACTTAATTTGGTATTTTACATTTCACTACAGCATTTTCATACTTTCCTTCTTTCCTTTTTTTTGTTTCTTTCTCTCTTTTCTTTTCTTTTCTTTCCTTTCTTTCATTAAAATTCTTTTATCTCACCATTTCATATATATGCGCACATGTTGATTGATGTTTGTAAAATGAAAAACAAGATATTCATCAACATGCTTATCTCTTCCCAACAGTTAATAAACCTATGCGTTACTGTAGAGAAAGGAGAAAGATGGATTGGTAGTTGTAGGAAGAATACGTAGTGCAGCAAATTGAGTGGAACTTGATCTTAGTCTTTGGAGTTATCTTTAGGGAATGTGTGGTGGTGGAGGGAGATTATGAAGGAGAACTTTTGAGAAGGGAGAGAAGGTGTTAAAGATTGTGGTGATGATGAAGTTTGGTCTTCTCTGTTTTCTTGTTGCCATGATAATTAGTGAGGTGGTTGTGGTGCTTCAATTTGTTTCTTTAGCACATAGTTTTATGTGTTATTTTTGGTGTCAATGAGTCTCCATAACAGTGTTATTTTTTTTGTCTTGGTCACTGGGTCCCCATTGAGTGTACGAGGAATAGGAACAGACAAACTTGATGTGATGACTCAAGTCCTGTCTTGATGTGATAAAGCTATAATTATATATATATATATAATATTTGTGTACATTATATTAAGCACACTAAGGGCTGCGTTGTTTCTGGAGTGGAAAAATCCATATTTACTGTGCATCAAGTCAAGTTGAAAAATCAATACAATTTTTTTAAAAAAATACAAAAATAAGAAACTTTTTTTATTTAAAACTTTCTCTCCAAATGTGCAAATAAAGTTGTATAGATGTATATATATTTAATTAATTAATAGTAATTTATTTTTTTATCTATTTATTTTTAATTTAAATTATTATTATTATTATTTTAAACAGAATTATAATTTAAATTTTAAAAATATAATTAAAGTTATAAAAAAATAATTATTGTAAAATAATAAATTAATCATATTATATATATAATAAATTATAAACATAAATAATAATTAAAAAAAAATTTTTTTAATAATAAAAATAAATTTATGTAGTAATTATATTAATTACAAAAGAGTAAAGATAAAAACAATAATATTATTTAATATAAAAATAAGTTTTAATCAAATATTTATAATTATAAATATTTAAATAATATTTAAATTAAAAATAATTATAATTTATGAATAAATAAATCAAATTAATTTTTTAACAATTTTTAAATATAAAGATAAATTTAGAAACTTACATTTTTATCAATTAAAAAAATATATACTCATAAACTTTTTCTATATTTTTCACTCTATTTATCTTAATCTTAAGACTTTAACTTTCTTTACACTTTTCCTTCAAATTATCTAAAGTGCACTCTTTCGTTTTCACTCCCTAAGCTAACATAATTTAACTTGACTTTTCACAAGTTAGATTTGAGTTTGGATGAAGTTTTTCATGTGTATAAAGATTTTTTTAATTTTATTTATTTATTAAATATAAAAAAGATTTTGCCTGTTTTACTAAAGATGATAAAAAAGAAATGAGGAGAGAAAATAAATAGTAAATAAAGAAAATATATGAGAAACAAAAATATGTTTTGATTAAGAAAAAATAAAATAAAAAGAAAAAAAAATTATTTATAAGATTATAAATTAATAATAACATAAATTTTAATACATATCCATGAAATAAAGTATATTGTCACGAAATATATCATATAATTAACATATTATGATATAATTAATTATGTGATTTTGATCGCATATATCTATTGTTTATTTATATGTCTCACAATGAAATTAAAAAAGAATGTTAGCACACCATTTCATTGTTTGGCCCCCTCAATTTTCACATCTAATGTTCTTCTAATTTTTTTCACCACTTTTTTTTCCTCCTAACTTTCAAACACATTATATATAATTAACAAATTAAAATGAGAAAAAGCGTTGGAATTATCAAAATACATTTATGTTTTTTAATATTAGTGTCTTTAGAACTCTAATAATGAAAAAATTATTGTCGTAATTAGAAGATTATTAACAATTATTTTCAAGTAACTGTATAAAGAATAAGAAAAGTTTAACAGAAATATATATAATATTAAAAGTAAAAAAGAACTAATTTTTTTTTATAAAATCCAATGAAACTGATGAAAAAAAGAAACAAAATGAGTTACTTTGGTAAAACAGTCATATCTCATGCCTTATGAAAATCAGTCACACTATATTTTAGGATATTTATATTATTTTTGGATTGAATACTGGAAGTGTGGGGATTTAAAAGAGTGGAAGTGTGATGATTTGAGAAAAAAGTTTGTGTGTTTAGATTATGGTATGCGAAAAAAGTTTATTGAAGTATGTGAGTGATGTAATGATTTTTAAGGTATTTTAAACTTTTACTTATTGTGTAAAACGCAAGACTACAAATTTACTCTAGTGTATAAAAAATTGAAAAATGAATAATGAATTATTTTTGCGTAGATTTTAGTCAATTAAAATTATGTAAAATTAAAATTATACATAAAATAATAAAATAATGTAAAATAAAAATCAATAAATTAAATTAAATATTTTTGTGTTATATTAAAATTTTATTTTATTATTTATTTTATTAATTAATATTATTTAATTTTATTAATAATATAATTAAGTATTTTTGTTTTTTAAATTTATGTATTTAAATAATTTTAATATTATTTATGATTATTTCATTTGTATTATATTAAATATTATATATATATATATATTATTTATATAAGAATATTAATATTAGTTTTTTTTATATTTAGATTATAATTTGATATTTTTTTATTAAAATTTATTGCTATGTGTACAGATAAAAAGAACATTTTTTTTATTAACAAAAAAAATTAATAAATATAAATCACTTAGGGGTGACCCAACCCTTATACAAAAAAAACACCTAATCTCCTCTTCCTCCTAAGAGATACCTACCAAACAGACACAACCACAAAACTAACATAAGACAATCTCACATAACAAAACATCAAATAACCGACCTCATACAAACCACAAGATCCAAACACCAATTAGAATAAGAGAACATCCTAAAACGAGACTTAGAATAAATCTAAGACCAAACCTTGACTTGAACCATTGCAAACACTTCTAACACATCGGCCTTTCCCCTATTAAAAATGACATTGTTCCTATGTTTCCAAATTTCACTCACGACTCCAACCTAGATTACTCCCCAAAACTTGTTAACCAGACCTGAAGAATTACACATCTTGAACTGAATAAAATTTGAAATAGGATCAAAGTGAATCACGAATGTCACACCAAGCCACTCAAAATAAAGATATCGGACTAGCCAAACAAATCTACAATGGAAAAACAAATAGCAGTGAGATTCCTCCTCCTTCCCACACAAGCAGCACAACAGATTGTCAACCACAATTCCTCGCCTTTCCAAATTGACCGTACTAACAATCCTATTCTCCAACACCCTCCAAGCAATGAGAAAAGCAAAAGGCAAAGATTTACATCTCCACAACCT
Source organism: Phaseolus lunatus (assembly GCA_013389735.1). Lineage (NCBI taxonomy): Eukaryota > Viridiplantae > Streptophyta > Magnoliopsida > Fabales > Fabaceae > Phaseolus > Phaseolus lunatus. The sequence goes on along the minus strand of CM023862.1, from coordinate 22,451,952 downwards.
TCTATACACAGATAAAAAGAACATAATTATATTTTGTTAGATGCTAACGTGGTTTTCTAGTCTTTTTTTGCAATTCATTGAAGACGTGAAGATTACTAACTCATGCACTCACTCACTCTCATTTCTCATCAAATTATTATTATTATTATTTTGATAATAAATTTATAATATTTCAAAAAAATAAAAAATATTTAAATAATTCAAAAATAATATAATTTAACATATTGTATTATAATTTTTTAAGATGTTATAATACCAATTAATTTATCCAAATAACGTTTAATTACACTTAAAAGGGGGAAATGAATGAAATATAAATAAAACTAAGTATTTTTATAATTATAAATATTATTTAATATTTTTACAAGATTTTGGTTTAAGGATCATTTTAGAGGAAAAAGTGTCTTATAATATGTCTAATTTGATTTTGGTTCAAACATTTTTTATCGTATAATATATTTTTTTGGTATTGTGCTTATTTATAGTTTGTCTTCCGAAGGTACAACCCTGTCTGTTCTCTGGGGGTTCCAAAAAACAGTTATGCAAGTAACCTGAATGGTCCATACCATACAATTGAGTATTGTCAACGGTCAGTTAAATAATTGTTTTTGCTGTCTCTCAGAATTTCTATGCTTTGCAGGCTCTTAACCATAAAGGTACGAAGGTCTGAATCTCATCTGTCTGTAATGTAGTCTAGTGCTATTTAGATAAGCATGTAGCATTTCTACTATGTTATTTATTATTTGATAAGTTGTAAGGTTTAAACACATGGAATGATCTTTGTGGGAAAACTCCAGCTGTTGCTGACACTGTTAACATCATGAAGGATTGTTGATAATATCCTCTCAATTTCTTTGGATAGAAATTTTAAGCGCACACCTATAATTTTTTTCAAGTCTTTGTTTACGATTGTTTGTACTGTGGATCATGGTCAATAGCATACTGCTGAAGGTTTTAAATTTCAACATTATACCATTTTGTGAGGTATTTGCTTGCCATCAGAAAAATATGAAATAAACATTTTAATATTTTGTGAGGTATTTGTCCATGAAACAAACATCTGAAAAATCTTAAAGGTGAATGAAACAAATCGAATGACTAAGAAGAGTATGTAGGGACTGTTTTGGATCTGATTGGCTTCAAATCACACTCAATGGTCCATACTTGGATTTCCGTCTCCTTCGTTTAATCCTACACCTATTTTCCTTCTTTATCATGATCTTCTTTTCCTTCTTTGCTTTTATTCTTTTTTTCTAAAAAAAATGTATAATGAAGAAGGATTGTTTTGTAAAAAATTATGTAAATTAATTTCTATAATATGACTCAGATGACATTGAGTTTGAGCTTTGAGTCCGAATGCGGTTTAATAATAATAATAATAATAATAATAATAATAGAATTAAAGGTTAATTGATTAACATGAAAAATATATATAATATATATTTGATGATACCTAATGAAAATCTTGGGAACTAGGAGTAAAAAAGTTATGTCTCTGCAAATAATAGTTGTTTCACTATTAACCATCAATAATGAGTGTGACAAAAACGATATTGCAAAAGAGATAGATTGAGATAAAAGAGGGAAAAAAACTGCTTACGTAAGATCTCTCATGGATCAAGTAAGTGTCTATTCCTTTCTAATTGTATGAATGTGTGTGAGAATTATGATATGATAAGATCCTTAAGAGAACATAATGTATAATGTATGCATTTATTTTCATGTTTAATTTTACATATTTTACATCATAATCAGTTTTGCCAATGATTAATTGACCTAAAATAAATTTCATGTATCATCTTCTAGGATTACAATTAAGATGCATAGCTTCTTCTTTTAGTTTTTTTTTTTATATATATATATATAATTATCTTTAGAAAATATTACTCTTTTATTTAGTTAAGGTTTTATTACTTCTACGTCCACATTTTTCTTTTTTAAATAAAAAACTTTTATTTTGTTAAGACAAAAAGACTTGCGCTTAAGATGGATCAATGTTTTAAAGAAACACCTCTGCCTCTATATTTAACTTTATTTTTTCAAAGGATAGTGATATACAAATATTCATATTATATTTAACGTAGTGATTGAAATTTAGTGTTTAGTATTATTACTTAAATATTAACAACGAAATGAGGAAGTTCCTCTTAATTAAGTAGTTTGTTTCTTGGAGAAATTACTCTCATGATGCCAAAAAAAAAGAAGAAGTGCAGGTAGACTTTGCCTTAAATATAGGCACGTATGAAATATCAATGTCTTTCTTTCAACAACTAAAAGTAATAAATATAAATTTTAATATGGTAGGATTAAACAATTTTGTATGGAAAAAAATTAATCTTTTTTATTAGAAAATTGTTGGAAGTAATAGGGGTTTGAAAATAAAAAAAGTATTAGGAATTTAAAAATCATCGGAAATATCAGGATTTATCCTAAACTGCCATAAAGTAATTATTATTCTAAAGATTAGTAAAAATGTTGATAATTCGTTAATGACGTTAGATATTCCAGAAAAAAACCAAATCGTAAGTAATACACTTAGTGACTTAAAACTGTCAAAAACACAAAATATAATTTCCATTAAAAATAATTTGTGTGTATAGTTTTTTTATATAAAAAACCATGAAAGCTTATAGGGGTACGAAATCTCCATTACAGAGTGTTTTACTAGAGGTTCTACTAACCTCTCAAAAAAAAAACTTCTGGTAAAATTACACTTTTTTGTAGTGTCAAATACTCAATTTTATTTAATTTATTTTTAGTGTTAATAAAAAAAACATTACAACTTCATAACATACAAGCATACAAATTATGTGTTACAATTACTTCAAAACATTGAATTTTTATTAATTTATTTAATAATCTAATTTATATTTTAATTAAATAACTCAATTTGGTATTTTAATATTATTATATTTAAATGCTCTACATTCACTACATTATTTTCATACTTTCCACTCTGCTCTTTCCTTCTTTCATTTTTTTCTTTCTTTCTTTCTCTCTTTTCCTTTTCTTTTCTTTCATTAAAATTCTTTTATCTCCCCCATCTGTTGAGAAAGATCAAGAACGTACAGATTTCACTATGTTTAGATTACCTATTGGTACTTAAAAGCATGTTGATGAATATCTTGTTTTTAATTTTACAAACATTAATTAACATGGATGTATATATGAAAGAGTGAGATGGGAGAGATAAACAAAATTAATCAAAGAAATTAAAGAACGAAGGAATAAAATGAAAACCAAATAAATGCTTATGCAATAAATGATTGGGTGGGAAATAATGATAATGCTTTGCATTTAAAGCGGATTCAAAGAAAGTAAAGAATGAAGGAATAAAATGAAAACCAAATAAATGCTTATGCAATAAATGATTGGGTAGGAAATAATGATAATGCTTTGCATTTAAAGCGGATTCAACCAAAAACATGTAAACCTGAAAAATAGTTTTTGTACATATTATAATTAATAAATTATAAAATATACTCATCTATATTTAAAGTCATTTGATAGAGTGCATTAAGGTTGCTTTCCACATTGCCATTGTAATTCTTCTTCCTCTTCCTGTTAGATGGGAGTTTCCTTCACCAGGCTGGGTTAAAATTAATACTGATGGGCTGCTAGGGGGTATCCTGGTCTTGCTACTTGTGGAGGTATTTTCCGTGGGAGTATGGGGGAATTTATTGGTGCTTTTTCTGTGTTTCTTGATGTTCAAACTGCTATTGTTGCTGAGTTTTATGGTGTTATACATGCTATGGAGGAAGCTCAAAAGATGGGGCTTACTAATGTCTAGCTAAAATGTGATTCTTCTTTGGTTTGTGCTGCATTTACTGATAGGACTAATGTTCCGTGGTTGATTCGTAATCGATGGAATACTTGTCTTAATTACTGTGGGAACATCAGGTTTAGGATTACTCATATCTTTCGTGAAGGAAATGCGTGTGCTGATAAGTTGGCTAATTTAGGATTTATTCATATAGAATCATTTTCATTGGTATAATAGGCTTCCATCTAGTCTATTATTAGAATTCTTTATGAATAGGTATGGTCTGCCTATGTATCGTTTTTGTTAACATATGGGTTTTGGTCTAGTCCCCCCATATTTTTGTATTTTCTTTCTTTTTTCATTTTTTTAATAATACTTTTTTCATGTAATGGCAGATGATTGTTGTTATTTGAGGTGTCAGCCTAGCTGAGATGTCAAGTTGCATAGTGATGCCTACGATGAAAGCTTATATAAAAAAAAAAGAGTTGTTTCTTGTCGGAGAAAATGAATGATATGATCCTTGGAGAAGAAGAAGCATGCGATGAGGAAAAAAAAAGGCATTTAGATATAATAGTAGCATAGCTAGGAGTGAGGTAGGATAATATTGATGAGGGCTTGGTATGCGAGTTGCGCAGAAGCGTGGAGGATAATGGTAGTGGTGATTGAGGGTTGAGGTATGGATATTACAACGAAGATATGACCAACAAAAGGATATGAAAATCAGTGATGAGGGAGGGCTTCACAGCAGTAAGGTTGTGCAGACTGTTATGAAAGTAACGTAACCTGCTTAGGGTTTATACATCATAAGAATTAGATGAATCTTTAATTTGTTATTTTGAAGCTCAACACCAAAAGCTTCAAGAATTACAATGACAACTTGTAACCCAAGCTTAATACACTCTATCAAATGGCTTTAAATATAGATGAGTATATTTTATAACTAGTTTATTAATTCCAAAGTGATGATGATAGCGTATTGTAGAATACTTGATGTCAAAGTAAAGGCACAAATCATAATTGACAATCCAATAAATGCAAAACTAGTAGTTGGTGTGCCTCACTACCTGAAATTATACAAACTTATTGAGCTAAAGGCTTGAAAAACTATACTCCCTACTTTTCTCGTGAAAAGTCATACAAAGTACATGAGGTTTATTCAGAAACAAATTATTGATAGAAAATATGAATGAAAACAAAAATAAGTTATGAGATAAAAGTTTAAGATAAGTCTTAATTTAACAATTGAAAAGTTATAATAATTCAATAAAAATTAAGCTTTTACAAATATAAACAAATATGCACTAACGTATGACATCATTAGTAGTAATATTAATAAATTTTAATAATATCTAACTTATATAAGTAAAATAAAATTACAGTAAAAATATAAAATATACGTGAAATAATAAAAATAATTGTGTTTAATAATTATAATATATTATGTTATTGATCCAATAAATCATCTAATTTCACAAATATAGTAGAGATAAATGATAGTTGTAATAATTTACTTTTACGATAAACAAAAATTAAGTTACAATTGGAAGCTAGTGGAGAGGTACTATATTTTAAAATATGATTACTTTTAATTATCTAAAACAAATTAAAAATACATTTTTTTCAAAAATACAATAATTTAAGAGTTTTAATGAATTCTGTTAGATGAAAAAAAAAATATCATTAAAAAAAAGTTAGAAATGGACATTAGCATGTCTTGGAAGACACGCTCCCTCAAACAAAGAGGATGATGTAAAATACCGTATTCAAAGATCAACTCTTCCTGATCAAAGTCACTTTTTCTGTGAAAATTATCCATTTTTACAAAAATTTAAGTTACTATAACTTTCTCCAAAATCGAATTTCAGGACAGTTTTTTTTGGAAACACAAAAAATAAGTTAAAATTCGATTTTTAAAAAAATAAATTTTCATATCACGCACAGAAAAATTCACATTTTTTTCATTATCAAAAATAAAAAATAAAAATTTAAAACTCCTTTCAAAATTGGATCTCGAAAACTAAAATTTCTGAACAAATTTTCGTGTCCAAAATCAACAAAATAAGTGTGAATTCGATTTTGCTCAGGAGGAACTAAATTCTCACCTATAAAAAAAAGCAAAGAGTTCTAACTTAAAAAATAAAATACAAAGTGGTTTACTTTTGAAATTTTTTATAAAAATCTGTAATATTAAAAAGTCCTTCATAAAATATAAAGTAGTTCATTTTTTGAAAAATTTTATAAAAATCTATACTATTTTTTTTATCAAGAATAAAATTCTATACTATTAACAGAAAAAAAAAGTCCTTCAACCTCTGTGTGTTGAGTTCTAGTTTAGCAAATAAAATACAAAGTGTTTCACTTTTAAAAAAAATTATAAAAATCTGTAATATTAACAGGAAAAGGTCCTTCAACGTTCTAAAATTCAAGTCTTTTTTCTGTTACGCGCAATGACGTTTTTATTTCAATTCAGATTAATAGGGAAATTAGAGTGACAATGATATTGGAAATAGAATCTTCATTCTTCGGCTCTTAGTTTCAACCTCTCTTATTAGAAAATCAACTATTAATCAACATTGCATTACACTGTTTTTCTTAAAATAAACTTTCTTTTCTTTTTACCTTACTAACACTATAAGAATTTATTTATTGAAATAATAAGCTTAAACATTATTAAAATATACTTAACCATTATCTGATATTCACAATAATATTTTATATTAGTTAAAAATTTATCAGATTAATAATTTATATTTACTATTAAATTTATTTAATTATAAATGTTTATTTTCAAAATTATTTGATATATTATATATTGATTCAAGTTATAATATTTGGATAAAAAATTATATCACTTATATATAGATTCAAATTATTTCTCTTATGATTTTCATTACTGTTTAGTGGTGGTACGATTTAGTTTTATGTAAGTTGTTTAGTTTTATGTAAGATGTGCTAAGAAGGTATAAATAGTCCAAGATTTTTGAGAAAAGGATAGATTGAATATAGATATAAGATTATAAATTAATAATAACATAAATTTTAATACATATACATGAAATAAAATATATTGTCACGAAATACATCATATAATTAAACGTATTATGATATAATTAATTATGTGAATTATCGCGTATCTATTATTTATTTATATGTCTCACAATGAAATAAAAAAAAATGTTGGTGCATCATTTTAGTGTTTGGCTCCTCAATTTTCACATGTTCTTCTAATTTTTTTTACCTTTTTTTTTTCTCCTCGCTTTCAAACACATTATATATAATTAGTGGACACCCACGCACATGTATATTCACAATTTTTATATTTATTATTTATATATAATTATATTTAAATTAAAAATTAAATAAAAAATATTATTTTTCAACATTTATATTATTACTGTAAATTTATAGTTTATTACACATTAAAAGCACAAAAATTTCCTGAATGCACCACAGTATTATGATCGAAACATAATTAATATAATAATTATATATGGTAATAACTTGATCATAATTAGATATATTTAAAATCCTAATTTATAATATTAATTTATTTATTATGATAAAGAAATTTAGAAAATATAATAATCATAATTTTTTAGTGAAATTCAACTCTAAAATTTATTCATATATACATCCATATCTATCCGTATCCGAATCATATGAACTTATAAAATCGACATAATTTATGATTTTTAGTTGGAGAAGAAAAACGACTTATTTGTTATAATTTTTTGGTTTAATTACTTTATTCGTTCCTACATTTAGGGTCAATAGTCAATTTAGTATAGTGATTTTTAAAAAAATCAATTTGGTCCCTATGTTTTTTAAAATGTATACAAATTGATCCTTTCCGTTAAGTCGCTCCTTACGGTGTTAAATGCTGATTACGTGGCAGAGAGATGTGGAATCAAGAGATGACGTGTCAAGTTGGGCATCCCTAATGCCTTAACCCTCGCGTATCCGGCGGCATCTCCTCCACAGTTATGGTTCCTACTCCTCCAACCAAGCCTCCGACAACACACTAGTGCAAAATGATGAAAGGAAGACTCCTTTCCAAGTGCGGTTTCGCGTTAAAACCCATTTGTTAAAAACGCGGTGGCATTTTTGAAATTAGTTTGTTTTACAAATGTGGTTATTGGTTAAAACCGCATTTGTAAATGAAAGCTTTTCATTTACAAATGCGGTTATGTGTATGACCGCATTTGTAAATGAAAAGCTTTTCATTTACAGATGCGGTTATACACACAACCGCATCTGTAAATGAAAAACGCTAAGACCCCTGCCGTGCTCCATTTCTTCTTCTTGTCCTCTCCTTCTCCACCCTTTGCCCATCAGTGCTCTCTCCACACTTACCCTTTCCCTTCACCATCGCGTCTTACTTGAGCCATCTCTTCCGCGCCTCTCGCTCCATCTCCACCACCGTAAACCTCCGCCAAGTCTTCTGGCCGGCAACACCGTGCGGCAACACCTTGGGGACTTGGTTGCACCCACAAGTATAGAAGGTTAGTTTTTTTAGGGTTTACGGTTTTAAATTTTTTAATTAATTTTATAATAAATATTGATATTTGGATTTGGATGTATGTTTAAAACTTGATTGTAGTGTGTTTATGTGTTTACACTAGTGCAAAATGATGAAAGGAATACTCCTTTCTAAGTGCGGTTTCGCGCTAAAACGCCTTTGTTAAAAACGCGGTGGCATTTTTGAAATTAGATTGTTTTACAAATGCGGTTGTTAGTTAAAACCGCATTTGTAAATGAAAGTTTTTCATTTACAAATGCGGTTTTAACTAATAACCGCATTTGTAAAATGTTTTTAACCTAAAATTTGAAGTGCCACTGCACTTTCACTCTTTCTTCTCTGCTCTTCCTTGTCGCTGTTGCTGCGCTGCGCTGTGTTCCTTACTTCTGTGCATCTTCATTGTTATTGCTTCCATTGTGAGTTTCGTATCCCATTTCATTCTCTTCAGTTCGCTTTAGGAATGCTGTTCTTATATATGGTTTTTTCCTTGCGCAGTGCTTGAAGTTACTGTTGCATTGCTCCGCCGCTGTCGCGCCAGTCTTCCGCTTCCACCTCTGGTTTTCTATCAGTTGAATCATCATTTTCGCACACAAGGTTAGTTGATTTTTAGATTTTTTGAATTTTTGACTTTATTTATTATAATTTGTATATTATTTAATATAAATTTATATTATATAATTTTTAATTTTTAAAATTTATATTATTTAGTTAGTAGTTTTTATGTTAGTTTTGTTAATTTTTTTTTGCTGTACTTTGAATATTTTTTTTATGTATTATAATTTGTATATTATTTAATATAAATTTGTATTAATTTATATAATTTGTATTATATAATTTCTATTTTCTAAAATTTAAATTATTTAGTAATTATTTGTTAGTTTATAGTAGAATTTATGTTATGTTAGTTGTTACATTAGAATAGAATATCGTGTTTGTATTTGGACCTCCGACAATAATACATGCTGGTATTGAGTCCGGGGGTGTTCGACCCTCGGCAAATGCATGAGATAGAACACTTATTAGAAAATCCTAGGTATCTATATTGCAGAATATATAATGGATTGAAGTTGGATTCATTGTGCACGTATAAGTGATGAGTACGAAAGAGGAGTAGAAGAATTTATACAATTTGCGCAGCGTAACGCGATTAATAGTGGTCGTGATGGAGGAAAGATTAGGTGTCCGTGCGTTAACTGTTTGAATGGAAGGATACTGGATGTGAATATCATGAGGGAACACCTGCTATGTGATGGGTTTCTTCGATCTTATACAACTTGGACATGGCATGGTGAATTATTAAATTTACCACGTGTTTCCGTAACTGAAGAATATGTGGGATCCACCACGGATGAAGCAGAACACGATGATGTAGTTGATGATCGATTGGAGGACATGATTCGTGAGCTGGGAGCTGAGTCTTTTGCAAAAGCGCATGGATATGGAAGTATGTCAAGCGATGCAGAGACTCCATTGTATCCTGGATCAACTAATAACTTCACACGGTTGTCGGCGGTGTTAAGATTGATGAATTTGAAGGCACTAAATGGATGGACCGATAAAAGTTTCACGGAATTGCTCCAGCTGTTGAAGGATATGCTTCCAGAGGGAAATACTCTACCTAATCGTAATTACGAGGCCAAAAAGATTCTTTGTCCAATGGGTATGGAGTATAAAAAGATACATGCTTGTCCTAATGATTGTATATTATACCAGAAAGATTTTGAATTGTTGAAAAGTTGTCCGAGGTGTGGGTTATCACGTTATAAATTGAAACAAACAGATGATGATACTATTGAAGAGATGGAAAAGCATGGACCCCCAATGAAGGTTATGTGGTATCTTCCCATCATTCCAAGGATGAAGCGTTTGTTTGCAAACCCAGACGATGCTAAGAATCTTAGATGGCATGCAGATGAGAGGAAATGTGATGGCATGTACCGACATCCAGCTGATTCTGTTCAGTGGAAGAAATTTGATGATGAGTTTCCAGAGTTTGGTAAAGAATCAAGAAATATCCGACTTGGTCTAGCTACAGATGGAATGAATCCGTTTGGTAATATGAGTACAAATCACAGTTCATGGCCTGTTTTACTAGTTATTTACAACTTACCTCCTGGATTGTGCATGAAGCGAAAGTACATGATGTTGTCTATGATGATATCTGGTCCGAAACAGCCAGGGAATGACATAGATGTTTATCTAAGTCCCTTAATCGAAGATTTGAAGTTAATGTGGGATGAGGGTGTTCAAGTATTTGACGGATTTGCTAATGAAACTTTCAAGCTTCATGCCATGTTATTTTGCACCATCAATGACTTTCCGGCATATGGTAACTTATCAGGTTATAGTGTTAAGGGTCATAAAGCATGTCCAATATGTGAAGAAGACACTGCTTCTCAACAATTGAAACATGGAAGGAAGACAGTATATCTTCGCCATCGGAGGTTTCTTAGAAGTCATCATCCTTACCGGAGGTTGAAAAAAGCCTTTAATGGACACCAAGACACTAGTGGTCCACCAACTCCACTAACTGCTGCTGAGGTTTACGAAAAGGTAAATAACATAAACCACACCTTCGGTAAGTCAAAAAAAAAGTCAGTTGTGACTAACATTTGGAAGAAAAAATCAATCTTCTTTGATCTTCCGTACTGGTCGAGGTTAGAAATAAGACATTGTATAGATGTAATGCATGTTGAGAAGAATGTGTGTGATAGCTTAATTGGTACACTTCTTAACATTAACGGGAAGATGAAGGATGGTCTAAATGCTCGTTTAGATTTGGTTGATATGAACATACGAGGGGAGTTGGCACCGATAGAAATGGGTAAGCGTACATATTTGCCCCCAGCCTGTTATACCATGTCAAAAAATGAAAAAGTAATTTTCTGTCAATGTCTAAAGGGTGTAAAAGTGCCACAAGGACATTCCTCAAATGTGAAGAGCCTAGTGTCAATGCAAGATTTGAAGCTAATTGGGTGGAAGTCTCATGATTGCCACATCTTGATGCAACAGCTTCTGCCTGTAGCTATTCGTGGGATCTTACCAAAAAATATTAGACATACCATAACCCGTTTGTGCTCATTCTTCTCTTCCATCTGTTGTAAAGTCATTGATCCATTAAAACTAGATGAACTTCAAAATGAAATTATTGTTATCTTATGTGAATTGGAGATGTTTTTTCCTCCATCTTTTTTTGACATCATGGTTCATCTACTTGTGCATCTGGTTAGAGAGGTTAGATTGTGTGGACCAGTGTACTTAAGATGGATGTATCCTGTTGAGCGGTATATGAAAATTTTGAAAGGTTATGTGAAAAATCATTATCGTCCAGAAGCTTCAATGATTGAAAGGTACATAGCTGAAGAAAGTATTGAATTTTGTTCAGATTACATGTTAAAAGCAAATCCAATAGGTCTTCCAGCTAATTCATGGCACCATAGGCGTTCTACAAGTAAATGTTTATGCGGTGTGAATATTGTAAGCAAATCTCGGTCAGAAGTCTTGCAAGCACATTTGTATATATTGAATAATACAGATGAAGTTATACCTTACATAGAAGCTCATAAAGCCATTGTGAAGGCAAATAATCCAAGACAAGCAGACAAATGGGTCTTGATGGAACATAATAGAACATTCATGCCTTGGTTTAAAGAGGAGGTGTTAAAGGATTCAACGGCATCGGAGACCTTGACCTGGTTGGCTGCTGGATTGAAGTTTGATGTCATTTCTTGTAAAGCGTATGAAGTGAATAATTGTATATTTTACACTAAGTCTATGGATGAAAAGAGTACAGTTCAAAATTCTGGTGTTACTCTTGAAGCCGAGTCAATGCAGTTTTCCACCTTGAAAGATACAAATCCTGTAATTGGATCAATGGCATATTATGGATTTATAGAAGAGATATGGGAGCTTGACTATACTAAGTTTTCAGTTCCAGTTTTCAAGTGTATATGGGTTGACAATAAAAGTGGGGTTAAAATTGATGAATCAGGATACACACTAGTGGGCTTTCGAAAGATAGGGTATCGAGATGAGCCATTTATAATGGTTCAACAAGCATCTCAAGTTTTCTACGTGAAAGATCCTACGTCAGAACATTGGTATGTTGTTTTACACGGAAAAAAACAAGGGGAGGCCATAGATGATATTGAAAATGGTGAACCCCATTCATTCACACCAATGATAACTAATAAAGATGACGATGTACTTGATCATGTACATGCAACCCGTAAAGACCACAGTGAAGGAATTTACATATGAACTTGTAACCCATTATGGTAATAAATTTAGAAATATTTTTTTATAATATGCATTTACTATATTATGTTTTTGTTTGATATGATTTTCTTTCCATGCAGATGAACTAATGTTTGTTAAATAATTTTTTTAACAGAGATATGGGTGACGATCAAACTCCAATTAGACCCCGATCCGGACGAGGCAACAGAGGACATACTAGGATGAAGCGTCTGGCAAAGAAACGTGCTGCTGGTGAGAAGACAGCTGTTGACATTGACGTCAACACTGGAATGGCATCAGGTCCTAATGCAGATGAGTTTAATAGCTATCTTGGAGTTCTTTCTCGTGAGAGAGTCTCCGTTTTGATTAATTCATGGGACGAGGTGTCAGAGGTCGACCGAAACATGCTGTGGGAGGATGTTCTGGTAAGCTTTACATAATTATTGTTATCATATAAAGCTATTTAATATTCATTGACTAACTTTACTTTGGTGATGTTATTTTCCAGGCAAATTTTGAAATTCCTAATGTGGAACCGCTTCGATCAAGGATTCTATCCAATATCGGACTAAAGTTTCGCGCCTTTAAGTCAAGACTCACGACGAGATACATTTTTGGTGAGCTTAAGGATGAAAGTCCTTGTGAAAGATACAATGTTATTGATGAAGAGACATGGCTTGCTTTTAAAGAAAGCCGTCTAACTGAAGAATGGACTGTAAGTGAAGCTACTTAACTATTTTGACTTATATAACATTAATGAGTTAATATTATTGAATTCACTTTGTTTATTTCAATTATGACAGCATTGACGGAAGAAAGCTCAAGAAATAGCTTTAAAGAATCTTACCCCGCACGTAATGTCTCGTGCGGGGTATCGAAAGCTTGAGCAAGCACTGATGGTTGAAAAGGAGCAATCCAGACAGGGGAGTGCATCTCAGGATGTGGAAACAGGGGTCACTTATCCTCCATCACCACCTACGTGCCATGACAAATGGAAGAGGGCCCGAATTAAGAAGTCGGGTGCACCAAGTTCAGAGCAATCAGGGCTTATCATTGAAAAAATTGTAAGTTATTTAAGCCTTTTTTCATCTATTATGATGCATTACTTATAATAAAACCTCATGATTTTTGTCTCTTACAGGATGCCTTGGACTCCCAAGGTAATTTTCTTGCTGATGGTCGTCGCGATATCCTTGTTGAAGCAATTGGACAACCTGAGCACTCTGGTCGTGTTCGTGCAGCTGGACAAGGAGTTGGGATTAGACTTTATTTTGGAGCTGCACCACGACACTCATCCTCCTCCTCCAAAGAGAGCAAAAAAGAAATGGAGCAAAGGCTACGTCAGGAACTAATGGATGAGATGAGAAGGGAGACGGAAAAGATGAGGCTAGAGTTGCGACAAGAGATATCGCAACAACTTTGTGCTGAGCAGCCGATTCAGACGCTTCTTAGTCCCGCTCCCAAGAGCACAAAGGGGAGTTGTGCAGCTCCTACAGCATTAGGGGATGATATCATTGGCCAGACGAGGCAATGTGAGCTACTGGTAGAAGGTGGCATCATTCCTCAGGTGGTGGCCATTGGAAAAGTCTATGAAGACGCCACCACCTTACATAACGTTCCTCTCTCCCCTGATGCAGCAAAGGTCACGGTTGAAAGAGTACGAGTACCTGATGCTCGTCTTCCACTACCTTCAGAAGAGGTAACAACTGTGGCCGAAGCATTTCAGTCCTTTGTAGCCTGGCCCAGACACCTGATTCGATATATGCCACAACCACTGGTAATAATTTCATTTCATGTGCTAATTTATATTTATATATTACATGTAATTTATAACAAATCTTTTTTCTTTTTGTAGAAACCTCGTCGGAAACCAAGTCCGAAAAAGAAACAAGAGGTTCCGCTTGACGATCCTATAGCTTCCTTAGCTATAGTTGCTAGACAACTTGGACGAGATCCTCTGGAAGTTCCATGGGATGATACCTTTTTTGAAACAAACCTTGAGCTACCATTGTACATATACATGTCAGATCTGCTAGAATTTGTAGCTGGGGATCAGGAGCTGAATATAAATATCATTCAATTTTTTATGATGTAAGTATCGTTACCTACATTTCATTTTCATTTATGTTAAATTAGCATTCATTATGATTTAACTAATTACTTGTAGGTTTTTGAATGGTGTCTCTGTCACTGAGGGGAAGGAAAATGTGTATGGATTCTTAGATCCTGCATATACTAATCCCACTGGAGCAAAGACAAATGAGACCCAATCATACATCACTAACACCCTGGAAAAAGAGGGAAAAGAGGTTTATTTGTGCCCTTATATTAACGAGTAAGTTTAAATATATATATGTTAAAAGTTTATTATATTCATGTTTTATAAATTTACTCAACTATTTTCATGGATGATATAGGGGTCATTGGCAATTACTTGTCTTATCACTGAAGGATAGGAGGACTTTGTGGTTCTGTTCCCTACACAAGAAGATATCCACAAGTTTTAAGAATATCATTGATAAGTAAGTACACTATAAACTTAACTATGGTTGATACTATAAGCAATCCACTAACAAGGTTTTTTGTCTCAACCAGTTCATGGCGTGGATATAACATTCTAAAAGGGAGATCGAATTCAAATTTTCAAAATTTGAACTGGATAAGATTAAAGGTATGTAAGATTTTTCTTTTTTTTTTCATTGTTTAATTATACTAACTTTTACAATTTATTGAATTATAGTGTAATAAACAACCAGGAAGCTATGAGTGTGGCTATTACGTCATGCAATGGATGAGTACCATTGTAAGACTAGGTCTTACAAGTAATTGGCAAGAGGTAAGATTTCTTAAATTATTTTTATAACTTCAAACTAATTTATCTATCTTAAAACTAATTTATGTGTCAACCATTTTGAAATGCAGTTCTTCACGGATGAGGAACCCATGAGTTCGGAAGCCATGACATATGTGAAACAATCTTGGTCCACATATTTCCTAAACTTTTATAACTCTACGATTTGATCAATAGTGTAAGAATAGATAGAGATTATTACTATTTTTGTATACATTTTGATCAATTACTATAAATTGACTTTGTTTCTCTGAATCTGTTTATTTGTCTGGCTGGCTGGGATGGGTATAATGAAACTGCATAAGATAATTCGTATGGGAAAACAACTAACCAAATAATTCTAAAAAAAAAAAACCTAATTTACAAATGCGGTTGTTTACCTTAACTGCATTTGTAAATCAAGGGAATGATTTACGAATGATTTACAAATGTGGTTGCTTACTACAACCGCATCTGTAAATGTGATTTACAGAGGCGGTTGTTTACTACAACCCCATTTGTAAATCATTCCCTTGATTTACAAATGCGGTTAAGGTAAACAACCGCATATGTAAATCATTGCCTTGATTTACAAATGCGGTTAAGGTAAACAACCGCATTTGTAAATCATTGCCATTCATGAAACCTGGGCACACCTCTGGAGCATTTACAGATGCGGTTACGGGAAACAACCGCATTTGTAAATAGTATTTACAGATGCGGTTGTTTAACCGCATTTGTAAATCTCTTATTTACAAATGCGTGTTGATCAAAAGCGGTTGTTTAGCCGCATTTGTAAAATGAAAATAACCGCATTTGTTTTACGTTTCTGCACCAGTGTTAATGTGTGTATGTTTAGGATTTAATGTGAAAAATTTGTAGGAAAACTTCAAACGACCATAACTTTTGATGGAAAAGTCAGATGGAGACGCATAAAAAATGAAAGTTGCTCGAAATGAGGTAACGAACGCTATGGCCAATTCCCGAAGGGGGATTGGCCTCACCAAAATTTCAAAATTCCACCATTTACTATCACTTTTTTATTTTCTAGTATTATTTAGGTCTTTTTTTGGATATTTTGAGGTTTTAGTTCTTATATTTACACTTGTTAGAAATTTCTAAAATTTTCTAGCATAAATTAGAGATTTATCAACCTATTTTGAAATGTAGTTCTTCACGGGTGAGGAACCCACCCATGAGTTCGGAAGCCATGACATATGTGAGACAATCTTCGTCCGCATATTTCCTAAAGTTTTATAATTATCTGAATCTGTTTATTTGTCTGGTTGGCTGGGTATAATGGAACTGCACAAATGCTCTAAAAAAAAAAACCTGATTTACAGATGCGGTTGTTTACCTTAACCGCATCTGTAAATCAAGGAATTGATTTACAGATGCGGTTGTTTACTACAAACGCATTTGTAAATAGTATTTATAGATGCAGTTCTTTATAACCGCATTTGTAAATCTCTGATTTACAAATGCGTGTTGATCAAATGCGGTTGTATAGCCGCATTTATAAAATGAAAATAACCGCATTTGTTTTACGTTTCTGCACCAGTGACATCTCTTCCAACTGTAGCGTCAGTGAGATCCAAATGCTCTCCCAGTAGGGGACTTGCGAGTTCGTGAACGAGATCCAAATGCTCTCGCAGCTCCGTCACCATCACTGGTCTCACTCATTGAAACATCCTTCTTTTCTATCTTTTTTTTCTTTGTATCCACGTTGGCCCATTCACATCTTGAAGATTCTTTGACCAGTTTCCACTTCACCTCATGAATAAAATGGTGCGAGATTCTTTGACCAAATTCTTTGAAGATTTAATGCCTAAACGCAAAGAAGAAAAAAAACAAACATGTTGTGTTCAGCACAAAAGAAAACAAACATGAGCAGGGAAGAGCTCACCGGAACTGGAGCTGAGGTACTGGAAAAACAACTACCGCCCTTGCAATTGCCCACCAGCTTTTCGGGTATCCCTCTTTAGTTTTATTTTCACAATTAGAAGAGGGCTTGCTTATTTCTAACTGTTATGGCAATTTCTTGTGACTTGAGAGACCTTAAGCAGCTCTAACAACTACCAGCTTTGGTTGCTCTGTAAATCAAAGTAAACAGAGCTGCTAAATAATAGCTAATCAAGAATCCAAGATTGACTACTTGTAATGAAAACCAAAGTGATATGAACTATCTGTTTAAACTTTCTCTTAATATGTGCTTTGCACTTTTAAGAGTATTTCTATAAACCTTTGTTAGTCAGTTACACCATGAAATCACTTACTGAGTAAAAAGGAAATCAAATATGATTTAACGAATACCTTAAGTTCAAATATTTTCATAAAAGTTATATAACTACCTTTGAATTCTTAACATGTTGAGTCATAGAGATCCAAAGACTATGCAAATTGTACATAATTTTAATAGCAACTTACGGTAATAAATTTACTAGGAATATTTTTTGATCAACTGTTAGAAATGAAAGACCTATTGTTATGCAGTAGAGGATCATTTTGAGGGTTGAATTTATCAAAATGTCAATTTTGTTTGTTTTATGAGTTGGGATTCATTGGTAGTAAGAAATGCTTCCGTTTTCTTCCTTAAGCTAACCTGTGATGCTGAAGGGCACATGTTATTTAATTTCTAACAACTATATATTACAGGCCTGAGCTCTATAAGTCCAGGGTGCTGGAGCTGAATGCAAGTGATGATAGAGGGATTAATGTCGTTCGTACAAAGATAAAAGATTTTGCTGCTGTGGCTGTTGGTACTAACAAGCGTAAGAAGTATGGGAAATCTAATTCTCTTAAGATTCTTTCCCCCTCCTTTCTCTGCTTGTAAAATTTGAAACATTCTCTTTTGGATCTTTTTTTTTCTTTGTATCCACGTTGACCCTTTCACATCTTGAAGATTCTTTGACCAGTTTCCACTTCACCTCATGAATAAAATGGTGCGAGATTCTTTGACCAAATTCTTTGAAGATTTAATGCCCAAACGCAAAGAAGAAAAAAAACAAACATGTTGTGTTCGGCGCAAAAGAAAACAAACATGAGCAGGGAAGAGCTCACCGGAACTGGAACCGGGGGGGAGCTCATTGACGCCGCAGTTGGAGGAGACGTTGTTGGAGGCTTGGTCGGAGGAGCAGTTGCCATAACGGTGGAGGAGATGCCGTCGAGCTGCGAGACCATTTGGATTTCGTTCACGAACTTGCAAGCTCCCTGCTGGGAGAGCATTTGGATCTCACTGACGCTACAGTTGGAGGAGATGTTGTCGGAGGCTTGGTTGGAGGAGCAGGAACCATAACCGTGGAGGAGATGCCGCCGAAGACGCGAGGGTTAAGGCATTAGGGATGCCCAACTTGACACGTCATCTCTTGATTCCACGTCTCTCTGCCACGTAATCAGCATTTAACGCCGTAAGGAGCGACTTAACGGAAAGGATCAATTTGTATACATTTTAAAAAACATAGGAACCAAATTGATTTTTTTAAAAACCACTATACTAAATTGATTATTGGCCCTAAATGTAAGGACGAATAAGGTAATTAAACCTAATTTTTTAATAGGATAATTTGTTTTTAATAAATAATTATTTGAAAATGTTAAAATTCTAAACTTATACTCTGATTTTATAAACTTATATTTTATGTTTATTATAAATATTTATTTACTATACAAATATAGTCTAACTAAGTAGTTGTATATGATAAATTACAAATATCATTACAAATTAATATATATATATATATATATATATATTTTGAATAAGAAAACAATAACGTCATGATTTTATAATAATAACTTATTCTTTAAATAAATAATAAATAAAAATTAACATTTGAGATATGTTTTAACTTTTCTGTCATTTAAAAGAAATAATATTTTTGATATAATATATTTATTAAATTATAAATAAATACAGATTTCAACTATTTAATAATACCGATATTTGATTGCACCAAATACATTTTATAGGTAATTATATATTATATGAAATAATAAAATTATTTCAATTTAATTATATATTATTTTTAATTATATTTTAAAATAAAAATATAAGACATTATATTATATTATATATTTTTATAAATAATTATATATCTGATTTTTCTATTTTACTTTAATTTTTAGGGTTTACACCATTGCATTAAACTAATATCCCACAATGATTTAAAAAAAGAAAAACTAATTCCATAATCAATCAGATTGAAAAAGATAACTTAAAGTAAATCATAAATTTCATAAACTCATAATTGTATAATGGCATGTCCTTGCGAATTATCATAAATAAACCGCCATAATATAAAACCTACCACTTGTTTTCTTCACTCGTGCAGTGTTTTTTTTTCTTAGAGTCCCCACCTTCCATTTCAAAGTCCAACTTATCCCGACAACACGGTACACATCTAGAAGAGGAATTAAAGGGACCATCAATAATGACAAAATAAGATAATCTAAAATAAATTAATAAAATAAGATGTTAATCACCATTTCATTGTTTGACCACTTTTTTTTCTTCCTCCCTTTCAAACACATTATATATAGTTAACAAATTAAAATGAGAGAAACTGTTGGAATTATCAAAATATATTTATATTTTTTAATTAGTATCTTTAGAACTCTAATAATGAAAGATTTGTTGTTGTAATTAGGAGATTATTAATTAACAATTATTTTCAAGAACTGTTTAGAGAATAAGAAACAGTTTAATAGAAATATATATAATATTGAAAGTAAAAAAGAACTGACTTTTTTTAATAAAATCCAATGAAATTGATGGAAAAAAAGAAAAGAAAATGAGTTAATTTGGTAAAACAGTCATATCTCATGCCTTATGAAAAGCAGTCACGCTATATTTTATTTTAGGACATTTAGAGATGATTTTTAATTTTAATTTTTAAAAATTATAATTAACTTTTTAGTGGTAAAAGAGTTCACAGAAAGATGGTAGGTAGCAGTCAAACTTTATCATAAATGCCTTCTTTCTCCTTGCTTCTTTTTCTTCAAGGATAATCCTATATTTTATTTTCAACGACAGAAAGATAAAGACAGTTTGTTTTATGTAACCTAGTCATTTCATCCTTTTCTTTTTCCTCCAATTAAGTAAAAAAGAGGTTCCATAATTAATTTTATATTAACTTTTTCTATCACTTCCATATTATAACCTTTTTAATAATAAAGTATTATATTTTATTAATAGAAAGTCATATGAATAAAAATTTAAAATAAAATAATATTATGCACCGCACGAGAGGGTCTAAAATTTAGGCACGGCCTGCTGCATGGTTTTATATTTTTCAGGAAGTATAACCTTTCAAACTCTGCTGCATAATTCTGTAATAAGTCTAGGAATCCAACACCTCCCGGTCCTTTAGCTTTAAATGAACTTTTGGATAAATCATGTTTAAGGTTGATATATTTGTATTTAAAATTTGAACTAATATAAGTGTTTGGTAAATTTAGAGAGAGTAAAAGGATTTTGAGTTAAAACTATAGAGTTTTATTGCCATAAAAGTGATAGTTTGTTGATTGTGTAATAATTTTTAAAAAAAATTTTATTAAGAGGATGAAACTCCATCAATATCTAATTTTTTATACAAAATTAATAAATATAAACCACTTAAAAAATGTTTCCATCCTTATACAGTATAATTTTTAATCAATCTTCCGCTTAAGCAAGCTGGCCAAAAATCAGAATCAACCTATGACCATCTTTTTATAGTCTAATATGCAGACCAATCCTATATCAAATTTTAATTATCCCAGCCAGCATCCAAAAATCTGCTAAAACAAAAAAAAAAAACATTTATATCCAGCCCTTCCTTTCTCAAAATCTTGGGTAGCATAAGAACACATATACCTTCTTAACACATCTTATTGTACAACCACCAAACAGGAGTGAAAATCATAAGAGAAATAATTTGAATCTATATATAAGTGATATAACTTTGTATCCAAAATTAGAATTTGAATAAATGTATCATTGTCACTCTAATTTCCCTATAATCTGAATAGAAATAAAAACGTCTATGCACGTTACAGAAAAAAGACTAAAGATTTTGTAATTGCATCGTAACACGATAAAATGCAATCCCTATGATTGTAAAGGAACTACAATGAAATAAACGAAAAAGAGACAAAAGGTTGTGTTAGAGAAAACCAAGCAAGAAGAACAAATAATCAGAACCTAAAGAGAAGCTCCGTGATGTAAAACAGAGAAGGAAGATGAAAAATAATACTGAATCTAATAATGTGTATTGATGAATGAGTTAAGTAGTTTTACATAGGTATAAAAAGTAAAATGTATTGGGCCAAAAATAGAAGGTCCATGTAACTAACAAATGGTGAAAAAAGAAAAGAAGGCTTGGGCCTAAAATGAAGTTTATCAACCCCCCTCAAGCTGGGAATAGATGTTTTTCATTCCCAGCTTGGAGTGAAGAAGTTGAAAGGTGGATGGCCGCAGTGACTTTGTGAAGATATTAGCATTCTGCATGGAAGATGAGATGGGAAACAACTTTAAGAGACCAACATGGAGTTTTTCTCTAACAATATGACAATTGATCTCGATGTGTTTGGTGCGTTCGTGGAAAACCTAATTTGATGCAATCTAAATGGAAGATTGATTATCATAGTATAGGGTTGCTGGTTGAGTGTAAGAGATTGATAAGGGCCAAATTTCAGCAATATTTCATATTAAAATATAGGCATTTGTGGGTATTAATTGCAAAAATAAGTATAAAATAACCTATAATTTATGAAATTATATCTTTTTACATATTTTATGATTTTAATTTAAATAACATCGGTTTATTCCTAAATTTGTGTTAATTTTAGGTTTCTAGGGAAGAATGAAGATAATTGGGCAAAAGTAAAATACACAAAGCTAAAAAGAGAAAGTTGTAATGCATCAACACTCATCAAAGCTGCCCAAATTCACAAAAAGCCAAGATGCCACTAGTGAATCTCGCTCAAGTGAGCTCAATCTCGCATGAGTGAGATAGTGCTAGAAAAGTTGGGCCTTTTTAGGTTTTACTCGCCAAGCGAGCCCATTAGCGCTTGAGCGAGAATCCACTTAAGCCCGGAAAAATTAGGTTAAGTAGGGGGCTTGAGGCACAACCCTAGTGTGCAAGATTGAGAGGAAAACACCATTGAGTGACTTGTAACCCAATCAAGAGAATAAAAGGTGTTAGAAGATGTGTGACTAATTCTACCTTGTGGATTTGGGAGTAATCTGTTCAATCTTTTATGTATTGAGGTGATATTTGAATATAATATTTTGTTCTTGATTGATTATTGGTATTATTGTTTTGCTTATAATTCTTAATCTAAAGTCTTAAATCTGACTGGAAAGTACTTTTATGGTTCTGACCTAAATAATAATACTTAACATATTTGAGTGCTAAGAATAGACTTGAAATGTTAATTGCTATCAACGTCTTATATGAATTCTAAGTTGTTTTTATAGATATGCGAGGAATCAATATTTAGGAAGCATCTTAATAATTTTATACGTGAGAAATCGATATAAATGATTTTGATATGGGTATCAATATTAATCTAAGGGCACAATATTATCAAGACTAATCAAATTAAAAAAGAGTGAGAAAGATGAAACCCTATCCCTATTTATCCAATTGAAGCAACAACTCTTTGCTTGGTTTTCTTGTTAACCATTGCCATCACAACAAATTCCAACAAACTTTTATTATTCTACTATATATTTAGTGAATCTTTTACTTGATTATTCAACAGTTCCTTGTGGGATCGATATCCGTCATTAGCGACAAATTATTACTTCTGACAACGCAGTTCACTTGTAGAAAAGTCATCAAAATGCCAAAAAATAGAAGGTGAATTGGCTTGAAAAAGTAAAGCACGAGTTACATTGAGAATATTTTGGTGTTTTCATTCAACGATACCATTTTGCTCCGGTGTTTCAATGCAATTTTTTTGATGAATTATACCTTTTAAAGAAAAGAAGTTTGTCATTGAAAATTCAGCCCCATTGTTTGTCCTAATAGTCTTAATAGTGGTTTTGAAATGATTTTCAATATAAGATGTGAAACTAACTATGTGATTTCGTACTTAAGATTTTGTATGCATAGGAATTAT
Organism: Phaseolus lunatus; assembly: GCA_013389735.1. NCBI lineage: Eukaryota > Viridiplantae > Streptophyta > Magnoliopsida > Fabales > Fabaceae > Phaseolus > Phaseolus lunatus. The sequence continues at coordinate 22,428,498 of CM023862.1, read as the reverse complement.
TCAGGTATATCAAGAAAAATCATCCACATTGGTTAAAAAATATAAAAAACCATGCATAAAAGCAATAGAGAAAGGACTCCAAATATCCATATGTAAAATGTAAAAAATGCTAGCAGTACAAGATTTACTTAAAGCAGGAAGTTTCTTATGTTTTTCCCAATGGCAAGTATCACATACAAGCATTTTTTTATCAGAAATAAAAGGATAAAGAGATCTCAAAACACTTAATCTTTCACGAGAAATCTTTCACGAGAAAGATGCCCCAACCTATAATTCCACAGATTGATATCCTTAATAGTACAATGAAAAGAAGGAATAACATTGTTTGTGTCAATATTTTGAAAAACAAAAGATTGAAAAACATATAAGGCATCCTTGACTTCAATTATACCAATCATCTCTTTGGTTTGATTTCCTGTATCACACAGTTAGTGGATGAAAAAATTAAGTGACAATTCAAATTTATAAATAATTTAGAAGCAGAGACAAGATTGAAAGTGAACTCTGGCACATAGAGGAAGAATTTGTTATTAAAAAAGACATTCCCAGAAAACTTAGTGAAAACACGATGGCCATTTGGTAAACTAATAAGTACAGGTGAAATGTTTTTATATGATGTAAAGTTAAATAAAGATGTGCATACATGGATCAGTTACCCCTGAATCTAGGATCTAGAAATATCTAGCAGGTTTAATAGTGTTGAAGATAGAAACATTACCTGGTGGAGACTGTGTTGTACCATTGTGAGCAGAATCAATAGTGAAGGAACCCACCTGGTTCACTTGTGCATGTTGTGGAGTGGAAATGTTGTTGCTAGTATGTTGTTTGAACAAGGTAGACAGAACTTGGTATTGTTGGACTATAAGGCGAATGTCTCCTTGTTCCTGTTCTTGATTGTAATTCTTAGAAAAAACTTCATTAAATAGAACAACATTATGAACTTGATTAGTCTTAGTGTGAGAAAAATTGAAACCAAGAGGAAAATTATGTTTTCTATAACATGTGACAACAATATGACCAATTTTACAACAATGAGTGCAAACTTTTTTGTGACTGTTGGTTTTGAAATTCTTGTTGTCTTGATTGGGAAAACCAAGTTTCTTGAAAGATACATTCTTTGTGACCAATTTTTCCACAAAAGGAACAACTTGTAGAAATGTTACGATTAGTGCTAGCATTGTTAATATTGGTAACAAAAAATTACTAGCCATTTGACGTTCTTGTTGAGATACAAGAGAGAAAATCTTGGGTATAGGTGGTATGGGTTCCATAAGGAGAACATGTGAACAAATATTATGAAATTGATTGTTTAATCCATGCAAGAACTGCATAGCCTGATCCTTGATTTTTGTTTTACTTATAGTAGATGACGTAGAGCAAAAGCATTCACAGCTAGGGTTTGGTTTAAAATTATCTAACTCATCCTAGATAATCCTAAGTTTTTAAAATAATATGTGACTGACAGTTCACCCTGATTTAAAGAAAAAACCTCCATTTGTAAATCAGATATTATAGAAAGATCCCATTGGGAATATCTTGGTTTCAATCATTCCAAATTTCTCCAACCATATCCATCCAAATTATACTTTGTCTAATAGGAAGGGAAACTGAGTGGACTAACCATGATGCCACCATGTTAATCATCTTGCCTAAGCTGAAAAAGTAGGATCGTCCTTCGGTGGGCAAGGATGTGAACCCAAAACAAACTCCACTTTGTTCTTCGCACTTGAGGCGGTGATGGTGGACCTACTCCAAGAGTGGTAATTCGTTGAGTCCAAAACTGACGAGACAAGCAAAGTTGTTGGATTTTCACTAGGATGAAGTGTAGAGATAGCTACTCATTGATGAATCCGAGGAAACTGGTCTCGTCGTTCCTTCTTTCGCCATAACCCTAAAGGAAACAAGAATAGAAGAATAAGAACAAGCAAGTTAGAAAAAAAAAATTCAAGAATCAAAGCATGCAATAGAACTCTTCAAAAAAAGAACTTTGATACCATAACACGATAAAACACAATCCTTAATATTGTAAAGGAATTGCAGTGAAGCAAACGAAAGAGAGACAAAGGATTGTGTGAGAGAAAACTAAGCGAGAAGAACAAATAATCAGAACCCTAAAGAGAAGCTTTGTGATGTAAAACACATAATAAAGATAAAAAATAATACTGGATATGATGATAATGTGTATTGATGAATGAATTAAGCAGTTTTACATAAATATAAAAAGTAAAATGTATTGGGTAAAAATAGAAAGCCCGTGTAACTAATAAAGGGTGAAAAAAAAAAAACAGAAGGCTTGGACCCAAAATGAAATTTATCACCTTGCTCGTGTGGGCAACTTGTTCCTGCACCTCTACAAATTTCTTCCTGCACCCCATTATTTTTGGAAAAGACAGTTTTGCCCTCTTTAAAAAATGATTTTTGGATTGTTCTTTCCAAAATATTTCCAGAACATCATTTCCAGAATATGTTTTATGTATTCCGAATTTATCAATCTAGAAATAAAAAAAACGTGTTATGGAAAAGCTATTCTAGGATGATTTTTTGTTTTTCAGATTTTTTATTCTGAAAATATTTTTTGCTTACGAAACCATTATTCTGGAAACACTCAAAACTGTAAAGGATAATTTTGATATTTTTGAAGAATGTAAAGGTGCAGGAAGAAGAATGTAGGGGTGCAGGAAGAAGTTGCCGCTCGTGTGTTGCCAGCACACGATGTTGAAGGACTTTCTCGGTTAATAGTACAGATTTTTTTTAAAAGTGAACCACTTTGTATTTTATTTGCTAAACTAGAACTAAACACACAGACGTTGAAGGACATTTTTTCTGTTAATAGTATAGATTTTTATAAAAAAATTCAAAACTGAACTACTTTATATTTTATGAAGGACATTTTTAATAGTACAGATTTTTATAAAAATATTTCAAAAGTAAACCACTTTGTATTTTATATTTTAAATTAGAACTCTTTACTTTTACAGGTGAGAATTTAGTTCCTCCAGAGGAAAAGTCGAGTTCACACTTATTTTGTTGACTTTGGACACGAAAATTTGTTCAAGGAATTTTAGTCCTGGAGATCGAATTTTGAAAGAATTTTTAAATTTTTATTTTTTATTTTCAATAATGAAAAAAAATGTGAATTTTCTGTGCGTGATCTAAATTTAATTTTTAAAAAACCGAAGTTTTACTTATCTTTGTGTTTCCAAAAAAAAAAAAACTGCTAAATTCGATTTTGGAGAAAGTTATAGTAACTTAAATTTTTTAAAAATGGGTAATTTTCACAGAAGAAAGTGACTTTGAACAGGAAGACTTAATCTTTGAATACGATATTTTACATCATCCTCTTTGTTTTAGGCAGCGTGTCTTCCAAGACATGCTATTGTCCATTTCTAATTTTTTTTAATGATATTTTTTTCATCTAATAGAATTCATTAAAACCTTTAAAAAAATATTTAAATCATTAATCAGTTTCTTCGATAAATTGGTGAGCCTTTTATTTTAATATTTTAAAAAATTATTGTATTTAAAAAAATGTTTTTTTAATTTTTTTTAGATAATTAAAAATAATCATATTTTAAAATATAGTACCTCTCCAATATAGCTTCCAATTGTAATAACGTTTAATTTCTATACTTAATTTTTGTTTATTGTTTATCGTGAAAGTAAATTATTACAACTATCATTTATCTCTACTATATTTGTGAAATTAGATGATTTATTAGACCAATAACACAATATATTATCAATATATTATAATTATTAAACACAAATGTTTTTATTATTTCACATATTGACCACTCACTCATGCAGTTAATATGGGTTGACAAAAAAGGAAAACATAAACCAAACCATCAGTAACAAACGAAATTGACTTAGAGAGCGTGTCCCATTCACATTATCAATAATGTCTGTTCTAATATAAATACTTGTCCCATGGTCCCATTTACATGCTGATAAAAAAAAAAAAAAAACTTGTCCCATGGTCCCATTTACATGCTGATAAAAAATAAAAAAAACTTGTCCCATTTAAATTATCAATAATGTCCGTTCTAATATAAATACCCTCGCTTTCATATTGGCATGTCAAACTTCTTCTCCCTTTCTCTGTTATCCTTTCTAACAAAGTGAAAGATTCATCTCATTCTTATGATGCATAAACCCTACGTAGGCTACGCTGCTTTCATGACACTCTGCATAACTTTACTTCCTGTAAAACCCTACCTCATGACTGAGTTACATATCCTTTTATTGGTCATATCTATGCTTTTCCACGCTATCGCAATATCCATAGCTCAACCCTCAATCACCGCTACAATTACTATCCACGCTTCTGGGCTACTGGCATTCCAAACTCTCATCACCATTATCCTACCTCACTCATGGCTTTCCTCCTATTATATCCTAAATGCCGTCTTCTTTTTCCTCCTCGCATGCTTCTTCTTCAAGGATCGTATCATTCATTTTCTCCGACAGGATCAACAAGACACAACTTCACAATCTCATCACATCATAGATTTGGAAGCTCAACTCCAAGAACTTCAAGAATTACAATGACAATGTGGAATGAAGCTTAATGCAGTCTTTCAAGCTTTGGTTTGTTTACCTATACCAATGTTCTTATGTCACTCTATTATGTTTTTGATGCTGCACATGGCAATCCATAATCCTTTCTGCACTTCTGTTTTTGACTCAGTTGAGAGCCCAGTCTTGATTAGTTTGTAAGATTTGCTTTATTTTAGTATCCTATTACAATAATAGAAATCAATGAGAATTTATTATGGTGGGTGTAGTTCACCGGTCATAGTGAGGTGACATTTTGTAGTAAAAATCAAATTTATTATGTCAGTTATAATTACAAATGAAATAGTAACTATTTTTCGCGTTTTGGAATCTTCACATTTCTCTCCTTCAACTTCAGACTTTTTTTTTCCCACTCTTCATGAATAAACTCTCTTCTTCAAACCCTAATGTTGCTCACACTTGTTACTTTGGGAATTCTCGTCATTCTTCGTTGTTTTACTCCTTTGTGGTTATGGTCGTGCTTCATCTGTTAATTGTGGTTATGGTCGTGCTTCATCTGTTAATTGTGGTTGTGGTAGTGCAATTGGATGCGCGGATGTGTTATATACTAAAGTTTTGGGATTTGATTAATATTATTGTTGGGTAGTTAAGATTTAATTGGTAGATATTGGGATTTAATTAGTTGAGATTTAGTTAGTTGAGATTTAGTTAGCAGTTTCTATCATATATCTCTATCATTTGTAATCTTTAAGTACTATATAAATAGAGAGTATTAAACTATTATCTGGAATATGAATAATATCTGCACTTTGTTTCTTTCTCTCAATTCTCTATCATTGTTTCTTGTTCTTGGTATAATCGGAAGTCACCTAGGGTTCCCTTTGTTCAAAGTCTAATTGTTCTTCGAAATCTTTTACGAGATAACCTAGACGCTTATACATAAAGGAAGTGGATCGAAAACATTGCTTTCCCGGCGGGGAAGAGAACCACGATTGATTCCAACAGCTTACATTGCTAGGATCTGGAGTCGAAATCTCCTGGATCAAACGACAAGGAAAACCCCTTTGCCGGTGGCCGCAGATGAGATATTGTAACGCTCACTCCATGTATGTTTTGAGCGCGCGGTCGCGACAGTTAGTGTCTTTCCACGGCGTTGGCTCTTGGTGGCGATGACTCTGTTGAAGAAGTCAATGTCGAGAACGGCTAGCTCCTCCGTCCACCAGTTAGCGGCAAGCAGCTGCCGAAATTGGCCTCGATGATTCTGGTGAGTCCGCTCTCATTTGATTCCAATATTGTTTATGTTTTGTCCTTGCTCATGCACACTAGATAACTTTTGCTCTTATGCCTTTTGCTCTTCATTTGTCATCATTGTTCATCTCTTCTTGCACACTTCTGCTGTATTTGTTTTATTTTTGATCAATCATTATTTAATTACAAACTCTTAGAGTTCTCTTTTCATGGAAACGATTTCCTTCAGGCTTAGAGTTCATCAATTTTTGTTTTCGTTTTTTAAGATTTTAAATGGAGCATATAATGATACAATGAGTATTCGTTTCCTTTATGATTTTTAATATTTTGTTTGTGATCTATTTTTTAGCAGAGGCTACTTTTAAGCTAGAAGAGGCTCTTGAGGTAAATCCTAAGAATCATGAAACCCTTTCATGCCTTGGAAATGCTGACATCTCACAAGCATTTTTAATTCCAGATCAAGAGGAGGCATACATCCTTACTGAATTTAGGGGAGCGTTTCCCTTCCACTGTTGGATATGTGCCATTTGTGCTTTCCCATGTGAACTAATAATTTGGTTTCTATCCTTTGTTGGGTGGTGGTTTATGATACAAATACAATAGCAAAGTTCTTCTGTTACACCTGTAAATTCAAATTCAAGTTTTGTCTTTGATCCAGCTGCATCTTGGATTCCATGAGAAGACTCAGATTCTGAGACAAAAGGTGTTTACAGTGCTGGTGTGAAATAACTTTTAGATGATTCCTATCCATGTTCTTACAAGTTTTCTTGAGGCCGTCAATATGAATGACTTATTACATTTCTTTGTGATATTGGGATCTTATATTCAAATGTTAAGTGTTGGGTTAGGATAAAAAAATGAGAAGCAGGTAATAAATAGATAAAGAGAATGTTGTGTTGAGTAATCTTACTATATGTCCAAGGCATATTAATCGTTTTTACTGGTTCTCTTTGCATATATTTTTTTCAGTAGGGTACAAAAGCAGTGTCGATAGCAGGTTAATATTTGGAGCAAACCAGAAGATGGTAGACCCAAAAGCTACCAGGAAGAAGGAAGAGTATATGAACAATGAAGACATTCTTCATACTATTCCGTTATACAAATCAGAAAAGGTCATATAATTTATACATATTAGTAAAAAACATTTTCTCTATTTTTGTTTCCTTCTGAACTTCACCAGGTTTTATGACCATTAGGAAGCATCGAATATGACTTGCATCTTGTTAACTACTAAATATCAGGGATCCAGTGCTTATAAAAAAGATAGGAGATGCCACTGCCCTTGAAGTTAGAGCTACAGGAATTCCATATCTCTTTGCCTCATTTATTGCGGTAAATAAGCAATATTTAAATATTCTCTTATTGTTTTGACCACATGTAACATTTATCATACATACTAACATAACATGTTAATTGATTCATCCACAGGTCTGCAGAGATCCAAGACGAGGATATTGCTATGAAAGCTACAGTGAAGATCCTAAAATTATCAAACATGACTGAAATTATACTTGGCTTCTCCCTGCCTATTCCGTCAAGGAGTTCCCTTTGTTGCTGGAAAGTAAGATTTTTGTTTGTGGTGAGATATTGCAGCTTTTATATTGGGAATAAATAAATTAATATATAAATGGGTCCTTGAAATTTTTATATATAAACTTCATAAAGCACATGTGTTGGATGATGTTAGTAATCAGTCTTCTGATGTTGTTTCTACCAAGGACATATTTTATTACATTTTTTTTCCAGAATTCTAATTCGTTTGACTTTCATTTTTTATTTTTTTGGTGACAACATTTCAATTTATACGTTTTCATAATGCCTCTTGCCTTTTTTTTTGGATAAAAGTTTAACTACATCACTCCAAGGGCTATAAGTTGATACTAGTTAAAAAAACTGAGAAATATCAGTGAAAAGATAGTCCAAATCTTATATTGGCTGAAAAATAATTTTAATAATGCCAATAAGAAAGCAGCCTCTATTAATAGTGAATAAAAAGAGTTGACTTAAAGGAGTAAAAAAACGGTTAGTTTAGAAAGGTACAGGTTTCTTTACTAATAATATATTTTAATTGATAGTAATTGTATATATAGTATAAGAAATAATTTTAACAAAAATTGAAAAATAAAATAAGTTTTGGTAATATGTATTTGAAAAGATAATTAAAACTTAATTTTGAATATTACTTTTATATCATATGTACATAATTTAAATGTATTATTGTTAGTTGTTTTTACTTTTAAATAACTAGTTATTAAGGGTCGAAGAGATTATCTGCAAATAATGATTTTAGAATGAAAAAGTTCATTAAATTAGATTTGATATATTAAAGAAGCTAATTGATATTATAAATATTCTAGAAATTTCTAATTAGTTTCTATTTTTTCAGTATATCATACGTCTTAAAAGTGACTTAACAATTTAAAATAAGGATTATTGTGTTATCATGTTATGTCTTATTTGTAATTTATTATTCTGTTTCAAAATTATATTGATATTTTAGTTAAATTATATATTAAGTTTCTATGTTGTGTCTGTATCTATAGATTTATTGTTATCGAGAATTAATTTGTAAGAATTTTTTTGTGTTTGGATTCACATGTTGACGTATATTTGAGGGTGAGAAAACACCAAAGAGTGTAAAAACGATTCTCTTACCTATGTATAGATAAATGAAGTGAAGATTGTAACAGCGTGAAAAAGAAAAAAAAAAAACCCAAGAGACAATCCCCCCTCTCCACAAAATAGGGGTGGAAAAAAATCCATTTTAAAAAAACTGCTCCATTTTTGCACTCATCCAATCTATTAAAAATTCATTTATTTAAATTTTTATTTTTATTTTAATCCATATTTTATCTATTTTTCAGATCAGATTTCTATTTTACTTAAACAGATTTTAAAAATTAGAAAATCCAAATTTCTAATCCAAATATATTTTCTTTCCCACAACCTTGGTGAAACACTTTTGCACTGGTGCCATTATCTATCGCCGTTATATTTGCATTCATTGTTATATTAAGTTTACCTCATGCGTCCATTCGATGCACTATAACAATTAGCCACTGCATTGCACTTCAAACGGATCTACTATTTATAAACTGATTTAAATATCTTTAACTTCAAAATTCATTTACAAAATATATAAATATATTTTTCAATTAAGTAACTTATTATGTATATAGTGTAGTTTATTCAATATAGAATATAATAATATCATCACAAGTCATGATTACCTACTGGTTAGACATTATTTTTCTCTTACTTTATTTGATTATTTTTTAATTATTTACGTTTCAAAAAGTTAAAAACACCAAGCTAAACTTAGAAATTTATTGTAAATTATGTGATAATAACAGGGAGGGAAGAACTTTTGGCAACAAAGTCCAATAACTTGTTTTTAGTGAATTTTTGGTATAATTAAAATATAATTTCATTATATTTCTTTAATATTTATATAATATTAAATTTCTTTTACATATTATTATATTAATATTATGTTAGTTGTTTTAGAAAATAAAGATTTAAATTTAAAATCTATTTTTTTTATAAAAATATAGATTTAGATTGAATTTAAATTTAAATTTATAAAAATTCAAATTATTTTTATAAAAAATATGGATTTGAATTTAAAATCCAATCCAAATATTTAGATTTGGATTTATAGAAATCCAAATTGTTTTTATAAAAAATGTGGATTTGGATTTAAAACTTGATGCAAATATTTGGATTTGGATTGGATTTGGATTAGATTTTTCAAAATCCAATCCATGACCACCCTTACCACAAAGTCACTTCTTCTTCCTTATTTCTTTCTCTCTCCATTTCTCCTAACTTTTATTCTCTTCTCTTTTAATTTTCTCCTTCTCTCCTAATTTTCTCTTGTACCACGTTGCAACTGAGGAGTTAAAGAACATTTCATCCTTATCAGATTTTCAAATAGAGTAAGTTCATTTTTGTTCTAAAGATCATTTATTCTATTTTTTTTTTTAGAATTTAGTTATCAATCTTGGTGAAGTCAGTTGAGAAGAGTAATCCTCTCAACTTATTCTCCTATATACTGAATTTCTGTTATATTTAGATAAATTGAATTAGGCCTTTATATCTTGAAGCTTATCTAGACTGAGGGGATAAAATTCTAGAAGTTACTTGTAAAGCAAGTAGTTAAGGTAAGATAAGCTAACTTTAACTTTCAATAGTACCATAAGCTAGAAGATCTGAATGTGGAGGGGACGTGGTCCCAATATTCAACTTTTCTTACAGGAATGTTGTTTGTTTATGTATTGTGTTGTTTGTTTATATATTATTTAAAACTTTTAGAAATATTAGACTTTGATGGTTTACTATTTAAGTGTTCTTTTTTATGTTAAATAGACTTTTGAATGTTGTGGATCGTGTTTTGAATGATACTATGATGAAAATTGTATGAAATGGAAGTTATACATTTGAGATAATGTATGGACTGATGTGATGGTTTAATATTTTAGTGTTCTTTTTTATGTTAAATAGACTTTTGAATGTTGTGGATCGTGTTTTGAATGATACTATGATGAAAATTGTATGAAATGGAAGTTATACATTTGGGATAATGTATGGACTGATGTTTGTTTGTGTATTAAGTATATTAAGTATTGATGTTTATGTGGTAAAAAAGATCTCTGAGCTTCAGAGGTGATCTAAGTCATATAGACTAAGATATTAGGTGGTGAGAAGCTGATTGGAGAGTTCATTCACACTGTGACATATAAGATGCACGACTTGGGTTGTATTGAACTTACCCTGATCCTTTCTCTTGGATTCGCTGGTAACCTTTGGATCCGGTGTTGGTCTCTGGTAGGACTTAATACGAGTCTTCCGAAAGGCGTCAATTGTTATTTTGTTTGTTGAATGTCTTATATGTGTATATCCATGTGGGATCTATGTAATTGTTTTATGTTGGGATTTGAAGAAGATTAAATAATTGAGAAATTGATCAATGTAATTTGGTTTGCTCTTTTGATTGAATTATGTGTATTATAAAAATTTATTATAACTAGCTTACCCTTACTTTTCTTATTGTACTGTGAATTGCGATGATTGTATTATGTATACGAGCAGATGATCATACAGATGTCGGAGGTTTTAAAGAGCTTTAGGATGTTCTTTTGAACCTTATATTGTAAATATTTGTATTTCTATAAGTCCTAATCATATATTAGGAATGTTTTGAAAAACTCTAAGCTTGTATATAAACATGTAGAACTTGTATTATAATATTTAAATGTATTTTTGGAGTGTTAAATTTAATAATATCAAAGAAGTTCATCCCTAGGATAACCTGAGGGTAGTGGGTTTATTGTGTTTCTCTTGCGTGTAGATTTTTGTTTAAGTCTAGCTTCAAGACTTAGTTAAACGTTTCTAATAGGATGTTTAACAAAGTCATTTTCTTGAAATCTTGTTTGTGCTTGAGTCAAACTAGTTGAATAAGCTGAAAGTATTAAGAATTAAAAGGATCTTGATAGAGTGGTGAGGGTGCACACTCATGACTGGATCAAGATTATTTTCTATCTTAATTCTAAATAGTTAGAGTGCATTTTAGAGATAGGTCTTGATTGATTTTGTATCTATTTTGTGTGCTTATTTCTTTTAAGTTAATTTGTCTTGAAGATGTAGTTGGAAATTTTTAGTAATTTCTAACCCAATTCTTTATGTGCTTAGTAGATGACACATAGAATACCCACTCCTCCTCCACCATTAGATATACACAACTTACCTCGGGCAACAGAAATGATGACAACAACCTTGCAACAACAGAGTGCTACTATGACACAACAACATCAGGTTGCTCTTCATCAATTAGAAACAGCTAGATTAGCAGCAGAAGCCTCTTAACTTCATCAACAACCCCATACCTTTAGTTTGGAGGATTTTTTGAGTCACAATCCATCCAAATTTAATGGGAAGGTAAATTCAAATGAAGCAGACCAATGGGTGAGAGACATAGAAAGAATCTTTGAAGCTACTCAATGCTGTGAAGAGAGAAAGTTATCTTATGCCATCTATATACTTATTGAAGAAGTTGAGTTTTGGTAGATATGTATGAAGCAGATGATGGAGGACAGAGAAGAAATTGTCACTTGATAGAGTTTCAAAGTAAGATTCCTAGAGGATTATTTTTCTAATAGTGTCAGATATGCAAAAGAAATTGAATTCATGTAGCTAGAACAAGGAAATCTTCCAGTCACTGAATATGCTACTAGGTTCAAACACCTAGCTAGATTTTACACCCAAACCATGATTGAGGCTGGGAGATGTAGAAAATTTGATTTTGGGTTGAAGCAAGAACTTAAAGAAGTAGTGATTCCTATGTCCATTGGAGATTTTCCTACTCTAGTGGAGAAAGCAAAAGTAGTGGAGAGTTTAAGAAGTAGTAGCAAACTTGCCTCAAGTGGGAGGACCTTCTAAAAGCATGCCTAAATATGAAGATAGAAAGAAACCTTATTTCATACCTCAATCTTATAGTAGTGGAAGACCCAGTTCTCAATCACCACCCAGTTTCAAATGTTTTAGATGCGATGGGCCACATGTTGTTAGATTTTGCCCTCATCTAGTGTCAAATGTGACATGTGATAGATTTCACAGGTATGGTCATGCAACAAAAGACTGTCGTGTCCAATTGGGAGCTCCAAATTCTGGTGGAGTGCAACAAGTACAACAGAATAATAATAAAAAACCCAGAGCAACTGGCAGAGTTTTTTTGCTATTAGTGGAGCTGAAGCTTCACAGTCTGATAACCTTATTAGAGGTATTTGTTCTATCCTCGGAACACAGTTATTTGTATTGTTTGATTCTAGGACAACCCATTCTTTTATATCTTTGTGCTAAGAAACTTAAGTTGCTAGACAGAGAATTAGAAATTGTGTTTGTGGTATCTACACCAACAAAAGGTATTATAGTAACTTCTTCTATGTGTGTTGAGTGTCCAGTAATTATAGATGGGCGGAGATACAAAATCAACATGATTTGTATACCTCTAAAAGATTTGGAGGTTATATTGGGAATGAATTGGTTGTCTACTAATCACAATATTTTTCATGTATCTCAGCTAAGAAAGTATGTACATGATCCCAGTCATATTCTAGAGTCTGATTCAATCTAGGTGAAAGAAAATCTGTCATTTGAAGTGAAGCCAATCAAAATTTTAGATTCACAAGTGAAATAACTTCGTGGAAGAAGTATTCCCACGGTGAAAGTATTGTGGATCTTATATCTGGATATTTCACTTGGGAAATTAAAGAGGAAATACGAGCATTATACCCTAGTCTCTTTATTGGTAAGTTAATTTTTTAGAATGAAAATTTTTGTAGTTGGAGATAATGTAACAACGTGAAAAAAGAAAAAACCAACAGAGCCCTCCTCCAACACACAGTCACTTCTTCTTCCTTATTTCTTTCTCTCTCCATCTCTCCCAACTTCTATCTCTTAATTTCCTCTCCTAATTTTCATCTATTTTAGAATCTGATTGCACTACACTGTAGTTGAGGAGTTAAAGAACATTTCTACCTGATCAGATTTTCAAACAAAGTAATTTCATTTTTGCTTTAAAGATCCTTTATTTTTTGTTTTTCCTTAGGATTTAGTCATCAATCTTGGTGAGATCAGTTGAGAAGAGTAATCCTCTCAACTTATTCTACTATATACTGAATTTACGTTCTGTTTAGATAACTTGCATTAGGTCCTTATATCTTGAAGCTTATCTAGATTGAGGGGATAAAAATATAAAGGTTGCTTGTAAAGCAAGAAATTAAGGTAAGGAAAGTTAACTTTAACTTTTAATAGTACCCTAAGGTAGAAGATCTAAATGTGGAGGGAAAATTGTATGAAATTGAAGTCATACATTTGAGATAATATATGGACCGATGTTTGTTTGTGTACTAAGTATTGATGCCTATGTGGTAACAAAGATCTCTAAGTTTCATTAATGATCTAAGTTACATAGACTAAGATATCAGGTGGTGAGAAGATGATGGGGTAGTTCATGCACATCGTGAAATATGAGATGCATGGCTTGGGTTGTATTGAACTTACCCTGATCCTTTCTCTTGGATTCTCGGGTAATCTTTGGATTAGGTGTTAGTCTCTGGTAGGACTTACTTAATACGGGTCTTCCGGAAGGTGTCAATTGTTATTCTGTTTTTTGAATATTTTGGATGTGTATATCTATGTGGAATCTATGTGATTGTTTTATATTGGAATTGAAGAAGATTAAATAATTGTGAAATTGATCAATATAATTTGGCTTGCTCTTTTGATTGAATTGTGTATATTATAAAATTTTATTTTCACTAGCTTACTCTTGTTTTTCTTGTTGTATTGTGAAATGTTATGACTGTACTATATACATGAGTAGATGATCATACAGGTGTCGGAGGTTCTAAAAGACTTTCGGATATAATTTGGCTATTCTTTTGAACTTTATATTGTAAATATCTATATTTTTATAAGGCCTAATAATATATTAGGAATGTTTTAAAAAATTCTAAGTTTGTAAACTTGTATTACATGCCCTTAAAAGTATTAAATATATTTATGATAAAAATAAAAACAAAATTATTGTATATATTTATAATAAAATAAAAAATATTATATATATATGTTAATAAAAATAAATAAAAATAAATAATTATATTATAAAATTTATATAGATAATTGATTATGTATATAAATTTTTTAATATGATTAATTATAATCATATAGTATAATTATATAATATAATAATAAAATAAATAATGATAATATAAATATATGATATATTTATAATAATAAAAAATATTAATAATATAAATATTTAAATAATAAAAATATTGATTAAAATAAAATTTTTAAATGATGATAATAAATATAAATTAAGAAAGTAATAATAATTATTTTTATTTTATTTTATTTTTATCAAAGATTTAATAATATTATTAATAATAATAAAAATAAATTATAATATAATAAAATAAATATATTTATTTATATTAAAAAATATAATAATAAGATTAATTATAAAATATATATATATATATATAAATATAAATTAATTAATTAACATTTTAAAATATTAATTAACATTTTTAAATATAAGAATAAATTTAGAATTTTAATATTTTATTAATTAATGGCTAATGGGTTGCACAGTACATCAATGGCTGCCTTCCCCTTCCCCTTGGTATCCTCATCTAAGGGTATGTAGGCCATTTCTTTGCACGGATGGAATAAACTGTACTTTGCACTCTTGTTGAATATGTTCTGCAATGCACCCACCTATACAACAGCTACCAGTGGAGTCATGACGTAGAACAAACAAAAGCTTGTTTGGACAACACATTAGCTAACTTAGTGTACAACAACATGAAGCCAATGGCCATGGGAAGGTTCACCTAAGTTTTGAGAAACGGTAAAATCTCAGCACTGCTTCCTTTGGTCGTCACAACCAACACATCCTTTGTGTCTCTCAAGATGGTGTAGTTGAAGAGGATACAAAAGAACATCATCCCCAGAGGACAATCTTCTTCAAGGTGGCAACTTCAACACCCAAAAACTTCGGCTTCTCAGTTTCTGGTTCCCCAAAGGAGGCTGCAGCTGCTGAAGACTAAGCCCTGCACAAGAATAAATTTTTGACTTTTGTCCCTTTGTACAAAGACATTGGGTTTTTGTGAGAATTTTTGGAACCCGCTGAAGGGAAGAGAAGAGGCAGCAAGGACTTTTGGCTTTGGTGAGAAAAGCCTGTGCCTTAAACTCTGGGAGGGGTGTAAAAGTGAGACCTTGTTAATAGGGTTTGTGGGGAGAGAGAGAAGACCTCTCATTTGAAGAACAACATCCATGACTCTCTTTTCAGTTCTATTGGCGAGTTGAAGAAAAAGAACACAGAAAAGTTGGCTAAGTAATAAATTTGCATTCACTATATATACTATGTCTTATGTTTTGAAAGCTAAGCAGGGTTTAGGATTGAGTTGTCTTTTGGTATCCTACGTAGCAAGCTTCGGCTAACAATTGTAAGTCCATTGACATCATAAAGAGCACTCTTATGGGGAAGCTATGTTCCTACCCAATATTCTCTGCTTAAAGCATCTGTGTAGTGATTAATCTATCCCATTTGCTCCATGAACTATGTCCTAAGTAACATGACTATGTGTTATCAGAATTAATCCGACTTCTACAGAAGGCAAAAATTAGTTTGCTGCTAATAACCCCATGAATCAGGGATTAATCTAACACCTTAATTATTGGGCACTTAAATCTGACTCCAACAGAAACAATTTAAGTTAACTCTTTTTATTCACTATTAATAGAGGCTGCTTTCTTATTGACACTATTAAAATATCTTTTCAGCCAATATAGATTTGGACTATCTATTTCACTGATATATAGTAGAACTATTTTATATGGATATCGGTTAGAATTTTTTTTCATTGAAACTTTTAATAGTTATTTTTATTGTCAATACTTACAAAGATTTTTTTATCAAACGTCCTTAGTATTATGTAGATTAATTAGTGATTAGTTAAAAAGAAAGGATAATTTGAAGCACAAGAATATTCCCCAGGCAGAGGATTTCTCTCAGTTGACTTCAACAGAGATAATAATCTGCAGCCCACAAACTTAGGGTAGAGAAGGAAAACAAGGATTAATTAGTCAATCGAAGGAGTTTCCCACTCAGTACAGTTAGGTAGAGAAGAAAGAGAGAGAGAAAATGTAAGAAAGGGTGTGTTCAGCTAACACAACAGAGTTATGTAAAATGGAATTGTAAAAAACTGATATTCTCTTTCAGAAATTCCTTATTCAGCTAACACAACAGAGTTATCTAAATGGAGTTGTAAAATCCACTACTAATGGCGGCCTAACACATTTTAAGTTGCCAGAGAAGCAAACAAGCATTAACAAAGGAGAAAACAGAAATAAAGAAGAAAAATGCAGTGAAAGGATATTGGGAGAATGGCAAGAGTCCTCCTTGTCCTCACTGAAAGAATAGATATCATGTGATTGCTTCCAATCCCCAAAGACGTAAAGAAGCTGCAAAAGAAAAATAAAATCAACAAGGACGGCCAGTTCAATTTGAAGAATTTCAAGAGCATGGGGGAGAAAAACTGTTACCCACTGTTAAGCTGCAGAGAGCAACATGGATGCATGCTGATAAGCAAAGGCGGCAACAATATCATTCCTTCTTTGTCATGCAAACAATTCCATGAAACCATACAAGACCTACTCTCCAAAGTGATGATGATAGGCTATTGTAGAATACTTGATGTCAAAGTAAAGGCATCCATCATATTTGACAATCCAACATGTAAAACTAGTAGTTGGTGTACCTCAATACCTGAAATTATACAAACTTATTGAGCCAAAGGCTTGAAAAACTGTACTCCCTACTTTTCTCGTGAGAAGTCATACAAAGTGCATCAGGTTCGTTCAGAAACAAATTGTTGATAGAAAATATGAATGGCAAAAACAAGTAGTGACTCTCAATTCAAGTCTCTGGTGGAATAGAAATTGTCTTGGTAGCAAATCAAGATATTTGAATAAGAAAAACCCAACTAAATTGTGACAAAATTGAAATGAAGCTATTCCTGTGGATGATCATAAATCTATTGCCTTCACTACACTCCTGTCTGGTATGAAGGGACTAAGCGCATTAAAGTTAAGTTTCATGCAATCTAACAAAGAGAAAAAGATGGTGCAGTCTCGTTCACAGAAAATCTGAATTTGTTAGAACTTATAATCACATACGCAGCTAACCAAAAATTACATTTGAATTTCTTCGGACTAAACATGGATTTTTACAGATAAACCCCAGAGTGTTGCATTCATATACTGTGGGAAATTTTAGGACATTTTGACAGCAAAGAAGTGGTTTAGGACTGGTTTTCGGGGTTTGTCTAAATGTTCTCAAGTTTGTTGAATCATATGCTTTGTTCAGTTCAGCTTTTTTTAGCTATTCTCTTAAACGATTTTCTGCTATTCTCTTAGCTTAAGTTTTATATACAGAAGCCGTTCTAGACAAAGATGGTACACTTTTCAATTTTAATAAAAATATTTTCTTTCAATCTTATTCTTGTCTTTTTTTTTCAATTTTAATAAAAGTATTTTATTTCAATCTTATTCTTGTTTTTTTTATTGTTGCAAACCCAACAAAAGTTTTGGACTGAGTTCTACGCTTGGTTTACTGCAGAAAGTGGTATGTGTATGTGTCTGGAAAGCTTAAGCAATGAAAATCTGTCATTGTGCTATAAACTGCTCTATCATAATTGTTTTCAGGTTTATGATTATTGACTCTAAATCATGTACAAAAGATCATCTGCTCTGGACCATCTAGTAGTGTTGACAAGAGTTAGACTGTCTAGTACGTGTGTCTTAATGGTTTTGTTTTTGAATGGTCTTTTGTTAATATTTCTATATAGGATGTATATATAAAGTTTTATGAACATAGTCAACACACTAAAATAGTGAGAGTTCTCTCTATAGACCTTCTGTTGTCAATAAAGTGCTGCTTTCTTGAATCTTGTTTTTATTTTCTTGCTTTGTTATTATGGATAACAAGTTCACTTAAAGTTCTTTTGGTAATCTACACAAAGCTCTAGCTACTAGTTTTAAGTCTATCAACATCAACAAGAGCATTCTTATGGGAAACCTTTTTTTTTTCTGCAATCCCTATCCAGTATGTTTTACCCAATATATCCTGCTTAAAGCATGTTTGCAGTGGAACTGGGCTTTTCTGAATTGAATCCTTTCCAACATTAGCAAGAAAATTTAAAAATTGATCAATGAACATAGAACTTTACAATACTATTCTGAATTACATATCCCACTTGGTCCATGAACAGTACTGTGTTAATTACTCCAACTTCTATAGAAGATTAAAGTAAAAGTAAAATAGCTTGGTTTACTTTGCAGATAATAACCCGATGATTTGTGAATTAATCTAACCAATAATTATATGGGACTTGAATCGGACTCCAACAGACATAAAAAACAACCACAAATAGAGAAAATAGGGATGATGTTCTTTTGTATAGTATCAATATTTTATGGAAATGGTTTAACCTGAATTTAACGGAATATGTACAGTTGTCAAATTAATTTATTTATCTAATAAAATTAATTTATTCAACAGTGGCCATTTGAAAACACAACTCTTCTAAAAAAATCCCAACAAAACTTACTTCTTTGGGTAGCACACAAAAGAGTTAACTTAAGCAGATTCCATAGTTGATTTGAGATTAAAAGCGAAAGTGAAATGAGAAAATGAAGAGTAGAGAACGGGAATACAAAACAAAATCCTAACACGGGAAGAGAGAGAAGAGAGTATTTACACCCTTCAACAGCCAGCCCACACAACAAAAACTAAAACTATGTCAAATATAAATATAAAACTAATTAAACCAAATACACAACAAAAACTAAAACTATGTCAAATATAAATATAAAACTAATTAAACCAAATATAAACTAGTGTACAATTGAAACAACAATTATATACAAATTATAAATAAAATTTAATATATATATATATATATATATATATATATATTTGTACACAGATAAAATGGTGGTTAGATAGATATTAGTTTATACATATCAGCTTTAATTTATGCATATTGTTCATGTGATATGTGTTGCTTTCATTGCCTAAATTTTCAATGCGTATAATTATGACGGTCTTATAAGTGATTATAATTTTATTATATTTCTTTAATTTTTTATTATTAAATTATATACATTTCAATTGCAACAGGAACTTCTACATTCACAATGACAACTGAGTCATGGCGATTTGTGATAAATCCATGTATATTTTATATTGGGTCTTGTTTTTCTGTTTTGCTAGTTTAGGCTTTCTGTTATTTATGTTCCAATTTTCTCTATAGGTAATCCTCTATTTTGCTGTTTGTAACACACAATATATAACATTTTATGAATTCAGTTTTATTCACCATGTTCAATGATTAGTTTATGATCATCCCACAATAATAGCTTCATTTCAATTCTGTCTCAACTTAGTTCCATATTAGAAGACACAAGTTTTTTAAGTGAACTACATATACATATTTATATGAATTGATGGAAACATAATCAACATAATTTATTATATATAGTAATAGCTTAATTATATTAGATATATTTAAAAACTTAATTAATAATATTGATTGATTTATTATGATAAAGAAATTTATTATATAATAATTATAATTATTTAGTAAAAGTCAACTCTAAACATATATCTGATTTATTTATTGTATGTACTTATAAAATCCACATAATTTATGATTTTTAATTGAAAAAGAGGAGAGACTCATTTGTTATAATTTTTTAATAGGATAATTTATTTTTTATAAATAATTATTTGGAAAGTTAAAATTCTAAACTTATATTGTAATATCTTAATTTTATAAACTTATATTTATTTATATTTTTTAAATATTTTTTTTATAGAAATATAGTTAATATAATTATATATATTCTAACTAAGAAAACAAAACAAATAAATATTAATATTTAGGATGTCTTTCAATTTTTCTATCATTTAAAAGTAATATTTTTTTTATAATATATTAAAATTATTTCAATTGAATTATAAATTATTTTTCTATTTTATTTTTAATTATATTTTAAAATAAAATATAAGACATTATATTATATTATATATTTTTATAAATAATTCTAAATTTATATATAAAAATAAAATAGAAATAAATTTGAATATACGTAGAATAGTTTTAAAGAGAAATATATATATATATATATATATATATATATATATATATAATGTAAAGTAACAAATTAAAATGAGAGAAAATATTGAAATTATCAAATTATCAAAATACATTTATATATTTTTTAATTAGTATCTTTATAACTCTAATAATGAAAAATTTGTTGTTGTAATTAGGAGATTATTAATTAACAATTATTTTCAAGTAACTGTTTAAAGAATAAGAAAATTTTAATAGAAATATATATATAATATTAAAAGTAAAAAAGAACTGATCTTTTTATAAAATCCAATGAAAAATTAAATATCAGATCCAATGAAATATTCAAATATATATGCTTCTTTTTCTTCAACGATCAGATCATTTATTTTCAACGAGGAAGATGAAGACACAACCTCACAATCATCACATAACGACAGTTTCTTTTATGTAACCTAGTCATATTTTCATTTTTTTCTTTTTCCTCCAGTTAAGTAAAAAAGAGGGTCCATAATTAACTTTAGAAAGAAGTTATTTTTATACTAATTTTATCTATCACTTCCATATTATAACCTATTTTAGTAATAAAATATTATATTTTATTAATGGAAATTAATATGAATAAAACTTGAAAATAAAAAATATATATTTAATTATGAAATTAATGTTGATATGAACTAAGGTGTCAACTTATCATTATATTAGGTTGAAATCCCAGTCAACCACATTGGGCATAATGTCTTAGTATTGCAATTTGATTTCACTTTCACTCGATGTTTCTGTATATAGTTTTTTATATGGATTCATATACTCAATTTTATTTAAAACATTACAACTCCATAACATACAAGCATACAAATTATGTTTTACAATTACTTCAAAACATTGAATTTATATTAATTTTTATTATATAATCTAGTTTATATTTTAATTAAATAACTTAATTTTGTATTTTAATATTATTATATTTAAATGCTCTACATTCACTACAGCATTTTCATACTTCCCA
This sequence comes from Phaseolus lunatus, assembly GCA_013389735.1. Classification (NCBI taxonomy): domain Eukaryota; kingdom Viridiplantae; phylum Streptophyta; class Magnoliopsida; order Fabales; family Fabaceae; genus Phaseolus; species Phaseolus lunatus. Next base: position 22,407,015 of record CM023862.1, on the reverse strand, counting down.
CTCTGCTCTTTTCTTCTTTCATATTTTTCTTTCCTTTTCTCTTTTCCTTTTCTTTTCTTTCCTTTCTTTACACCCATGTTAATTAATGTTTGTAAAATTAAAAAACAAGATATTCATCAACATGCTTATTTAAGCACCAAGAGGTAAAAAACCTAAACATAGTTAGACCTGTACGTTCTTGGTCTCTCTGTCAACAGATGGGGGAGATAAAAAAATAATGAAAAAAAGGAAAGAACAATTAGAATTATACCAAACTCATAAAAAAAAAAAAAACAAAGAAACTAACTACATTATATTTACTGTGTGTTTGGATGTGTGTTTGGATTAGAGAATGAATTTAAGGAGTAGAAATAAGAAATAAAGTTAAAATTGAAGTTGTTTCTATCGAGAAAAAAAAAGTGGAAAGTGAAAAGAAATTTTTTGAAATAATTTAACAAATAATTTGTAAAATAATTTTATTTAAAAAAAATACAAATTAGAATTAAAATAAATTTTAAATTAAATAAAAAATTATATTTCAAAAACAAAATGTATATTAAAAAAAATTAATTTTTTTTTTCATTTTAATATATTTCTTTTAATTATTAACCTAAACAAACTAATTGTGAATAAAATGATAACTTATATTATAATTCTCCTCATAATGATTATACAACACTTTCCCTCTATAGTGGCGGAAGGTTAGGTTTTTGTGTTAAGTGGATCAGTTGGATAAAATCTTGTTTGAAGTCCTCTTCTGTGTCTGTACTAGTGAATGGGAGCCCCACATCGGAGTTTCACCTGAAGAAGGGTTTGTGTCAAGGTGATCTTCTAGTGCCTTTTCTTTTTCTTATAGTGACGGAAGGTTTGGCAGGTGCGGTAAGGGAATTAGTTGAGAAGAACCTCATTGAGAGTATAGAAGTTGGGGCCAAGAAGGTTAAGGTTAATATGTTTCAATATGCGGACGATACTCTATTTTTCTGTAAAGCCAGCACTAAAAGTGTTTTTAATTTGAAAGTCATCTTGCACTACTTTGAATTAGCTTCTGGCCTTCAGGTAAATTTTTCGAAGAGTAGAATTGGTGGGGTGGGGGTTGACCACATTGTGATCCAGCAGTATGCAGCTATTCTTAACTATGAAGTAATGAAAACTCCTTTTAAATATATGGGGATGCTTGTGGGAGGTGCCACAAGAGAGTTTTGTTTTGGGATGAAGTGATAGAGAGACTAAAAAGTAGATTGGGAAGGTGGAAAGGTAGATCTCTATCGCTAGCTGGGAGGGCTTGTCTGCTAAGTCGGTTCTCTCTTCTATCCCGTTGTTTTACATATCGTTGTATAAGGTCCCCTCGTCAGTGTTGAAAGAGATTGAGAAAATTCAGAGAAAGTTTGTGTGGGGTTGGGGCACGGAAGGGAGAAAGATCGTGTGGGTTTCTTGAAAGAAGGCTTGCGAGCCACGAGAAGCGGGCGGTCTTGGTATTTTGAACTTAAGGCTGTTCAATGTGGGTTTGCTGGGAAAATGAATTTGGCGTATGGGTTTTGATAAAGGTGGTCTATGGAAAGATATACTTGAGCTAAGTATGGAGGATGGAGAAGCTTGAAAGAGCATAGGATTAACTATAAGGATTCTTTCTGGTGGAGAGATTTGAAGGGGGTTTGGGGATGGAGGATTGGGGTAGAAACTTTGAGGACTGTTTCGAGTGGCGTGTGGGAAATGGGAAGGAAGTCTTGTTTTGGAAAGACGCTTGGGTGGGTAATGAAGACTTGAAGAGTAAATTTCCAAGACTATTTTCTTTGTGTTGTAACAAAGAAGGTAATTTAGAGACTTGTGGGGAGTGGTTTAATGGTAGATGGAAATGGAAGTCCGCATGGAGAATAGGCCTATTTGAATGGGAGAAAAATCAGGTAGGTCTATTGCTACAAGAGGTACATGGAAAGGTCCTAATCTTAGACTATGAAGACAATTGGATTTGGAAGGATAGTAAGGATAGGGGTTTCATAGTAAAATCTGCTTATGACATTTTAAGAGGTCCTTCTGAGGGAGTAAGTCTGTTTATTTTTCTGTGGAAGACTTATGCCTTGCCATCAACCCAGTTCACCACCTAGAGAGTGCTGCTCAATTCGATTGCGTCTAAAGACAACTTGGAAAGACGAGGGGTTGCAATGGTTAGTAACCTATGTTGTTTTTGTAGGTTGGAACTGGACTCAACAAGACATTTATTTTTCGAATGCAGGGTAGCTTGGCTAGTTTGGAATAAGTGTTATGCTTGGATGGGGTTATCGTCAATAGATCATCATGACCTTGCATCACACTTCTCACATTTTAAGTTATTAAATGTTCCTGTTCAGGTAAATGTGGTTTGGGGAAGTGTTTGGATTGCTGTTGTTGGTGAAATATGGAAGCATATGAATAAGTATATTTTTTAAGTTGGAGTGGTAGATCACTCGGAAATGTTCACTCTGGCCCAATTAAAGGCATCCATCATATTTGACAATCCAACAGGTGTAAAACTAGTAGTTGGTGTACCTCAATACCTGAAATTATACAAACTTATTGAGCCAAAGGCTTGAAAAACTATACTCCCTATTGTTCTCATGAGAAGTCATACAAAGTGCATCAGGTTCATTCAGAAACAAATTGTTGATAGTAAGGGTGGTCATGGATTGGAGTTTGGAATATCCAATCCAAATCTAATCCAAATCCAAATATTTGGATTGGATTTTAAATCTAAATCCATATTTTTTATAAAACTAATTTGGATTTCTACACAAACCAAATCCAAATATTTGGATTGGATTTTAAATCCAAATCCATATTTTTTATAAAGGTTGATTCTTGCTGCACCATATCAATTCAGATTGCACCCAACATTCTGACGTGAAATGTCTGTTTTGTCTTTAATGATTTAAAATTTTTGCCTTCTGGATCTTCATATCCGTAAGTCAAATTACAAAGTTTTAGATATACAAATCCAAAACTAATATGTTATTTCTCGATTTCACCATCCAGAAGCTTACCTGGACAGTATAAATGACTTTTTGGATGTCAAGATCCGTAAGCAAACATAAATGAGTTTCGGATGTCAATCCTCAGTACCATTTACAACACACCATTCCGGATATAAAAATTCATAACTCATAACTCACTTTCGGATATAATTATCCAGAAGCTTAAATGAAATACAAAAATGACCTTTCAGATTTCAAAATTCAGAATGTATAAAAATCACTTCCGGATTTGTGCATCTGTAAGCAAAAATGAAATCAAGGGCAATGTTGGATTTTAAATTTAAACCTTGGGTGCATGTCATAAATGATATGGTGCAGGAAGAAATTGTCTTTTATAAAACCAATTTGGATTTGTATAAATCCAAATCCAATCCAAATCCATATTTTTATAAAACAAACTAATTAGATTTTAAAGTTAAATTTATATTTTCTAAGGAAACTAACATAATATTAATATAATAATATGTAACAAAAATTTTAATATTATATAAATATCAAGAAAATATAATAAAATTACAATTTAATAAACCAAAAATTTAATAATACCAAAAATTATGACTACTATTCTTGAAAAAAATTGAAACTAGTTAATTTTGTTCATAGTTAGATGCAAAGGTATTATAATAATAGGATATAAAATGTCTAATTGGTAAGGTCATGAATTTAACTCCCCTCTCCACATGGAGAAATTGTCTACAATTTGATGTTAAACGCTAAAATCATAAGTATCTTAGAGAAAAAATAATTTTGGTTTCATGATTGAAGATTATTAGTTCAATCTATTAGAATAAAATGCACAAATAACACATTTTCAATACAAATTTAAATAATTTTTTAACATATATAATATATTACATATGAGAATGATTTTTTTTACCGTTAATATTTTTAAGACACATTTGATATTTTAAATCGTTCTAAAAAATCTATCTAAAATTTATTTTTCATTTGAAATCCGTTTTGAACACGTCTAAAATATTTTTGAACTTTCCGTCGAGAAAGGTATTTTTCTAGTGGATATAGTAAGTATATATTTGCATGTTATATATATTATAAATTAAAAACATACATTAAAGAAAAGAGAAAAAGAAAGATAAAAATATATATGATAACAAATATTTTTTCTATTTTTTTATTGAAATTAAAATGAATGATCTAAATATATAAGTAATACACCTATTATAAGTTTAGCTAAAGAGAAAGAATATAAAATAAAGAATCAATAAATACTAGAATTAAAAAATATAAAATAAAATTTAAAAAAAACAAAATATCCATATATTTTTTTATAACTTTGCAGAAAGTTTGTTTAAAATATAAAATTTTCTTGTTGAGAAAAGTAGCCTTTTATCATATTTTTTTAACTAACTAAATATATACTATTTTTTTAATCAAGCAAAAGGGTTTTAAAAATTTCAGTTTATGTGAACTAGAGTGTTTTTAAATGCAATTAAAATATGTTGAACCAATGGTATGAGTGTAGGATGTTAAGAAGTGGATAGGACAAGTAGTCAAAACAAACTGAGTTGAAAACGAAAATGAAGCATCAGATAAAATAAAAATGAAGCAAGGGTGGTAGAGAGAGAATAAAATATGGATTGAAAATTTGGATTTTTCAATTTCTAAAATTTGTTTAAGTAAAATGGATATTTGATTTGGAAAATTAGTAAAATATGAATTAAAATAAAAACCAGATTTAAATAAATGAATTTTTAATAGATTCAATCAGTACAAAATTGAAGCAGTTTGGACCAAATGAATTTTTTGTCCACCCCTAAGTGATAGAAAATATGAATGGCAAAAACAAGTAGTGACTCTCAATTCAAGTCTCTGGTGGAATAGAAATTGTCTTGGTAGCAAATCAAGATATTTGAATAAGAAAAACCCAACTAAATTGTGACAAAATTGAAATGAAGCTATTACGGTGGATGATCATAAATCTATTGCCTTCACTACACTCCTGTCTGGTATGAAGGGACTAAGCGCATTAAAGTTAAGTTTCATACAATCTAACAAAGAGAAAAAGATGGTGCAGTCTCGTTCACAGAAAATCTGAACTTGTTAGAGCTTATAATCACATACGCAGCTAACCAAAAATTACATTTGAATTTCTTCGGACTAAACATGGATTTTTACAGATAAACCCCAGAGTGTTGCATTCATATACTGTGGAAAATTTTAGGACATTTTGACAGCAAAAGAAGTGGTTTAGGACTGGTTTTCGGGGTTTGTCTAAATGTTCTCAAGTTTGTTGAATCATATGCTTTGTTCAGTTCAGCTTGTTTTTAGCTATTCTCTTAAACGATTTTCTGCTATTCTTGTTTTTTTTTTTATTGTTGTAAACCCAACAAAAGTTTTGGACTGAGTTCTGCGCTTGGTTTATTGCAGAAAGTGGTATGTGTATGTGTCAGGAAAGCTTAAGCAATGAAAATCTGTCATTGTGCTATAAACTGCTCTATCATAATTGTTTTCAGTTTTATGATTATTGACTCTAAATCATATACAAAAGATGATCTGCTCAGAACCATCTAGTAATGTTGACAAGAGTTAGACTGTCTAGTAAGTATGTTTTAATGATTTTGTTTTTGAATTAATGTTTCTATATAAGGTCTGTATATAAAATTTTATGAACATAGTCAACACACTAAAATAGTGAGAAATCTCTCTATAAACCTTCTCTGTTGTCAATAAAGTGTTGCTTTCTTGAATCTTGTTTTTATTTTCTTGCAACTATCATTTATCTTCACTATATTTGTGAAAGTAGATGATTTATTGGACCAATAACACCATATAAGAAAATAGATGAGAAACAAAATTGTGTTTTGATTAAGAAAAAAAGAAAGAAATTATATATAAGATTATGAATTAATAATAACATAAATTTTAATACATATACATAAAATAAAGTATATTGTCACGAAATACATCATATAATTAATGTATTACGGTATAATTAATTATGTGAATTTGATCGCGTATCTATTATTAATTTATATGTTGGCATTTCATTGTTTGACTCTCAATTCTCACATCTCTTATTAAATAAACTATGTCAACATTATCACTTTCTCAGCTTACTTTTAGAAGGCCTTTCTCCATGTGTCACACACGATTCTCTTGTTTTGACAGAAAGATCAAGAAGGTACAGGTCTAACTATGTTTAGGTTTAGGTTTATTACCTCTTGGTGCTTAAATAAGCATGTTGATGAATATCTTGTTTTTAATTTTACAAACATTAATTAACATGGGTGCACATTAATTAACATGGGTGCATATATGAAATGGTGAGAGGGGAGATAAGTATAGTATAAGATACTTTTTCCTATTCTTAAACCAAAATCTTGTAACAATACTAAATAACATTTATAATTATAGAAGTAGTTAGTTTTATTTATATTTCATCCATTCCCTTTTAAGTTTGTTAAAAGTTATTTTTAGGAAGTCTGCTCACTTATTATGTCTTTTTCAAATCAATCAGTCGATTATAAATAGTGTAAGTCAACTATTCTTAGACGATACACAAACATTAATATTTGGAAAATAATTATTACTAAAAAAATTATTAAATATAAATTAATTTTTTAAACTAAAATAATTAATTATTATTTGATTAAATTAGAAATATTTTATAAATTAAAAAAATTATTGATATTTAAAGTATTTTTATTATTAATAAAAAATTATAAAATAGTTTTTAAATTAGTATTTAATTCTTAGCTATCAAAGTTTTAACTACTTACTACTTTATATTTTAAATTAGTCTCTATTAATTTTTTAGAGATCAATTTATAATATAAAATATTAATAACTAAAATTTAGATAACTAATTTAGATATCAATTTAAAAACTAATTTATAAATTTTTATTAATAATAAAATTTATTTTAAATAATATTTTAATATTTAATTTAGTTAATATAGTGACTAATTGTTTTTAATTTTTAAATTTGATTGTCATGTAATAATTTTATTTTGTTTTTAGTGTAGTGTATTCTTAAGGACATAATTTTCCTAATATTCACCACTGGTTTTGCTGTCACAATATTGTTTGTCCTAAAGTTTCGCTGTGTTTAACCTTCCTTGGAATGGGTCCAGGCTTTTCAAGAAGCTTACAGTGGAAATATAAAAAGTAGGAGTTGGAAAAAAATCAATTGTACCAAACTGATCCAATTTTTCACTGAGTTAAAAATCTCTCCCAGTCCAACTAGATGATTCTAACTCAATTACCATAGAAGAATAATTATTGGCGTCCGATAATATTGTAAAGAATGCTTTGGAGCAAACAATAAATTTATTTCTAGTTTATTAAAAAAAATTATATACATGTTTGAAAATATGAAACTTCTATAATAAAGTTTTTCCTAACTTAGTGTCACCTTTGGATCATTAAATGAACGTTTGGATAAATATAAATCATGTTTGAGGTTAACATATTTGTATTTTAAAATTTGAACTAATATAAGTGTTTGGTAAATTTAGAGAGAGTAAAAGAATTTTGAGTTAAGACTATACCGTTTTATTGCTGTGAAAGTGATAGTTTGTTGATTGTGCAATAAAAATCCAATTATTTGGATTTTTATTTAATTTAATATATTCTATATAATTTAATAAATAAGTATATGAATTATAAATATTCTTTTATTTAAATGTTGTTTATATAAACTGAAGTGCTTATAATTTAATGGAATGTTGTAAATTTTATTTTTGGGTTAATTAGTCTTAGTTGCCAAACGAAACCTAGTACAGTTTGTGTTCCTTTAAAAACATCGGGTGTTTCTTCCTGCGTCGCTGATTCTTCTTTCTTCACTCCTCATTCTTCTTCCTGCACCCATTACTTTGAAATCCCTAAATTACCCTTTTTTTTTATTTTATTTCAAAACGCTTCTTCCATGATAACGTGTGTGTTTTCATAAGTTGGATTTTGGAAATGAGTTCCCAAATTAAAAATTCATAAGCGAAATAACACACTCTAAAATGAAGTGCTCTAAGATGGATGGAAATTTTTTTTTTTTTTTAATTTTGGAATGAATGCATTCTGAAAGAGAGAAAAAGTTTCCATAATCATTTTCATTATTTGACGTTTTTTACATGAATAATAAATTTTACATTATTTTTTAAATAATGATTAATTTTGTCCATAAGATATTATTTAAAGAACTTATAGTTTTAATTTTGTATCATATTATAACATAGGAAAAAATTTCTTTGACACCACATACATAACACCACATTATAATAATATTATAATATTTAAAATTAAAAAAATAAATATGATTAAAATATTATTTTATTAGTTTGTGAAGTATATATTTTCTGTTGTTTGTGGTATTACCATATCACCACCCTATAACTTATAGTGTTTATATATGTAAAGAATAATTGGCAATTTAGTATAATTAACATCTAGAGAGTAACTAAAAATATCAAAAAAAATTGATAGTTTCATTACTTTTGTCTATGATGATAATATTCTTTTCTGAACATATTATGGTCCATAAAAATTATGATTATAATTTCAAAATTAATATATCAAAAATAAATTATAGTTTTAAAAGGTTAAATGTTACATTTAAATTATTAAATGCAAAAGTGCAAGAATTGTGTAAAAATAATATTTTTAAAAACACTGTTGTATTTCAATTTTTATTTATTTTGAAATCCGGTAGTTGAAGCTGTATTTGAGTTTGAATAATGAATTGTACAAATCGATTATATATTTTACTTTTTAACCATATAAATAAAAAATTTTAGAAATAAAGTGATAAAATTAGTATCAACAATATTATTAAGTGAGCCAACCTGATGACTTAGGTCCGACCATACTAATTTGAGAAGACTCAAGCAGATTAGGACTTTTTCAGACTAGGCCTGACCTAGACATAACCTGGCTTAGTCAACGTGAGTCAAACTTGATTAGGATCGAATCAAACATAGAGTGTCTTAACCTAACCCGATCTTTCTAAAACTGGACTCAATTCATCTTGGAGTTAGTTTGACCTAATTTGTCTCAACTCATGTTTAACCCAATTTAAATTAAGCATAACTCAACAAAATTTGAGTTCGATATGTCTCAACTTGACCTGAACTTAATTTGACTTTACCTGTATTGGACAGTTTAACATGGTATCGACCTAAGCTAACATAAAATTTGAGTTTGAATGAAGTTTTTCATGTGTATAATTTTTTTTAACTAATATCTTTTACTTTAAAATGACCCACATAACTTTTATTGAAATTTTAGTAACATTGTGTACTTTTTTGACCTCATCCATAAGAGTCAGGACTAAATCTTATAAACAGAATAAAATTAACTCATATATAATATATATATATATATATATATATATATATACTTAATTACTATATTTGAAAGTTATTGTCTATTTGATTTAATGCTTCCGTTGTATTAAAATTTATCTATCTAATAAATCGTTAAAATGTATTTATTTACACATTAGAAATGATTACTCAGAAATATGATGATAAACGTTTTACAAATTTATTTATGAATTAATTTTAACATAAAAACATAGTTTTTTAGTTTTTTTTTATTTTTTTATTTCTCTTACGTACTAGTGGATACACTCATTCAATCTATATTATCACATACATAAAAACTAATATGATGAGCAATATTTTATGCTTTAAGACTCTTTTTTTCTGTTTTTGTAGCTATACTATTTTTCCTGTTTTACTAAACATGATAAATTTGCATTCATTTCACCGTCATAAAATTACTGAAATGTGAGTTATAGAGAGAAGAAGAAAATGAGGAGAGAAAATAAATAGTAAATAAAGAAAATAGATGAGAAACAAAATGTGTTTTGATTAAGAAAAAATAAAAGAGAAAGGGGAAAGAAAAAAAGAAATTAGATATAAGATTATAAATTAATAATAACATAAATTTTAATACATATACATAAAATAAAGTATATTGTCACGAAATACATCATATATAATTAACGTATTATGATATAATTAATTATGTGAATTTTTACCATTTTTTTTCCTCCTAGCTTTCAAGCACATTGTATATAATTAACAAATTAAAATGAGAAAAACCGTTGAAATTATCAAAATATATTTATGTTTTTTAATATTAGTGTCTTTAGAACTCTAATAATGAAAAATTTGTTGTCGTTTTAGAAGATTATTAACAATTATTTTTAAGTAAATGTTTAAAGAATAAGAAAAGTTTAATAAAAATATATATAATATTAAAAGTAAAAAAGAACTGAATTTTTTTATAACATCCAATGAAACTGACGAGAAAAAAAAAAAACAAAATGAATTACTTTGATAAAATAGTGATTTGTGTTTGAATTGGGGTAGGTTAAAGTAAATGTGTAAAGAAAATTTATTAAATTATGTGAGTGATGTGATAATTGTGAGAATATTTGTTTTTAATAATATAAAATACAAGACTACAAATTTATTTTTATATATAAAAAAATTAGAAAAAAAATGAGTTTTTTGTGTGTAGAATTTAGTTAATTAAAATTATGTAAAATTAAAATTATAAATAAAAAATAAAAAATAAAATAAATATTTTTGTGTTATATTAAAATTTTATTTTATTATTCATTTTATTAATTAATATTATTTAATTTTATTAATATATAATTAAATATTTTTGTGAGTTCAATTTATGTATTTAGATAATTTTAATATTATTTATGATTATTTTATTTGTATTATATTCAGTATAAATATTAATATTAATTTTTATATTTAGATTATAATTTAATAATTTTTATTAAAATTTATTACTATGTATACAAATAAAAAGAACATAATTATATTTTGTTAGGTGCTGACTTTCTAGTCTTTCTTTACAATTAATTGAAGATGTGAATTATGGTAATTCATGCACTCGCTTTCCATAGATAACATTAGATCTTTTTAACCAAACATACTGTTAGAGATGATTTTTAGTTTTAAATTTTAAAAATTATAATTAATTTTTTAGTTGTAAAAGAAATTTAAAATGGGATTAATTTGCAAGACGAGGAGGAAGCATACAGGAAGATTCAACGTGGAATTCAAACTATTCAAAGATCATATCATTTACTTTCTCTGGAAGAATCTAGAACAGCTTCACAAGCTCATCACATCACAATTTATATTTTAATTAAATAACTTAATTTGGTATTTTATTGTATTTTATTATTATATTTAAATGCTGTACATTCACTACAGTATTTTCATACTTCTTTCTTTTTCTTTTTCTTTTCTTTCTCTCTTTTCTTTTCTTTCCTTTCTTTCCTTGAAATTCTTTTATCTCCCCATCTCACCATTTCATATATATATATATATCTATACGCACATGTTAGATTGATGTTTGTAAAATAAAAAACAAGATATTCATCGACATGCTTATCTCTTCCCATCAGTTAGTAAACCTATGCGTGTACTTTTTTTTTATTTTAAATTATTATTATTTTATTTTAATTATTTTTAATTATAAATCTTATAATATTTTTAAGGTTCCCAACAATTATTTTAACTATTTTGGTAAAAAAAATAAATAAATTACTTAATATTATCGAAACACGAAAAAATTATAAAAATAATATTATCTAAACATATATAAATTTATCGTTATATTTATTTATACATTTTGAAAATTTTTTCTATTTATTAAATTAAATTAAATGTAAATATATAATCATTTAGATATTTTAGAGGATATTTTATAATAAAAAATGTTATATATAAAATGAATTGTACAATAAATTTATTCATAAAATAGAATAAAGTATGAAATATGATACAATATAATAAAAAAATAATGAAAATAAAAATTATTATATATATATATATATATATATATATTAATTGCATGAATGATAAAGAAAAAATAATAATAAAAAAAGGGCTACTAATTTAATTATGCACTTAAAAGTAATCTAATATCATATTTTAAAATCTTATTTTATTCTATCAATTATCTTCATTATTTTTTTTTTATAACAAAACTAACCATAATTAAGAGTAGGACTAAAAAAACAATACAAATATGATAAAGACTGAAAGATGCATATTCCACCTACCTTTTGCCATCTAGCTTCGCATAAACACGAGAGTTTGATGTTTTAAATGTTGTTTAAACAACATTTAAATATAAGAATTTTTATATACTTATTTATTAAATTTTATAGAATATATTATAATGCACACTTGTTGCATTTAATCAGTTATTAGATAACAGTTTAAGATAAATCTTAATTTTAACAATTGAAAAGTTATAATAATTCAATAAAAAGTAAGCTTTTACAAATATAAATAAATATACATAATCTATGACATTGTAACATCCTAATTTCTACTCCTATATAATAAAATAAAAGTAAAACAGGTAATATCTAATTAACATATATATATATATATATATATATATATATATATATATATATATCTTATAATTGTATCTCAAAAGAAACATCCCTCTTCGTAGAGATTTTAATATATACATCAAAAAGTTTTAAAAACAAAACAAAACATTCAAATTAAAACTATTCCTTTCTCCAACTGCTCACTAAGGAGCTCTATTACTTGCAATCTCATCTGCTCCCATGTAAAACATGATCATCACAGATACAGAAACAGACACAAACAAAGAATAGGGTAAGCTAGCTATATAAAAATTCTATATAAATTTCAATTTCAAATTAATGAACATAATTCATCAAGTCTCATACAATTTCTCAATCCATCAAATGTCTATTAAAATTCATAATTCATCTTGTTGGGAAAAACGCACGCGGAAGCTACACACAATCACGAATCAACTGCAGAAAATCAAGAACAACACAAGAATTTAACGTGGTTCGGTCGCCAACTGCAACCTACATCCACACGGACAACTATTAGGTTTATTTCTATTCTGTTGCAGACCAATTACAAGTACAATGATCTCTTTAAATAGAGATAAATAGAGATAATAAAGGGGACACAATGATTAAGCCCAATCACTAAAACATAGTGTCTACTCAGCCCAACCCAATTGATCCTAGCTTCATACCCAACAATCTCCCACTTGAAGTCACAGAACATTGTTCACCTGCGCTTCAACTGTGTATATGTACTTCTGTAATCTATCACCGGAACTCAATGTTCCACCACTAGTTGCCACTAGCCTTCTTGATCATTTTGAAGGCTTCACAGAAACTCCCTTGAGTTTCAATACGTTCGTCATGGCTGAAACTGCCACTGACCCGTCCTCTGTTCCTACCGGCTCCCACTTACACGAACTGCCAGATCCTGGAACATCCTGAGAAAAAACACTCTCCATACTCAGCAAGAAATTTTCTGGAGATGTTTCAACAGCTGGAATACTGGTTCTCCTAACCCACTGTCTTCTGGGCACCTTAGCTGAAGCACTACCCGTGCTCCCACTGCCACAAGTACCTCTGACTGGTCTACCTGAACCTCTCCATGCTCGTTCATCCTGAATCTGACCTGTGGCTCTGGATTTCTTCCTTGCAAAGACAACCCTCTTCTGCCCACGAGATTCTGTGAACCGGACTTTGTTTATCTTCTGAATTGGGACGGTCCCTCCCTCAGACGGTAATTCGACCATATACAATGAACCTCTCTTTCTTCCGCGAGCCATGACAAGATTTCCCTTGACAACCTTCCACTGCCCATTTCCGAACTTCACATTATGTCCCTGTTCGTCCAACTGCCTAACAGAAATCAAACTTTTCGTCAAGCTTGGAACAACTCTGACATCCTTCAAAGTCCAAAAACCGACTGGCGTCTTCAACACTATGTCACCCATGCCCGTAACATCAAGAGTTCTATCGTCTGCTAGTCTTACCTTTCCAAAGTCTCCAATAATCAGATTCTACAATGCTTCACTGCTGTGGGTAGCATGAAATGAAGAACCAGAATTCATGACCCAGGAATCCACACTGCTATCCGCGCAACAGACTAAGAGGTCCTCGTCCGCGGAGTATTCTGCAATGTGGACTTGCTTTTCATTTGGGCATTGATTCCTGAAATGCCCCAACTCCTTGCAGTTCCAACATGTTACCTTCGAGCAATCTCGAGTCTTTGACTAACTCCTTCTGTTCTTGCTCCCACTACCTCTACTATTTTTTCTACCTCTTATGACATTTAGCGAGTCACCCAAAGATTCCCCGGAACTCCTTCTTCTGACATCTTCGCCAAGAACGAGATCACGAATCTTCTCAAAAGTGAATCCATCAGGCCCTGCTGAACTGGTAACCGCTGTAACCGTTCCGGACCAACTGTCAGGCAAAGATGATAGCAGTAGTAAAGCTTGAATTTCATCATCGAACTTAATGCCCACTGACGTAAGTCTGGCTAAGATCGAATTCATATTGTTAATATGCTTAGTAACTGGACTGTCTTCCTTCATCCTTGTGTTCACCAGTTCTCTAATCAGAAATACCTGCAGATGGCTTCTCGTACATATTGGACAAAGCTTCCATGATCCCTTTCGCTGTATTCACCTTCAGAATATTGTACGCAACATTCTTGGTCAACGAGAGTCGGATAACGGACATAGCTTTCCGATCCAAACCTGTCCACTGTGCTTCAGTCATCTTTTCAGGCTTCTCACCAAAAACCACGTCCAAATCTTTTTGAACTAGCAAATCCTCGATTTGCATTTTCCACCAACTGAAATCTGTACCATCGAATTTTTCAATTCGGAACCTTCCGTCTTCTGCCATCTCACTGCACCTCCGTGCCGTCTCACTCACCGCAAGCACCTGCACCTATTCACCGTGAAAACGCGACCCGCCGCCGCCCCTGCGAAACCCTAACTTTGGGATGCCGCTGCTGCCCCTGCAAAACCCTACCTTTGGGACGTCACTGCAGCCTCTGCAAAACCCTAGCTTTGGGACACCGCTGCAGCCCCTGCAAAACCCTAGCTTTGGGACGCCGCTGCAGCCCCTGCAAAACCCTAGCTTTGGGACGCTGCTGCAGCCCCTGCAAAACCTAACTTTGGTATGCCGCCTCTGCGAAACGCTACTTTTGGGACGCTGCTGCCGCCTCTGCGAAACCCTAGCCGCAATTTTCACGTCTCGTCGAATAATTTCTGCTGATCGGATCTCTAGTGTGTAAATGAACCAAAGCTCTTGATACCACTGTTGGGAAAAACGCACGCGGAAGCTACACACACAATCACGAATCAACTGCAGAAAATCAAGAACAACACAAGAATTTAGCGTGGTTCGGTCACCAACTGCAACCTACATCCACACGGGCAACTATTAGGTTTATTTCTATTCTGTTGCACACCAATTACAAGTACAATGATCTCTTTAAATAGAGATAAATAGAGATAATAAAGGGGACACAATGATTAAGCCCAATCACTAAAACATAGTGTCTACTCAGCCCAACCCAATTGATCCTGGCTTCATACCCAACACATCTTTCACATGTCAGACTTCTACTGACTCACAACACATAGACACTTTGAACCTACTTTCGGAAGACCCATGCATTGACTTAGACTCAGAGATCTGCACCTGTCATACTATATCACTGTGAAATCCACACAGTTATGCGCATAAATATTCTCAATATCATCTTTCTCCTAGTATGACAAGGTTAACTCATATAACAGGTCAAGTTAGTTATCTTTCAAACAACTTATCCATTCATATGAATCTCCTTCGACTCTCACCACCTGAGTAACTTCATCTACATGATTCCATTATCTCAGGAGAGTCAGGATATCTCCTTTTAGACGAATCCCTAGTCAATGCACATCTTAAACAATCTTAACACGGTATTTTCTTTCCTAAAAATACTATGTCTTGATTAAAAACTCATATTTTGAATCTCACAATATTCAACATCAAACAATCAAATCATACCAAAGTTTAGAATTTCCAAAACACATAATATGAAATTAAAGTTTGATCATGAAATGTTAAACCCAACAACTAACTTATCTCAAAAACAACAAAAAATTCAAATTACAATTAACATAGCAAATATCCAAATAATCACACTCATAAGTTACTTTAAACAAATTGTCACAAACTTTTTTTTCAAGTATATTTAGTAGCTCATTCAATTCCAAAATCATATACATTCTACAACATCTACTATATCTAAATTTCACATTTCAATCTCAAACAAATTCCAATCTATACAAAAGCAAGAAATCCTGCAAGAAAATTTGAAACTGGTGACCACGTCACCCCCACATTCAAAATCTTCTAGCCTAGGGTTTTATTGGAAATTTAAACTAGCTTCCCTTACCTGAACTTTAGCAGATGCTCACTAAGAGCTCCAAATCTACCAAAAACTAAAAGATAATCAACCTGCACCACAAAAGTTCTGATCAAAATCTAACTATATAACTAGGACTCTGAGTTAACAGAGATTAACCCTAATGCTAAAAGAGTCACATGCAAAGCCTATGCAGAGACAACCCTATTAAGTTCAAAATTTGACTCAAAGAAAAGGACAAAAATGAACTTACTCTGTTTAAGATTTTGATCGAGCAATCTTGTAGAGTTAATTGCCAGGAGTCCAATGGCAGACTTCGATCATCAAACTGATAAGTGAGGATGTCAGAATCGTAGAGAGAAGGAGAGGAAAGGAAAAGGGGACAAAAATAAACTTACTCTATCAGAGATTCTGATCGGACAGTCTTGTAGTCTTCGCTGCCAGGAGTCCAATGGCGTACTCTGATCGTCAAACTAATGAACGAGGAGGTCAGAATCTTAGAGAGGAGGGAGAGGAAAAGAAAAAAGAAAACATTTTAGAGAGATGGTAGTTCTTTTAAAATAAAACCTGAATAACTGAATTTTCTATTATATGTCCTTTTCATTTTAATAATAAAATATTCAGGAGTCATTTAAAATATACCACTTCTACTTTAAAACAATTTTCTAGATCCTTACAGACATCATAGTAATATTAATTAATTTCTAATAATATCTAACTAATATAAGTAAAATAAAATTATAGTAAAAATATCAAATATACAAAATATATGTAAAATAATGAAAACAATTTTGTGTAATTGTTATAATTAATATATAGAGAATTGGATGGATGTTTGATAACAGAGAAATCTATAGAAGAAACTACAACAGCACAGAGACCGACCGTGTGGGGTCCGCCCGCTTTTGATGTTGAACATTAGAATGTAACTTTGACTTTTCCATATACATATTTGAATAGTAGAGAGAGTGTTATACAGTGAGATTTATGGAAAACTTAATTTGATGAAATTCAGTACTTGATCCACAATTGAGTTATATATAGATTAATAAAAGTTGTTAAATGGGCTTGTTTTAGTTAATAATATCATAAACGTAATTATTTTTAATATACCCATACAATTAAATGAGTTAACTAGTAATCATATTTAATGACACTATTGATAATTTAATACTGAATATTCAAAGTTAATGGATCTACTTTCACCCATTTCACAAAAGTGATAGTGGTAACCATTTATTTTCATGATAAACAAATATTGTCTTTGATATTTTTCAATAAACTAATGTCATAAAAAATCAACAATTATTACATTTTTAAAGCTATATTATATGTTTTTTTTTTATATAAGAAATAAAATTGAT
Organism: Phaseolus lunatus; assembly: GCA_013389735.1. Lineage (NCBI taxonomy): Eukaryota > Viridiplantae > Streptophyta > Magnoliopsida > Fabales > Fabaceae > Phaseolus > Phaseolus lunatus. Next base: position 22,389,450 of record CM023862.1, on the reverse strand, counting down.
AGTTGTTGGAGGTAGTATACTTTAAAAAAAATCATTATCTTTTATTTTCTAAAACAAAATTTAAGAAATACATTTTCTTAAAATAATTTTATTTTGGATTAGATTTTTGGTGGTAGACTCTAAGAGTGTTTGTAGAAGGGATGAAGTTTCATGGAAAGTTCAAAAACCCCTTGCTGAATTACAAATGAAGTAAAAGTTTGGCTAATATTTTAAAAAAATAAAAATATTTAAATAATTAAAAAAATAATATAATTTAACGTATTATAAATTTTTAAGATGTTATAATATTCATTAATTTATCCAAATAACATTTAATTACTCTTAAAAGGTTGGAAATGAATGAAATATAAATAAAACTATGTATTTTTATAATTATAAATATTATTTAATATTTTTACAAGATTTTGGTTTAAGGAGAAAAAGTATCTTATAATATGTCTAATTTGATTTTCAAAGTTATATATATATATATATATATATATATATATATATATATATATATATATATATTAATATCCAAGACAAATGTAAATAAATAAAAATAACATTTTTCTCATTATTCGGTCTTGCTTTTACCTGGAAATGTTCTTTGAAACAGGAAAGCGCCTATTGTTTTTGTCAATTTACCAACACAACTGCAACGATTAGGAGAATATAACCCTTTAGTTAATTTTGGGTGAAGTATATGTTGATATTTTCAAAATTGATCCCATTAAAATGTTTTACATTTAGTATTTAATAGATGTGTTAATTTAGTACTAAATTTGCTCTGTTACTCTTAAATTACCATAGACACATTAATATTAACAATTATCGCATGTTAATATATATATACTACACCTTCAAAATATTATATTTCTTAAATTTAAAAGTATCGAAGTTATTGTCAAAATCAATCAAATTAACATATTTGTGAAATATATATATATATATATATATATATATATATATATATATTAATAAAACTCATAAGTAATGATCATATGAAAAATAATATAAAAAAATAAATAAATATTAGAATTAGACCAAACTCATACGAAAAAAAAAGAAAAAATTTTAATAGTCTAAGCAACTACATTGATTGTTTAAACCAAAAAATGAAAAAAATTAAATAAGATAAAAAGGTAAATAAAATAATATTTTCTAACGAGTAGTTCTAATAAAGACAACAAGGAGGAATGAATGTGTTCTAAAACTCTAATAAGATTGATCCTCATTTGCATTTAATAGCGGTACTAAAATCCTATGGTATTGATGCACATCATTACTATTACTTTCTTTTTGGCTGATCACCTTTTTTTGGAGGTTTTCTTATTGGCTTTTACTCCAACTTTAAGAGGACGTCTCAATCTCCTTGATAAATGTCATAATTCAGTAACACTTTGCATAAAAAAAGATAGGCACTTATATTGATAAAATAGTTATAATTCAACCTCTAATTTTAGATTTTTAACCTTTTTACATATTTTTGGATTATGAGATGAATAAGAATAATTTATTCCCAATTTTCTGTTATTTTCAGGAATTTAAGGAGGGATGAAGCATATAAATATATTATGGATAAAGATGTCACTTAGCCCAAGTCCAATTAGGTTAAATAGAAGACATGAGACATAACTCTAGCCATCATTGTTGGAAGAATAGAGAGAGTCAGAAAACCCTAGAGGAGGCAGCCGTCAAGGAGAAACATTTTGGATCTTCTTTTCTTTCTTTCCATCCATGCTTGTAATAGCCAACATGAGTGGCTAATTCTTCCCTTTGGGATTGGGAGTAATAATCTGTTCAAACTCTTATGCTTATCAATAATATTCAATTTTTAATTGATGATTGATATTATCATTTTATGCTTAAAGCTTGAATTATTCTTGATTTTGATTCTTAGATTTGATTTGATTGAAAAATAATTCTAAGCATCTGACCTAAATGATAATGTTTAACCTATTTAAATACTAGGAATAGATTTAAAAGGTTAATTGCTTTATAACTTCTGTTCGTAATGATAAGGAATTTTTATAAATATGTGAGGAATCGATATCTAGGAAACTCTCTTAATAATTTTATATGCGAGGAATCAATATGAATTATTTTATATGTTCATCAATATCAATCAAGATTGAATATTATATGTTTTTGCGAAAGAGTGAAAAGGATGAACCCCAATCCCAATTTTCCCAATTGACTCGTACAAATCTTTTACTTTGCTTTATGTAATTTCCTGTAAACTCATCATACACACAACTTCTCAACAACCTTACAAACTTTTGCATATTATCTTATATTTAGTATACTTGAGAATTCAACTGTGGGTTCAATATTTGTCGTCAGGGACAATTTATTACTTGTGACATGATACACTTGTCGTAAATTAGTCATCACTCCTGAAAGTTAGAACTAGTTCATTGTCTTCACTTAATGATTTCTCCTTGTCCATCTTTTCCAACTAGAACTTAGAGACCAAATTTATTTCTTCTAAGAAAATATCAGCTGAGGTAGATTCAACTATATCCGCTACTGAGATAATCGAACATGACTCTTGAATCTCTTGTTCATTACCTGGAAGAGATTCAAAACAATTTTGTAAGTTTGTTCTTTGACTTCGAAATGTTATTTGAAACAAGAAAAGACCTATAACCCTCTCGGCTTGGGTAGACTCACAAACTAACATCGACAAATATGCCTTGTGGATACGACCACCTGTGTATTTACTTTAAACATAAAATAATAAAATAATATAGTAATATGAGCCATTGAAAATACCCATATCCAAGTGAAGGCCTAACATTGTTCATAATCCATTAAGAAGCCCACCACAAATGTGTATAAATAGAAGTCCAAGGAACAGGTAAGTGGTAGGTGAAATAACATTTATGAGCTGTCTAGACACACAAAAATTGACCTGAGCATTGGAGTATTTTTGCAGGTACCCTCCCTCTCTACGTGTCAAGAAGGTGTTGACCAAAAGACCAAGAATGTATAGGTTGAATACTATAGAGAAAGGAGAAAGACAATCGGTAGTTGTAGGAAGAATACAAAGTGCAGCAAATTGAGTGGAACTTGATCTCACTCGATCTTTGAAGTTATCTTTAAGGAATGCGTGGTGGTGGAGGGAGATTGTGAAGGAGAACTTTTGAGAAGGGGAAGAGGGTGTTCAAGATTGTGGTGATGAGGAAGTTTGGTCTTCTCTATTTTCTTGTTGCCATGATAATTAGTGTGGTGGTTGTGGTGCTTCAATTTGTTTCTTTGGCACATAGTTTTCTGTGTTTTTGTGGTGTCAAAGAGTCTCCATAATAGTGAAGTTTCCTAGAAGGCTAACAAGATTTGATGAATATCTAAAATTCTTAGTGTTTAATCTTTTCTTTTTGGTAGCAAGAGAATTGAAAAAACTTTGTAATCTTCTTTATGTGAGTGTCAAACAAACCTTTAGAGGGTTATAAAGGAATAAAAAAGGAGGAAAAGAAACTAGGTGGAATTCAACTTATTTGATGTTAGATGTTGCTTTGAAGCATAATAAGGCATTTGATGAGCTTGAGTTTCACGATTCAAAATATGCTAATAAGGTAGAAAAAGGAATTGGTTTGCTTTCGTACAAAGATTGAGAGTATGTTGAGTCTATTATACCTTTTTTTGAGTATTTTTTATGAAGCTACTTTGCACATCGGGTACCTCTTATGTTACTAATAATATGTACATGTTAGAGGTGGTAGGAATTTGGAATGAGATCAATCATTTGCTTAAGTCCAATAGTGCAAGTAGTGTTACATATAAAATGACTCAAGAAATAAACAAAATGAGAAACATTGAGGTGAACCTAACAAGTTGAATATGTTGTTCACTTAGATCCTAGATACAAAATGAGATATATGAATTGGGCAATTAATCAACTTTTTTATTCAAAAAAGACAAATAATCGATGTGTGTTAAAGTCAAGATTAGATATTTCTTTGAAGTTGTTGTTTGATGAATATAAAAGTAAAAAAGGGGGAGCTGAAAATAACATTTAACAAATACATGTAGAGATACTAGTTATAAGAATGATCCATGATGGTTGAAATAATTTTTTGCAAACAACAAGGTTAACCTCTTTAAACAAATACAAGCTTTAAAATATTTAGAGGAAGAGCTTGATACAAGTGCAAATTTGAATATTCTAGATTGAAGAAAAATTAATTCATGTAGATTTTCAATCCTTTCAAACATAGCACGAGAATTATTAGTTATGATTGTTTCTACAGTAGCATCTGAGTCCGCATTTAGCACAAGAGGAAGAGTGCTTGATCCATATCATAGTTCTTTATCACATAAAAAAGGTGAAGACACTTATTTGTACACAAGATTGGCAAGATACACCTCTACCATCCATCATTGTTAGACTATGGTTTTGAAGAGCTTCAATATGTTGACTGTTCTTGCCGGTTGACCCACCTGTCGATTGACTCACGACACTCACACGCCTCCCTCCTCACGTTGATATGTGCTTGGTTCTTTCGAAGCAATCTGCACCTGCAAAAGAGAAAAGGGGCGCCCTAGAGGTCGTTTGCACTCCGACGCTCAAGTCAGTGTAGGGCAAGGAACACCAAGTGTATATGTTTCTCTCTGTGTTTAGGTCTAGAAACTGCGTACCTTTCTGAAGTATCTTACTGTCCCTTATATAGTCTAGAGTTTACTGCGCCGCTAGCCCTAATTAGGGTTTACTGCGCTGCTAGCCATATTTAGGGTTTACTGGAATACCCTTGCACCGCTATCACCCAATCTTAGGGTAATCTAGCACATAAGGTTTCCTTCTCTGGAGTGCAAACTCTCACAGGGTGACCACCTGGATGCCTCCTTGTGCACCTAGTCTCTGGGGCCACCTGTTCTGGGAGTGCCTTCACTGTTTACGTGCCATGCATGTAGCTTTACTGGGAAAACCCTAGCTCTGGTGAGTACTCGTCCCCTCAGGACTCTACACCCAACTGTGCTCTCCCTGCTACCCGCATGGGCACTTCGTGATCCAGGCCTCTCCCTAACTCTGGGTACTTAACTGGTCTTCCCCCAAGGCCGATGTCACCTCGTCTTCACCCAAGGCCGATGTCACCTTGCCATACTCTGAGTGGCGATGACACCTCAGCCCATCCTGGTGGTCTGACGACTACTCACCCTTCCCTATGGGGACATGCTGATGACTAATCACCCTTCTCTCAGGGGACACACCGATGACTGATCACCCTACTCTGAGGGGAATGACTAATCACCCTTCTCTAAGGGAACACACCGATGACTGATCACCCTTTAATCCAAGCTGCCTGCGGGGTCCACCCCACGTGGCTTTGGCCCATGTTGTGGGACCCAGCTGACGTGGTTCGCCCTTTACTACCTGTTCTCGGTGTCCGAGGACTGGTCGGTACATTGACCAAGGTATGTTTATGTTGCAATTATGTATTAATGTTATAATTAAATATGTATTAAGTAACAATAAGTTTTTCATTTCTTATAGAGTTGGTTTCTCAACAAGATGTTAGTGGATCGACCACCATTTCTCTTAAATAGTATGTTTGCTTCATGACCACAACTTGATTTCTTTGAGATTGAGATGTTATGATTCACCAATGATTTAGAATCACATAAATAAGTTAACTTTTCTTTGATTTTTTATTTTATTTTTGGTGTTGCATACATTTTGCAAAAATAGACTTCTTAGTCCTTATAAACATGAAGTCTTATGAAGAATATGCAAATATCCAAGTCATGTGAATTTATTTTTCTTAGTTAATTTGTTTATAAGAGTTATGCTGTTTTTGCTTATCTTCTTTCTTAGTTTATTTATTTTTTTCTCATTTTCTATTTTAGTTTATAATTTCTCAGTTTATGATACATGAAATATTTCAAGGTTGCACTAGAGACAAGACAAGGCATAAAGATAGCAAGTATGTATTGAATTTGTTTGGTTGTTCTTTTCTAGGGGATTAATTATATTTATTATGGTTTCACTTCCTTGAATTAATTTATTATGATCTTAATTGCTTTGATGCTTTGCATATATTTATTCAAGTGGGATATACCCTCTGCACTGCCATCTGGAAGCCTAGGGAGGGAGTTAGGATTTATATCTCCAATCTTTGTAACCTTGTTCAAAGGGCTTTGGAGTTCATTCATTGAAGAAACTTATGTTCTGTTTAGTTTTTTTTTCTCACCATATGCATGATGATGACTTTAGAAAAGATCATTATGATGTAGTCTTAGGACTTAAAAGATGGTGAATATTCTGATGATATGTTTCTCGTAGTGATTTGGTTCTCTTATCTTTTTGTTCATGTACACTTTATCATTATATACCACAATTTTTTCTATATCAGTCAATGATGTTGGTGTCTAATATTGGGGGATGAGGTGTGACTAAGGTGGTTTGGAGAGAATTGGTTTGAAAGTTGAACTGGTGGTGAAGGTGGTAAACCCTGTTAGGAGGTTGAGGAAGAACATAAATTACAAAATACACTCATATATATATATATATTAATAATTATTTGTGTAGATAAATTGTTTTATTTGAACATACAAAGATATAGAGAATCATTCAATTAAGCATAGCATACAAAGATAAACAATCACTCAACTGAGCATAGCATAAAGAAGTTCAATCCAATTATTAAGAAATTTAATCCAATTATTAGGATATTGTCAGTAAATTGTCAAACCATCCATCTTTATTGATAAAAGATGTAAAAGAAAAATCATTCATTTCTAAAGAACTTAGTTTCTTCGTCCATGGAAAACACTTTGAAGTATCAGCTCCCGATCCTTTGCAGTCAATCTCAGCATAAGTGGTGGTGCTCCTATAGTTTAATAACAAATTAATCAAAAATATAAAATACTTAAAATATAAAATATCAATATAAATTCTAGAGTACTCCCCTTTTAATACAAACATGAAATAATATAATTCTCAAATTTTTAAATGATAAAAAAAATTATGATCATTACTTCTCAAAAGGCCCTTTAACTAAAATGTTTCCATAACATAAATTAAATTATAAATACTCCAAGTTCATATAAACAACATTTAAGTGAAAAAATATTTTATACTTTGCATATTTTTATTTATCAAATTATACATAATATATTAGAATGCACACATGTTGTATTTAATAACTTATTAGAGAACATTTTAAGATAAAAATTAATTTTAAGAATACAATACTTTTATGTAAAGGGGATATATCATCTGATATTCTTTTAAATCATTTTTAATGTTTTAATTTAAATGGTAAATCATATATTGAATAAACGATTTATCAAAAAAAAAAAATGTCAAATCCATTTACGATTTCAGATAAAAAAAAAAACTCCTATATTTCATGTAGGATTTTAACTAGTATAATTCATATATAATTTCAATTGTAAAATAATATATGAAATATACATTTTCAATTTTAAAATATTATAATCCGTCTAATTAAAAAATTAGAAAAATTTGAAACTCATATATTTTATATAAGATTTTTATCTAAAATCATATATAAAATATATATTTTAATTTTAAAACATAATAATGTGTAAAATAAAAAAATAAAAAGAATAGGAGATAACAGGTTGAAGTTACTGCTTTTAAGTTTTTTTATATATAATTAAAAAGGTTTTTTGTAAAATATTTTTTTAACTGGATTTTGCAAATCTAATAGTAGAGCCGAAAACAAAAGGACAACTTTGTATAATTTTTAAATTTTGTTCACGTATGAATAAACATGTGATGTAGGATGATTGAACAGAAACTAAGACTATGATTTGACAGTAAGGATAAATTTGTAAATAAAACTAAGACTAACTTTGTATAATTTTTAAATTTTGTTCACGTATGAAAAAGACGCGATGTGGGATGAAAAAGACGCGATGTAGGATGAAAAAGACGCGATTGAACGACTATGATTTGACAGTAAGGATAAATTTCTAAATTTATATATTTTAATCTGCTTATAAAAGGAGATTCTTCAGTCTCCAACCTACAACCAATTATCTTTCTTTTTTATTTTTTTTGTCTCCTTCAACTCTGATCTTACCATGAAAAGCAACAAAGCATACCTTGCTCTTATGGCATTTCAGTTAACTTGTATTGGAATCAATTATGAAGCTTCCAAGACCAATCCTTTCCACCAATCAACCCTCTTGCTTCTCCTCACTGCAATGTTTTCCCATGTTCTTGCATCTGCAGCTGACATCAACAAGCCAATCACCACCATAATATTTCATTTCTCAGGGATACTTGGATGTCAAACACTGCTCTGGATTCTCATTGCTCAGCTTTTGTGGTTCTCTGTCATTAACTTCCTTTTTTTACTAGTAGTCAAATTCTTGTACTTTGACTTCCTCACTCAACCGCTCCTTTTATCCTTCAACTGCATCACTCAGCTGCTCCCTGGATCACCTCCAAATATTGTGGAGATGCCAAATACAGAACCGCAACCTCAGGAATCCCAGGTGTAGCATCTGAGATATCTAGGTTTTGAATTGTGTTTCTGGCTTTATGCTTATGTTATTTTGTAGTCTTAATTTTCCCTATTTGTGCCTGTAGTGCTTTCTCTTGTTCCTAATAATTACTGGTTAGATTATCTGCAAAGTAAACCAAGCTATTTTACTTTTACTTTGATCTTCTATAGAAGTTGGAGTAATTAACACAGTACTGTTCATGGACCAAGTGGGGATATGTAATTCAGAATAGTATTGTAAAGTTCTATGTAACTCGTTCATTGATCAATTTAACTTTTCTTGCTAATGTTGGAAAGGATTCAATTCAGAAAAGCCCAGTTCCACTGCAAACATGCTTTAAGCAGGATATAATGGGTAAAACATACTGAATAGGGCAATAATTATGAATTCCAATAGCAGAAGAAAAGGCTTACCATAAGAATGCTCTTGATAGACTTAACACTAGTAGCTATAGCTTTGTGTAGATTACCAAAAGAACTTTAAGTGAACTTGTTGGGTTCTCAATAATAACAAAGCAAGAAAATAAAAACAAGATTCAAGAAGAAAGCACTTTACTAATAACAGAAGATTTATACATAAAAAAACTCTCACTGTTTTAGTGTGTTGACTCTGTTCATAAAACTTTATATATAGTCCCTATACAGAAATATTAACAAAAGATCATTAAAAAACAAAACCATTAAAACACACGTAGTAGAGAGTCTAACTCGTGTCAATACTACTGGACGGTTCTCAGCAAATGGTCTTTTCTACATGATTTAATGTTAATTATTACAAAATTGAAAACAAATCTGATTGAGCAATTTATAGCAGTTTTTGCTACAATGACAGATTTTCATTGCTTAAGCTTTCCTGATACATACACATACCACTTTCTGCAATAAACGTTTTTGTTAGATTGCATGAAACTTAACTTTAATGCGCTTAGTCCCTTCATACCAGACAGGACTAGTGAAGGTAATAGATTTATGATCATCCACAATAATAGGTTCATTTCAATTTTGTCACAATTTAGTTGGGTTTTTCTTTTTCAAATATCTTGATTTGCTACCAAGACAATTTATATTCCAGCAGAGACTTGAATTGAGAGTCACTACTTGTTTTTGTCATTCATGTTTTCTATCAACAATTTTTTTCTGAATGAACCTGATGCACTTTGTATGACTTCTCACGAGACAAGTAGGGAGCATAGTTTTCAAGCCTTTGGCTCAATAAGTTTGTACAATTTCAGGTATTGAGGCACACAAACTACTAGTTTTACACCTGCTGGATTGTCAAATACGGTTTGTGTCTTTACTTTGGCATCAAGTATTCTACAATACGATATCATCATCACTTTGGAGAGTAGGTCTTGTATGGTTTCATGGAATTGTTTGCATGACAAAGAAGGAATGATATTGCTGCCGCCTTTGCTTATCAGCATGCATCCATGTTGCTCTCTGCAGCTTAACAGTTGGTAACAGAGTTTTTCTCCCCCATGCTCTTGAAATTCTTCAAATTGAACTTGCCGTCCTTGTTGATTTTATTTTTCTTTTGCAGCTTCTTTACGTCTTGGGGATTGGAAGCAATCACATGATATCTATTCTTTCAGTGAGGACAAGGAGGACTCTTGCCATTCTCCCAATATCCTTTCACTGCATTTTTCTTCTTTATTTCTCTTTTTTCCTTTGTTAATGCTTGTTTGCTTCTCTGGCAACTTAAAATGTGTTAGGCTGCCATTAGTAGTGGATTTTTTTACAACTCCATTTAGATAACTCTGTTGTGTTAGCTGAATAAGGAATTTCTGAAAGAGAATTTCAGTGTTTTACAATTCCATTTTACATAACTCTGTTGTGTTAGCTGAACACACCCCTTTCATACATTTTTTTTTCTCTCTTTCTTCTCTACCTAACTGTACTGAGTGGGAAACTCCTTCCATTGACTACTTAATCCTTGGTTTCCTTCTCTACTCCTAAGTGTGTGGGCTGCAGATTATTATCTCTGTTGAAGTCAACTGAGAGAAATCCTCTGCCTGGGGAGGATTCGTGTGCTTCAAATTATTCCCTCTTTTTAATTAATCACTAATTAATCTACATAATACTAAGGACGTTTGATAAAAAAAAATCTGTAAGTATTGACAATAAAAATAACTATTAAAAGTTTCAATGAAAAAAATTTCTGACTACATCCATATAAAATAGTTCTACTATATATCAGTGAAATAGATAGTCCAAATCTATATTGGCTGAAAAATAATTTTAATAATCTCAATAAGAAAGCAGCCTCTATTAATAGTGAATAAAAAGAGTTAACTTAAATTGTTTCTGTTGGAGTCAGATTTAAGTTCCCAATAATTAAGGTGTTAGATTAATCCCTGATTCATGGGGTTATTAGCAGCAAACTAACTTTTGCCTTGATTTTCTGTAGAAGTCGGATTAATTCTGATAACACATAGTCATGTTACTTAGGACATAGTTCATGGAGCAAATGTGATAGATTAATCACTACACAGATGCTTTAAGCAGAGAATATTGGGTAGGAACATATTGAATAGGGTAATATTTACCAAAGAATCCCTGTATTATAAAAAAAAGCTTCCCCATAAGAGTGCTCTTGATTATGTCAACGGACTTACAATTGTTAGTAGAAGCTTGCTACTTAGGATACCAAAAGACAAAACTCAGTGCTAAACCCTCTGCTTATGCTTTCAAAACAAAATGTCTATCCTAAAATACCTACTGTTATCACTGCTTGAGATTTATACATGAACATCCAAGCTTAGTCCTAAGAGATGCAAACGTATTTGTGGCTATAGCCTCAGTTTATGCGAACTGGTTTCCAGATCTGTAATGAACTAAACTGACTTATTCCTCTCCTCCTTCTCGGGTTGCATGAAATATAAACATTATATCTTTAAGGGAGTTAAAAGATGGTGGTAGCTATTTATTTTATCTCCACTATGAAATAGCTTCATTGAAATTTTGTCCCAATGTATTTGTGTTTTTCCTGGCCAAATAGTTTGTAAAGGTGTTGTTGCTACTCAGATATTCTTATATTCTTGGTTAGCAGAGGAATGAGAGCAGAGGATTGACTTTTCTATGTTTCTATTTATTATATGGATCCACTAAGGATAAAGACAAGACAATTAGTAGAAATAAAGACATTTACATATTTCATAGTGTAATGTAAATCTGTTATTTGGCCAACTTTCTGTGTTCGTTTTTCTTCAACTCGCCAATAGAACTGAAAAGAGAGTCATGGATGTTGTTCTTCAAACCAGAGGTCTTCTCTCTCTCCCCACAAACCCTATTAACAAGGTCTCACTTTTACACTCCTCCCAGGGTTTGAAGGCACATGCTTTTCTCACCAAAGCCTAAAGTCCTTGCTGCCTCTTCTCTTCCCTTCTGTGTGTTCCAAAAATTCTCACCAAAACAACAATGTCTTTGTCCAAAGGGACAAAAGTAAAAATTTATTCTTGTGCAGGGCTGAGTCTTCAGCAGCTGCAGCCTCCTTAGGGGAACCAGAAACTGAGAAGCCGAAGTTTTTGGGTGTTGCCACCTTGAAGAAGATTGTGCCTCTGGGGATGATGTGCTTTTGTATCTTCTTCAACTACACCATCTTGAGAGACTCAAACCATGTGTTGGTTGTGACGGCCAAAGGAAGCAGTGCTGAGATTATACCGTTTTTCAAAACTTGGGTGAACCTTCCCATGGCCATTGGCTTCATGTTGTTGTACACTAAGTTGGCTAATGTGTTGTCCAAACAAGCTTTTGTTTGTTCTATGTCATGACTCCACTGCTAAGCTGCTGTATACGTGGGTGCATTGCAGAACATATTCGTCAAAAGTGCTAATTACAGTTTATTCCATCCGTGCAAAGAAATCTGATGAGAGCTTCGGTGAATCTGAATATCAGGTCCTTGTGAATGAAGAGGTCTGTATAAATTTTGTATCGACTCTGATGAAAGCTTCAGAGTTTTCATTCCGGAAACTTTCTTGTCGCCGATCAAAGTCACAGACTTGCTCCCAAAGATCGGATCTTCTACTTAAATTGTTTTGAATAACAAAAATATGCAATGGTGATGCACATTGTAGTGCTTAAAAAGATGTCTACAAAAATGGATATAAAATTATTTTACTTTTGAGGAGACTGCTTTCCATCCAAGACAAAAATTATTAAATATAACAATTTTTTTGTTCAGTTTTCTCAAACCTAAGGGTAGGAAAAAATCGAATTAGACAGTTTTTAAAAATTCATTTATTTAAATTTATTTTTTATTTTGATCAATATTTTATAACTTTTCCATATTAGACTTCCATTTTTATATAGATTTTAACTGCTCGACCACGATCAACTGCGACAGGTCCTCAACATCGTCTCTCAACAAATCAAAAGGATTAACAGTGGCCATTTGATGGAAAGCGAAGGTGAAATGAGAAAATGAAGAGTAGAGAAAGGGAATAAAAAACAAAATCCTAGCACGGGAAGAGAGAGAAGAGAGTATTTACACCCTTCAACAGCCAGCCCACACAACAAAAACTAAAACTATGTCAAATATAAAGATAAAAAAAACTAATTAAACCAAATATAAACTAGTGTACAATTCAAACAACAATTATATACAAATTATAAATAAAATTTAATATATATATATATATATATATATATTTTTGTACACAGATAAAATGGTGGTTAGATATTAGTTCATACATATCAGCTTTAATTTATGCATATTGTTCATGTGATATGTGTTGCTTTCATTGCTTAAATTTTCAATGCGTATAATTATGACTGTCTTATAAGTGATTATAATTTTATTATATTTCTTTAATTTTTTATTATTAAATTATATACATTTCAATTGCAACAGGAATTTCTACATTCACAATGACAACTGAGTCATGGCCATTTGTGATAAATCCATGTATATTTTATATTCGGTCTTGTTTCTCTGTTTTGCTAGTTTAGGCTTTCTGTTATTTATGTTCCAATTTTCTCCATAAGTACTCCTCCATTTTGCTGTTTGTAACACACAATATATAACATTTTATAAATTCAGTTTTATTCAATATATAACACACAATATTCAGTTTTGTAACTAACAAATTAAAATGAGAGAAAATATTGGAATTATCAAATTATTAAAATACATTTATATTTTTTTTAATTAGTGTCTTTATAACTCTAATAATGAAAACTTCGTTGTTGTAATTAGGAGATTATTAATTAACAATTATTTTTAAGTAACTGTTTAAAGAATAAGAAAACTTTAATAGAAATATATATAATATTAAAAGTAAAAAAGAACTGATTGTTTTATAAAATCCAATGAAAACTTAAAGATCAGATCCAATGAAATATTCAAATATATATGCTTCTTTTTCTTTAACGATCAGATCATTTATTTTCAACGAGGAAGATGAAGACACAACCTCACAATCATCACATAACGACAGTTTCTTTTATGTAACCTAGTCATATTTTCATTTTTTTTCTTTTTCCTCCAGTTAAGTAAAGAAGAGGGTCCATAATTAATTTTAGAAAGAAGTTATTTTTATACTAATTTTATCTATCACTTCCATATTATAACCTATTTTACTAATAAAATACTATATTTTATTAATAGAAATTAATATGAATAAAAATTGAAAATAAAAAATATATATTTAATTATGAAATTAATGTTGATATGAACTAAGGTGTCAACTTATCATTATATTTGGTTGAAATCCCAGTCAACCATATTGGGCGTTATGTCTTAGTATGCAATTTGATCTCACTTTCACTCGATGTCTCAAGCCACAGACCGAAACCTAATTAATGCATACATTTGCACTAGATACAAATGGTAGGGTTCTCTCCATTGCTGCTTCCATTGTCTTATTATACCAAATTTATACCTTCTTCTTTTTCATGTTTTTTATCAGTAAATAACAAATAAATAAATATGGATCATTTTAAGATGATTTAATCCTTATACAAGCTATAATATAACAAGATCCTTCAAATCTCTTTCAACTTATCTAAACCATAATATGTTATAGAAAAGCAAACAATTCAATCAAAAGAAGAAAAATAAAACCCTTCTTACAAGAACAACAACTACAAAGTTCAAAGTCACTTTATCGAAAACATACAGGTCAGAGATCAATGCACCACTCAGAATAAGAAAAACAAACAGAAGTAGATTTAGTCGATATCCAATATCATACCATTAATTGGGCAAAAGTGAACATCTCCGAATGATCTACCACTCCACTTTTAAAAATAAATTTATTCATGTGTTTCCATATTTCACCAACTGTAATCCAAACATTTCTCTAAATCACATTTACCTAAATAGGAATATTTAATCACTTAAAATGCAAGAAAAGTGTAATACAGGATCACGATGATCTACAGACAATAACTCAATCAACATAACACTTATTCCAAAATAGCCAATTCATATCTCCTTCTTATCCTTCCTCTATTCCTCTATTGCTCCTGCACTCAATCGGGGCTCAGTCACCGGATTTACTGCATAGTCCTGTATAGCATCTGCACAATGGTATCACTACGCTAGACATTAATACAAGTGTTTCTCACAACACTTTTTTTGTTCCAATTTCATGTGTTTCTTTTAGGTTTCATTTATGTTTTAACAGATAACATATAATGCTTTTTAGTTACATATTTCAAAATTTTATCTCATAATAACTTTCTCCAATTAAACAAAAGTTTTGTTTTGGTTGGTTTCTGTATATAGTTTTTTATATGGATTGGAAACTCATACTCAATTTTATTTAAAACATTACAACTCCATAACATACAAGCAAACAAATTATGTTTTACAATTATTCAAAACATTGAATTTATATTAATTTTTATTTAATAATCTAGTTTATATTTTAATTAAATAACTTAATTTGGTATTTTAATATTATTATATTTAAATGCTCTACAGTCACTACATCATTTTCATACTTCCCACTCTGCTCTTTTCTTCTTTCTTTCTCTCTTTTCCTTTCCTTTTCTTTTCTTTCTTTACACCCATGTTAATTAATGTTTGTAAAATTAAAAAACAAGATATTCATCAACATGCTTATTTAAGCACCAAGAGGTAATAAACCTAAACATAGTTAGACCTGTACGTTCTTGGTCTCTCTGTCAACAGATGGGGGAGATAAAAAAATAGTAAAAAAAGGAAAGAACAATTAGAACTATACCAAACTCATGAAGAAAAATAAAAATAAAATACAAAAAAAAAAACAAAGAAACTAACTACATTGTATTTAGTGTGTTTGGATTAGAGATTGAATTTAAGTAGAAATAAGAAATAAAGTTAAAGGTGAAGTTGTTTAAGTGAAAAGTGAAAAGAATTTTTTTGAAATAATTTAACAAATAATTAGTAAAATAATTTTATTTGCAAAATTATTTTAAAAAATACAAATTAGAATTAAAATAAATTTTAAATTAAATAAAAATTATATTTCAAAAACAAAATATATACTAATTATGAATAAAATGATCATTCTCCTCAATTATACAACACTTTCCCTCTAAGTCTTCTCTAACATAATTTGCTTTGTTTTTTTGTGTGAAAATTGGATTTCGTTTTCTGCCCTTTCAATATTTCTTCGTGTGTACAGTAAAAACAAACACGCCAATATTAGCCATTAGGGTTTAAACCAAAGATGAAAAGAATCTTTCTCGCGAGGGTTATCGTACCCTTTTTTTTCTATTTCTCCTCCTTCTTGTCTTCTTTTCTATTTCTCTCCGTAATCCCCTTGTGCCCCCCTAAAAAGTGTTCTATTTCTCCTCCTTCTGTCATCTTTTTCTATTTATCTCCCTAATCTCCTACTGCCCCCCTAAAGTACTTACACCCTGCAAGAATTTTATAAATATGAGGCTCGCTTCAATGTTGCCATATCAAGCTTCTCCCCTCTTCCTCTGTTATAAAGATTGATCTCATTCTTATGATGCATAAGCACGAGGCAGGCTACGTTGCTTTCATGACAGTCTGCACAGCCTTACTTCCTGTGAAGCCCTACCACATCACTGACTTCCATATCCTTTTATTGGTCATATCTATGTTTTTCCACGCGGTTGCAATATCCATAGCTCAACCCTCAATCATTGCTACAATTACCCTCCACGCTTCTGGGCTACTCGCATGCTAAACCTTCATCAACATTATCCTACCTCACTCCTGGCGATGCTACTATTATATCCTAAATGCCTTCTTTTTCCTCCTCGCATGCTTCTTCTTCAAGGATCGTATCATTCATTTTCTCCGACAGGATCAACAAGACACTTTACAACCTCATCACATCACAGATTTGGAAGCTCAACACCAAGAACTTCAAGAATTACAATGACAACGTGGAACTGATCATGAAACATAATTGATAGCTCTCGTTTTGCTATTAAAGTAAGATGATTCTAGCATAGACCTTTCTAACGCTAGAGAAATGATAGTATAATTGTGGTCAAATGACCTCAAGTCCCAAATCGTCTTCCAACGAATTCAATAATAAAACCAGTAAATCAGTGTTTAGAATTTATCTACAAGTAATAAAAATTAACAATAACAATAATAATAATAATAGAAAAAGATTGAGATAGTTGTGCAGAAAATATAAAAGAGGTTAAAATAAAAAATAAAAAGTGGTTGATCCCCAAGTTCTTCCACCATTGCGTCTACTAGTTTAATCAATACTCACTTTGTTTCGTGTATACTCCATGAGAATGTTTATCTCCTCTCTCTTGAATCATGCGTCCAAGAAATTAATCAGAACAATGTAAACTAACTAAGAAGTCAAAGTTTCAATCACGCGTTCAAGTATAACCTTTCACAAAAACCAGTTTTCTAAGAGATTAAAATATTAAAATAACTGCTATAGAGAATTAAAAAATAAAACTTTTATTGCACAAAACCTCAGAAAAATTGACAACTATTTGTATGATTTTTGTTATTGCTGCTATTAAAGATTGGCATCTTGAATAGCTAGATGTGGATAACACATACCTACATGGTGATCTCACTCAAGAAGTTTATATGGAAGTTCCTCCTAGAATCTTCCATGCAAAACCAAATCAAGTTTGTCATTTGACCAAGTTTTTGTATGGCTTGAAACAAGCCTCTAGACAATGGTATGAAAAACTTGTCTCATATATCTTAATTATAGGTTTCATCCAATCTCAAGCTGATAATTCTCTCTTTATCAAAAAAATAGAAAAATCTTTTTTTGCATTATTAGTCTATGTAGATAACATTATTTTAACTAGTGATGATATGCATGAGATAAATATTGTCAAGAACTTGTTAAATGTTGCTTTTAAAATCAAAGACCTAAGTAAATGGAAATTTTTTTTTAGCTTGGTGATAGCACAAACACATGAAGGTATTCATCTTTGTCAAAAGAAATATGTTCTAGAGATCTTTGATGGGATGCTAGGTGCCAAACCAAGAACCACACTCATGTAGAAAAAGGCAGTGTTTGAAGATGTTGACATTCATAAGCCTTCAAGATATAGAAGACTCATTGAACGTCTTTTTGTATCTTGTAAACACTAGACCAAGTTTTCTTTTCCCTATACTTTGTATAAAGCATTATCTATGTAGAAAGACAAAGCAACGAAAAATATGAGTAAAACAATTTTGTTTCTTCTAGCTTTTCTTCTTCCTTGCATACACTATGTTGTTTTTTTTTTCCTTCTTAAAATCATGAAATCTAATAGTGTGTGCCAAATTATTAGTAATTAACTTCGTTGATGGAAATTTAACACAAATGACTAAATTACATACTTTTTAAAAAAACCTTAAAAACAAATTAATTTTTTTAAAGTCAGTATAATAAATTAAATATTGAATATTAACCCTAAATATAGGTAGATAAGCTAATTAAATCAAATATAAACTAGATTATAATTCAAACAACAATGATATACAAATTATAAATAAAATTTAATATATATATATATATATATATATTGTTTAGATATTAGTTTATACATATAAGTTTTAATTTATGCATATTGATCATTATGTGTGTTGCTTTATGTTATAAGTAATTATGATTTTATTAGATTTCCTTAATTTTATATTATTAAATTATAATTTTATTATATTTTTTGAATATTTATATAGTATTGAAATTAATTACATATTATTATATTAATATTATATTAAAATTTTAAAAAAACATTAATTTGAATTTAATTTTTTTTATATAAAAATATGAATTGGATTCAAAATCAAGTCTAAATATTTGAATTTGAATTTGAATTTATAAAATTGAAATTATTTTTATAAAAAAATATTGAGATAGATTTTATTTTTCACACCATTACTTAGAAGAATAAATTTATATCCATTTTTTATTGACATCGTGAGTCTAAAGGATTGGATTTCGCAGGACTGATGAATGCCAAGAAGAATGCTCCAGACAGTTCCTTCTTTCTGCTTCATGCTTCTGCGCACAATCCTAGTGGAGTAGATCTTTCAGAAGAACAATGGAGAGAGAGCTCTTCCCAGATTAAGGTTAAGGGTCATTTGTAGTTTTTTTTTTATCAGCAAAAAATGAATAAATAAATAAGAGATATTTCAGGGATACTTCAAGTCTTATACAAAATATCTGTATGAATCTCTTATGTTTTAATCTTCTAACAGCAACTGAAAAGCACGCAAGCAGACACTTTATACTCCAACTAACTATTTCCTAGAAATAGTGACTGACCTCATGTAAATTAAAGATTCAAGACATCAATCTGCATACGAAAAACTTATACCACGGATTTTATAGTCTATTTTAACGAATTTTATTAGGTCATCAGACCATCCATTATCGTATAACTCATAAATATATAGTTATATACACAAGTTATCAACTTTTGATATGAGGAAACGTGTTAAAATTTTCACATCAACTAGAGATAAAAATATTTCATAAAATATACAAGTAAATGCGGACAAAATCTTATACAACGGTTTTGTAAAATTGAATTACACTTAAAATCTACAATCATATATCTATTATTGATGTTATGTTTCTAGTTTTAGTAGAAAGATGATTAGGAATTTATATAAGGGTTGAAACACCCTTTAATTGTTTTCTTTAATTAATTAATTCTTTATTAATAAAAAAAAGTTATATCTCTTATTGATCAATCGATATTCTAAATTTTCTAGCTTATATTATAGATCCCTATTTCAATCAAATAAAAACATATGAATTTTTTCTAATTACAATACGTATAAAAAAAACTTATTTGATAGAATAAGTAATATTTTTATCAAAAATTACAAAGATGCTATTATTATAGAAATCGAAAAAAATTCGAATAGAAAATATTTGGATTGGATGGGAATCCATAAAGAAATACTAAATTATTCAATATTGAATCCAGAATTTTGATTCTTTTTCAAATTTATGATATTTTATAATGCATGTAGGGTAACTCGTGTAAAATTCAATTCAGTGTTGCCTTGTTCTAGTCTAAGGAATGCTTTGAGTGGATAGTATTGGGGAAAACATTTTCTGTAGACCTGTATTTAGTAAGTAACACCCTGAATTGAAAAAATACACTTCTGTATTACATAATTCTTTTGGTTTGTCAATCATGATATTGTTGATGGACCACAGAAGGTCCAACTAATAGTAGTAGCATACGATTGGTTTGGCTCTCGTGCTATATTAGAATGGTTCTAATAAGAGCTGCCTGAACAGAGCACATGATTCTGCAAACTCAGTTCTAAACTTAAGGTTCTGTCGAAACGTCCTAATATTTTCCACGATATATAAATGCAATACTCTTTTAGGTTTATTTGTGAAAATCCATGTTTAGTCCGATGATATTCAAATGGGTTTTACTGTGGTATTACAACAAATAATCTTTAGTTAGTAAGTGTTGTGTCAGCACTTAATAAGTAGCTTCTCGAAGACTCTTCTTATATTCCTTATGACTATAAATAAACAATTCTTTTAATCAAGAAATAAATTCTTAGATTCAGTTTTCATTTTTCTCTCAAACTCCAACTTCTCTCAAAATGTAGTTGCATTGAGCTAGACTACTACACCAGCCTTTTCTGTTTCTTTAAGTGCATGAAATTGAAGTTGTACGTGAGATTACTCCTATCGTGCTGGAAAAGAGTGTTAGTGATCGCAATGATTCGTTTATGATCATCCCACAATAACAGCTTCATTCCAATTCTGTCTCAACTTAGTTCCACTTTTCTTATACAAATAGCTTGATTTGAGTTCACATAAAGTATATTCCATTACTACACTGTCATCAATATGGCGAGTTGGTGTTGTCTGTTTCCATGGAATTGTTTGCATCAGAAGAAACAACAACATAGGTTTGCTAATAAGAAATGCGTCTATGTTCTTCTCAATATTATAGGAGATGTCCTTTATGGTTTTAGTTTTGTATGCGAAGAGGTACGGTTTATCCTTTTCTTTTCTGTAAGAGGATCGATCTATCTTTAAAATGGTTCCTTTTAATTTAATTGCTAATTCTGATAAAAAAAAACCATAAAAAATTGTTTTTACATCTTCTACAACAATAAATTAATGCTTAACACATTTATTAATAATATTTTCACATACCAATTAAGAAAATAACAATGGTTCTAAAACTGAGAATCCAACTCAATTTAATCTAACAATATCTGTCCTAAAAAAAACACTGCGAGATAAAAAGATTGATTGTAAAATTGAAAAGCTCACTCCAATCCAACATATAGTGGTTTGAAGGTTGATTGGGTTTATCCACAAATTTTAAAAAAATAAAAATAATGAAAAAAATTGTAAAATGTTGATGACTCATACACCAAACAAAAATGAGATGTTGATAAATGTAGATTACAGTAATAAAATAAAGTGAAATCCATAATACTTCATAAATATATTATGTTTAAGAAGTAATATTTAACTAAAAAATTTATTTAAACATGTAAAAAAAATATCATTGTGGAAGAATT
This sequence comes from Phaseolus lunatus, assembly GCA_013389735.1. Taxonomy (NCBI): domain Eukaryota; kingdom Viridiplantae; phylum Streptophyta; class Magnoliopsida; order Fabales; family Fabaceae; genus Phaseolus; species Phaseolus lunatus. The sequence goes on along the minus strand of CM023862.1, from coordinate 22,368,048 downwards.
TACTCTAATATATTTTGACTTTATATGGGTGAGTTATAAGAAAGTGGATGCTGGTAAGAAAAAGTGAACATCAATTACTAAATAATATCATATTTGTGTCACCAATGTTTATTAATGTCGATTTTTTTTAGAATATCATATTTATGTCACATGTTTTTTTTAATTATTTTTAAATATAAAAAAAATTGTAATATTACTTTTTTATCAATTAAAAGAAATTAGAATTTCAATTACATATATAACATCATTCACAATTTTTTTTTCTTTTTTTTTCATTTTTCACTTTATATATCTTAACTCAAACAATTTGAATTCCACCTAATTTTCTTTCACATCCAAATTCACTTCATACTCCAAAAAAAACATAAACTTAAGGAGAGTCTCTATTTTAATTCAAAGACACACAAACTTAAATAAATATTAAAAAATTATATTATTGTGGATTAAATCGATGTTAATATAAACAAATATTAAAAATAAATAAAATTAATTGTAATTTAAATTAAATATAAATATAAATATTAAATTTATAATATTAATTTAATTAAATTCAAACTAAATTTAATAATTATTAAAAAAATTATATTAGCATAAGGTAAATCATTATATTAAAAGTAAACTAGACTAGAACAGGTTAAATCAATATTAATTTATATATATATATATATTGAAATTAAATAAAATTGGTATTGATTTACTAATATTAATTTTAATAAATATTATAAAAGTAAATAAATTATATTAGCGTTCATTTAATCAATATTAATTTAAATAAATATTTAAAAAATAAACTAGCACACTGGTACGTGAAAGATTTTATTATTTGATAGTTAATTGGACTTCTTTTTCTCGTGAGTTTATGAATGAAGTGGTTAATAACCCATGAAATTTATCATTCTTTCACATTCTTAACGATGCTAAATTCCAAGTTTGGTGTAGTACCAATCTGCATTCTTTGCCATTTGTTTCGTCCCACGAGCCAAAGCTAAGACTACAAGTTAAAAGTATGATAATGGATAACACACTTTTCATCTTGGAGATATCTAATTTATTACATCACCATAAATTATACTGAGAGAATAATTCCACACACTTTCGTAACTCATTGATTATTTCATTATTTTATAATCTTAACTTAAAATGTATTACTAGATTGACAAAATATTTTATATAAATCATCTTTATATATAAACTGAAGTTAATTTAAAAGTTGTTTAATATTTCATTTATACATTCAAATTGATTATGTATTTTGTAGAATATATTATAAATAATTTAATTACTTTCGTATTTTTATCAAGTTTTAATAAAAGTTAACTAAAAAAATCAGATAATTAATTATATGTTTAAAGTAATAAAAGATTAGTGTATAATACACATGCCTTACACACAATTTATTTTAGACTATTTTTTAAAAACTCTCCATTAACACTATATGAGAAGTGATGTTGATGTGCTAAATGATAGTTTAGTAAGGACTTAATTTAATAAATATGATGTAAACTTTTAAATTGGTATTAATGGGAAGTATGTTGAGAGAGAGCTTCGTTATTTTCGTCAGCTACGTGGTATTAATGGCGCAACAGTGCTATACCCTTCAAGCTTCGTTGTTTTCTTCGCCAACATGGTTTTGGCGCAAGACTATCTATGCCAAAACAAGCTTCGGTATTTTCATCATGGCTTTCGGCACAACACTACTATACGCTAAAGCTTTGTTGTTTTTGTCAGCTACATGGTTTTTGGCGTTAAACTTTTCGAAGCAGTTGCATGCCACTTTATTTAATTTTAAGCTTCCCTATATATATATATATATATATATATATATATATATATATATATATATATATAGATAACATGTTGAACGATTAACCCTTCCCCCACCCCTCTTGTGCCAAAAGTTCTTCTTAATCTATTTCTCGTATAGTGGTTTTTATTTAGTTCTTTGTCTGTGACATACTTAAACTCTTTTAGTCTTCTCTGAGTGTCTGTTGCACAGGTTTATCAAGTTGCTTTTTTCAGTATGTTTGTGTGAAGGAAGAAGCCAGCTGGTTTTTGTTGATAGATTCTTGTTGGTACAGGGTTCTGTCTTCAGATGTATGAAATGATGTTTTTTTGGACCAATGTCATATAGTTTTTTTTTCTAAAGAGTTGAACCATTTCTAAAATACTCTAATTAATTTTCTTCTATTCTTTACTTATAAATATGGTTACTGGATATTTCACCATACACCAAGAAGCTGATTATGTAAGGATGACTTAAGTTTAAATTATGTTAGATTGCTGGATGGTAGATCTACAGACTCAAACTTGCTAACTTCCATCGTAATTCCACTGGCAGTTCGATGTGGTGTGGGACGTGTATTCTTCAGTTTTTGAGACACTGATGCAACATCATACACGTATCAACCAATCACTGAGTTTGATTGGAACTTTTGGGTTTGGCAAAACTTGAAATAGAATTTTGAGAAGTGAAAATATAATTTAATGTATATGTATATTTACTATAAAAAAACTTAGAGAAAAAAAGTTTGGGAGAGCCGAATAACTTTAGCACCTTAAGATCCGCCATTATCAGAGCTATTGGAAAAATTGCATTCTTCCTGCTGCAAGGATTGTCATGGAACTTATAGCATCTCTGTTCAGCCTTTGATTCAACATTACTTCACGCAGGAAATAGTATTCGGTGAAATTAAAATGGAAAAGCACGTTTGAGTGTGGAGTGCAGAGAACTTCCTATATGGATCTGATGGATGATATATGGAGTCCGATGTCTTCAGCTTCTACCCAAACTCATCAAACCTATGGTAGGCTTTCCACACTTGTAACATGCAAATGTGCATGCATGGCAGTGTTCATGGTGAAGCTTCAAGTCCATGTATTTTCTGCTGATTATATTTATTAAGTTGTGTTGCTGTAACAGTTCCTTTGAGGATTGGATTCAGATGATTGATGCCAATTTTAATTCCATGTACGAATTGATTCTTTATTTTGTACGAAACTTGCAAAGATTGTTAAAACATAGGCAAATATTAAATTTAAAAGAATGAAAACAAGAGTTTTTGACACAAATCATGCATGGGGAGATGGTTTTCATGTAGATACCTCGAGCAATACGAATTTGCACAAGAAATACCATTTTCCTTTTGATTTTATATTCGTACTGTATCTCTAGGATAACATTTTTGTTTGATATTGAATGTACTAAGGAATATTGTATTTCGGCAACTTTAACATATTATATGATTATTTTTATTTTTTATTTTGCTCCAAAATTTTATTTATATTTATTATATATCATCTTCTCTTCTGAAATAAAATATTTATTATTAAAAGTGTTATCAGTTATTTTAAAAATAGTGGGTGTGAAATGATCCTTTTTCATTTACTACATATACATTGCTTCCAAAACTCCAAAATATCACAATTTACTAAACCTTGCATTTAACTACAACAAAACAAAATTTTAGCTCTGGTTTTTTATATATAAGATACATATGCAAACTATTAATTTTCAAATAAAAAATCTTTTAACTTTTTTTAAAATAAGAAACAAAATGCAAATTACTAACTTGCTGTAAAGTCTATTTATAGAATATGTATTTATTGAAAAATATTAAGAATATATATTGATAACTCATATTTATCATTAGATTGTAATGTTATAAACATATATACTTAAATAATTTAACTCTGGTATTTATGAAATATATATAACTGAAATTTCAAAAAGTATCATAGCTAATTTAACTATGTTTATTTTATGTTAATGAATTAAGCACACTTTTTCGTTTGTTGAATACAAGAACCAAATTAAAAGTTTTGACGTTTTTTTTTTATAAGAATCAATTTAGAATGTATCTTATATTATTATTTTTTGCTTAAAATACCTTTCTAAGTCTTTTATTTATTTATAAAATTCAATTTAATAAGCTTCTGTTTAATTGGTTCATATACTTAAATACCCTCCATAGTAAGTCATTTTCTAAATCCCACTGAGTAGTAAATGGAATAGATTAAATTTTTATAAATCGAACTTTATATTGTATAAAGGGCATTTTGCCAACCATAACTACAAGTGTGCGACTATCTTTAAAATAGCTTAATATTATTTAGACGCACTTATCTATTTTTACAAATTTTATCATATTATTAGCACTTTCAAATTTTATTCTTTTATTGTTTATATGCATTTACATAGTATACTCTTAATATTATTTTAAATAAATAATAATACTAATTATACTAATTTATCCATATATATATATATATATATATATTATATATTCTGTAGAGGGATGGAAAGCGACACTGTAGTGGCAGTGTAGAGCCACATGTATTTGTATCTTGGGAAAAATACAATGCTAACACGTGGAACAACATTGGTTATATCGAAGACATCAATGGGGAAGCTTCGGGATCGACGACATGCTGGGCCGCAACATTTATATAACTACTGACGAACAGTTCCTTAATCAACACAACTTCTCCATTAACTTCCGACAGTGTGTTTTTTTTTTTTTTCCGACAGTGTTATGAAAAAGCACAAAGCCTATGCTGTTTTAATGGGGTTGGAGCTAGCTTCGATTGAAATTAAATATGGAATCTCAAGTACTGCTAATCCCTTCCAACAACTAACCCTACCACCTTCATTTTCCTGGTTGCCATATTTTGCCATGCCTTAGCTTCCATAGCTGACTCCAGCTTTCCAGCTACCATCATAACATTTCATGTGTCTGGAGTAGTTGGATGTGAAACACTCTTGTGGTTGTTTCTAGCTGAGTTTCTGAGATACTACATCATCAACGCTATTCTTCTACTCCTTGCTTTCTTCTTCTTCTTCGACCATCTCACTCACTTCAGCTCTCATGCACCTTCAGATGATGTTCAGCTGTCAAACATGGAATCTCAGGAAACTCAAATGTAACATTTCTGACATGCATTTGTATGTCATTTTAATCATGATGCAAGGTCTCTTTATCTTTTATTCTGCATTATTGTAATAGATAGTAAGATGGATAGATGGAGAGATTGCAGACACGTGTATAAGGGTGGGATACCTATGAAATGTTTCTTTTAATTTATCCATTCTTTATTGAAAAAAAAATAAAAAAATTGTATATCATTTTGAAAGAGAAAAAAATAATCAAATAAAGTATATCTTTTAGGTTAATGGTATATGTTATTCATATTCATAAATATAAACCACTTGATTAATATATATAAATCACTATTACTTAAATGACCAATAGTAATATATAATACACTTGAGAGATTATAATCAATATATCATTTACAAATATATTTATAAATATATAAAAAAAAATTATTTTGATAATTACACTTGTTAAATATACAGTTTATAAATATGATGTAATACAATATAATTTTAAAATTACTTTATTTTAGAAAAAAAAGTTATTTTTCTCACCAATTCTAAATAATACGCTAGTGCTTTTTATATATATGTGTTAAATTTATATCTTAACCCATTTTTTTTTATAAGAATTGGAGTATCCTGTGATTTTTATTATATTTGCTGATAAATTTCTTTTTTATTACATAGATCGTAATCATAAAAATTATAGATAAATAAAAGAACCTGTTTGATTTTACCTTTTTATAGTAAAAAGAAAATATTATGATGATGTTTACTAAATCTATGTTGCTACATACTGACAAGACTCCAAAAAACCCCAATTTTCAGGAGGGTCCCAAATAGTGTGTTTTTTTAATCTAAAAATATGTTGTTTTTCGATGAAAATCATGGTGTAAAATTTACTCTTATTCGCTAAATTTAGTACTTTTATACGGGAGTACCTTAATTGTTTTTTATTTTTACAAATATATATACGTGTGTTTAAATTTTTTAATTCTAAACTCATTTTAATTAATTAAATTGTATAATTTAACGTTTACTTTCTATCCCACTCTATTTACCGTATTACATTTAACTTTGAGACAATTTATTAAAAATGTATTCAAGGGAAGTTAATTTAAGCCATTATAACATTAAATAATATAGTTTAATCTGAATGGGAAAATTAATTGAATAAACCATAGAAGTAAATTTAATAAACATATTTTTAGGCACAGATAAAATGAAAAATCATGATAAAAAAAGTGTTGATAAAAACTGTGAATAAACCGAGAAAGAATGTTAATAACGATCACCATTTGAAATTAGAGACTAATTAACAAGAGGTAGAGCTTGAAAGGCAGCGCGAATATTCGTGAGATGTGTTTGAAGAAAAAAAAACAAAGAGTGCTGTTAATTATGTCAAAATTAAGGATCTTTATAAACAAATTATAACAAGAAAACGGGTATTAGTTGTGTAAAATTTGCGATGATCAAGAGTGTAGATGAATTGCGTCGGCCAAATTCATGAAAAAATCGATACAAAAAAGATGTTGCATCGATCAGTCAACATATAAAATGCAAAAAAAAAATGAAAAAAATAATAATAAAAATTAAACAAAATCTCATACTTGCGTCAGTTTAGCCAACACTACATGAGAAAAAAATTCATATATAATTAGAATTTGAATATATTATTCTCAATCCTAAAGGAAAGCATTAGTCATTTATGTTTCTCCTTACCGAGCTTCTCTTTTATAGGTTTTCTTTTTTTAGTTCCCCTTTCGGATCACACCTTTCTCTCTGCGTTATGTCCTTATTTAACCTAATGTGACTTGGGCTAAATGAGGTCTCTATTCATAATATATCCATTTACTTTATCTCTCCTTGAATTTATGAAAATAACACAAAATTGAGAATAAATAGTTATGTTAATCTCATAACTCCAAAATATATTATTAAATTCTAATTTTTCAAATTAGACTTGAGTCATAGCTTAATCAATAATTAAAAAAAATAAATGTTTAACTTTTTGTATGAAATTTCACTAAATAATGACATTTATAAATTTTAATTTTTCAAAATAGGATTGAGTCATGGTTTAATCATGAATTAAAATTAATAAATGTCTAATTTTTTTTTATGAAATTTCACAAAATAATGATACTTATCAGTCCCCACCATCAGTCTTTCGACATACATCGAGGAAAATTGATAGGTTCCAACCTCACCAAATTGAGTTCAAAAATCGGTCCAATCAATGACTCACTCCAAGCTTAATAGCTTGCATTGCAAGAATGAGGTTGCACATATACATAGGGTAAAACTATGTTTGATATTTGAAATATAAAATCCTTGTCATATAAGAAACATAAAGGAAAAAACTATATACGGTACATGCATGTAGCATCATCTACTACCCAATGATTAAAACATGTATTTATTTATATGTCAAATAGTTATAAGGTTGTTTGTTTATAATAATTGTAAATCATAATTCACATTATAATAACCTAACTGAAAATTTTATTTCGAGTGTGCAATAACATAAGCATCACAATAAAAGAATTTCTATACTATAATTTCACATGTTTTTTAACTAAAAAAAATAAAGCAATAAATCTAAGAAAATATTAAGCTTCCATCGTGCTTCTCACTAATCATATCTATGTGTTTCACTTGAAAGATCACTTCATGAAGAGTAACCACTAGTTTGATAATATGTGTTACATAAGTTGATATGTTGTAATTTTTGTTTCTCTTGTGGTTGCATTGTAAAAGTTGGAGTAAGAGGAAGCCCTTGTGCTTGATCAACAAAGCCATGACATGCGTTATGTACGTTGATATGTTGTAATCCTTGCATTTTTTGTGGTTGTATTGTAAAATTTGGAGTAAGAGTAAGTCCTTGTTCTTGATCAATAAAGCAAGGATTATACGTGTTGTATGAGTTGATAAGTTATAGTCCTTGTATTTTTTGTAGTTGCACTACTTGTGTGGTTGTATTAGAAAATTTAGAGTACGAGGAAGTCTTTGTTCTTAATCAACAAAGTAAGGATAATACACATTAGGTAATCCTTGCATTGCTTGTGGTTGTATTGAAAATTTTGGAGTATGAGGAAACTCTTTTTCTTGATCAACAAAACTTAGAACAACACTCGTTTTAATGTCAAAGATTATTTCATGATATTTTTTCTCTTATTTTTCTTTAGGTACTTTTGGTGAAGTTTATAATAATTATAAATCATAATTCACATTATAATAATCTAATTGGAAATTTCTTGATTAAACATTGTTTGTCCTATTGGTTATACTAATTAAAATTTGTAGGATGCACTATATTGTTAATAAAATTACATCTGATTAAAATAGGATATACTATGTTGTTGATAGAATTTCCCTCCATCATGTATTGGATGTATTCCATTATATTGTGGATGATGATTTATAGGGTTGATATGATTTGGGTGCATCATTTCTGTTATTGGTGGTATTTGATTAGACATACTAACAAGATTTAACATTTAACTCTTCTGTATGGGGCATGTTGATAAGAAGATTGAGGTGTATCCCTTCTTGCACTTGCATTCGTTGTAACCCATAAGATTGTGAAATTACAAAATTTGTATTAAAAGAAGTGAAGTTTTGAATATTAATATGACTATGAACTGTATGTTCTAACATCCAATCATGAATGCTTTTTCTTTTCTTCTGCCCTCCTGAAATATTTTCACGCATAAAATATTTTTGTGCATGACTCATCACTTAAGTTGCATCTTTTGTTTGAATGTACTTTTGAAATATTTTTCCAACTCATTCCACCATTCCTCACTCATCACTTCCATTCTCCTTCTCTCTTCTTTTTTCAACGTTTTCTTCCTTTCCAATTCACTACAAAATCTCACTTTTCTTTTCTCTTCTCACACTTTTTTCTTCAAACATTTGACTTTCACATCCATATTTATAGATAACATAACACAACCAATGATATATACTAACAATAAATAAATCACCATAAAATGTAAATAATATTATACTTGATAACATAAATTTATCTAAAAAAAACAAATAAATAACTATAACATTTAATAATATTACGCCTAAAGCACTACTATTTTTTCTTTAACATTGTGAAATTCTTTAAAAGTTGATAATATGTAATCTAAACTAGATAACACATTAGATAACGGTAAGATATTAATAATATTATTCGTTTGTCACAATTAGATAACTAGATAAAATATTTAAAAGGCTATTTTTTCATTAAAATTATTATTCTTATTTTAATAGTTGTAATAGAAGTATAAAAGATATAATTTATAATAAATACAATATAATAAATTAAATAGTGATAAAGTATTAATAATATTAGGTTTAAAAAGACTATTTTTCACATTAAAATGTGGATTTATTTGAAAATTGATAATTGAAATTACCAAAGATATTGTTTAGAAATTATATTTTATTTGTATAAATAATTTTTATACAATTAAAATATTTTATAGAATTTTAAAATTATAATTAATAGTTTTAAATTTATATGTTACAGTAAATGTAAATATAAATATTTACCATACAATATGTCAAATAAAAATTATGAGGGATATTTTTATATAAATTAATATCAGCAAAGTTATATAAATTACATAATAAATTAGATAACGGTAAGATATTAATAACATTATTTGTTAATAAAAACTAACTACATAAAACATTTAAAAGAATACTTTTACATTAAAACTTTGTTCTCATTTAAATATTTATAATGAAAATTATAAAAGATATAATTTATACTAAATGCAATATAATAGATTAAATAGTGATAAGATATTAATAATAATTAAATAGTCCAGATTTAAATGTTATAAACTGAACTAACTAATTTTTGATTTGGTTTGTCTGATTTATATTTCGTAAAAAAATGAAATTGAAAATTTTTAACTAATAAATTTGAGTAGTCCAGATTTAAATGTTATAACTTAATCCTAAAAATATATTTAATAATCTAAATGTTATGAACTTAAATTATGGTGTGTCATAAAAAATTATTGGACGGTTTATTTAGTTTGTTTTCACAATTTTTGCTTAATCTCTCTTCGGTCCCTTATTATTTAATTAATTCTTATATAATCAAAATAAAATATTCATTCATAACAATACAAACGATTTTTAATCATTTTCATTATAATTAATTCATTTAATTTAATCAAAATTTAACAACAATTATACACAACATTTATCATATCAAGATCGATTAATGGTAACGCATGACCGGAAACCAGTGTTTCTTTCTTTGAAATAAAAATATTAATCACAATATATTTTTAAATATTTTAATTATTTTATATAAATTATTTTTTTTTAATTCCTGAATTTTCGTACTCAAATCAATGACTTCTCGTTGAAAGCTTTACTACATTTTATGTTGAAAGTTCATTTCTTATATTAAAAAATGTTAACCATAGTTTTACATGAATCTATTTTAATAGTTTTTAAAGTAAAAAACGAAAAATAATCAATAGTCCAACTAAGAATTAAAACTAATTTCACGTTAAAATATAAAAGAAAAAACATATTCAACTTCTTGCTTTCTTTTTCTTTCAACACTTTTTTCCTTTCCAACTCACTACAAAGTCTCACTTCTCGTTTCTCTTTTCTCTTCTCACGCTTTTTTCTTCAAAACACTTTGTTTTTCACATCCATATATATATATAGATAAGATAACACACCATATAAAAACTAACAAGAAAATATAATAAATCACCATAAAATGTAAATAATTTTTTATGCTTATAACAATAAAACAAAATAAATAACTATAAGATTTTAATAATATTACGCTTAAAAGACTAGTATTTTTTATTTAACATTATGGGAAATTATTTAAAATTTGATAATATGTAATCTAAACTAGATAATAAATTAGATAACGGTAAGATATTAATAAAATTATTTGTTCCTCAAAATTAGATAACTAGATAAATTTAAAAGGTTATTTTTTTATTAAAATTATTGTTCTCATTCAAATATTTATAATGAGAAATATAAAAGATATAATTTATACTAAATACAATATAATAAATTAAACTGAACTAATAATGTTTAAGTAGTCCAGATTTAAATGTTATAAACTTAATCCTAGAAAGAATATATTTAAAAATCTAGATGTTATGACTTAAATATGTCATAAAAATTAATAGACGGTTTATTTAGTTTGTTTTCACAATTCATGCTTAATCTCTCTCGGTCCCTTATTATTTCATCAATCCTTATATAATCAAAATAAAATGCATTCATAACAATAAAAATCATTTATAGTCACTTTAATTATTATTAATTCATTTAATTTAATCAAAATTTAACAACAATTATACACAACATTTATCATATCAACATTGATTAATGGTGAGGCAGCATCACGAATGTTTCTTTCTCATCCTTAATATAAACAGATATATTAATTATAATATATTTTTTAAATATTTTCAATTTTTTATATACAGAAATTTATTTTATATAAAAAAAATATATTGTTAGTTACTGAATTTTCATATTTAAGTTATGCTGATGTGAAAGTTTTAATAAATTACATATTGAAAGTTTGTTTGTCATAAATGATAACATCATCTAGAATTCACTTCAATGATTTTTAAAGTATAAAAGACACAAATAATCAATAGATTCTATTAAGAACTAAAACCAAATTCAAAATCCATTATTTAATAGTTTTTAAGTTATAAAGACACAAATAATTAATGGTTTGATTAAGAACTAAAAGTAATGTTAAATAAAAATTAAAAATATAAGAACAATAGTTTCATTAAGAACTAAAATCAATTTCAAATAAAAATAAAAAACGAAAAGTATATTGAATCCAAAAAAAATTAATTAGATTCTATAGATTGGGACATACAATCACTGGTATATTTATACTGCTGTCTGCAATTCTAAGGTAAAGTGATTTACTTGCTAAATTAGAATCAATTTCTCAGTATTATAGTGATGAAAGATAAAAATGTTATAAGATAATACATTTATCAATAAATGAAATTTGGTTATTTTATTCCAATCAATCTCACTTAAATATATCTGAAAATTTCAATTTATAGAAATATTTTACTTTCTATATGTTTCTCTAAGGGCCAAATGAAGCATTGACTAGATAAAGTATCAAACTATTAAGGAAAACATTTGATAACAACAAGCCAAAATATTTAAATTCTTATTGGCTTCTAAATTTGAACATTATCTCAAAAGCAAGCAAGAATGAAACACAAAACTAACAGAGTAAAATGAGCACAGATTAATTTATTAGTGGCAAACTAACTCTGAAGATTAACTTTTACTTGATATATCTCTAATAGGTACTTATTTTAATAAACTTTATAAAAAATTCAATTAAATTTTGCAATTAAGACGTAAAACTTTATGCTTTTAAACAAAATTTTGCTAAGAGAGAGATAAAAGAATAATATATTTTTCATAGTAAATTGTCCTGTTAAAAAATAATCTGTCTTTGTTGATTAAGTACATGACCATTTTTTAATTAATTTTTTTTTGCACACAGATTAACTTTATAATCACTAGGTGGTTAGCATTTGGTTTTATCGCAATCACTCTGCATTATGCAGGTAACCTTGTTTCAAACAATATCATGGGGTCTAAGCCCAAATTTGACAAAAGGGACCATGTGTTGTTGTGTGTTTCGAATGCAGAGAATCCTAGGCTGAATGGAATTGTAAAATCTCCACGTTCAGGACAAAGAAAATCAATGTTTTTATTTGTTTATGCAACGGACTTAGTTTGTTTATATATATTAATAATGTCAAAATGGGAAGCTTCAAATTTCATAGGGAAACTACCCATTCGTGTCTTGGCAAGGTCGTTGGCAGTTCGCACTTGCAGTTGCTTCCAACAAGAAGTCATGTTACTAACATTACTTGTCCTTCCACTCATGTTCGTTGCTTTTACTCCTCCATTAGACCCTCTCTTTCTCCTTCTCCCTCTCTCACACACATTTTCGGGGTTACTCTCTGTGTAATCAATAGTTTCAAGAGTGGACTGGATATAGCTTATATCACTACCCTATGTTTATCTTCATGTAAAGTTGACTGCTTTTTTTTCTGGGTACTGAAATTTTTTTGTCTTCTTTTATTGTTAACCATGTAATTTTGAAATTGTAATTTTCTATGTTTGATTGTGAAATTGTAATCGATTGTGAGAGGTGTTGATCATGCATCACACACACACACATTTTCTGGTTCACTTTCTATGTAATCAGTAGTTTCGAGAGTGGACTGCTTATCTTATACTACTTCCCCAAGTTAATCCTCATGTAAAGTTAGCTGATGCTTTTTTCTTTTTTTTTTCTGTTTTGTTACTGTTACCCTATATGGTTGATTGTGAAGGTGTGATTGATTATTATTGAGTCCTGATCATGCTGCATAGTTAGGTCTGGATTTTCAATTTTGATTTGTTTTATTGTTAAGATGACTGAAAGTTTCGTTTTTGGGTGTGTTTTGGTGAAGGGGGAATGAGAAGAACTTGCTAAGCTTGGAAAATTGGTAATTTTTGCTTTGAACTACAGTGTGTGATGGAGTTTCCTTCCTTTAATCGTTTCAATGTTTGGAGGGCTTGTGCAAATATGCGAGTTTGGACCCTTTTCTTACTCCTGCTGCTACTGGAGACTGGTGTTGTGTGTTCTAGTTCTGACTACTTGGTTGGTCTTGGAAGCTATGACATTACAGGCCCTGCTTCTGATGTTAACATGATGGGGTATGCTAACACCGGACAGACTGCATCAGGAATTCACTTCAGGCTAAGGGCTCGTGCTTTCATTGTTGCAGAGCCAAAGGGGAAGCGGGTAGTGTTTGTAAACCTTGATGCTTGCATGGCTTCACAGATTGTGAAAATCAAAGTAATTGAGAGGTTAAAAGCAAGGTACTAGCAGTGTCGAGTTCAATTATCAAGAGTTACTGTGACAAAGAAATTGCAGTATCTTGAGAAAATTTACTTTATTTCTGCTTGTAGTAAAATGGATCTAAATACTCTGGAAGTGAGAAATTTGATTCAGAGAGTAAAATAAGCAAATCTTTATCATTGATGAGAAAAAATGGCTGATATCACCGACACATACATAACAAATTATGATTGTATTAGAATATCAATTGTTGATTTTTTTCATCAAAGCTGGAAATATCAAAAGATGAATGAATCAAATTCTTGTAAGACTTTTTTTATCTCAATAGTTGTGTGATTAAAGTACTATTTTCATTTTGTTTGACAGATATGGTGATCTATATACTGAAAATAATGTAGCCATTAGTGGAATTCACACTCATGCTGGTCCTGGGGGTTATCTCCAATATGTTGTTTACATTATAACTTCTTTTGGATTTGTGCATCAGTCCTTTGATGTCGTTGTCGATGGCATTGAAAAAAGTATTATCCAGGCCCATGACAATCTCCGCCCAGGGTCAATATTTGTCAATAAGGGTAAGGGATACAATTTTCATACTTTCTTCCTTCCTAGGCCTTTATGTATCATGTACAAACATGCGATCCCACACACACCTGTTATATCAATTTATTTACCACAGATGGTATTGTGCTTGTGCATACTATTGAATAATTTCAGAAAAGATGAAAAACTACAGGAACCGAGTTCAGCTTTACATTTTGTGTTGTATGTTTTGAAAGTTTGAAGTAAAAAAAGCATATGACCTTAAGTTGGAGGAGGAATTGGAGTTTTCTTACTTTTATTTCGATATTGGAACATTTGTGAAGTTATTCTTTCAAGACCTCATCACTTTCGCGTTGAATTCTTATATATGAACTTTAGTGTTAATTACTACTCTGTACGATGAATGTCTGGCTTGGTTGATCAAATACCCAACTTAGAAATATGATAAGAAAGAGGAAATAAATACGAAATACACTGCAGGGATGAAGTAGAAGCATACAAAGTTTATTTATTTTTTCTCTAACTGGTATGTATGGTTCAAGTTCAATAGTAGATCTCCATTGTTGTACTAGTTCAATGCTGATCCTTTTTCCTATCTTTAGTTGAACTTGGATGGTAATAACTTATAACTCATTGGAAGGTTATCTTATACTTGCAGGAGAACTCTTAGATGCTGGTGTAAATCGCAGTCCCAGTGCTTATCTAAATAATCCTGCTGCAGAGAGAAGAATGTATAAGTATAATGTTGATAAAGAAATGACTCTTTTAAAATTTGTTGATGATGAATGGGGACCTGTTGGATCCTTCAACTGGTTTCCTACTCATGGAACATCAATGAGTCGGACAAACTCATTAATTAGTGGGGATAATAAAGGTGTAGCTGCACGATTCATGGAAGATTGGTTTGACCAAAAAGGTTATGAAAAAACTGATTCTGCTAAATTTGAAGATGGTGGTTTGCCTCGAAAAATCTCAAATATAATTCCTAGCCTTCACAATAAAAGTAAGATGCTTATGCTTTGTTTTTCTATGTAATGCATCTGTTGTTGAAATTTTTAAATTCTTTTCCAACACTGATCTAAGAAGCAAGATAAATATCCTGATTAATAGCATGAATATTAGAGTTTTATATGTCAGGTGGATCCATCATTTGGAATGCTAACACAGTTTGAAACCCTTGATGGTGATGTAGTTGAGACTGTACAAACGTCATAAATTGGTTTTGCAGATGAACCAACCATGAATGATATTTCACTTGACTTTTTAGATATTTCATTATCTGTTTCATACTTTGTTTGAAGAACAACACAAACTTTTACCATGTAAGTAACCAAGTGTATTTTATTTCGTTTGATAAACTGATTGAGGTTTTATATTCAGTTCCCATCTGCTAGTTGGGAAGTAACAATTGGTTAATACCTGGTCATACATACTCTGGCAATCATTTGTTTTGTGTATGTCTTCAATCATAGCTCAAATAAAGTAATTTCTATATTGTAGTTTTGGCTGTTGCATCCATCTAATTCTTGGATACATTTGATATGTCTACAAGCTTTTGCCGACCCATTTTGTTGTACTTTGGTAATGTGGGCTGGGTGACATGATATTGTTATGCAAATTTAAAGCGAGATCCTTTGCATTTAAATGTTACAAGCCTTTCCAGTTTGAAATTCCTAAGATTTATTGACTATTGTCTGCATACAAGAGAGAGAGAGAGAGAGAGAGATAGAGAGAGAGAGAGAGAGATGAAAATATGCAAGTTACAGCTAAGTGAGCAGTCTATTGAACGAATGATGCCTTACTTTGTATGATTGATGTTATGTAACTAGGTCAGCAGTAGTTAGAGATCTGAAAATAAGAAATGAATAATATTTATATTCTCGTGTAAAATTTATTGGTGCAGAGCATGAATTACTGGAAATTGCTACCTCCTTTCAGTCTTCTCCTGGTAGATCAGCAACCAAAACTTTGAGTGTTTCTAAACGTGTGAGAGGTGCTCAAAGGAAGGTTGACAAACCTAGATTTGTATCTGCATTCTGCCAATCAAATTGTGGAGATGTTAGTCCAAATGTGCTTGGAGCATTTTGTACAGATACTGGATTACCGTGTGACTTCAATCATAGTACATGTGGAGGCAAGAATGAACTATGCTATAGCCGAGGACCCGGGTAATTATTTATTACATACTCTGTCACAAGTGCATGGAAATGTCATCTAAGCCTTTGGAATTACTAAATTGCATCCCATAATTTATGTGATAGCTACCCAGATGAATTTGAAAGTACACGCATTATTGGAGAAAGACAATTTAGAAAAGCAGTAGATCTTTTTAATGTTGAGGATGAAGAGATTGAAGGGGAGGTTGATTTTCGACATGCCTATGTAGATTTCTCCCAACTTGAGGTAACCATTTCTGATCAAGGAGATTCTGAGGTTGTAAAGACATGCCCTGCTGCAATGGGGTTTGCATTTGCAGCAGGAACAACAGATGGACCTGGAGCTTTTGATTTTACACAAGGTGATGATAAGGTAATCATTCGTCCGTATTGCATTGTTCTAGACAGTAGCCTTAAATATTTGTTTCTGTGTATGCTTATTATTTGTTCTGATGTGTGTTAGGGCAATCCTTTCTGGAAGCTGGTGCGCGACTTGCTTAAGACACCAACCAAGGAACAGATAGAATGTCATCGCCCCAAACCCATTTTGCTAGATACTGGTGAAATGAAGAAACCATATGATTGGGCTGTAAGTTACTCATGATTCCTTTCCCTTGGTTCAGTTTAATTATCTCCTCTGTATTGGTTGAATAAGGGCTCTTTTTATCAATTAGCATATATAATTCAGTCACATCACCCGGTCTTATCCTTAGGTAGACTTTGTAATGTGAATTATCCCATGCCAGTGGCATACCTTTCTCCATGACCTTTGTTTTATGTGGAAATTGCTGAGTTGGGTGGCTTCTTCTGTTCTTTATTTTCTATTTTTGTCAAATTTTGGTTCCAACTAACTATACGAAGTTGTTGATATAAATCAAGTTTGATATAGAGGTTGAGATACGATGAAGTAACGGAAATATTTATTGTAGATAAGAATTTTGTACACATGAGGATCTATTATATAATTACATAAATTATATTTACTGATCGATTGCGTTTTAAATCTTTTCCCAACCATGCTGTTTGTTAACAGAAGTTCTGTATACAAGTTTTACTGTATAGGTTTCAGGTCATGCAGATCTAGAATGTGCTGATAAAAAGTATGCTTTACTTGTATGAAGCTTTCATGTTCGTGTTAATTTTGCAGCCTTCAATACTTCCTATTCAGATCATTCGAATTGGGCAATTGGTCATTCTTTGTGTACCAGGAGGTACCAACTTGTCTCTTGCTCTCTTATTTTACTGTAATATGCTATTGTTGGAATCTTACTTCATGTTCTCAACTGTTGTTTCGATTATAACAGATAAGTACATCTAATGAAAAATAAACATGGCTAAACCTACATTTTAAGATAAAATCTAATTTAATGTGAAGAAGCTTATAAACAAAAATACTTAATTTCATACTAATTAAAAAACAAAAATACTTAATTTCATACTAATTAAAAATGTTAGTTAAATTTATTTAATTTTATTGATTTCATAAAAGAGAAAAGTACATTTTCTAAATTACCCTTAATCATATTTATTAGAGATGATACACAGGTTCAAACATTAAGACATTTTTTAAACAGTAACATTGAATATGGTTAAGTTACTTGGTATTTACGTGTATTCATATTCACCAAACATGATCACTTTCTTGCTTATATTTGAGTTTAGAGGGAGTATCATTAATAGATCTGTTCAAAATTAGGTGTTAGTGACCTTAAAATTGATATTGGGCATGGGAGCTTATTCGTTGTCACTCATTACCATTAACAGATTTGTTCACATCAAAGTGGTTAAAGCTTAACACTTACTAGTCTCTGAGGTAGGGGAGTGTAATTAAAGCTTCTCTTAAGGGAGTAAAGTGTAGTTAACTTAATTATATTTCATGGTTATTGTTTTTCCCGGTGAAAGTGATGATTGTTTATGTATTCATTTAAGTGTTTGTGAAACAACTTATTTTGGTACTCATATTTCTTCTTGGTGCTTCATACTTGTTTTCCATTGTTTTCATTTGTCAGAACTCACAACAATGGCTGGGAGGCGTCTTCGTGATGCAGTGAAGACAGTGCTAACTAGTGAAGAGGATTTTGAATTTGATGACATTTACATTGTTATAGCAGGGTTATCTAACACTTATTCACAGTACATCACTACATATGAAGAGTACCAGGTGCAAAGATACGAGGTCAGTTGTAAGAGCATGAAACTCACAACAAACATTTGACATTTCTATAGATTACCATGTTGCAAGGACAAATGAAACATTGACAAAAGTTTATTTTTAGTGATCCAAATTCTTAATCACATCATATTATTCTGTATTGACAAAAGATAGATGGAAACAGACATAGACTTTCTTAGCATTTTTGAAAATTTGTTCCTACAATTCAGTCATATGCTAGAGCTAGACTAAACATTGTGCAAACTTGTGTGCATATGTGCTAACATGTTTTAGTAGATATTCTATATAACTTTCTGACTTCAATTTTATTGTTGTCAGGGTGCTTCTACACTGTATGGCCCCCACACACTGAGTGCATACATTCAGGAGTTTAAGAAACTTGCAATGGCCCTCATAAACGATCAAGCGGTAGAAGCTGGTCCTCAACCCCCTGATCTCCTTGAGAAGCAAATAAGCTTACTTCCACCAGTTGTGGTGGATGGAGTTCCCCTTGGAGTAAACTTTGGGGATGTTTGTGCTGATGTAGAGCAGAACTCCACCTTCAGTAGTGGTGACATGGTGACAGCTTCATTTTGGACTGCTTGTCCTCGCAATGATCTTATGACTGAAGGCACCTTTGCACTGGTGGAGTTTCTCCAAGAAAAGGATGCTTGGATTCCTGCATATGATGATGATGATTTCTGTCTGCGCTATAAGTGGTCAAGGCCTTACAAACTCAGTTCAAGGAGTAGAGCAACTTTGGAATGGAGGATACCACAGGGTGTGACTCCTGGTGTATACAGATTTAGACATTTTGGTGCTGCAAAGGGTTTATTTGGATCAATTCATCACTTTACAGGTTCATCAAGTGCCTTTGTAGTAGCCTAAACTAAAAAATGGAGGCATATTATTGCAGCCATTACTATAATTAAGATTTCTTTTGCTTAACTTCAACATAATCAGAACATAATCAGCTCAATCCTAGTGAAGGTGGATTCAACTATGATCATCTTTATCCTTTTTCCCACAAATTCTACAGCTAACATTATATCTCTACCATGTAACATATAGTGAATATTTTACTTTTATTATAAATGAAAGAGGCCTATTTCAATAGTTGGTAAATGATAATTTCTTTTAACTATAAAATATTGAGTTTTCATATATTAAATATCATTTCCACAAATTCTTCCGAAACAAAAATTTAATGTATGGTATTTAATTAATTTTGTGACATCTTATAATAACAATTATTGTTGTAATTCTAGAAATAAATAAATTATCATTAAGAATATTAAAATTTAGGAATATATATATATATATATATATTATTAGGAAATTTTTTATTTATTCTTATATCGTATATTTGTTATTAAATAATATCAAATCTCTTCTATTTACTTTATCATTCAAATAAATGAAACACATGTTTTCTCTTAATTGGTTTCAGTGTAATATGGAGTCTAATTAAATTGATCACATATATAATAATTTTTTTTTCTTCCTTTAAAAGTATTGTTGTCAAATATTTTAGATAAAGAATGAGTTAAGTTTGATTTAATTATTTTTATAAATCATTTTAATTATTTTTTAACTATTTAGAAGTCTTATTTTTTAAAAACTTACTCAAAATTTCATTCTACATTAATATTATTAATTATTAAATAAATTTGAAAACTCACTTGTGAATAAGTTAATTAACACACTATACATATAATTTTAATGAATCAACATAAGTTAAATAAATATTCTTTTAATAAATTAAAAATATATTATTTTAAAAACAAAATTTAACATGATAAATATTAGATTATTTAAATAATCAAACTTAAAATAAATTTGATGGAAATTTTCAAAATTTAAACATACATTAAACTATATTTAAAAAAAATTAACATAATAAATATTGGATTACTTAAATAATCAAACTTAAAGAAATTTGAAGGAAAATTCTTTTGTATTAGATGAATAAGGAATGTTGAAAACCAATGTGCTGGAAGAGGGAATTAACCTAGAGGAACCTTGTAGAGACAAGGTAGTTGTTGAGGGTAGACAAGAGTCTCACTCTGAAAAAGTTAAATATATGAAGACAAATTTGCACCATTGTTGGTTTTTCCTGAAATCAGTAATTATAGGATATATATTTTCAAAGACGGTATAACTTTCATCTTTCACCTAAAAAAAATAAAATGGTTAAAATCCAATAAAAAAAAACAGGAAATTATAAGACCAAACATATCACCTTAGTTCTTGTAAGAACAATTTTTCCAAAGACAAATATAAGCAAAGTTATTTTAGGTTGTTTTTACCATATGAAATAACCTAAAATAACCTTGCTTATATTTGTATCTGGAAAAATTGTTCACGCAGAAGCTAAGGTGGTATGTTTTGCCTTATAATTTTCTCACTCTTCTTTTTGTATTTAATTTTAGTTGTTTTCATTTACACTTTTAGTTGAAACATGAGAATGATAAGAATTTTGTTTTGTTTGTGGTTTATTTGCAATCAAATCACAAATTCAGGTTGTCTCGTTAAGTAAGAAAAACTTTAAAATTCTTTTCAGTTCATAAAATGTCAAATGATTAGTTGGTGTTATACCACACAAGAATACAATGGAGAAGTAATGTGTTTTAATTTTGAAAAAATAACAATTTCTACAATTGAATCTTAAACAAACACAGGTTCCTCTTAGATACAAAGTCAAATCAAAACCTACTTCACCCCCTTTATGTCATTCCCTTTTTTATGTCATATTCCCAGCAGCCTGATCAGTATATGCATATAAATAGGACTAAAAAAAAGTTAACATAAACTTTAGTATTAGCATATAAACAGAGACTAAAGTATGCCTTCCAAAACATCAAGCATTAATCTCAAACATAACACCATATTCGGTTATGTCCTACACAAATTTTTAAATCCGTAAAGCAACCAAGAACATTATGCAAATTAACCAGAACGATTAGACGGATCATTGCAACTGACATCAAATACAACAATTTGATCACAATCTGGATTCTCAAAATGATCATTCAAAAGAGAGAGTTTATAATCCATGCTATAAACACAGATAGTGGATCAAACCCTAAACCCTGCAAAGAAAAAAAAAACCACATAAAAAAACACAAAACACTGCAGACACACATATAGTCACGTAAATGCATAACATTACGAATCTGAAATTTGAAAAGCAAAACAGAAAAAGAAACGATATTCAGTGGTTCAATTACATTAGGAACAACAACACTTGAAGTAGAGGTACTGGTTAAAGGAACTTGTACTCTAACTTTCTTAATCTCCACATTTCGTGAAGCATCACTCCCACTAGTTTCACACATTTCGTGAAGCATCCAATTTCTTTTTTTACAGTGTCTGACATCCTCAAATATGCAGGTGTCTCAAACTAGGTTTCCTACCTATCCACAATTCAAAAGTTGTCTTTTGAATTGCCTTACTAGGAACCCTGTTCAACAGACACATGACAGTTTTTAAAGCATACATCCACAATGATACAAGTACATATGAATTACTTAACATGCTCCTAACCATATCCATTAATATTATTGTTATGCTCATTCGCATAAACATCAGGCTAAGTTTGTTTGACTTTTCCCAATATATAATGAGTTTTCTCCTCATTGCTACTATCATCCTCAGTAATAGCAAAAGATTTTTCAATTTGAAAAGCCAAATCAAGATCCAATACACCTAAGTAAAATTCGACTTGTTCACTCGAATCAAAAAAATTTAAACCATTAAGGACTGGAATAGACGTAGCATGCAAATATAAAGATACAGGAACATATACTTGATCCGCACATACTTAACATTAATAGTGAGTCATAAACTTAACATACAATACAAATTCAGATAACAAGATTTCTATGCATACTAATGTTCTCCTTTGAGTGATACATTAATACATAAAATATAATGTCACTAATTATATTAATGCAGTAATACATATGCATTAATTAGGAGTATTTATTATCTTTGGATATATAAATAAAACTAATAATGCATACTTATTACCAATAGTCATATCCATTAATTATAAGAATAATTAATCAACCTTTGAATGATCCATAAATATCTTATAATAATGAATTTCGATTTATCTATAAATCAATCATTCATAATTTTAACGTTCATTTTATAGGTAATTGAAATAAAATTTATCATTTATTTAAAATAAAATAAAACTTAAAGATGTAATCACTTTGATGATTACAAATCTATTATACAAATAATTCCAAAATTTCAATTTAAAAATTAATACCTAAAGCGGAAAAATTTAATCTTTCATTCCTCACTTTCAATTAATTAATTAAACTTTAATATAATTCAAATTGATGTAAGGTGCACGAAATTCACACATGCGGTTCATTAATTAAATTCAACATTATATTATAATTTAATGTAAATTAAATTAACTTGAATCTAAGGTTTAGGAAATGGTTTCTTTTCCCTCTCTTGCTAAAACTCTAATGCTTTGTTTGGATTGAGGAGTGGAAAGTTGATGGTGTTGGGGAGTAAAAGTGTGAAGATTTGAGAAGAAAGTTGAGGATGTTTGGATTGATGTAGGTTAAAATGGATGTATGAATAAAGTTTATTGAAATATGTGAATGATGTGATGGTTGTAAGGATATTTTGAATTATTTTTAATTGTGTAAATTGTAAGATTATAAATTTATCCTTGTATATAAAAATAGAAAAAATAATGATAATTAATTTTGTATACATTTTAATTAATTAAAATAATTTAAAATTTTAATTATAAATAAAAGAATAAAATAATATAGAATTCAAATAAATAAATAAAATTTAAATATAAATAAAATATTTTTTTCAAATAATTAAATAATAAAAAAATATTTTTGTAAACAAAAGAATTAAAAAATAAAAAAATAATCTAAAAACAGAAAACAAAAATAAGCAAAACAGAAATACAAAAATCTAAAAAAGTTATACATTATCTATTACCTTCAAAATATAACATAATTAATTATTCAAAATTTTCACAAGCTTAATCGATTATATCGATTATACCTTTAGTTAGAAATCACACATAATCAATTATACACCATCGATTATCATCTATTTCTAATAATATAATTGATTAAGTGTTATGTGATTTGACGGGCAACAAAAGTAGTTGAATGCTAATGTAAATGACTATGAACGAGCACCGTATATTATTCACCTATCTAGTATGAACAACTGCATTCTTTGCATTCAACATGTTGATATGTTAATAGTAAAAGTCAGGAATCTGTGTGCATGGCATGATGAGAGTGTAACCGTTTCGAAAAAATAAACCAAAGACTAGTAATGGTATTTCAACGTGTTCGACTAAGTGGTTTTCCCTTCCTATCCTCTCTTTTCTCTTCAATGCTGAGAGAACTAGCCGCATCCACAACTTTCACTCCTCTGTCACCCTCACACTCAAATGTCCCAAGACACAAACGGGGAACACTACCTAAATCTATTATTCATGGAAGGTAAAAACAGTGAGTAAATCATCAATCACACCCACCACCACCACCCTGCACCATGCAGCAGCTGCCAGCCACGAACCACCGCGTACCGCGCGAACAAAGGGTGTTGGATCCCGTTCAGGGAGACGACCACCGCGTCGACGCCATCGCTCTCCCACTCCAACCCCGACACCACCGCGCTCTCCTTCTTCAACCCCGACGCCGTCCACGCCGCACGACGTTCGTGGTTGCGTCGAGCCAGGCTTCAACGCCAACGCCGACGCCGACGCACTCCTTCTTCAACCCCGACGCCGCCGCGCCCTAAGCCACGTTCACCGCTCCCTGCGCTCGATCCTTACAGATCTACGATCACCGCACGAACCACCTCGTTCCTTGACGCCGATCAGGTCGCGACCACCTGCGTCGTCGGTTGCAGATATGGGTGGTGACGGAGAGGAGCGCGCCGACAGCGACAGAGGCTTGCGCACGACGAAGAAGCAACGAAGGCTTGCGGCGTGACGCGTTTGGGTTCACACGGTGTTAACGCCGTTAATGGCGTTTGGTGCAGGAAGAAGAAGGGAAACGGAAAACATAAAGGGTTTATTGAGGAATGGATACTTTCATCCATAATCTCTAATTTTAAAATTAGAGTTCTTAATTTGGAAAATAAATTTAAATTAGAGTTTATAAGAACTTTAATGAAAAATTATAAAACAGACTTTAATACTACATATGTAAAATAAAAACATAAATGAATATATATAATTACCTATTCATAAAAATTCTTATTAATCAGATATATATTTTTCATCTTAACTATATATTTTTCACGAACTTTTTATTTTATTATAGTCATTAAATCACATTCAAACTTAAAATTGGAACTATTTCATATGAACTATATTATAAAAATTAATTTACACAATTTTTAACAGAATCTAATATACCGTTAGCAAAGGATGAAATGGAAGGTAGAAACCACGGTAAAAATGTGAACCATTAAGGCAAGCCACCCAACACACAGAAACTTAAAGAAGCCAAACGCGTTGGAGGATTCATATTCAAAAAAAATCAGAAAATAATCTTATATTGTTTGAAGACAAATTATCTTTTACATTTCATATATTGTTTTTTTTAGGTTACATAAAAGTTCAACCTAAAAGGATATTATCTTTTACAATATAAATTACTTTTTCATTTTATAAGCAAGAATAAGTTTAGAGTTGTAGGTAGTTACATAAAATAATATAGTTGTTATAGTTGTTTATATATTAGTATTACTATATAATTACTAGTGGGAATCAAGATGTAAGAGTATTGTGTATTTCATATTTTTTATTTTTATTATTACAATACATGTGACATTATTAAACAATAAACCAAAACTTCATAATCAATTGTTCAATCAACATTAATTATTAAAAATATTACATACAAAAGAAGAAAATATAATGAAATATGTTTATTTTTTCTTTGCCTTTGACTCGCATAGAGACTTAGTCAAATTGTTTTTATCCTTTACCACCACTGTCAACCACTTCCCCTTCCATATCCTCCATCACCACCACCCACTTATTCTTAACCCTCCATATCCATTTGTTTGTTCTTCCATTTCCCAATCCATTTTCTCACTCTTTTCGCTCATAGACTAATGCGTCTTCCATTTTCTTCCTAAGCTCTCTCTTTCTCATAGACTAACCCCTTTTACTTCCACTGGCACATTTTTATCTGGTACATTTTTTCTCTAATATTCTTTTTTTTTCTTTAACAGTTCTGTTATAAGTTTGATTAAATTGTTGTCTTTGTGTATTTTATGGTGTTATTTGTGTCAACACAATAATAACAATGTTGTTATCATACAATGTCAAAGATATGCATAAATGAATAAAAAAGAAAAATAAATTCAGACATTGCATTTTTATATTCTACTTTATAATTGAAAAACAACACTTACTAGTTAGTTTCATGGTTTTGGAAGGAAACTGTGACTTCTCATATTTTGAATTTTGTATATGAAAATAGAAAACGAAAAAGATGTTTGATGGAATAAAAGTGAAGATGAACGGGAGAAAAAGATGCAATTATGCAATGCTCCTCAGCAAGCCTCACTTTGTAATGTTTAATTTGAATTTAAAAATTTTAGAATTTAAAATTTTTTGAATTTAAATTTTTTGAATTTCCAAATTTTTGAATTTAAAATTTTTTTAATTTAAAAATAGTTATCCTTTTGATATTTAAAATTAAAACTCCTCACAAAATGATAAATATCTCCTCTCATATATATTTTTAAATAATAAAATAAAATATAAATATAAGGATAAAATTGGAATAAAATAAAATGGTAGTTAAAGAGGGAAATCCCTTTATATATAGGATATAGGTATAGACTAGCGGAAACACACTATTCATCCGTTTTTTTATTTTTATAATTTATATATAGTTATATTTAATATAAAAAAATTAAATAAAAGATGTCAACTAAACCAAATAATAAGAAAACATAAAAACTATAATTTTTAAGAGAGATGAAAATATGAAAAAAAAAAAATTGCTTCACTGCGTAAGAACATTTCCATGTCTAATAAATTGTTCCACAATTAACTATTTCGTTACACATTTGATAAACTATTCCACATTTAAAATTAATTGATAATTTTTTTTTTACGAAATGGCGGTATATTAGTTTTAAACAAATCAGTTTTCAAATAATTATAAAAATAATTAATTATTTAGTAAATATTTAAAAAATAGGAAATTACTGAAATATCCAAAAATAAGTGTCCCTCCACCTCTCTTTCAATCCAAAACTATCCCTCCTTATTTTAGAAAAATTAGGAAATGACACAATATCTATAATAATAAAATAAAATAAAATATTTATATAAGATAAAATAGAAAAAAAAAATTGAGAATCATTAAAGAAGGAAATCCCCTTTATATAATTTATATATAGCTATAGATTATTATTACAAAAATTTGCATCAAAAATAATTATCCTCATGACCAACTCTTCATATTTGTATACATTGTTTATTGTATTGTTTGCATTTGATTAAACTGTGTCTGATTCATTATATTGTTAATAAAATCTATTTCCATCCTTTGATGTATTGTTGCATCCGGTTAAATTGTGTAGGATATACTATGTTGTTGATAAAATCATTTGATGTATTTGTTGTATTCCATTATAACCTGAATGATGATTTATGGGATTGATATGATTTGGCTGCATTTGTATTTGGTTGAATAATATTTGATGAGACATATTAACATGATTTAACTCTGTTGGATGGGACATCTTGATAGGAGGATTGAAGTGTATCCTTTCTTGCACTTACACTACTTGCATGTCAAGACATGTATTAAAAGAAATTAAATTTTGAATATGAGGTTGAGTGCTATGTTCTAGCATCATGTCATGTTTTTACTTTTCTTTTGTTCTTTTGATTTAATTTTACGCATAAAATATTTTTGTGCATGACTCTTCACTTAAGTTGCTTCTTTTGTTTGAATGTACTTTTAAAATTTTTTTTTCAGTATGAAGTCCTTCTAGAAATTGCCTATGGTGAAAAAATAAATACGAAATTGAAACAAATTTATTATTATTATTTTTAAATATAGTAATTTTAATTTTTTAAAAAATTATATATTACATCAATTCTTTATAAAAAATATATATCCAAACACATCTTAACATATGTGGCCATCCAACTGGCTAAAAAAAACCAACATGAATATATTTTTTAAAACATAAAGTATCAAAACGAGCCCTTAAGAACATAAAGCACGCATAATTCTGTTAACCTAATCTTTTAGTTAAACATAATCAATATACACATTTTTAAAAACCTAATAAAGTGTCAAATTAAGATTTGAAAATTACCTTGTCCTCCTGATTTTTATTATGTGAAATGAAAAAAATAGTTTTATATAAAAGGAGTGCGGATAAAAATACTTTCGAAAACCCTTTTTCAAAACAAGTTTCTGAATTTGGAATATGTTTTTAGATTTTGATTTTTTAAATTTTCTTCATGAATTTCCAAAGTTTAATGGGCCAAAACATAAAAACTAACATTTAGGCAATAAAATATAATTTGGCTGATATTAATTTATATAAAAATATCCATCATAATTTTTATTTAACATATTATATTAAAAATATTTATATTTAGTATTATTGTGACATAAAAATTTAAAAATATAAATTATATAAAAAAATGTAATTGTACAAATAAAATCTTTAAATGATATCTTAGGTAATTTCGTTTATCAAATTTTAAATAACTACGGATGGTTTTAATGTGAGAGTAGTCTTTTAAACCTAATACTATTACATCTTATCATTACTTAATTTATCATCTTATATTTAGTAGTGTTTTTAAACATAAAATTATTAATATCTTATCACTATTTAATTTATTACATTGTATTTAGTATAAATTATATCTTTATACTTTTCATTATAAATATTTAAATAGGAACAATAATTTTAATGAAAAAGTAGCATTTTAAATATTTTATCTAGTTATTTAAAAAAAAATATTATTAATATCATACCGTTATCTAATTATCTAGTTCAGATCACAAAATTTATAATCTCCATATTATCAACTAATAAAGAATTTCACATAATCTTAAAGAAAAAACAGTATTAACCGTAATATTATTAAGGTGATCTATTTTATTTTATTGTTAATATCTATATCGTTTCAGTGTGTTATCTGATCTATAAATAAGGATGTGAAGAGTGAAATGTTTGAAGAAGAAAGTGTGAGAAGAGAAAAGAAAAGTGAGATCTTTTGCAGTGAGTTGGAAAGGCAGAAAGCCTTTAAAGAAGAAGAATGGAAGTGTTGAGTGAGGAATGGTGGAAAGAGTTGAATGCTTTGGTTTTGCAAGCGTTCCCTAATGGTCTTCCAATAATGCCGGAAACAACCTCCTTCTCCGGCCACCCTCATCAAGACGTTACGGAAGCTCCTCTAGTGTTGTCACCGTCTCAAACATCCCAACAGCGTGGCATCCAGGTTCAGTCCACTAAACGAAAAAGAATTACTTGGACCATGGAAGAGCATAGGTACTTCTATAATATCAATATTCTTTTTATACTTTTATATTAGTGTTTCATGTTAATTTTTAATTTGTTTTAATCTCATATTTATTTTTTCATCATAGGCTGTTTTTGGAAGGACTTGACATATACGGAAGAGGATATTGGAAAAAGATTTCGAATTACATTCAAACAAAAGATGCAACTCAAGTGGCGAGTCATGCACAAAAACATTTTATGCGTAACAATATATCACAAGAGCAAAAGAAAAGGAAAAGCATTTATGACGTGGCGTTAAGTCAACCAATGCAAGTGCAAGAAGGAATACATTTCAATCCTCCTATCAACATGCCTCATCCAAGACATCAAAATCTTGTTAATATGTCTCATCAAATACCACCAATGATGAACAATGTAGTATATCCTACACAATTTGATGAGATGCAATCAAGATCGAGATGAACTCTATTAACAATATAGTGTATAAGTTGGTCATGAGGATTATGTAATTGGTTTTAATAATAATAATATATGGAAAACCATATTATTTTATGTAACTCTTACAACTCTTTTTATTAATTTATTTTTTATTGAATGATTTCATTTTTATTTTAATTATATATGTTAACTTAAATATTTATTATTAAAAATTATTCTCAAATAGTTGTTTATAAAAGAAAAATTATTGTCAAAATTTTACTTTTTTCTTTAGTGCAAACTTGTCATGATATTATATATCGACTATCTCGATCAAATGGGTGGAACGATTCAAGATTTTCATTACTTTGTCGGTGATTTTTTTTTTTTTTTTTTTGATTATTAAGCATGAGCAATTTAATATAGACTATAAGTTTATTAAGAATAATTATTAATAAAAAAATTGAGAATGATTATAAACATAACTGACATAAAAAGTAAATGTTTTAGTAAATGTAGAACTTGGAGAGTTGGAATATAAATTTATTGAGAATATTAATAAAAATTGTATATTAAAACTATTTTACTTGTTTTTTTCTTACAAATTTTGGTTTAGAATAAAATAAAATAAAATTAAAAAAATAATAATTATAGACATAACTGACATAAAAAGTAAATGTATTAATGTAGAACATGGAGCAATTGGACAATGACCAATATAAATGTTTTTTTTAAAATTAAATATAAGTTTTATGATTTTTATACTTCCAAGAACATTGGTGATTCTTGTCTCAACTTAATAAATATCAAACCTTTATTACTTATTTCACACGTAAAATTTTTTTTGTTTATTTGACTTAGTGTGTAATAATTAGAATTTGAATATTTTATTAAATCTTCTAACTTAATACTTATACCACATTTTAGTATTTTAATAGTAAATCTTCCATAAATATTATCATATACAAAGTCATTGCATTATTATCTATCACTCTAGCAATTACTCAATTATCAAAATATGATGATTCACAAACACATATGATATATCATATTATTACATGCATATCAAATTGAAGTATTCAAATAAAACATCAAATATGCCTCACTCAACAACACATTTTTGGTTAAAAAAAAATAGTAATTATCTCGACATAATTTGCGCTTAAACGACATGGTTGCCATTTGAGCGGAAACACTTACAGTAAAAAAATTGTTTAATCTCTTTTTCATTTGAGCCAAAATTACATAAAATAGAACTTTTGCGTAATAAAAACAACAATCCACCAATCAAAATTCTCCAATTTTATCTATTCTAACATGCTTCATAATCTTACTACAAAAATCAAAACCACTATTAATCATGTACTCAAAATGTAGCATACATATCAATTCAACCATTCAACAAAAAAACTACAATCTACACTTAAATATGCAATTTCAAAACAAAACATGTTAAACTCTATAATGAATAAGTAAACTGTCACTTTATTCAACTTTTACATGTTTTAACAACCTATAGAATCTATAAAATATACTAGTGACTCAATGTATAGAATCTAGCTTAATTTTTGAACTCTTGAATATGTTTTTTAGGTTTATTTTACGTGAAATTGATTTTAGTTATTAATTAAAAATATTGATAATATTATTTATTTCTCT
Organism: Phaseolus lunatus; assembly: GCA_013389735.1. Taxonomy (NCBI): domain Eukaryota; kingdom Viridiplantae; phylum Streptophyta; class Magnoliopsida; order Fabales; family Fabaceae; genus Phaseolus; species Phaseolus lunatus. The sequence goes on along the minus strand of CM023862.1, from coordinate 22,336,828 downwards.
ATACTTTGAAAATTATTAAAATAGATTTGTAAGTAGATAATGTTAACATTTTTACAATGTTACAAATAAATTTTTAATATAAAATTTATTAAATCTTTCACGTCAAGTCATTGTTGACGTGAGTATGAAACTTCAGGAACTAAAAGTAATTTTAAATTTTTTATATAAAATATATATATATATATATATATATATATATTTTAAATATTAAAATGTTTAAAAAATATATTATAATTAATAGTTTTTTAAAAATCCAAGATGAGCAATGAACACCCAATGATTTATTAATCAATTTTGATACGATAAATGTTGCGTATAATTTGTTATAGTACACAATTCTTGTGTATTCATATTTTTTAATTTTATTATTAATATATATCTCTATTTTTTTATTAATATTATATATTCATTTTTATTTTTGTTATTAATATGTATTTTTAATTTTTTTTATTATTATTTTGTATTCATGTTTTTTATTTTTATTTTTATCTATCCATATTTTTTATTTTTATCATTATTATTATATATATATATATATTTATATTTATTAAAATAAACTATAAAAATTCATACTCAAAAATTTTAATTCACATAAATTTATGTGTTTTTATATTTTTTAAATATCAAACTGTATGTATATTTGTATTTATTAAAGTGAACTATAAATTCATATTTTAATATTTTAATTCATAGTAAACTTATGTATATTTATATTTTTTAAATATTAATATGTTTATTTTTATTTTTATTTTTATCAAATTTTATATCTATATTTTTTATTTTCTCACTATCATATGTGTATTTCTATTTATTGAAAAGAACTATAATACATAATATACAATTTATTTGTATCATTCTATAAATTCTATTTTTTTTAAATTTTTTTTTAATGAAATGAATGGTAATTTAAAAAAAAAATTGGATGCATATCAAAGGTTATGTAGGAATTTACCTAATAATATAAGAAAAATGAATGCAACAGTATATTGTGAGTGAGTTGTTTTGGTTAATTAACAGTAGAATTGATTATTAGAAGAGTGGAAAAAGATAAAAAGGTTTAAAAAGGGGAGTGGGAAGTTTTGAAGGAAGTATAGTTACATTTAGTTTTTAGATAATAAAATTAAAAATAAAAATGAATATCAAAAGAATGAAAAGACAAGATTGTTAAAGATAACAATAAAACACGATAAAATAACTAAAATACACTAATAAAATAAAATATTGATAAGATAAAATCAGAATAAATTTATGTACACCAAACAGTAAAGAGAAATTCTCTTTATATAATATAAGAATTTATATATATCTTTATATAATATAAGAATAGAAGAATGGATACCTTTATATAAAAGAATAGAGGAATGGATATTTTATTTTGATTATATAAAGGATTAATGAAATAAGGAACCGAAGAGAGATTAAGCGTAAATTGTGAAAACAAATTAAATAAACCGTTTATTAATCTTTTCTAACATACCATAATTTAATTTAAGTTCATAACATTTATATTTTAAATATAATTTATTTAGCATAAATTTTATAACATTTAAATCTGTACTACTTAAATTTATTAGTTTAAAATTTTCAATTTCTTTTTTTTACGAAATATAAGTCAAACCAAATAAATTAAAAATTAGTTAGTTCAGTTTATAAAATTTAAATCTGGACTGCTTAAATATTATTAATATCTTATCACTATTTAATTTATTATATTGTATTTAGTATAAATTATATCTTTTATATTTTTCATTATAAATATTTAAATGAGAATAATAATTTTAATGAAAAAGTAATCTTTTAAATATTTTATCTAGTTATCTAATTTTGACGAATAAATAATATTATTAATATCTTACCGTTATCTAATTTTTTTATCTTGTTTGGATTACATATTATAAACTTTAAAATAATTTCAAATGTTAAAGAAAAATTGCAGTCCTTTTAAGCGTAATATTATGAAAATGTTATGGTTATTTATTTTGTTCTATTGTTGGAAAAATTTATGTTATCAAAGGAAATATTATTTACATTTTGTAGTGAGACTTGGTAGTGAGTTAGAAAGGACATGAAAAATTATTATTTGGACTATAGAAGAGCACATGTACTTCTATAATGTTAATATTATACTTTCATTTTTTGTGTTTTGTATTAATTTTTAATTTTTTCTAATCTAATATTTACTTTTTATCATAGATGATTTTTGGAAGGACTAGACAGAACGGAAGAGGATATTGAAAAAATTTTCAAATTATATGCAACTCAAGTAACGAGTCATGCAAAAAATATTTTATGCCTAACAATATATTAAAAAAGCAAAAAAGAAAAGAAAAAGCATCCATAATATAACATGGTGTTAACTCATCCTCACAATAATATTCAAAAATTTAACTTCTTTTAATACAAATCTTGTCATTTCACAATCTTAAGGGATACAAACAAGTGAAAACAAGTGCAAGAGTATCCTCAACTTTTAACGAATTTCACATAATCTTAAAAAAAAAAAAATAGTAATCCTCTAAGCATAATATTATTAAAATGTTATTATGATCTATTTTATTTTATTCTTAGATGAATTTATGTTATTAAGGGTAATATTATTCTTTTATATAAATTTGTTATTAAACGTGACATTATTTACATTTTATGGTGATTTTTTTAATATAAATTTATGTTATTAAGCGTAATGTTATTTACATGGAGATTTATTTTATTTTCTTGTTAGATAAATTTATGTTATTAAGCGTGATTTTATTTATATTTTATGGTGATTTATTTTATTTTCTTGTTAGATAATGTTAGATTATTTTTAAGCGTAATATTATTTACATTTTATGGTAATTTATTTTATTTTTTATTAGATAAATTTATGTTATTAGGCATAATATTATCTATAAATACATATGTGAAAAGCAAAATCTTTCAAGAACTGCAGAGGAGGGTGAGGAGGAATGGTGGAATGAGTTGGTGACAACGTCAATGTTCTTCAGTCGTTCTCTTCAAGTCGCTGCGGAAGCTCTTCCAATGTTGTCACCGTCTCAAACATCCCAACGCCACCGCATCTGTAAGGATTGTTTGGACCATAGAAGAGCATAACATGGATGCGTCTGTAATATTAATATTTTTGTTTATACTTCATTTTTTAAATGACATTATATTAATGTTTTATTAAATTTTAATTTATTTTAAAATAGTATATTTATTTTTCACCATAGGCAGTTTCTGGAAGAATTTGAGAAATATGAAAAAGGAGATCGGAAAGACATTTCAAACAGCAGAAGTGGCCGCACAAAAATATTTTATACGTTAAATAAATGCAAAAGAAAAGGAGAATCATTCACGTTTATGTAAGGACATTTTCAGCTAACATAATTATTATGGCTTTGACTACATTTTTTCCTTTGTGATTTGGTGCTTGTTTGTTTTAGATGTGTTAGGTAACTGTATTAATAAAGTATTTTGTAATAAAAAGTGTAAGAGAGTTGAATTATGGAGAAAATATTTCTGTTGTATTAGTAATGTTGAAAACCAGTGGGGTGGAAGAAGGAATTAAGAGAAATCTTGTACAAAGGGATTAAGTTTGAAAGTTGAATAGTTATTGAGGGGAGACAAGAGTTTCACTTTGAAGAAGTTAAATATATGAAGACAAATTCGTGCCATTTTTGGTTTTTCCTGAATTCAGTAAGTAAAGATATGTGTTTCGAAAAGACACTATACATCTCATCTATCACCTAATAATGGAAATGAAAATAGCTAAAAACTAAAAACTAAAGGGAGGAAATTGCAAGAAGAAATTATGAAGCAAAAAGTACCACTTTAGTTTTGTTAGAACAAATTTTTCAAAGACAAAAATAAGCAGACTATTTTAGGTTGCTGATGATTTTTTACAGCAAGTGCACCGCGTTGTCAGAAATAATAATTTGTCCTTAAGGACGGATATCGATCCCATAAGGAACAGTTGAATTATCAAATATAATATTCGCTAAATATAAACAGAATAATGAAAGTTGGTTTGAAAATTGTTATAATGGCAAGAATTAACAGGAAAACAAATCAAAGAGTAATTGCTTCAATTGGAAAAATAGGAATTGGGTTTTATCTTTCTCACTCTCATGTATTTTGATTAGCATGTTAATATTAAGTTCTTTGATTAAAATTGATGTCCATAGAAAATTCATTTATATCGATTTCTTGCATATAAAATTCTTAAGAATGTTTCTTAAATATCAATTTCTCGCATATTTATAAAAACAACTTAAAATCACACTCATACGTTAATGACCATTAACATTTCAAGTTTATTTCTAGCACTCAAATATGTTGTTTAGGTCTGAACCCTAAAAATACCTTTCAGTCAGATTTAGGATTCTCAAACATGTCACAACTATGTAGAAGCAATATAACAATATCAATAATCAATCAAGAACAGAATATTATATTTAAATATCATCTCAATACGTAACCGTTTGAACAAATTACTCCCAATCCCAAAGAATAGAATTAGTCACACATACTTCTAGCACATTCCATTCTCCTAATTGGGTTAAAATTCACTCAATGGTGTTTTCCTCTCAATCTAGCACACTATGATTATGCCTCTAGTCCCTTATTTAAATAATTTGCTAGGGTTAGGTGATTTCCTGCATTGCACATTTGGGCTTTTTTGTGCACTTATGCATTCTGTACTTTTCACCTTTCTCCTTTTAGCTTATATTATTCTTCTTTAGCTCAAACATCTCCATTCTTCCCTAAAAACCTGAAATTAGCACAAAATTTGATAATAAAATGTTCTTATTCAAATATAAAATATGTAAAAATGTATAAATTTATAAATTATGGATTATGTTATATTTATTTTAACAATTAATACTCATAAGTGTTTATATTTTAATATTAAATATTATTAAAATTAAACACTTATCAATTGTTTCATACGGTAGATTGGACATGGAAACAGTTCTCATTCATACTATCACTACAAACAAGCAAATTGTGTGATGGTAATATGAACCAAAGTTGTTTCCAGGTCTAATATACCATACAAAGCAATCTAAGATAGTCTTACTTATTTTTATCTTAGAAAAAATTGTTCTAACAAAAGTTAAGATGATATTTTTTGCTTTAAAGATCCCTTTATAATTTTTTCAACTTTTTTTACTTGGCTTTTAGCTGTTTTCATTTACACTTTTAGGTGAGAGATGAGATCGTATAGCGTGTTTTCATTTACACTTTTAGGTGAGAGATGAGATCGTATAGCGTCTTTGAGAACATATATCTTGTAGTTATTGAATTCAGGAAAAACCAACAATGATAAGATTTTGTCTTCATATATTTTAACATTTTCAATACATAAACCAGAATTATGAATGCATTAGATTTAGATCTCGTAAGGTTGTATTTTTTGTGCGATGCATTCCTAAAATGAAATGGTTTTTTTCTACTTTTGATCACTATTTCTGGGTATAAAACCATGATTCAATATTTGACATAGTTATGGCAGAATTGTCCAGAAAGAGCAGGAGCAAAGGATCTTGCAGAAAAGATGGTGGAACTGTAAATACTAAGACAAAGGAGATGATTGTTTGATTGATCTTCTTGATAAAGTGTCAAACATTGTTCTATTGATTTGACATTTTAAAGAAATATGACTTTGAGGAGTAAGAAATCAGATAGCTAAATGCAAAAGTAGTAGCACATTTCAATATTCAGTTCTGACATTTCAATATATTTTGATAACTGTTTCTATAAATTTCCCTAGTGTGGTCTGAGTACTGAACATCTTGATCAACAAATCAAATATTTTAATGATGGAACTGTAAATACTGATACAAAGGAGATATATCTAGATTGATATAAATTAAAGACAGCTGTTAGTTAACATAATCATGTATATTACTTTAATAATCAGCATAAGTTAAACGAATATCACTTTTAAGAATTAATAGATATATTATTTTAAAATAAAATTTAACACGGTTAAAGAACTAAATTGATTAAACTTAAAAAATTTTGAAAGAAAACTAAAAATTTAAACATAAAGGTATAAATTTGTTTTTGTCCTTGTACTTCTCGTTAAGTTTAGTCGTTTCTTCTAATTTAAAAAATTTATGAGTTAATTCTCAAACTTACAAACAAATTATTGAATGACAGAGACTACACCTGATCTTCCTTTTCTGATGTTACAGTTAGCATCTCATTGGCATTTGAAGGTGAAAGAGAAAGCAGTTGAGTGATGTTATGGCAGCTGAAGAAGCAGCTGGAGGTTCCCACCATAACAAAATCTGAGAGAGTGTGATTCAGAAGAGTGACTGAAATATAGTGTTTATTAAGAGAGAATGTGTATCATAGTTTGAGTTTCGCTTTATGCAAAGGTTACTTTTCTTCATGTAGATTAGGATGCTTCGTGCTTTGTCTCTTTCTACGTTCTTCATTAAAAATATAAAAATTCTAATATTAAAGTGAAAAACTTATGCTAATTCAAGATTGTAGATTATACTTAGATCGTTAATGACGAGTTTGGGTACAATTTTAGCTTCCTCGTGAGTTTTGTGAAGTTTAAACTTTGGTCTTATGTTAATACTTTAATTAAGTAAGAGAAACTAATTTAATTTTAAATAGTATCTTAGGTAATATGATCTAGATATGAATGTAACATAAACACACTATTTTGAGATTTTTGCAGGGATTGATATATTGGTTGATTCTTTTGAATTAAAAAAGTGTATATAAAATTTATCTTTGTTGATGATGATTTAACTTATGTTTACCTTTAATTTGTTTTGTGATTTTAAATGGACTCACCCAAAATTTATCAAGCACATGGATTGTTCATGTGCTTCTACAAAAAATTTAACTTGATGTGCTTCTACAAAAAAAAAAATTGAATAGATTATTTTATCAAAGACAAATATAAGCAAGACTATTTTAGGTTGCTTCATATGGTATAATCTACCGAATGAAGCAACCTAAAATAGTGTTGCTTATATTTGTATCTGGTAAAATAGTTCTCGTTGAAGCTAAGGTCATATGTTTTGTTTTATAATTTTTCCTTGTAATTTCCTCCCTTTTTTTGTACTGGATTTAGCTGTTTTCATTTTCATTTTTAGGGGAGAGATGAAACCTATACAGCCTTTGAGAATATATATCCTGTACTTATTGAGTTTAGGAAAAATCAACAATGGTACAGACTTGTCTTTAGGAATATATATCCTGTACTTACTGAGTTTAGGAAGATAAGTTTGTACCATTGTTGATTTTTTCTGAACTCAGTAAGTACATGATATATATTCTCAAAGGCTGTATAGGTTTCATCTCTCCCCTAAAAATGAAAATGAAAACAGCTAAATCCAGTACAAAAAAAGGGAGGAAATTACAAGGAAAAATTATAAAACAAAACATATCACCTTAGCTTCAACGAGAACTATTTTACCAGATACAAATATAAGCAACACTATTTTAGGTTGCTTCATTCGGTAGATTATACCATATGAAGCAACCTAAAATAGTCTTGCTTATATTTGTCTCTGGTAAAATAATCTATTCAAATTTTTTTTTGTAGAAACACATCAAGTTAAATTTTTTGTAGAAGCACATGAACAATCCATGTGCTTGATAAATTTTGGGTGAGTCCATTTAAAATCACAAAACAAATTAAAGGTAAACATAAGTTAAATCATCATCAACAAAGATAAATTTTACATACACTTTTTTAATTCAAAAGAATCAACCAATATATCAATCCTTACAAGAATCTTAAGATATTGTGATTATGTTACCTTCACATCTAGATCATATTACCTAAGGTACTATTTAAAATTAAATTAGTTTCCCTTATTTAATTAAAGTACTAACACAAGACCAAAATTCCAACTCCACAAAACTCACGAGCAAGCTAAAACTGTACGCAAACTCCTGATTAACTATTTAAGTATACCCTACAATCTTGAATTAACATAAGTTTTTCACTTTAATATTAGAATTTTCATATTTTTAATGAACAAAGTAGAAAGAGACAAAGCACGAAGCATCCTAATCTACATGAAGAAAAGTAACCTTTGCATAAAGCGAAACTCAAACTATGATACACATTCTCTCTTAATAAACACTATATTTCAGTCACTCTTCTGAATCACGCTCTCTCAGATTTTGTTATGGTGGGAGCCTGCAGCTGCTTCTTCAGGTGCCGTAACATCATTCAACTGCTCTCTCCTTCACCTTCAAATGCCAATGAGATGCTGACTGTAACGTCACAAAAGGAAGATCAGGTGTAGTCTTTGTCATTCTATAATTTTTTTGTAAGTTTGAGAATTAACTAATAATTTTTTTAAATTAGAAGAAACGACTAAACTTAACGACAGGTACAAGTACAAGAACAAATTTATGCCTTTATGTTTAAATTTTGAGTTTTCTTTCAAAATTCTTTAAGTTTAATCAATTAAGTTCTTTAACCGTGTTAAATTTTATTTTAAAAATAATATATCTATTAATTATTAAAAGTGATATTCGTTTAACTTATGCTGATTATTAAAGTAATATACATGATTATGTTAACTAACAGCTGTCTTTAATTTATATCAATCTAGATATATCTCCTTTGTATCAGTATTTACAGTTCCATCATTAAAATATTTGATTTGTTGATCAAGATGTTCTGTACTCAGACCACACTAGGGAAATTTATAGAAACAGTTATCAAAATATATTGAAATGTCAGAACTGAATGTGCTACTACTTTCGCATTTAGCTATCTGATTTCTTACTCCTCAAAATCATCTTTTTTTAAAATGTCAAATCAATAGAACAATGTTCGGCACTTTACCAAGAAGATCAATCAAAAAATCATCTCCTTTGTCTCAGTATTTACAGTTCCACGAACTTTTCTGCAAGACCCTTTGCTCCTGCTCTTGCTGGATAAATCTGCCATAACCATGTCAAATATTGAATCATGGTTTTATACCCAGAAATAGTGATCAAAAGTAGCAAAAAACCATTTCATTTTAGGAATGCATCGAGTGTAACTACATAGACACTCACACATAAAATACAACCTTACGAGATATGTTGTTCTGAAGAGAATAAAGGGATTTGAAGTTGTTCATTACAAAATCAATGGCTAATAACTATAATACAATTGTTGACTTAGTCTATGGTTATAGTATTTCTTATAAAGTGCATTATTCACTTCAGATATTTAGTCCTGAATGATCTCAGCATCATAGTACATCATATATAAAATGTGTAGTGTAACTACAAGAGTTTCCTTTTTGTGATTTAATTTTAACTTTAGCCCTTATGTTAATTTACTCTAAGAACAGAAGAAAAAAACTCAAGAAGATGTAATTAGACTAGAAAAATATGAAAAACCTTAGTTATCACACTCCACACTTATACCTTCTTCAACCCTAAACAAAAACAAAAAAAAAGCAAAAACAAGAAAAAGCAAAAGTAGTAGCACACTCAATTCTGACATTTCAATTTGTTTTGAAAACTATTTCGGTTTTTTGGCCATGTTGTATTTTTTTAATTTTTTGAACAAATTGTATTTTTTAAATACTTGTCTGAAAGTGGTTTAAATTCAATATTTCCACTACTATCTAAAAGTAAGAATGCTTTGGAAAATAGAATAAAGAATTAAATGAATGAAACTTTTAAACTTAAAGAATGCTTTGGAAAATAGAATAAAGAATTAAATGAATGAAACTTTTAAACTTAACAGTTGTGTTGTTTTAGTTATTTTTGTTGGTGTATGAAGTTATTTATTTTAATATTATGAAATTTGTATCATAAATTATTTTTTTTTTTATAAATTTTTTATGTGAAGTAGGATCTTACAAATCTATGAATTGGGTTCATAGGCCTCCCACGAATAGACTCTTGAGTATAACTACGTAAGTTTCTCTTTTGTGATTTAATTGTAACTATAGTCCTTATGTTACTTTACTCAAGAATAGAAAGAATAGAAGAAGAAAAAAAACTCAAAAAGATGCAATTAATCTAGAAAAATATGAAAAACCTGAGCTATCACACTCCACACTTAGACCTTCTTCACCACCCCTGAGCAAAAACAAGAAATGTACTGATTGTGAATATGAAGTTTTGCACTATCTTGCAGAATATTAGAGAGCACAGAAAGAGTTTGAAGAAGTTGGTTAGTCTTCTAAAATCAATTAATGCTTTAATTAATTTTTGCAGAAGATAGAAACAATAAAGAGTTACGAGTTTCCCTTCCATGGATGTTGAGTATTTTCCTCCTAATTCCTTTTGACCAACCACTGCTATTTTACACAGTAATGAGTTTTTGTATAAACCAAATCAAACTCAATGGAAATACAAAACCTAAATCTATTATTCATGGAAGGGAAAACCAGAGAGTAAATCATCTATCACACCCATCACCCACCCTGCACCATGCAGCAGCTGCCAGCCACGAACCACCGCGCGCCGCGCGAACAAAGGGTGTTGGATCCCGTTCAGGGAGACGACCACCGCGTTGACGCCGTCGCTCTCCCTCTCCAACCCCGATGCTACCGCGCTCTCCTTCTTCAACCCCGAGCCGTCCACGACGCCCAAACGACGTTGGTGGTTTGCGTCGAACCAGGCTTCAACGCCGACGCCGTCGCACTCCTTCTTCAACCCCGACGCCGCCGCGTCCTAAGCCACGTTCACCGCTCCCTGCGCTCGATCCTTACAGATCCACGATCACCGCACGAACCACCTCGTTCCTTGACGCCGACCAGGTCGCGGCCACCTGCTTCGTCGACTGCAGATATGGGTGGTGACGGAGAGGTGCGCACCGACTGCGCCGGAGGCTTGCGCACGACGAAGAAGCAACGAAGGCTAGCGGCGGTGACGCGTTTAGGTTCACAGGATCTTAACGCCGTTAACGGCGTTTGGTGCAGGAAGAAGAGGGGAAACGGAAAACACAAAGGGTCTCTTATTGAGGAATGGATACTTTGATCAATAAACCCTAATTTTAAAATTAGGAGAAAAAAATTTAAATTAGGATTTATAAAATTTGGGAAAAAACTTTAATGAAAAATAAGATGAACAATCAGACTCCTTGATAACAATCAAACAAAACATAAATGAATACATACAATAATCTATATATATTTTTATACTTATATAAAAAGGAAATTCTCCTCTTTTAACTTATCTCAATTTTTTTTTTAATTTTATTCTTATACTAATATTTAATTTAATTTTATTCTTATATTAATATTTTATTTTATTATTAGAAGCATTTGTATCATTTTTTATTTTTCAAAACTTTTAAATCTTAAAATTTTAAAAGTTTTAAATTTTCAAATTTTCAAACCCTAAAACCTTTTCAAAAACATTTCATATTTTGAAAAATTTTAAATTTTTAAAAAAATTAAATTTTCAAAAAATTAAATTTAAAAAAAAAATTAAATTTTCAAAATTTTAAATTTTCAAAATTTTAAAATTTTAAAATTTATAAATTTATAAATTTTTGAAAATTTTAAATATTTAAACCTTTTGAAAATTTCAAATTTTTCAAAATTTAAAATTTTCAAAAAATTTAAATATTTTAAATTTTCAAAATTTTAAAATTTTAAAATTTCAAAATTTCAAAACTTTAAATTTTAAAATTTATAAATTTATAAATTTCAAAAATTTTGAAAATTTTAAATATTTAAATTTTTTAAAAATTTCAAATTTTTCAAAATTTAAAAATTTTTGAAAAATAGAAAATAACGTAAATGTCCATAATAATAAAATAAAACAAAATATTAATATAAGAATAAAATAGGAGAAAAATTGAGGATATGGAGAGAAAGTGGTTAACAGTGGTGGTAAAGGATAAAAACGATTTGATTAAGTCTCTCTGTGCGTCAAAGGCAAAAAAAAAAGAACATATTTCATTATATTTTTTTCTTTTGAAAACTATATTTTTATTCACTCTATCTTAAAAATGTGTAGCAAAACTTTGACTAAGGTAATATTCACTATAATTTAAGTCATATGTAATTTTCAAAATACTATAATACATATACATACTATAATACATATACATAAGTTTATAGTTCATTTTAATAGATACAAATATACATATGATAATGATAAAAATAAAATACTCATTTAATGACATATTACTCATGATTAATATATTAATAGAAAAAAAAAATGTTTGGGATTTGATTGGGAGGGTTAAGAATAAGGGGGTGGCGGTAATGGAGGATATGGAGAGGAAGTGGTTGATGGTGGTAATAAAGGATAGGAACTATTTGCGGGTCTAAGACAAAGAAAAAAGAAGCATATTTCATTATTTTTGGTTTATTGTTTAATGGTGTCACATGTCTTGTAATGATAAAAATAAAAAATATGAATACACAAGTGCGAGAGACTTAATCAAATTGTTCATTATTTTTTACTATTTTTTTAAAACAATAAAAATGCGGATACACAGGCGCGAAAGCGCCATTGTTCCCGCTAGTAAATGTAAAAGCGCCTGTATTCCCGCTAGTAAATATAATGAGGATTCCCCATTATAACTGATACAATTTTTTCTCAAATTTATCCTTATGTTAATGTTTTATGTTATTATATTATTTTGGGTATTTGGTCATTTTTCATTATTACTAAGCGGTTAATAAATGAGGAGTGTAGTTACCAGAGGAGTAGCAGTTTTGAATTTGCAAAAGATTGACATGTTGTGATTTTTACCATTACATCCACTTCCTTTTCTATTTTGTATGCAGACTTCAGGAAAAAAAATAAGAAATAATTTTAATATAAAAAATATATATCAAAAATTGTTAATAAAAATAAAAATATATGGATACACAGGCGCTATCCGCTAGTCTGAATATAAACAGGATTTCCCTCTTTAACTACCGTTTTACTTTATTCTAATTTTATTTAAAAAATATATGAAAGCTGATATTTGTTATTTGTGAGAAGTTTTAATTTTATATCTCAAAAGGATAACTATTTTTAAATTAAAAAAATTTTAAATTCAAAACTAAACATTGCAAAGTGAGGCTTGCTGAGGAGCATTGCAGAATTGCATCTTTTCTCTTATTCATCTTCATTTTTATCCCATCAAACACCTTTTTCTTTTTCTATTTTCATATGCAAAATTCAAAATAAGAGAAGTTGTAGTTTCCTTCAAGAACCACGAAACCAACCACTAAGTGTTATTTTCAATTATAAAGTAGAAGATGAAAATGTAATATCTGAACTTACTTTTGTTTTGTATTCATTTATGCATGTTTTTGGCATTGTATGATGATAATATTGTTATTATTGTGCTGACACAAATAACACCATAAAATACACGAAGACAACAATTTAATCAAACTTATAACAGAACTATTAAAGAAAAAAAAAAGAATAGTAGAGAAAAAAGTACCAGATAAAAGTGCGTCGGTGGAAGTGAGAGGAGTTAGTCTATGAGAAAGAGAGGACTTAGGAAGAAAAGGGGAGACCCGTTAGTCTATAAGCAAAAGGAGTGAGAAAATGGAGGCTTAGGGAGAAAAGGGAAGGCGCGTTAGTCTATGAGTAAAATGGGTGAGAAAATGGATCGGGTGAAGGAATAACAAATAAGCGAATATGGAGGGTTAAGAATAAGGGGTGGTGGTGATGGAGGATATGGAGGGAAAGTGGCTGACGATGGTGGTAAAGGATAAAAACAATTTGACTAAGTCTCTATGCAGGTCCATGGCAAAGAAAAGAGAAACATATTTCATTATATTTTTTTCTTTTGAATATAATATTTTTCATGATTAATGTTGATTGAAGAATTGAGGATGAATTTTTAGTTTATTACTTAATGGTGTCACATGTGTTGTAATAATAAAAATAAAAAATATAGACACGCACTTTTGCACCTGTTTTCCCGCTAGTATTCTCATAAAGATTTTATCAAGTTATGATTCTCACATACTTTACCTATAATTTAGAAGGAGATAAACAACATTTTTATCAAGTTATGATTCTCACATGCTTTACCTACAATTAAGAAGGAGATAAGCACATCAATGAGAATTCCTATATAAGTATTCCCAATCAATATGTTAGCAATTTTATTCTCGTCACACATTTTTTGATGACCAACAGTGAAACAACCTTAATATATATTCTCACATTAACCAATGAACCTTTTATTATTATTATTATTATTAAATCACAATTAGACCCAAAGTTCAAACTCTATTTTATATGAAACACATTATAAAAATTAATTTACATAATTTTTCTCACAACACCTAATACCGCGGGTGCCAAAAGGACAATGATGAAATGGAAGGGAGAAACCACAGTAAAAACATAAACTAGGAATCACCCAACGTAAAAAATGCAAAGAAGTCGACTACCAAATTCATACCTGAAAAGGAGAAACAAGGATGGAGGGAAAACGCGTTGGAGAATTCATATTAAAAAAATCATAAAATAAAATCAACTTTTTAAACACCTCTCTTTCATTCTACATATTTTAATCAAATACAGCCATCAAGATAAACAACTTATACAAATACTTTTTATAATAATCTATACTAATATATAAAAGAAATTTTAAACAACTTATTATAATTGTTTTTGAAAATATATATCCTGTATTTATTGTCAAGAAAAACCAACAATGGTACGAATTTGTTTTTATATATTTAACTTTTTGAGAGTGAGACTCTTGTCTACCCTCAACAACTACCCTCTCTCTCTCTCTCTACAAGGTTCCTCTAGGTTAATTCCCTCTTCCAGTCTACTGGTTTTCAACGCTCCTTATTCATTTAATACAAAAGAATTTATCCTCCATAATTCAACCATCTTACACTTTTTTACAAAATACTTTATTAATTGGTTACCTAACACATTTAAAGAAAATAAGCATCAAATCACAAAGGAAAAAACTTTGAACAAAACAGAGATGAAAAATGTAGTCAAAGGCATAATAATTATGTTGGCAGAAATTGTCCTTACATAAACGTGAATGTTTCTCTTTTTCTTTTGCATTTACGCATAAGTATTTTTTGCGGCCACTTGACCTGCAGTTCGAAATGAATATATCTCAAATTCTTCCAGAAACCACCTGTGGTGAAAAAATAAAAATATGATATTTTGAAACAAATTAAAATAATAAAATATCTATAGTTATATATAAAAGAGATTTCTCTCTTTAATTTTTTTTTTATAAATTATTTTTTAATATTACTCTTATATTAATATTTATTTTATTTTAAATATTTCAGTTATTTTATTATTTTTTTAACAATAACTACATATACAATAGATTTTATAAGATTTGATTTTGAAAATTATTGTACTTTTTAAAACTAATTTATTCTTTTCTTTAAATTAATATCTGCTAGTGAGTATTCTTTCTCCACATCACACATTCATGGTTGAAAAAATGAAATGAAATAGAAAAGAATAGTAGTACTTGTAGAAAAAGATTTGGATGATCGCAACAATAATATTCGACAGAAAGAATCGTGTCTATGCATTTATGGCTGAAAATTGCGTCAACGAAACGCCTGCGATGGAGAGATCGAGAGATGAAGCAATTGAAATTGAAGGAAGCGAAAATGGAAGTTTGAGAAGAAAGAGAGATACATGAATTAATCGTAAGCGCCCGAAAGTGAGAAAATAGTGTATGCGTTGAATGAAAGTGCCTTCGAAGAACTGCAAAGGAAGAAAACAACGACTACCAGAGTGACCAAACCATGGCACACCAATAACCACAAAATAGTTTTAGTATTAAATTTGAAAAAAACTGATTTAGAAACGTGTAGAGGTTTGTTTGAAGAGAGTAAGGAAGATTGAACTTTAGATTGAAAATATGTTTCTTTTCAATGATAATTAAAAAAAAATATATTATATATATTTTTTTAATTTAAAAATTTTAATTTTAAATTTTAAATTTTAAATTTTAAATTTTAAATTTTGAATTTTGAATTTTAAATTTTAAATTTTAAATTTTGAATTTTGAATTTTGAATTTTAAATTTTGAATTTTGAATTTTAAATTTTAAATTTTAAATTTTAAATTTTAAATTTTAAATTTAGACAACAAAGAGGAGAGGAAGCCAATAAGAGATTCAGGACATAAGGAGGCACCACGAGTTCGAGATTTTTTAAATTAAGAAAGAGATAATTCACATGTATATTATCATTTCATTGTCAACATCGAAGCAATCAGATGAATAGAAAGTTTCACAAATTAAAACTACGAATACTTACCAAAGAGTTGAGAAGTGTCCCTCAGAATCAGAGAACATCTAAATTTGAAGATAAAGGAAAACCCAAAGAGAAAGAAACTATCAGAACAAATGTTTGTATGTGCGAGAGCAAGTTATGCCCTTTTTTGTTCATATTTGATTACTTTTTAATTTTTATTATTTAAAAGTGATACTATTTAATAGAAGATTGTTTTTGTTAGTCTAGTGCACATATTTCCAAATGAAGTGTTCCAGTTTTAAGCCCCTGCACCTCAAAGTGTGCTTCACATGGGACACATATATGAAAGAGTTGAGTCGCTTGCTGATTAAATGAGGTGGATGGCAGAGAAGAAAGCGCATGGCATGTAGTGAAGGTGGTTTGCGTGGTGCAATGTTTCAAAGGCATGATGGCAGGAATAGTGTGGGAGATTGTTGGAGTATGTGAGGAAGAGAGAGAGGAGGATGTAATAGAGGGTGGTGTAACCACCATATACATGCATGCTTTTGTATTTAAGGGTCAGACATAAGTGATTTAAAGTAAATTTTATTATTTGTCTCTCAACGATACGATCAAAGTAACAACTTAATAAATTATTATTAATGCTTCCCGCATTCTTAGAAAACATTTTCATTATTTCTCACTGATCCTCACCTTTTTTATTATTTGTCTCTATGGTTGAATACAAATAGATTTTATTAAAGCAACAACACATATTCTTAAATCTTAAGTGTAGAAATTGGATTTTTTTTAGCGGATGAATATGTTCGACGGTTAATTATTGACCATAAATATCAGGTACGTTCATATTTATTAAAACATACTATAAATTTATTTATATTATTAATATAAGTGTACGAATAATAATATCATTTATTCAAATTTTAATATTAAATATTATTTATTCAAATTTTAATATTAAATATTATTTATTCAAATTTTAATATCAAGTATTGTTAATAAAAAAAATCGGATACACAGATATTCCCGCTTGTTAATATAATGTCATTTCAAAAATGAAAGTATAAACAAAAATATTAAATCTACAAAAACATGTGTTCTTCTATGTCCAAACAATCCTTATTTATTTATTGGACTGAACCTGAATGCGGTGGCATTGGATTTTTGAGACGGCGGTGACAACTTTGGAGAAGCTTCCATGGCGACTTGAATAGGACGACTTAAAGAGGGAGGTTTTCCGACATCATTGGAAAAACATTGACGTTATCCGTGGTCGCAGACTTGGAAGATAGGGAACACTTCCAAAGCAAAACACACCCAACTCATTCCACCATTTCCTCACTTTCCCATCTCCTCTACGATTGTGGAAAGATTTTGTTTTCACATCTATATTTATAGATAATATTATGCTCAATAACATAAATTTATCTAATAAAAAATAAAATAAAATAAATCACCATAAATTATAAATAATTTCTTTTTTTTCTCAAAAATAAATAAAATAAAATATGACACTTAATAGGTGTTCAAACTCATATACAAGATGCTCAAAGCCCCTAAATAGATTATGAACAAAGAACAAATACTATCACATAACACCTTTCAACCCCAAACCAAACAACGCTCACAACTAAAAAATGGGTCAAAAATTACAAATCCAAATAACGAAATCAACCAAACTAGCAAAACTGCAAAAACACCTTACACAAAACAAAAGGAATCCATACACCCATAAAGACCTAACATAATACGCTTAATAACTTAAATTTATATAACAACAAAACAAAATAAATCACCATATTTTATGTAATATTACGTTCAAAAACCTAAATTTATCTATACTTATATATAAAGGAGATTTTTAAATTCAAAACTAAACATTGCAAAGTGAGGCTTGCTGAGGAGCATTGCACAATTGCATTTTTTTTTCCGTTCATCTTCACATTTATCCCATCAAACACTTTTTTTGTTTTCTATTTTCATATTCAAAATTCAAAATTTGAGAAGTCGTAGTTTCCTTTCATATTCAAATTCACTTTTGTTGTTTTTCAATTATAAAGTAGAAGATGGAAATGCAATGTCTGAACTTACTTTTCTTTTTTATTCATTTATGCATGTCTTTTGGCATTGTATGATAACAATATTGTTATTATTATGCTGACACAAATAACGCCATAAAATACACGAAGACAACAATTTAATCAAATTTATAATAGAACTTTTAAAGAAAACAACAACAAAAAAATAGTAGGATTTTGTTCATTGAATAAAAATTTGAAAGGAAAAAAAAGTACTAGATAAAAGTGCATCGGTGAGAGTGAAAGGGGTTAGTTTATGAGAAAGGGAGGGCTTAGGAAGAAAAGGGGAGGCGCATTAGTCTATGGTTTCTCTTCCGCCGTCAACGCTCCCTCTTTTCCTTCTCCCTGTTTTTAGTTACCCTCTTACAATTTGCAGTTGTTTCTAAACGTTTTCATTAAGACAGAGCATTAGCGAAGTTCCTTCAATAAAAATTTATGCATAATGTTAGCTAGAGTTCTTTTAAATAATTTCTCTTTGTTGAAACAGATTAAATTTTTTAATTCATATAAATATGATTTCTACATTTTATTCTTGCAAAAAATATTATTACCTTAACATTTCTCACATTTTTAAAATTTTTATCATTAACATTTCCAAAGTCATAATATTACTACAATAATAAAGAAAAAAAAAACGATTCAGTATTTTATATTTATTGATAATTCTCAATTTAATGGCACGAATAGATATGAAAGGAAATGAAATGAAATAATGATCAATTTGATAAAGAGGAATAAAAAGCGAGAGTGTGAGTCAAAGAGAGTGTGAGCACTGCCCTTAAGCAATGACTTTAAAGGTCTAGTTGCGAAAGGCACAACAAGTTAACATTGCAAATCCAAGTTACTAAGACCCAATCTTCAGTAATAGTTGTTTCTCCATAATGTAACGAACCTCTACCCTGCCTCGCACGAGAAAGATCGCGTTAGAAATCCTAGAATCAAAATTCTATTGGCGAATTTGGAGAAGCTTCGATGCCACATTAAAAGATGTAATTGGAGTGAAGAAGAATAAGTTGTTTTGCTCCTAGCTCATATCTCGATCCAAATTGCCCATGCGAAGCATTCGAAAATGGTCGTCCGCTAAATGTTGTTGGCGAAGGCACACTCACAGACAAATTGGGTCATCGGTGAAGAAACCGTTGTTATTCATTCATATTTTTTTGCAAAGAAAAAATAAGAAACCAAATGATAAGAAGGAATAACAACTATGATTTTTAAGAGAGACAAAGATATGAAAAAAAATTGTTCATTGTACAAAACGTTTAATAAACTGCTCCACATTCAAAATTTAAAATTGGTAACTGTTCTTGCCGGTTGACTCGCCTGTCGGTTGACTCACGACACTCACACGCCTCCTTCCCCACGTTGATACGTGCTTGGTTCTTTCGAAGCAATCTGCACCTGCAAAAGAGAAAGGGGGCGCCCTAGAGGCCGTTTGCACTCCGACGCTCAAGTCAGTGTAGGGCAAGCACACCAAGTGTATAAGTTTCTCTCTGTGTTTAGGTCTAGAAACTGCGTACCTTTGTGAAGTATTTTACTGTCCCTTATATAGTCTAGGGTTCACAGCACCGCTAACCCTAATTAGGGTTCACTGCGCTACTAGCCATATTTAGGGTTTACTGGAATACCCTTGCGCCGCTATCACCCAATCTTAGGGTAATCTAGCACACAAGGTTTCCTTCTCTGGAGTGCAAACTCTCACAGGGTGACCACCTGGGTGCCTCCTTGTGCACCTAATCTCTGGGGCCACCTGTTCTGGGAGCGCCTTCACTGTTCACGTGCCATGCATGTAGCTTTACTGGGAAAACCCTAGCTCTGGTGAGTACTCGTCCCCTCAGGACTCTACACCCAACTGTGCTCTCCCTGCTACCCGCATAGGCACTTCGTGATACAGGCCTCTCCCTAACTCTGGGTGTTTAACTGGTCATTGGCCCATTCTGGGAATCAATCTTAGCTGTTCTGTTTACGCTGTTCAAATCACCCAAGGCCGATGTCACCTCGCCATACTCTGTTGCCGAGGACTCCTCGACCTGCCGAGTGACGATGACACCTCCGCCCATCCTGGTGTTGACAACTACTCACCCGTCTCTATGGGCTGACGACTCGTCACCCGTCTCTGTAGGCTGATGACTCGTCACCCCTCTCTGTAGGCTGATGACTCGTCACCCCTCTCTGTAGGCAGATGACTCGTCACCCCTCTCTGTAGGCTGATGACTCGTCACCCCTCTCTGTAGGCTGATGACTCGTCACCCCTCTCTGTAGGCTGATGACTCGTCACCCCGTGGGGTCTATTCCACGTGGCTTTGACTCATGCTGTGGGACCCAGCTGATGTCCGAGGACTGGTCAGTACAGTAACTACTTTTTACAAGATGATAGAATATTAGTTTTAAAAGTAAAAAAGAAAAACAGTTTCCAATTAATTATAAGAATAATTAATTATTTATTAAATTCTTAAAGAAAATAATTAAATACTTAAAACAATAAAATAAATATTAATATAAGAATAAAATTGATAAACACCAAAGGAGCAGATAAAGAGGAGAATTTTTTTACATATGGGTATATAAACACCAAAAGAGCAATTAAAAAGGGAATCCCTTTATATATTGGTATAAATATATATTAAAGGTAACATAATATACAAGGAGCTCTTAGAGTTGATGTTTACGAAAATATTGTTGGAGATCCCACATCGACTAGAGATAAGGACATTTCATTATATATAAGTGGGTGCAAACCTCACCTTATAAACTAGTTTTATGAAGTTGAGTTAGACTTAAAGTTCACTTCTTAATATGGTATTAGAGTCATTTAGAGTCTATCCTAGCAAGTCTTTGTTGGGCTTATTAGGTAACCCGCTATCGGGTCCCACATCGACTAGAAATAAGGACATTTCATTGTATATAAGTGGGTGCAAACCTCACCTTATAAGTCGGTATGAGGTTGAGTTAGGCTTAAAGTCCACTTCTTAATAAATATCAATACAAAACATTCACACATTTATCTACACAAACAGGTAATTACCGATCTATGTATATTGCATTATATATATATATATATATATATATATATATTGTAATACATAATGACATTTTTTATTCATAATACTATAAATTTATATTGTTAATATAATATGAGAATAATAAGATTGTTTATTCGAATTTTAATATTAAACATAAATATATATAAAAAAATTGTAAATATACATGCACGAGAGTACTGTCTTCCTGTTAGTAATAATAATATATATAGACAACTATGTTATTTTATGTAACTACCCACAACTCTTTTATTAATTTTTTTATTGAATAATTTAATTTTTATTTTCATTATATATCTTAATTTAATATTTTGTTATTAAAAAGTGATATCAAATAGTTGTTTATAAAAGAAAAAGTTATTGTCAAAACTTTATTTTTCTCTTTGGTGAAAACTTGTCATGATATGACTATCTAGGTAAAATGTGTGTAATAGTTATGACAATGCCCAAAACATTCACGATTTTCAGTACTTTATGGATGATTTCTTTTACATTATTAAGCGCATGAGCAGTTTAATATAGACTATAAATTTATTGAGAATAATTACCAATAAAAAATTATATTAGAACTATTCTGTTTTTTATAAATTTTGGTTTAGCACTAATAAAACAAATAAAAATAAAAATAAATATATTTTTGAAATTTATTATAGACATAAGTTACATAAACAGTAAACGTTTTAAAGTTGAATATGGAGCAATTGGAACATGAACAATATAAATGTCTTTTCTTAGGTTAAATATAAGTTCGATGTAAAAGACAATTATCTTTTACATTTCATATATTGTTTTTTTAGGTTACATAAAAGTTCAACTTAAAAGGATATTATCTTTTACAATATAAATCATTTTTTTATTTTATAAACAACAAGAAGTTTAGAGTTGTAGGTAGTTACATAAAATAATATAGTTGTTTACTATTATTAAAAAAAATTACATAGAAAATAATTATCCTCATGACCAAATCTTAACATTTGCATACAATTTTTATCATGTTGGTTGCATTTGATTAAACTGTGACTGATTTATTATATTGTTAATAAAATCTTCTTTAATGTATTGTTGCATGGGGTTAAATTGGATAGGATATACTATGTTGTTAGATAAAATTTTCCTTCACCATTTGATGTATTTGTTGTATTCCATTATAACCTGAATGATGATTTATGGGATTGATATAATTTCGCTGCATTTGTGTTTGGTTGAATAATATTTGATGAGATATATTAACACGATTTAACTCTGTTGGATGGGACATCTTATAGGAGGATTGAAGTGTATCCTTTCTTGCACTTGCACTGGTCGCATGCCAAGATTTGTATTAAAAGAAGTTGAATTTTGAATATGAGGTTCAGTGGTATGTTCTAGCATCATGTCATGTTTTTCCTTTTCTTTTCTTTTGTTATTTTGATTGAATGTACTTTTAAATGTTTTTTTCAATATGAAGTCCTTATAGAAATTGCCTATGGTGAAAAAATAAATACGAGACCAAAACAAATTAAAAATTAATAAAACACTATTATAATGTATGTAACAACATAAAATTTAAATAGGATTTAATCATCAATTTTGGTGGGCTAGTTGAGAAGAGTATTCCTTTCAACTTTTATATATTGATTTTTTTTTTTATAACTTCATTAAGCCCTTAAATCTTAAAGTTTATCTATACTCAGAAGATAAAATTTTAGAGATTGCTTGGAAAACAAGCAATTAAGGTAAGGAAAACTTACTTTAACTTCCAATAGTATCTTAGGCTAACAGATCTGAATATGGAAAGGACATGGTCCCAAGTTTCAATTTCTCTTGTAGGGATGTTATTTAATAAAATTGTTTGATTTTATGTTATGTGAACATGTATAAATATTACATTTTGATAGTTTAGAAGTTACATATTATTTTTTATGCTGGAAAGATTCTTGAATGTTGTGAATTTTTAAATGATATGTATTATATATGAATGATAAAAATTGTATGAAATTGATGTCACACATGTGAGATAATGTTTGAGTTATTGTTTGATGATATATTAAGTATAAAAAACCTATGTTTAACGGGATCCTCTAGCTTCATTGATAATTTAAGTTGTATAGACTAAGATATCAGGTGGTGAGAAGCTGATTAGGGAGTTTGTACACATTGGGTCCCACTATAGACACTCAGTATTTGATGTTTGAACTTACCATAATCCTTGATGTATGGATTAAATGTTAGTATCTGGTACGGACATATTTAATGAGTTTTCCTAAAGACGATTGATTTATGCGTAGTCAGTGTGATTGAAATGAAGTCGAAGTAATATGGATTGAAATGAAATCCAATTATTATGATTGAAAATAGATCCATTTGTAGTCTATATGAAGGGTGAAATTGGTATTGAAATTTTACACGACATTATTTAAAGAGATATTTATAAATGATTAGTTTAAATGATTCTTTTTTGCATAAATCAAGTTTGTTATGTGAACTTATTTTCATTAACTTACCTTTATTTTTTTTTTATTGTGAATTGCGATAATGGTATATATTAGCATATAATTATACAAGTGTCGGAGATTTTTGAAAACTTTAGAATATTTTTTTAAACCTTATATTATAAATATTTATATTTTTATAAGTCTTAATCATAATTAGAAATGTTTTAAAAAAATTTAAGTTTGTATATAAATTTTTATTATAACAGTATTTTTGAAGTGTTACAATGTTATTGAAAAAAGAAACATTAATATTATAGAAATACATGTGCTCTAGTCTAAGTAATTTTTTCTTACTCAACCTGAATATTATTTGTGGTTATAAAGTATATATGTATCCGACGTGGCGTGTCAGTACTGAAATAAATAATAGGTGGCAGATCTTGTTTCTCTTCTCTCGCTGTTCCTCACATTACGAATACCTTTCGCACACACTCTCTCTTCTTCTTCACGTCTCTGGACACACATACAAACGCACATTCTCTTTCTCTCCCTCTCCTTTCTCCTATAAAAGAACTCTTCTTTCGAATCCTTCCCGCTCTCTCTACACCTTTTCACTCCTTTCCCTCTCCGATTCACTCCACGCTCACATCCCAACCATAATTTCTCTCTTATAGGTCTGTTTTCACACGCAAGCCTCCCAATTTCTCTCATTTCTCAAACTAATTTTAAGATATCAAGAGGGGTTCTTTGCATCTTTGATGATCTGTTTGGGTTTTTCTAGGCTTTCGAGATCTGGGTTCTTGGTCTTTTGGGTTTTTAATTATTAAAGGTTTTTCCTTTCCCTTTTTTGGTACGGATCGGTGGTGGGTTATTTTTTGTTGCGGGCAGCTCTTCGTTTGGGTTAATATATTAGGGTTTGATGGCTGACCAAGGATTGGAAGGGAGCCAGCCGGTGGATCTACAGAGGCATCCTTCTGGGATCGTGCCCACCCTTCAGTGAGTATCCCTTGTTTCTTTCAACAAATTACATCCGTTGTATCACTGTGCATCTTTCAACAAGTTTTAAAACACTGGATAGCAGGGTTTCTGTTAACACCTTCCCACATTAGTGAAAGCATGTATTTTTATTCTTATATCCGTATTGCCGAAATTTGTTTTCTATGTTTCTTGAATTATGGTGTTTATGTTAAAACCATTTGAATTTGATGTCGTGCCTAACAAGATGGCAAATTTGCTTCTTTTGATTAATTTTCTTTTATTTTTGTTGGCATGTATAGTAATTTTGCTTGAATTTACATTGTATTATTTAATAATTTTGCTTCTGTTTACAATTTACTTTGGACTGTGCAAATGATTTGTTTCTATTTATATTTGTGTACAATTTGTCCTCTATTTACATGGTGTAATTTAAAAATCTAGCTTCTTGTACTGCCAGAATATTGTGTCCACGGTCAATTTGGATTGTAAGTTGGACCTCAAAACAATTGCACTACAAGCTCGTAACGCTGAGTACATTCCCAAGGCAAGTCTCGTTTACTTGTAGTGAGTTTCACTCACATTCGTTATCTGCTCAATTGTGCATGCATACATGTTTCCTTTTCTGATTTTGCATCTGAATTACGATAAAGTTTGATGGTGGTTGTTCAGTCATCTATTATGCTTTCTGAATTTTGTTGTTCTTATCTGGATCAGAATAGTATGGTTAATCTAAGATTGCTATTTTATATATCTCATGTGATATCTTCTACATGTTACTATACTTGCGTTATTCAGAATTATTAATTAGCAGATGTACTATATATGCTAGTTTTAGTTGGTTGGTGGTATACTGTACTGATATTATGATGTGTTTGCTTGCAGCGTTTTGCTGCTGTTATTACGAGGATAAGAGAGCCCAAAACAACGGCACTAGTTTTTGCTTCTGGAAAGATGGTATACTTCTTTTCTTCCCTTCCGTATCTATCTTGTAGATTAGAGCATGGTAGTAAGTATTGCACAATAACAAACCCCACAATACAAATCATAGGAAAACTCATTTGTTCTCCCAAATCGGTGTTGTATCGTTTGTATCAAACTCGGAATCACGATTCTAACAAGAAACACAGCCTGAATCATGCATTCGGGTGTCACTACAAAACGGGTGAGGTCGCATGACTCAATTTGAAAAAACCCTAATCTGATGTGTTTTATTGTGTGAACTGAGTTAGAAGAGATGCATACCAATTTATGTTCTTCCTTTCTTTGATTGCCATGAATGGTTTCTTTTAATTAACCGTTTTATCAAATCAATGGACAAACTGGTGTTAGTTATAAACTCTTTAGGTTTGTCTTTGCCTTAGTATATCATTGAAGGTGCTAGTAATGAGGTTGCAAACATAGTTGCCACTTGTCAGAATTGCATGAATAAATTGGTTCTGTATAGCATGATGAGAGAAAAAGAGAGATCACGCATGGAGCAACCTCAATGGCCCAGTTATTAATTTCTGCAAAATGGAAAATAAGAAGATATGTTCCATTTCTAAACTTATTTTTACAGTTTTATATTTTTCTCTTATTTTAATAATTTAGCATTAACCTTGCAATTTACAATACATTTCAATCGTGCATATCAGATCGTAGGCCTTCTGGTTTGGAATTTTCTTTTCTGCTTTTTGTCATAGCTCTATTTTTTATTCCAAAACCAAATTAATTTGGTACCCCTCTTGCGAAAGGACTCTTTCTTATGGACTTTGATTTATTCTTTTATGACCATTGACTAGGTTTGTACTGGAGCTAAGAGTGAACAACAGTCTAAATTGGCAGCCAGGAAGGTATGTTACTTTGTTTTTTTTCTCTATCATCCTGTGGGTATTGATGATTCTTTTCTCAAAGTGAATCCTTCGAGAACTGAACCATATTGTAGGTAGCTTGTTTTTGAAACTACTCCTCCTGTTTTGAGTAGATTGAGGAGGAGGCTGAATTTTTTTAATTCTTTCCATGTGTTTAATATTGATCTTCAGGTTGCTCTTCAGTTAGGATTGTGAAGTTCATTCTGAAAAATTTGCATATTTTATGACGTTTCTATTTTCCCCATTTCAGTATGCTCGTATCATCCAAAAGCTTGGTTTCCCTGCCAAATTTAAGGTATTGCTTTTGTTCTTCCTTATAATTTTTGCTGAAATTGTTTTATCCCTCATTGTTCTTTTCTCACTTAACTATGTAGTGCTTGATTACTAGTTGATTCCTTTGCTTTTGTGCTTTAGGATTTCAAAATTCAGAACATTGTTGGCTCTTGTGATGTGAAATTTCCCATACGGCGGGAGGGTCTTGCATATTCTCATGGTGCTTTCTCAAGTGTAAGTTTTTTAATTTTTGGTTAAACAATGGCTTGCATTGGATCTTTGATATTGACTTTTAAAATAACACAATTATTTTTTTTTTTCACAATCAATTTTTGGCTATCTTGATTTTTAGCAGTCTCAAACAATTTAAAGGGCGTTTTTTTTTTTTTAATTATATATACTTGATGCCGAAATAACCTATGGAAAAACTGTATTTTGTTTAAAGCACTATGTTGCAAAGCATAAAGGATGGAAAGGCTTTAAGAGTTCGAAAAATTTAAAAATAGAGTGAAATGGTTAAACTGGACTAGTATTATTATAAATAATTATGCTCGTGTGATAAAGTAACTTAAGGAAGTATAAATTGTGGAAAGGGCATCTTCTGTTATGTTTATGCATGTGCTTACTCTAAAGTTTTGAAGTGGAGGAGAATGATGGATATTTGCTGATACTTTGTTTGTTTGTGGTGGTAGTATGAACCAGAGTTGTTTCCAGGTTTAATCTACCGAATGAAGCAACCTAAAATAGTGTTGCTTATATTTGTATCCGGAAAAATTGTACTCACCGGAGCTAAGGTGATATGTTTTGTTTTATAATTTTCCCTTATAATTTCCTTCCCATTTTTTTACTGGATTTTAGCTGTTTTCATTTCCATTTTTAGGTGAGAGATGAAACATACACGGCCTTTGAGAATATATATCCTGTACTTACTGAGTTTAGGAAAAATCAACAATGGTACGAACTTGTCTTCATATATTTAACTTTTTTCAATAAATACAGATGTAATTTCAACTATTTCCATAATCGTGGCTACCTTTTGTTTAGCCATCAGAATCATGAATGCATAAGGTTGAAATTTTTTGCCAGTGTTTATGTAGTTACATTTGATGCATTCCTAAAATGAAATGTTTTTTTTAAAAACTTTTGATCACTATTTCTGGCTATAAAATCATTCCTAAAATGAATTGTTTTTTTTTTTTTAAAATTTTGATCACTATTTCTGGCTATAAAATCATGATTCAATATTTGACATGGTTATGACAGATTTGTGCTTAAAGAGCAGCAGGAGCATCAGGTCTAGCAGAGAAGTTCATGGAACTTTAAATACATAAATTAAAGACAGCTGTTACTTAACATAATCATGTATATTACATTAGTAATCAGCATAAGTTAAAAGAATATCACTTTTAATAAATTAATAGATATATTATTTTTAAAATAAAATTTAACACGATTACATAATTAAATTGATTAAACTTAAAGAATTTTAAAAGAAAACTCAAAATTTAAACATAAAGGTATAAATTTGTTTTTGTCCTTGTCGTTAAGTTTAGTCGTTTCTTCTAATTTAAAAAAATTGTTAGTTAATTCTCAAACCTACAAAAAAATTAGTTATGTGAATTTAATTTTTTTTAATAACTTTGTCATGATAAAAAAAATTGTTCATAAAGTTAAATTTAAATATAAATAAGTACTAAGATCATACAAATTGTTACTAGATATAAATTGGTATAAGGGATTGAAATTATATATTTTTGTAAGAGTGGACAACTAATTTTATGTTTGATAAAATATGATACCATACTTTTATATTGTGACTATCATGTCTTGTTATTTCTATCCTGAAAAAACAAAAACTGATAAAAATGAAGTTTGGAATGCAAGCACATTTTGAAACCCTCAATGGTGATGCAGTTGAGAGTTTAAAAAATCAAAACAACACAGAAGATATACAAGTACCCAAATTTAGTAACAAAATTGTTCATTAGTACATAAATTAGCTCGTACTATATTGAAACAACATTACATTCAAATGAAAAGAAATAAACACAAATTAGCACGAGTATATTGATTTGAAAAGCCAATCACAAATTAGCACTGTATATTAAAGCAAGAGTACATTCAAATCAAAAGATCCCAAAATAGCAAGTTTCTTCACACTAACAAATGCTCATACTTGCAATATTTTTTTCTCGGTATAATAAACATAAGTAACTATGAACCAAATATATGATCAACATTAATTTTCTCGCATCTGCGAACTGGGTCACTTTCAAAAGTCTTTGTGATGTTCAATCACATGCGTTAAACGAATGAAGAGGTGTATTAAAAGAGAATTATTTTTTTAGAGATTATGTTTCTATTACTCTTCAAACATACAACATACTAAAGACTTGTCTCCATTGTTGAGTCCAGTTATGTACAAGTTTTTTAATTTTGAAAATTTGTGAAATCGACAAAACTGAAGTTAACAGAACAAATTATCATCATACAAATATACAGTCCTTAATTTTCCAAGCAAAATGAAATAATTTTCTTTATGCTTGCTTGTTGATGTGATCTCCATGTCAATAGAGCCTTCTAATAAATGAAGCCCCATCTTAATGATTTTGTATGCTCATGCAACAACACTATCTGCTTCATACAATGCAGCTTCTTGGCAGTTAATTAAATCACCAAAGTAAACCCAACTCAAGTTCATTAAATCAATTCAATGCAAAGTAAATCATCCAAAATCACACATTCGTTGTAATGGGTGAACTTGAATTCAGGATTTCTTTCCAATGAAAGAAAAAGTTGTGAAAGAAAGATACGAAAATATTCAACCAAGAACCAACACTATAAGAAATACTAATATTAGTCTCCCTAAAAAACTCACACAAAGATTAAAAGGGAGACACTGAATGATAATTAGAGTGAGTTTAGTGTCTCTTTTAATCTTTGTGTAAATTTTTTGAAGAGACTAATATCAAATGAAGAGCTCTCCTTGTTGTACCCTACAACCACCTTACTTCCAAAAGGACACACCAACATGAAAAAGACACTTTCTTTGTTTCAGTATATTGTGCAGGTGACATTCATCCTCCAGTTCTAACAATGAACCTGCTTTCTCAAATATTCCATAATATTATGTGGTCATTTTTAAAGATTATGAGAACTCTTCAGTGAACACACAAGAAAAAAAAAAGTTGGAGGGTTGGTGGATCTTTTCACTAAAGGTTTCCAAAAGAACTCTTAGATGAATACGAGAAAGGAGAAGAGAAAGATTCACACTCTTCATAACAAAGTTACAAATAAGTATATGATGTAAAAGAAATAGTAAATTACTTCTCTTATCTCTTATCTAGTAAACAAAATCTAAAAACTAACAATAGACTAAGATTACATAATCTATTTTTGTCAGGCTAAAATAATGCAAAGTAACTTAGAAAGTTAAAATATATAACAAATATAAGTATGTTCATAGTTCAATAAGTTCAATATGTTCATAGTTCCCTCTCCGTGATCTTTGATCTTTTTCTCTATGTCTTTGTTCTTTGTTCTTCAGGACAAAGTAGTCTCACTCATCTAAAGAAAGATCTAAAAATAAAAAATAATCTTCAAGGAGAATCCCTTCTGTATTGTCTAGGCCGAAGGTAGAAAGGTTGAAAATCCTAGATTGAGTAGTCGAAAGGTTGAAAGACTGACAATAAGACTAAAAAATGAACAGAAATGAATAAATAATTAAATTATGAAATACTATAGCAAAGCCTAATAAATAGGCCCAAACACGAACAATATGTTTAATAAATATTAAGTGCAAAGAGTAAAAGTCCAATTAAGTTTAAGACTCAGTAAGAAGGTACCATAAATAGGTGATCAATCCAAGAAGTAAACCGAGTGAATTTTATTTGATAATTAATTAAAATCAATTATGACATTATCAACAAAGCACCTTACAAGTACACACACCTACTCAAGAATCGATACCAAGACCAAAGGCTAAGAGTTTCAGTTGATCAAGCCCAGCACGTAAGAGTCCACAAATTATATTCAAGCCCAAGTCCAAATCAAGTGAATAGTAAAGCTTAAACCTGAGATAGAAGACTGTTATAGACATGCCAATGAACGACCTTAATCCAAAACACTCAAGGTAGCCAGGAACAAGTGTGTTCTTGACCTAATCTGTATCTGTCCTTCTGTGAGGTTTTTACCCAGTATATATGAAATCAATCTTAACCTCAAGATTGTCCTTATGATTCTCTCTTTACTGCCTGATTAATGCTTAATTAATTCAGATCCTCTATTCCACGCTATTGCCTTTATATTATCCATGTAGATCGGAATCCTACCTTACTCACCTAGGGTCGGCCCAAACCCATGACCCAACATGCCCCCCAGTCTTATGTGTAGGCAAATGAGGTTACTGTAGAAGATCCCTTTATGACTACTCGCATATGGTCTTACACAATTATTAACTTGGGCTAGGTATATGATCACCATGTTTAGAGTTTAGATCGATATCCTATCTTAATGACCTAGGATCAGCCAAGCCCATGACCCAACATGCCCCCCAGCCTTATGCGCAGGCAAATAAGGTTACTGTAAAACCTTTTCCACCATCGACTTCCGAACTTGCACCGTCCAAAACCCTCATTAAATGAGTTCTGCTTTACGTCCCATCACCTGCCCATTTCGCATTCCTAAGCCCACGTGTCATCCTCCCATTGGTCCTTATTCAAACTTGCGGTTCTCCTACGGGCGCCCCTCCATCTTCCTCTATACTCACTCCCTTCTTTATACTTCTCTGCTCTTCCATTACCCATCTTTCTCTCTTCCCTTTCTACTTCTTTATTATGCACATGATAACCTCAGTATCGTCTCTTCTAGTATGATAGAGTTAACCAATATATCAGGTCAAGTTAATTATCTTTCAAACAACTTACTCATTCATATGAACCTCATTTAACTCTTACTACCTGAATAACTTCATCTATATGATTTCATTATATCATCAGAGTCATCAGTATACTTCCTTCTAGACGAATCCCTAGTCAATCCATATCGTAAACAATCTTAACACTATATTTTCTTTCCTGGAAATATCATGTCTTGATTAAGATTCATATTCTACGTCTTACAATATCCAAAATCACACAATTAAATCATATCAAAACTTAGAATTTCAAAACACAAGAATTCATCCAATAATCACATAAATATCTAATTAAAGAATGTTTCAATTAAATATACATAAAACAAAATTTGACATAAGTTATAAGTAAAAACTATAAAATGGAAATAAACCAACCTTTTAAAAGGAAGTTTTTTTAAGGTGGCTTGAGCGAAAATTTTCTTGCTTGAGTAAGATTGAACTCGAGAGCATCCAAAATTTCATCTCAGATCTCGTCTGAGCAAGATTTCTTCTTGCTTGAGTGAAAACGAACCTAAGAGCACCTTATTTTTTCATTCTATTTTTGCTTGAGCGAGAATTATCTCATCTAAGCGAGATATGCAGAAAAATCTGCATAAATCTGTTATATTTTTTAAACCAAAATTACATTCAACTCATAATTTTATAAATTTACACATTAAAATGACAGTTTTTACTCAAAATTATTTAAGCATTCTTATTGAGCTATTATGTCAATATATACATATATATGTTCTCTAAACCAAAATAATCTAAAATCAAACAACCAATTCTCATAAAACATTAATTTGAATTGATTCAACAAACTATTCAAATATATTCATTAACTCATTCAATTCAAAACTCATATATATTCTACAACATCTACCATATCTACAATTTCACGTTTCTATCTCAAATCAAATTCTAATATATTCAAAAACAAAAAAATCCTACAAAAAAATTTGAAACTGGTAATCACGTCACCCCCTCATCTAAATCTTCTAGCCTAGGGTTTTATTGGAAATTTAAAACTAGTTTCTTTTACTTAACTTAAGCATATGCTCACTTACAACTCCAAACCTACTAAAAGTTCAAGGGTAGATTAGCCTGCATAACAAAGTCTTGATAAAAACTCTAACTATATCACTAAGACCCTAAGTTAATAGAGAATAACTCTAACGCTACAATAGTCACATGCAAAGCCAAGACAGAGACCAACTTAACAATTTCGACTCAAAGAGAAGAACAAAAATGAACTTACTCTATCATATTGGACAGTCTTCTAGTCATCGCTACTAAGAGTTTAATGGTAGATTCCAATCATCAAACTGATGAATAAGGATGTTAAAATCTTAAAAAGAATGAAGAGAAAAGGAAAATAGAAGTTTTAACATGATAATGATTATTATAAAATGAAACTTAAATAATTGAATTTTCTATTTATAGATTTTATTTTTTAATAATAAGATATCAGGTATCATTTAAAATATATCACTTTCAAGGTTATTTTCTAAATCCTTGCATAAATTTTCAATAATTAATTTTTTAAAAAATAAAAAAAAAATTATACATTATTTATAATGTAAGAAAATGAGACTAATTTAACGATTCATTAAGTGTTGTTTTCAAATAACTTTGTTTTATTTAATATTTAGTAATCCCGTATTATTAAATATATTAAATTTAAATTATTATTATATATGAAATATATGAATAATATGTATAAAAAATTCTATATTAATTATAGATCCGACGTTATTAAAAATTAAAAATAAATAAAATGGCACAAATTATTCGATTTAAAATGCAAAAAAAAAATAACTCCAAGATCCTAACTTTCTAGTTTATCAATATGAGTTACGTATTCTTTTTTAACTAAATTTAATGATTTAAAACTTTAAATATAAAATTTTACATTATTAATCAATCAAAGATAATATTCGTCTATTTTTTTAAAATATATGGTTTATAATTAAAGAAATCAATCCACATTTTTTTAAAAATTTGACTAATTTTCAAATTTTGTAAAGCTTTATATGGTTTATTTTGAAGAAAAAAAGGGTTTTAGTCTATTTTTCAACGTTATATGGTGATCAACCAGTAACGTATCAGTTTCACAACCTTACTCTCCCAAACCCTCAAAACCCTAATTAACCCCTTATTCTCCCACCGTCTTCCCCACCGCCGCTACCATGGCGGAGCTCAAACTCTCCGAGAGCCGCGACCTCACACGTATTGAGCGCGTGGGCGCGCACTCCCACATTCGCGGCCTCGGCCTTGACTCCTCACTCGAGCCTCGCGCCGTCTCCGAGGGCATGGTTGGTCAGACTGCCGCTCGCAAGGCCGCCGGCGTCATCCTCCGCATGATTAAAGACGGAAAGATTGCCGGCCGTGCGGTCCTCCTCGCCGGCCAGCCTGGTACCGGCAAGACCGCCATTGCCATGGGCATGGCCAAGTCCCTTGGCCTCGAAACTCCCTTCGCCATGATCGCAGCCAGCGAAATCTTTTCCCTCGAGATGTCCAAGACCGAGGCGCTCACCCAGTCCTTCCGTAAGGCCATCGGCGTGCGCATAAAGGAGGACACCGAGGTCATCGAGGGCGAGGTCGTCGAGGTCAATATCGACCGCCCCGCGGCGGCCGGTGCCGCCTCCAAGACCGGGAAACTCACGCTGAAAACCACCGAAATGGAGACCGTTTACGACCTCGGCGCGAAGATGATTGAGGCGCTGGGGAAGGAAAAGGTGAGCAGTGGTGATGTTATTGCGATTGATAAGGCCACCGGGAAGATTACCAAACTCGGGAGGTCGTTTTCTAGGTCAAGGGACTTCGACGCTATGGGGCCGCAGGTGAAGTTTGTGCAGTGCCCTGATGGGGAGTTGCAGAAGAGGAAGGAGGTCGTGCATTGCGTCACTCTTCATGAGATTGATGTTATCAATAGCAGGTTGGTCGTATTCCCTTTTCGCTTATTCCAGGTTATTCAGAATTTCTTGATTTGGTGAACTAGTCAGTAGTTAATAGTTGTAGTTAGGGCTGGCTATGAACTGAACCAATTTGAAATGTGTTCGAGACTCCATTTTATTGATCTTGGTTCATGAACTAAATGAGGCAAACTTGAGTTGAAAATTGAGTTACTCAAGTAAACGAGCTAAATTTGAGTTTTGTATAGTTCATAAATAAGAGTTGTTCACGAGCTTGAATCGAGTCAAGCGATACGGGAAAGATTTCTCATATTGAATTAGAGTTGAGCCATGTGCCGAACAAATTCTTGTCAAGTCGGGTTAAACTTGACAACCCTAGTCAAATTAATGGTTTTATTTCTTGATTTTGTGAAAAATTAAGGGCAGATGTGGCTACAATTGCAATCGCACCCTAAAGCTCAATTCTTATCAAGTTGGGTTCAACTTGACTCACTCATTTTAACCCCTGTGAAGATTTTATTTCTTAATTTTGTGAAAAAGGCAAATGTGGCTACAATTGTAGTTGCGTTCTGGTTGTGGATGGTAAAAAATCCTCCCTGTTGCCGAAGAAATGGTGATGGTAGAGACCATATTTTAAAACCCTGCGAAGGGCTCAGTAAACAGTTAGGAACAATTTCAGTTGCAATATCAAGGAATGCAACCAATCTGTAACCTAAGTTGTGTCTGGTTTTGTTACAATTGTTTGTCTACTGTACTCAGTGTGGTCGTGGAGAGCCTGAAGATCTTAGCTTGGGGTTGAAATTGGGGTTGCTTTCTGTTTTTTAAATCCTTGTCATAGTTTGAGTAATCAATTATAATCTAGGCACTGGCTACATCATGGGACTGCAGAATTCTTCGAACTAGTTTATGTTGTTAATCCTAACGTGTATTTTAAAAAGTACTGCTACGTGGCTTTAATCTTAAGTTGGCAGATAGGTCTATGTATTTTGTGTGTTTTCCATTCTTTAATAAAATCCTTGAGCTGGATTGGAATGTTCTATAAAAATAATGTGAGGATTTATATCCGTCATTCTGATTTGTAAGTAGAGTTGGAATTTTTAAGTATTCAAGGGAGAAATGGATATTTTTGTGCAGGATCATTATATCCTGGTTGAAGCAAATGCGTTATTCTCTTTAATTAGTTTATTGAATTTTTTGTTTAGTGAAATTGGCTGTGAAAGCTTTGATTCACAAGTGTTGTTTCCTTTTATCCCCAAGTTTTAATATATTCTAAACAGATATGGAGTTTCTAATCAAGTTTTGTCTGGGGATCGATTGTGGTCCTTGTTGAAGCAAGTACACTATTCTCTATACCTAGTTTATTGAGACCTGTAAAGTGGAATTGGTAGTGAAAGCTTTTATTCATGTGTTTTGTGTGCTTTTCAATGATTTAATGGAGTGCCATTTCCACTAATTTGTAATTTTTAATATATCTGTATGACATTATTAGCTGTTTTACCTCTGTGGTTGAAGGATATATATTTGTTAATTAGGCTTCTAAATTGCTCTACAGGTTAACATTTTAGTTCTTCATGTCATGTAATTCTGTTATGTTAATTTCAGAACACAGGGATTTCTGGCACTTTTCACTGGCGATACAGGTGAAATTCGTGCAGAAGTCAGAGAGCAAATTGACACCAAAGTGGCAGAGTGGAGAGAAGAAGGAAAGGCTGAGATTGTGCCTGGTGTTCTTTTCATTGATGAGGTGCACATGCTTGACATCGAGTGTTTTTCATTCCTGAATCGGGCTCTAGAGAATGAGATGGCTCCCATATTAGTTGTTGCTACCAACAGAGGCATCACAACCATTCGAGGCACGAATTACAAATCCCCACATGGGATTCCCATTGACCTTCTGGATCGATTGCTCATCATCTCTACTCAACCTTACACAGAGGATGAAATTCGCAAGATTCTAGATATCAGATGCCAAGAGGAAGAAGTAGAAATGACTGAAAGTGCAAAACATTTGTTAACCAAAATAGGTGTAGAAACATCTTTGAGATATGCTATTCATCTAATCACAGCAGCTGCATTGGCATGCCAAAAGCGAAAGGGAAAGGCAGTGGAGTTGGAAGATATAAATCGGGTTTACAATCTGTTTTTGGATGTGAAAAGATCAACACAGTACCTAATGGAGTATCAAAGTCAGTATATGTTCAGTGATA
Organism: Phaseolus lunatus; assembly: GCA_013389735.1. Classification (NCBI taxonomy): domain Eukaryota; kingdom Viridiplantae; phylum Streptophyta; class Magnoliopsida; order Fabales; family Fabaceae; genus Phaseolus; species Phaseolus lunatus. The sequence continues at coordinate 22,300,039 of CM023862.1, read as the reverse complement.
CAGGAGAAGCTGATGAAGATGAAACCAATGCTATGGTCTCTTAGAGTTTGTAAGTACCTGGTTAGTCTTTGTACAAGTTGCAGAAATTTGTTCTATCTGGTTGGTCATTACACTTCAATTAGTTTGATACAGTTCACCAGAAGTTTTCAGTGGTTGAACTCTGTTCATGACTTTGCAACTTATATATTTTGAACACGAGAAGCTGTACCGAATTTCTGTTACTACTGAGCATTTAATCCTTATTAGACATGGTTTGCGGTAAGCACTCAAATGTCACAGGTGGAAAAATATGTGCCGTTGTCTTATTAAATTAGAATTGGAGTTTAATTTTGGTGTTGTTTTCTTGTTAACTTAGAAATTGAGTTTTATATTGACAAATTAAGCAGTAAATCATATAATAAATAGCTTGTTGAGATAAAGTTGTAATTATAATTATAAATAATTGTTTTAAGGAATCGCATGCCTATGATGGAAATGCTCTTATTTTGATAATGTATATACAGAAATCATAATTATAAGAACTATGGTCGTAACATTTGCAGCATACCATGAGCCCAACTCCTTTTAGCAAATTGTGTTTCAATGTACTGCTCGTTTTACAAGTTAATGGAAAAATCAGGTGTCTAAGTATGGAGCAAATAAAACGTAGTTTAGTTTATGGTTATACTGTGATAGCATTAAAGGGTTGTTAGTACACAATTTGGTTTAAATTTTAAAAGGGGCTTCCTTTCTTTTCGTCTTCTAAACTTTTTGCACGTGCAATTTATATTTTAAAGATGAAAATTCTTACAACTTAAATTGTTATTAAGGTTATATAAATATACGTTTATAGAAAAAAAAAAGTTACTAATAAATATGAAAAAACAAAAACATACATTCTGTAATATATAAATGAGTGTAATAAAAATATTTTATTGGATTTAATATGAACCGTCCATGGATATAAAATCTAGTTTAGTTCTTACAATAGTTTAAGCAAAACGAAAGATACCCTGTACTCTTACGCTTCGGCCAAAGGATGGAGTGAAAACCAACTAGAAGCACCTGAAACATTGCAAAGAAACAGTAGAATTAACAAATGTTGAAGTAAAAGCAAAGTGACAGACGAAGTATGCTTTTTTTTTTCTCAAATTGTTTTTACCCTTTTATTTGATTGAAAGCAAAGTCTTATCAATAATGGATTTTTGAAGCCTTTGATTCATAACCGTAATGATTATTTTCTGAATAAAATTACAGTGTTAATGTTATTGGTAGGTATTATTTGCACAATAACTAGTTTTAGGCCACTTATATTTTTTAATATATTTTTTATGCTTATACCACAATCTTTCTCATCTAAGCCATAAAGATTAACTTTTATATTGAACTCATTTTGCTGTCTTCCTTTTGCAGCAACACAGTTTAAAATTTTAAATATCATCAGTTCTTTACATATGTATTATAAATTTCAAAGTTTTTTATTTGGGAATAACTTGTTATTTGTAATAACTTGAAGGATATTTTTTAAAATTGCTTATCAGCTTTTTATTTGGGAATAACTTGTTATTTGTCGAAATCTACCCAATACCTTTGCAATCCTCATCAAAAGGAGGACAAACTGATACAAAAGATTATATATTTGAATAAATATGTAACTAAATGATGAAGGATATGATTTTAAAAAATAGTGCCCCATGACCATTATTAAGTTGTGGGGTATATGGTGAAGTTTTTAATCGAGATACAGAAAATTGAAAAGTGATACGAGAAATAAAATCCTACAATATCTCTGATTAAAGTTGTTTACAAAATTTGTTTATTAATAGTAAATTTATTATATATTTTATTAATTTTTTATCTCCTCATATTGTTTATTACATATAATAAAAGGAACACAACCATTAATGTTTTAAAACACTTTATTTAATTTATATTTCAAAAAACTATTTATAGTTAAAAAACACACATTAGTCCAGTCAATTTCATGTCTCATCATATGAAGAGAACGATTTAAAAAAATGTAATTTTTTAGAAATTGTATGAGAAAATAATTATTAAATAATATGTATTTTAGAAAAAATTTTCAAAATAAAAATACAAGCCTTGGATGGAGTCATCAAGTTAAATTTGATTTTTAAAAAACAAAGAATCAAATAATTAATTTGGTTTTAATTTAAAGTGAAAAATCAATTAACCAAATTAAATTGTGTAGTTGGCACCAAGAAACCTCACACTCTCAAAGCACTCGTATATAATAATGTAAAACATTATTATGTTATAAAAATAAAATAAAATAAGAAAAAAAAACAAAAAAACAAAAAACGAAAGGCTCTTTTGTATCGCTCTTTCTTTTCTCTCTCTTCCATCGTTTTGTAATTTAGCGTCTCCTCCGTCTTGCACGAGCTTCCGCCACCGTCACCGTCGCCGTCGCCGCCTATTTCCGCCGCATCCATGCCAACGCCATCCGCTTCCTCTGCCACGGGCCTATCATCCTCCGATCCGATCCTCGACCGTCTCGCCTCCTCCGATGGCGCGGTGAAATTCATAGCCATCCGTGAGGTGAAGAACCACATAATCGGAAACCGAACCAAGAAGCTTTCCTACATCAAGCTCGGTGCCGTCCCCGCAGTCGCCGCTGCGCTCGCTGACTCCGACCCCAACCTCATTGTCCAGTCTGCCGCCGCGCTTGGAAGCTTCGCCTGCGGCGTAGATGCCGGCGTTCGTGCCGTACTTGACGCCGGAGCTTTTCCTCTCTTGATTGGACTCCTCTCCGCTCCCGACGAGAAGGTTTATTCAAATATTCAACCGTTTGAAACCGCTTTTTTATACTTTTTTAATGTTTGGTTTGTCGGAAAATTGACGCGTGCTGTAATCAGTCTGCTACTGGTTCAAGTTTTAGAACGAAAATGGAATGTGGATTGTTTGATTCATAATTTTGTTAGGTTTCTTCGTAATCCAATGGAGCTGAAAATTATAATCCTGACTGTTACGGTTTTATTTCGTTTCGAAGTAGTTAATCTCTCTGCCAAGTGCATCTTTGGAATTCAATTACCTTTTCTGAAGATTAATTATAGTTTTGGTAATCTAGTTTATGCCTACTATTTGTTCACTGGTATAAATTTTATTATTTTATATGTTTATCTCCTCCGACTGAATATTAAGCAGGGATGTTAACTAAGAATAATTCGATGTTTCTGTTTAGTGATGAGTTATCGATGTATTCAATCCTGTTTCTGGGTAGAATTCTTACTGGTATTTGCTAGTGGTACGGAATCACGAGGGAGTTTCAAATAGAATCCCCATCGAGGATCGTGCTACGGTGAAAATTTGCAGTGATGGGTGCTCCTGTGGTGGCACTCCAGGGACTCTGATGCCAAAGTTAGTACGCTAGAAGTTGAGTTTGTTATTTACTAGTTGTTGAGCCCTTTTATAGAGTTTCTTTGGAGGGAAAAAAGGATAAGGCTGTTGAGATGTCTCCTGGCTTACATGTATGCTCTGCATGTGTTTTGGCTACAAAATTAACTAGATTCATAATATGCCAGTTGATTGAGGTTGGCTTTGTAAATCGGCTTCACGTTGGTGAGAGCAATGCCGGCTTAGAATTCTGGAGGTAAAGGTGACCTCAAGCTGCCGAGAAGAACTTTTACTTCCTTCTCAGTGTCTTTGAGATTTAGAATTAGGACAATGTGGAGGGGTAATGGAAAAGGACCAAAAGTTGAAGCAGTGTAGTGATGGCAGTCCTTTGTTGGAAAGATATACATAAGAAATGTTGACTTCATTATTTATGTTTTCTTATGTTATTTTCATTGGGAATGCCATTTATTCACCTGTTCTCTCCCTCTTATCAGGTTTTGGATGCTGCAGCTCGTACTTTACGAATGATTTATCAATCAAAACTAGCTCCGAAGTATGATTTTTTTCAAGAGGAAAACATGCAATTTCTTCTTTCATTATTGAAAAGTGAGAATGAAAATCTTACTGGGCTAGGTGCAGGCATTGTTATTCATTCTTGCAAGACAATTGGGGAACAAAATATATTATGCCATACCGGTGTTTTAGAGAAACTTACTAGTCTTCTTGATGGTTCTCTAAGTCAGCGAGATGCTAGTCTAGAGTCGTTAGCTGCAATTATTAGAGACAACCCAGCAGCTGTCTCTAACTTTGTTGAACTTCGTTGTGGAAGAGCTTTACATTGTGTTACTGAATTAACTAAAGATAAATATCCTCGAACAAGATTACTAGCCTGCTTGTGCTTGATTTCTTTGAAGAATTCTTCGACATGCTATCTCCAAGATATAGGAATCAAAACCAAATTGGTCTACATTTTGCTTGAGCTCCTTGATGATTCTGGTAAAGTTGGAGATGAAGCTTCTTTTGCTTTCTCAAGTTTAATTGCAGAGAAGGAAGATTTGCAGAAGTTAGCATTTGAGGCAAATGCTATTAATAAGTTCAACTGCCTTTTGCAAAAGCATCCCATACAACCTAAAAGGCTTGAAGGGGTACTTCTGGCCTTGGCTGATCTTTGCTCAAAATTGGAGTGCTGCAGGTCTAGTTTTCTTTCGTTACAGGTCTGTTGCTTGTGTCTGTGTTTTTGTTTTTGAGCACATGCATGATTATATTCATTACTGCAAACATGAGACATGAGTGTTATAAAGAAAAAGCTTCACTAAGTCATTCATTATAATAGCACCATAGGCGAGGGTGCTTGCAAGGATGAAAGCTAGCTGGTGTATGATTGGAGAAATGTTAGACACTGATGCACCAATATGTGGTTTTTGCCCCCTATCAGAATTGGATATTTGTCCAATATTGATACGTTCAGACACCAGATAGATATATATCCCATCAGTATACATTATCACTTTATTTGAAAAATCAATGTTAAAATATCAGATACATTGGGATAAAACTGGATACACAAATTTTTGAAGATTTATTATTTGCTGATATGGCACTGACTTGTGCAAGTTGTTTATATAATCGAATAATCAAATTGCTTCAAAGAAACAAGCTCAGTTTCACATGTTTGATAGTAAACGTAGAGTCTTAAGGGAAATGACGGTGGTTGTACTTGTGTGTCCCTGCACACAGAGACGACACAGTGGTTTTTGCCTTACTTCTTACTTTTAAATTTACCTTGTTCGCTACTTTTGTCTTATGCACTGCATTAATGTAACTGAAAACTGTATTTCATTTTCAAAATTAATGTTTTAATATTTATATCAATAAACCTTTTATAACTTTATATTTCTTTTTTATCCTCTTTTGCACTGCACCCAAATTACCAAAAGTTGTTTTAGAATTTAAACTTTTATGTTAAAATTTCATCTTAATAATGTTAATAAATTTGTATGTTATTATTATATTAACTATCATGGTGTAAAATATATTTCCTCGTTATATAACACAATCATATTTTTAATTTTTCCCTAAAGTTATATTTTTATATTTCTCCTAAATCTGTATGGTTACCATCGTTATTTTATTTTTAGTAATATGTAGAAGTAAAAATTATATTTTTAATTTATGGTAGTTATTTGTAATTACTCTTAAAGTATTGTATCCTTTATTTTCAAACATTAACATATTGTTGTATCAAATACATATTGTCTCCATTCGTCATAGGTTATAGCTAATTTGGCAGGATGCGAATTAAGAATCCTGAAACCAATAGACTTGCTAATAAGAATAGTTATTTTATTTTTAGTAATATGAAGAAGTAAAAATTACATTTTTAATTTATGGTAATTATTTGTAATTACTCTTAAAGTATTGCATCCTATATTTTCAAACATTAACATATTGTTGTATCAAATACATATTGTCTCCATTCGTCATAGGTTATAGCTAATTTGGCAGGATGCGATGCGAATTAAGAGTCCTGAAACTAATAGACTTGCTAATAAGAATAGTGATGTGATTTTTCTTTATTTTTGTGCATGGGTTACTAACACCTCTTTTTTTTTTTTTTTCATTTAGCCTTGGTACCTGTGTTTACATGCATCTTCTTGCATGTCTATACGTACTGCATTTCCTTTCTAGAAGAATATTAGTTTAACTGAAATATATTTTCAAATGTAGAAGTATTTCAAGAGGAGCAACTTGTTAGGATGCCATTTTTATTTTGCCTACCAATAATTTGATTGACTACATTTCAAGTTGCAACTAAGTAACTAATTTTGACATTGTAACCCAGAGTCTGCCATAAACAACAACAAATCTTATTCTACCAGGGTGAATTCTAAAATCTGCCATCAAGATGGAAATTTTTGCACCCCCTATAAATGGATTCTTGACAAAATGCTGTGGTGACCGCTTTAATTATTTATTGTTGTTGGTGATTTTGGACATTTATTGTTGTCTAAAGAGATTTATACCAACCAATGTTCCCATTTATAAACATGTTTGAGTCGGTGCTAAGCTGTATTTCTTCCTGATAGATGACTAGAGCCAATTCGGGTGTTTCTTCTCAATTTCAATGGATGAAGTTATGATTAGGCTTGCTCCAATAAACTACGTATGGATGAAGTTGTAATAAGGCTTGCACTAGTCAGCTATGGTTTCAAATCCCAAGCCCACTTTTAACTTCTAATACACTTTTTTGATACAGGTCTTGAACCTAGTAATTGATGCCTTAACTCACGAGGATGCCAGTGTACGCACTGCAGCTTGCATTTGCTTGAGAAGTGTCTCTCGCTCAATTAAGGTATGTAACATGAGATGACGTCTGGCACTTGAAGTCTATTATGCTAGTGCTATGTACAGTTTAATTCTCATGAAACTGTGTTCAGAATTTGAGTGCAGGTCGTTTTATGAATGAAAGGGTTGTTTTTCCTTTGGTTCAGCTTCTCTCTGATCTTTCTACTTCTGTCCAGGTATTTTGGATGTAACTATAATTTTCATTTTTCTGATTATGCTATGTTGAGTAGTTTCTATATTTAGAAAACATGCATATCATACCAAATGACGAACTTCTAAAATTTAAAAATTGAGGGGTACAGAGCAAAAGAAAGATTGAATATACATCTGTTACTCGTAAATTTAGCTATATCTATGGTATTGGGATGATAATTCTGATGCCATTCTCCATTGATCTTAATTGAAACATTTATGTTCTATACATTAAAAAAGCCCTTTACTAGAAGCACTGGCATATTGATGGACAAATTCAAATGATTTAGCACTGAAATTGTTATGTCTCACATTAAATGTGGTTGTCTCAAGGGGGTAATGTGTTGTTCTATTGATGATCATATTATAAGATTGCATGCTATTTCACCCGTTTTGTATCTTGGTCTTGCAGGATATGGGGTTATCACAAGGGCTATAAAATTTTTTGGGAAGCTTAACTTTAATTAGACTCAAGTCATAGTCATGTTCACCCTAAGAATTTTTTGTTGGCAAAAAATATTCTGATTAATTGTAATTAAATAGACGTGGCCTGGTAAATTCTATAGATTAGTAAGGTGATCCCTTTCTGTTTTATCTTCCAGGTTGCAGCCCTTGGTGCCATCAGCAATATAGTGGTTGACTTCTTGCCACATAAATCAACATTCGTACAATGTGGGGGCATTAAAGAGCTTGTGCAATTGACCAAGTCAATGGATTCATCTCTAAGGTTAAATGCTGTATGGGCATTGAGGAACATGGTATTCCTTGCAGACACAATATGCAAGGAAGGAGTTTTTGTGGAGTTAACAGCATCTTCAATGGCTAGCCTGATTTGTGGTATTTATTGGCACTACAGGTTTTCGCTGTTATATTGGTAACTATTTCCCAATAAGTTGACCTCGATTGTGTATACCTTGCAGATCCTGAACCTTCGGTTCAAGAACAAGCTCTGGCCCTTGTTCGCAATTTTGTTGATGGATGTCTGTACTCTGTTGAACATGCTTTTGCTGAAGATGGTATCATACTAGATGCTGTTGGAAGACAATTACAAAAATCTTCAAAAATTGAAATTGGGATACAGGTTGGAATTAGCTACTGAAATTAATTATTTTTGTATAGAGTGATGAAAAAGATTTTCACACTTTTCGATGGTTCTCGAGTTGTGTATTTATTATATGCCTTTCGGTTTTATTTTCCATGCAGGGAATGTATATTCTCAGCAATATTGCAAGTGGCAATGAGTTTCATAAGGAAGCAGTTATGCATCTACTCTTCCCTCAAGATGAGAATGGGTCTCACTCTTTCTTCGAGCAGTTTTTGCAGAGTCCTGACAGTCGCTTACGCACAGCTGCAGTGTGGGTTGTAGTAAACCTCACTTTTCCTGCTAGTCCTGGTGCATTTGGCCGGATTGTTAACATGCGGAGTTTTGGCATTGTTTCTCGAATAAAGAAGATGGTCAATGATTCTTGCATGGATGTGAAGGTCCTTTAATCTTCATAATTTTTTATGTTCTGTACTTTTAAGTAGTTGGTTTGTAAATGTTCTCCTGTTGATGCAGCTTCGTGCGAGACTAGCACTTGGACAGATAATTGCTTTCGGTGATAGTTGAGTGCATTGAAATCCTCTGTTCCAAGTCTTTTGGCAAAGAACAAAGTCGAGAAAAGGGATATTGATACAATTTATTATCTCATGTGTTCTTTATTATGCAATGTAGTCTCCGGCCTTCTGCATCAGCTTTCAATATGGTATGTTTCAATTAATGTTTTACAATGTTTTTTTTTTTCTCGTTTCACTAACACTTTTTGCCATACCTTGGCACTAGTTTAGTATTATTATGTTTGCCCCAAAGTTTCTTGACTAGAAGATGGTATTGCTATTCTAATGTATCAAATTGCGTTTTCTTTTTTTCTCTTTTTGTTTCCTTTGCAGGTGTATCAATATGCTTTTACTTTATCATTGAGTAAACTCGTAAGTTGGTCTCCCATAGATTCCAGTGTGACCACATAAGCCGTTCAAAGATTTTTGTCCACAGTATATTCCCTAAAAAGACCCGTAATGTCGCCACATGATAAACTGTGATACATAAAAGACGGATTAGGTTACTGTTTTATATATTTTGAATAGATTACTTGGGTGACAGGAATCTTTAGAGGACTAATGTGGTAACACATTGATCTTTTGAGAACCAGTGTAGGGGTTTACTCTTTCTTCTAACCAGTCAGGGAGGGCAGTGTCAGAGCTTTGTGGTTCTGTAAGCACTCTTGGCCAGGTTACCCTCAAATCTCATTTTTCTTTCTTGTGCACAATATGTATTACTTTTTTGTAAATCTGGTGGTCATAGACTCATAGTAGATTTACAGGATTTAGTGTTGTAAGATATGAGTAGTAAATGTCAATTAGAACCGAGTTTCAATTTAATTTTGGTTATATTGACAAATAGCATAATTGTCTATGTTTCTGGCATTCATGCAGGCCTTGTAATTTTCGTTACATGCCACTATTTTGTATGAGAGCAATTTTTAAAGGAAGTTTATTCTTATTTTCAAAATATTTTGTCAATTTAGAAAGAAAAATTCATAAATATTTATGGGGGATGACCATGACTATGATGATGCTGATGATGATTCATGTTGGTAGTGGCTATATTTGGTGAGGGTGCAGGGTCAAGTTATGATCGGTAAGTGCTTTTTTTTGTCATCATTACTTTTTGAATTCTGTTCTTGAAATTTGAAAAAAGGGCACCACCCACGCTCTCCGTCCATCTGAGTACGTTTTAACGTTCCAAACGAGAAGCTTAACAATATTTCTCGATTATGTTGTGTTGATCATTTTTGGTCAGCTGCATGCACATGACATTTACAGATGCAGATAACAAATTGGCCATTGATTTTGAAGATGAAACCTCTTTTACAGCCACTGCCAAAAATGAAGAGTGAGCAACTTTGTTCATTCATCGTTCTCTGCCGTGGTCTTGATGTTGTTCCAAAATGCATATTCATAGGACTTTTAAATACCCAAAATTAGGTTCCTTGTATGGTTGTCTGAAAAATGGGTTGTATTTTGAGTTTCTTTTTCCTTCCTTTTTCTTTCTTGATAGCTTCAGCTTCTTTTTATGATCTTAGTTGGTGCTCAATCCATTGACATGAACTGAATTACAAAAAATATTTAAATTTTTAGATGGAAAAATTAATTACTATGGTGTATAAAAATGTTACACTCTCACTCTCATTTTCCATGACATTAATTACAAATAATTACTGTGATATATTTGCTTATGGTCTATCAGTGATAGTTAATGGTATGAATTGGGATGTTATGGAAAAAGCACGTTCAATTTGACATAAGAATTAATACTATTGTTTAAAAAAAAACGTAATAGATGGATTAAGAAACTTGAAAAGTTTAGTCCAAAAATGGCTTATAAAAACACACTCATCCTGCCATGGGGGAGAGAGGTCACTTGAAGCATTGAGTATGGATATGCATGAAAGTTCTTACCCTGGCTTATTTGGAGCTTCCAATATCTCCCGAAAAATCTATTTCAGAAAACAAATATTTAAATCACGAATTCATGGGGAAACATGAAATCTGTTATATTTCTTCTTTTTCGTGGCATGTAGGAGTTTTAATTTGATCTCAATTATTATTTGTAATAGAACATTTTTCGTATTAGATTTGACAGGATTAAATATTACTCTGTTCGAAAAATACCTAAAACACCTCGTGAAGGATTTCTGTTTTTTTTTTTATATATTTTAATTCTATTCTACTTTCATATTTTTTAATATATTTCGCACGTCAAAGGTTCGTATGAACCATAGAATCTAGTCATGTAGTTTAAGACATACTATAAATTGATATTCTAAAAACTTTTATATAGACAGAATAATCTAGAAGGTATTTAGTTTTTGAATAATAAAAGCTATACTTAAAATCTAAACGAAAAATAAAATTAATTTAATTAGATAAACATAGATAAAAAACTTTATATATATATATATATATATATATATATAAGTACCCGAACATTCATTTTATTTAAGGGAAATCTTAAAATTAATAAAATTAAACATTAATATTTAAATGAAAAATGATTTAAAATAAAAATTGAAGCATTTAAATTATTTGATTTAAAATAAATATTGTATACAAGAAGGTATATAACATATCCTTTGCGATTTTATATTTAAAAGCCATTTCAATTTTAACTTTACCATTTACTAATTCAACCAGTTAATTTTGGAATCTGATATGGCGCACCACAAGCAATATAAAATGGATAATGTATTTAAGAAGGTAATTTTGAACCCACTTGTAAATTAATTTGAAACTAGCTATATATAATTGAGCGTGTATTTAAGAAGGTAGAATTATATACATAATTTACATAACGTAAAACTGAGAATCCTATTAAAGGAAAATGACAGAATAACAATTTTGGAAGAAAAACAGATTGATATTGAAACAAAAAAATATAGCTAAACTAGGAAGAGGGTGAAGACAGAAACTAAAAATGTGAGATGAATTATCAGCCAATCTTTTCCGTGTTTGTGTCATCTGAGGGCCATATTACTGTCTCCATCAGCCTTTCCCTCATTAACTCCAAGTTTTCATCAGATATTTCCTTGTATATCTCAGCATGATTACATTTCTGCATAAACAATGGTTCTTTAGTTAAGTACATCTTACCTTCACAAAACATTTTCATTCTTTAGATATATACACATTCTATTCTATTACCTTGACCCATTTACCATAAAGGTGAAGCCGAGTTACCATCACTCTTTCAGCAAGCTCTTGTTGCTCCTATCAATTGGAAGAGGACATATACAACATCATTGACATTGACAAGATGTAACGTTTTTTTGAAATTTGGAAATTATGTGAATAAAATTTGGTGTAATTGTGTAAAGGCATTGAATATAACATGTATAAAGGAATTAAAGAGAAGGCATTTCAGATTGAGTATGGTGAAAGTTTTAAAGAAGCCACAATCCTTAGGGGCACATAAAACTACCTTCCCAAGGGATCGAATAAAACGTTTTCCATCTCCTGGTTTGTTTGATGCAACAAAACTGCCAACAAAGAAAACATTACAAACAGTTATCTAAAGATTTACGAGATAGCTAGTGAATCACCAATTCTAGTTTAATAATCACACTGAACCTTCTTACATTGGCCAATTCCTTCAGCAATCATGCATGTTTCAAGTTATATACACATCAGATTCAGGGTGCATTTGGTTTGTTTTTATTTTCAGTTTGCATGTTTTCACTAATAATTGGAAAATATCACATTGTTTTGTTCTGTCATGTTTTCAAGAATTTGAAAAGGATATAATAAAACTAACAAAATATTATTCTCACCACTTGGTTCACAACATCTTGAAAACAAAACCAAATGCACTCTAAGCCTTAGACTTAATAGAAAACATCATTTCAGACTAAAATAATTACATGGGCACGTAAATCTTTGTTGAAACATTTTTCCTCAGATTAATAGAAACTTCACTTACTTGTAGAACCACGTATATTTAGGTGGATTCATCTCATACAACTGATGAAGAACAGTCCTCACAGCCTTGTATGTGAAATAGTTGAGCATTTGCTGTTTCCAAAGATGCATCAGTTAGATCGCATACAACGTTTAGTGTATTTGTATCATAGCAGACTGATTGGTGATGATTAAAGGTAGAAATAATGAAATAAAAAAACATATTCTCATCGAATATAAAAGACTCATAATGAGTGAAAACGATCTTCCTCTATGTAAGAAATGAAAACCGATTTTGTAATTTGTAGTACTCTTTCATGAGTTGTTCTTTGAAAACATCTTCTCATTGCATGAGTTGTTCTTTGATATTTGCTCTGTCACCATGAGCAAAATTAGAATAAAATGATGAATTATTTAAAAGGAAACAGCTCTCATCTTTGTAATGGTGACAAGCTCAAAGCAGCATTTTGAGAAAATGACCATAAGGATACTGTCACATTTTTCAAATACAATTTGAAATCTTTATTAATACATACCACTCTTTCAGGTATTTCTTGTTCCTCAACAGATTTCACGATGAGATAAACAATTTTGCGTTCTCATTTCTGATGTAAGAATGAAAAGGAAAGGAGTTCATGGTAGAATTCTGTAGAAGGTTATTGGTTTAAGAGCTTCTTGGAACTCCCTTTCTCACTAACAAATGACACTTTTTCTATAATGATATACAATGTTCAAAAGCTCTGCAACGCCTAGAATGTCTTAGAAATTAGAATTAGAACATGCTATGAAGGAAACACTCCATTAAAAAGGTAAAACAAAGCAATGCTAAAGGAGAAACTGAGTTATAATAAACTTAAACCAAATACAAAACGGTATCATTAAGGTTATGCTTAGTTTTCATTAAGAGACCTCTATTGTCCATTCAAAAAGTAAAATGAAAAAGTGTCTTGTATGATTTTCAGTTAGTTCTGATTATAAACCGAGTTTAGTCCCAATTTTATGTTTCTGCAAACTCAGTTGGTAAAAGGAAATTCATTGGAACTTAACTTTACAAATTTTGATCCAAACATGCAGTAAAATATCAGATCTAAAACTAGAAGATACATTAAACATGTTACCGTTTTAACATCTTCAAAACTTTCTTCATATTGGCCTCCAAGCTCGTTGACAATGGCCACTCTCCTATCCTTACGCTGCCTCTTGCAACTTCTGCTAACAAAGAGTCTCCACTCTCTTCCGGGATCAATGAAAGAACTGCTCAACTTCATAGTCCCTCCACCATGCTTCATCAAGTGCTTCCTTCCCATCAAATTCTTGCACAAAACAACATCTCCACCACTCTTCAGATTTACACTAGTTGTTGTGGGGAGGGCATCCACACACAAACAAGGGCCAGTGTGAGAATCCATCACTGATGATCCCACAACAGACAGAGCACCCACCATCCTCTCTCACTATCCCAATCTCCACAAAAATAACTCTTCAAGAAACACACCTAGGGTTCAAAATAGCCTCAAAAGACAATGGAACTGTATAAATAGAGATACCCTTCAACACAAACTACACCTAGGGAGGAAGAGCAATAGAGGGTGTCCAGGAAAATTGGAAATTGAAGAAGTTCTTGTGGTCAAAGACGCATGCAGTGTTTGTGAGAAGGTTGAACAAGAGAAGTAGCTAGCTTTTGGGTGCAAGGAAAAGTAAACTAAAACTATAGAGGTGAGATTTTTGAAGGGTGGGAGTGAACCTTCACCAGACAATTTTTTAAGGTCCAAAATTGTCCAACAGAAAAAAGAAAAAAGTGAAGGATTCAAATTGACAATGGAATCTCCTTAGATTTTCTCACAAACGTTTTGGAATTGATTTTATATAGAATTAGATTTGATTAAAATTTAATTAAAGCTGTGTAATTTATGAGAATTTATATACTTTTTATTCAATACAAAACTTTTTTTTCTCTACAAGCATTTCTTACAAACAAATTTATTTGAGGTTTTCTTTTCACTTTACTCAACATAGAATCCATTCCTATTAGTCATTTACATTTACTTCAACTCAAGATTAATTGTAAACTTGAAATCAAATACAAAAACATTCATCTAAAAGTGTGTTAATTGGTATTTTAATTGGAATGTAAAGTGAATAAAAAAAACATACTAAATTCGTCAACACCTGTGGGGTGTTGATTTGATGGGTTTGGTGGATGTGAAGCCACGTGGTTGTGAATCTTTGTACCTGTTCAATGTTTTGTACTACTTTGTTGAAACACATGTTAAAGGACAAGTGTGCCACACCAACCAGACTCAGTGCACCGTCCTCACGCAGCCACATGTGCATCTGCTGCGTTCTCTTTCCAACTCAACGAATATAGCACACATGTTGGATCACATTCACATTGCCCACTGCTCTCCTTCATAACCTAATTTCATGAACAACCTCAGATCATAGACATGCACGTGTTATAAAATTTTAAATATCATCTAAAATTTCACCACCATATTCATTAATTTACTTTCAATATCACCGTCTAAAATAAAATATTTTAGTGGAATATCCTCATGTTTTCACCAGCCAAATTCTAGTTTATGTTTGTAAGCATTTTGGTAATGAAGTTATATATATATATATATATATATATATATATATATATATATATATATATATATATATAAAAATAATAATAATAATAATAATTATGTTGGATACCAAATTAACACAATACATTCCTGAGTAAATTTAAGGAGAATACAATAACACCCTTTCATAATTGAAAAAACAACTACAAGAAGAACTTTAGATGAAAATATAGAAAAGAAAAAAAAGTAAGAGATTTTGGTCTTCCAATTAAGAAATATTGTGTTTCTTGTTAATAACATGAAAAATAAACATCAAAGTAAATTTTAGTCGATATAAGAATTCTCTTTTCTTATTAATTCAGTTAAAAATTTTGATGAAAATAATAAAATTTTTCACACCAAACTTTATTATTATTGTTTATTTTTCTGCTAAATATGTTTCCTACATTTATTTTAAACTATTTTTTTCCTCATGAAATACTGTATAAAATTGCAGTAAATTTTAATGAATTAACGATGTTTGAATCTTTATGTCATGTTAGTACTTTGTCAACAAATAGAAGAAAATTTGATCCAAGAACATCAAAATGTGTTTTTATTGGTTTTAGAAGGGGACAAAAGGATATATTTTGTTGAATATTCAATCCAGAAAAATTTGTGTAGTTAGGGATGTTGTCTTCTATGAACATGTTTTTTCATATGAAAGGGTTCAAGATACTTGCAATGAAACTAATAGTCCTAACATTCATGATCAAAGTAAACCATCACAAGCCACTCTTGCACGCTATGATAATGTGGAAAATAATAGTAATAATAACTGTGAATCAGACATTGAGGTTCCAAAAGAAGTTTGTTCCCATATAGACCAAAATCTCAATGAAGATCATGACACATAACAAAATTCTGAATTAGATCAATTAGTCTGAATGAGTATAAGAATAAAAAGACCACTTGAGTATCTAAAGGATTATCATTGTAATCTTAATGTTTCCCATACATCTTCAAGAGTTAAATATCCTTTGAATTTTGTTTTGTCTTATAATAATTTATCACCTTCTTACACATATTTTGTTATGTCTTTTTCTTCACATGTCGAGCCAAACAATTATTCTGAAGTTTTGAAACATGATTGTTGGAGAAAAACTATACAATGTGAGATATCTATATTGGAGTTAAATCAAACATGGGAGACGGTTCTTCTGCCTAAGGACAAAACTGTCATAGGTTACAAATGAGTATTAAAAATAAAATATAAGGCTAATGGGACAGTTGAAAGGTATAAAGCAAGGTTAGTGACAAATGGATACACACAAATAAAAGGCATTGACTACCTTGATACTTTCTCTCCAGTAGCAAAGATGACCACCATAAGTTTGCTTCTTTCTCTATCTTTTATCTATAATTGAGAATTAAAATAGTTAGACATAAACAATGCTTTTTACATAAATAGTTGAAAAAAGATGTACATATGGTTGTTTCTCTTGGATTAAGTTCTATTCAACCAGGATAAGTTTGTAAATTAAAAAAATATATATACTGAAATATATAGCAAGAAAGTGATAATGGTGAATCAAAAGAAATATATATTGAAATTTTGTTGAGATAACATCACTAGGGATCAATCACCGCATCCGAGGTATTGTCCTCTTTGGAGCTCGAAGTTCGTCACGGTTTTGTCCTAAAAAGGCGTCTCGGATGGTTAAGAGAGGAAACTGTATATAAATTGCCCTTGACCTTGACTCCTTAGTGATGTGGACTAAGTGTACCGAAACAAGCCCCCAGTCGAGGTCTAAGGGGAATGGATTCTCCCTAGTTGAGGGCTAAGGGAATGAGATTTGTCTTTGGAACCTGGTCTTCCATATACGACGCCAATGTTGCAACCTCAAGTTCGTTGAGATAATATCACTAGGGTCAATCATTGCATCTGAGATATTGTCTACTTTGAAACTTGAAGATCCGTCATGATTTTGTTCTTAAAAAATGTCTCATAAAGTTAAGGAAAGAAGGTGTACACTTTAATTTTAAAATATATTTTAACCACTTAGTGTTGTTATTGTTTAATTTTAACAATAAATATATTTAACTTTTTATATAAATTTCATATAATAATATAAAAATTAGTACGGAATAATTTGATTTCTCATGTCTTTATGTGTACTACTAACGAAAATACATGATTTTCGTGTATTTATATTTTTATTCTATTAAATATATATCTATATATCTATATAAATATATACAATTCATTATTTATTATTTTATTATTTTTATAATTAATTAATTAAAAAATAAAAATAATACAACTTCAAAAGTATATATACATATAATTTCATAAAAATATTATTAAATATTTTTTGTAACTGTTATTTTTAGAAAAGAAAATTTATTTAGTTATTTTGAAATAATATGAAATTATTTGATTAAATAATAAATGAATAAATTATTTTTATGTATTAAAAAAGTAAAATTATCTAATTAAAAGATAATACAAGTTACCAAATAATATATTTTGTTTATACAAGATATAAAGTAAACTTAATAATAATTTTTTATCTTTAAGTGTTAATCTATAACTGTTGAATTAATTTTGTGACCGTATATATTATTTACTTATTTAAAAAAATAAAAATAAAAATAATTTTCTATTATTTAAAAATAATTAAATAATTTCTTTTTTCTAAGAATAACAATTATATAATTTTTTAATATAATAAAATTATATGTATATATTTTAAAATTGTATTATTTTTTATTTTTAATTAATTACGTATGAATAAAATAAAATAATACATTTTTAATAAAATAAAAATGTGAATACACGTATAAGTAAATAATTTTTTATTTATTAAAGAATAAAATTACCTATGACACTAAAAATATAATAAATATATGTATTGGTATATTTAAATGATGGTAAAGAGAGTAGGTAAGGTAGTACCAATTCCAATACTTTTCATTGATACGTAACATAACACAACACAACACAACACAAACACAACAGGCACAACGAGGAGAAAGAGGGGAAAGACAAGAGTGGCCTCCCTGTTCTTCGCTTCAATTCACTATCATTTTCTCAACCCTCTACAATGTTCTACAGAGGGTACCTCCTTTTACTTTTCCTTCTTCTTCTCCCCTTATCAAGTTTCTGCCTTTTTTTCTTTTAATTTTAGGTTTAATTCATAATTTCATCTATTGAGTTTATTCTTTTCTTTCCTTCCCTTCTGTCTCTGTGAACTATGCAATTCTTTTTTAATTTGTCAATTTGTTGTGACCCTAACATTTTGTGTTTTGCGAAATCTGAACTATCTCCATTCTCCAAACTGGGCGACGACGCCGAAATCTGAACTATATTCGAATTATTTGAAATAAAACCCTAATAAATGATAATTAAATAGGAAATAGGATGCTATGTTCATTTGTAAATTGGAGTGACCAATGATGTGTGGTGATTTAGTGAGAAGTACCGTTTTAAAACTGATGCAAACAAACGAGCATGGAAGGGAGTTTTGATGTTGTAGCGTTTTAGACAAATGGTGTTTTAGCAATTATAACAGCAATGTATGTCATGTATCTTGAATTGATGATGAAGCAGTTGCTGTATAAAACTGACTGTTGGGAAGGGATGAACACTTTATAAGAATACATTTTTTGGAGTTTTTTTTGCAGCCTTGTATTTTTCTATTATCCCATTTGGTTTCCTTGTATACTTATCACTTATTTAATCTAATTGTCAAAAGGGATCTTATGGTGAATAATATCCTTGAGAATTTTATCTTTAACCAAACTCAGTGGCGTGTGTAATCATTTAGCCAACTTAGCCTCGTGGGATAAGACTTTTGTTGTGGTTGTTGTTGTTGTTGTAATACTGTATTGTTTATCTTATAATATATAATTCTTCCCTTTTTGTCATGACCATTGCTTAGAGTCTATTGTGCTTCTTGTTGTTTGCTGGATAGAACCACTGGTATTACAGTGATTCTATTAATGCTAGGAAATGGATATTTTTAGACCTCTTGTAAAGAGGTATTCATGCAAGGGAACCTCCTGCCTAATCTTTACTTACTCATGTAGATGATTATGTTTTCTAGATAAAATAACGTAAAGGCATGGAAATATGATAATTTGTCTATGCTTTATATTCAATGAGAATAACTAGTATTGATAAAGGTCTTGTGTAGCTTTGTTATTAGTGTGTGTCTGTGATGTTTAGTCCCTGTTTTGTCTAAGGATATGTTCTGTTTTCGTTTTTTATTTTCACTAATAATTAAAATCTTCCACCTTGTTTTCACTCATGTTTTTATCAGAAAATCTTTTGAAACAGGAAACTAGTGAAAACAATTTTTTTTTTTTTTTTGTAATTATTGGTGATAGAAAACCTTTAAACCAAATATGTCCTGTGCAACTCTACATAGTTGATCCTCAAATTTAGAATGGTCATCATAGGAACATCCCCAGGAGTTGGGTGAGAGAAAACAAAATTTGTATTGATTGAAGGAAACTGAACAGAACAAGGAGAAATAATTCTTGTCCAAGAATATCCCCTTTCTTACAAATCTTCTGCTTTTAATATCCCTTTGATCTTTTCTTTTCCTTATTTGGCTAACTAATTCTGTCTAATGAAATAACTGTCCCTAACTTATTTTTCCTCCCTTAAGTCTTAGCATTAACATGCATCTCTTAAATTCAATCCTATCACCTAGGTGGAAATTGGGGATTTCCCTCGCATGAGAATTTCTGCTGGTCACCCAAGTGGCTGGCCACAATGAAAAACATTTGCTCTGTCGTTTGATATACTTCTCATTAGGAAAAACTTCTCATTAGGAAAAACTTCTCATTAGGAAGCCGACACACTTTCTTGGTGGAAAGGCGTTAGTTGTGCTGGAATTTGCTGCTCTGCTGCTAAATCAAAGCTATATTCTCAACTTGCAAACCCAGCTAAGAAATGGGTTAGACCAAGGGTGCTCCTGATTGGCCTGGAGAATAAATCGAGTTATTTAAGCTCACTGGAGGTTCCCCCATGTGAAACAAATGCTCCCTCACCATTATAGTGAATATTGGCTTCTGTGGGTGGAATTGTAAACCCCCATCCCTTGTGTAGTACACAGCTTCTCGACAGCATCTATAGAATCATATCCATGACCATAGATACATCAGTGGGGGAATGGGGTCTGATTCTGTAGCCTCCAGCCACCCAAGAAATACACTCATAACTTTTCCTCAATGAGGGCAAAATGTGCATAACCAATGCATCAAATTCTTTTATGTACTCCTCTACAGAACCTACTTACCTTGAGTCATTTGCATATAGATTTCCAATACACTCAATCCCATCATAAACACTGGATGAGCTCAAAATAAGCCCTTCCGATGTCAGTTGGGGTGTTTTCTTCCCGAAGAATGGTACACAGTGCAGAGTGCTAGGCTCAGTGATGAAATCCATCTGAACCTTTTTGATGGCTTAACCTAACAGACCTGTTGCACTTAAAATTTGGGTTGGATTAATCACCCTGAAGGATCTTCACTGACAAAGGTAGGTTGCTTCTTCCTTTTAGTCGAAGAATGGCTCTCTGGATTTCTACTTGTCCACTTCTTGTCTGCATCAGGATGTACCTCCTCTCAAGTGAGTTGTTTGTGGTCGTGATCCTCCCAATCAGTTGCTTCTACATCCACTTTCTAGCATCTGTTTGATGCTATTGATTTGTCCTAAACTCTTTTTGATCTCCAAAAGCTAAGAATTGTATTTGCATGTCACCCACTTAAAAATCTGTTTGAATTGTCCAAGACTTTCTTTTGGGACCCCGTTATGGTGACTTTGGATCCCCAGGTTTGGCCAATTACAGGAACCTCTTGAATTGGGTGAAAGAAAAATTTATTCTTATTTATTTAATGAAATTGAACAAAACAAGGAGCAAAATTCACCTTCAAGCATTTCCTGCTTCTTACAAATTTTCTATTTCTTTGAATGCCTTTTCTGTCTATATTCCCCCTTATTTATTTAACTACCTTTCTAGCTAACTGACTTTCTGCACTAATTGTCCCTAGTTAGTTGCCCCATCCTTTCAGTCCCAAAAGGTTAATTAATAGGTAGCATAGTATTCATTGCTTTGTTTTATGGTGCTATCGTGCCCCTGCAAACATTATGCTGCATTTTAACAAAGTGGCCATTGCAGCTTGAAATGGTGTCAAATTACTGTCCTATTTTGGCATCTCAACCATTTCTTTAGTCTGGAATGAAAACACAGACTTCTCTTTTTTGTCATGCCCATCTAGTGTTTTAGGACATTCTGGTGATTTCCATATCTCCCCTGCTTAGTTCTGGCAAGCTCCCTCCACTGTTCTATTTCCTGCAATGCCTTCCCTGCATTTATTTTCCTCTGTCTGATTGCTTGTTAGTGATGAAAGACCCTCTAATTTTTAGGGTATTATTGTTAGTTTTTTTGAGCATTTGTGTTTTGTGTGGTATAAATTATTTGTTGTCCATAATCTTTGGTATAGTAGTCAACTAGTCATCCTACTATTTTATATCCTGCTATAGCCCTGTGGAATGGTCTCTCTATGCATTTATCCAAAATTGATAAATTAGAATAAAACTAGGTCAACATTTGAGTGGATAACTACTGTTAAGGTTATAGTTTGACTCAGTTTGACTCATTAGAGTTTATTTGTGCCTTCTGCTCTGTTATGTGCTATTTATTTTGTTTTTGAGAGTAATGACTTAAGTAATCTTTTTATTTTCTTTTTCTTTTTCACTTTTTGAAATGCTGTATCTTTGTTTTTGTTTTCGTCTTTAGAAGGATGCTTTTGAAGTCTTCATTGTACTCTTTATTTTCCTGAAAAAAACAGTATGCTATTTTAACAAACGCTTATTCCTGTGGATTTATTGTGATACTTCTTTAAATATTATCTTTTTAGTAGATGTGGTAACTTATTTTATTGCCAAAATCCTTCTTAACTTTTATAGATTCCAAGGGTTAGTTGATATTCAATGTGATGGTATCACATGTTTTGTTTGCTCCACAATTCTATTTAAAGAAAACGGGATTTCATTGGCCCTTTGTGATCACATTTTTTTGTCGGTGGGCTTCTTTATTAATATTTATCCTTTCTGCGTAAAGTTTAATTGGATGTTGTCTCTATATATAGTTAGATAAAATTGCAGAAGGAAGGATAATGTAATTTGTTTTTATGTCACCCCGTTATTACTGTTTTGGAGGTGTTTAATTGCTTGTCTCATGACTTGAGCTTTCATATTATTGAAATATGTGGATGGTAGATGAAATGATAAGTCTGAATGTGTATTTATTTTTTCTCAACCGTATCAGAATACTTTTACATTATTATTGATGCGATGAATGTCTACCTTCAATTTTGTTTTGCAATTAGATTTATCTTTACAGTTACACAACCAGAAGACCAAAATACTATTTGTTTTCAGTCGTGAGCTTAATATGAATTGAGTTTAATGTCATATAAAATGGCTAGACCGTAATGAGTAACTGAAATTTGCAGTTTACTAAGAATGGTGAAACTTTACATATTTGTTGACTGAAAAGCAGGCCTTTTGATTTTTGTTATGTTTATGGGTGAAAATTGCAGTAAATTTGCTGATGGTGGTGATGGGCGTGAAATGGCTGCAAAACGTCAGCGCACTGTTGATCCAGGATCCTCATTTTATGGTACTTCCACCGGTTCCAATTTTATGTACAATCCTTCTCCTTATGGATATGTCAGCCAACCTCCACCTCCTCCACCTTTTCCTGTTGTTCGATTGCGAGGCCTTCCTTTTGATTGTACTGAAACCGATGTGGCCGAGTTCTTCCATGGTCTTGACATAGTTGATGTTCTTTTTGTTCACAAAGGTGGCAAGTTCACTGGTGAAGGTTTCTGTGTTCTGGGGTATCCTCTTCAAGTTGACTTTGCTCTTCAAAGAAACAGGCAGAATATGGGTAGAAGATATGTTGAAGTTTTCAGAAGCAAGAGGCAGGAATACTACAAGGCAATCGCTAATGAGGTTTCAGATGCCCGAGGTGGTTCACCTCGTCGAAATGCTCCCCGGGCTAAATCATATGATGAAGGAAAAGATTCAGCTGAGCACACCGGGGTGTTGCGACTAAGGGGATTGCCATTTTCTGCAAGTAAGGATGACATAATGGAATTCTTCAAGGATTTTGGGCTGTCAGAGGATTCTATTCACATTGTAATGAATTCAGAGGGAAGACCTTCTGGGGAGGCTTATGTGGAATTTGCCAGTGCTGAAGATTCAAAGGCAGCAATGGTAAAGGATAGGATGACACTTGGGAGTCGCTACATTGAGTTATTTCCTTCATCACACAGTGAGATGGAAGAAGCAATTTCAAGAGGACGGTGATTCCTTCTCATCTGCTTGTTGCTCTTTTGTAGTTATACTTGTTAGCTTGATCTTATAATTAAGATTTTGGTCAAGGATATATTTTATTGCTGTATTTGTTTTAGGATCCATATACATTTTTCCCAATACCCAGATGAGAAAATATGACAGCTGCTAAAATTGAAATTTGTGGATTTATTTATTCTTGGTCACCCACCATCAAATTTTCTTGTATGGCTTGCCTGTTGTGTATAGGATGAAATCAATCCCCACCATGCTGTTATCCCTTACTGTAATGAGATCATGAGGCAGGTGGTACCAGGGCTAATTGTTTGGATCTGCCTTTGATTTCCTTAGCATGGTTCAATATTTCGAATATCTTTTTTTAGCAGTCCTAATATCTAACAGTGGGTAGGTTAATGTTTTCTAGCAAATGCTGTAGCTCATTTAATGCTATTCGAAATTGAACTGAAGAAACAACTCTTAAATGTTTTTGTACTTTTCTTGTAATGTGGTTAGGCACTGCAAGGGATGCAACTACCTTTGTCATATTGATTGCCATTATATTCTTCATTTCCAACTTTGACTATCTCAACAATCAAAGAGCTCGCCACAGTACGTTGTACTGTACTATTTAATGCCAATTAGTTTTCCCTCCTTCTCACCCTTTCACGCGCCAAACACCACATAGTTCGGTAATTTTATCTGTTCTGTCGAAATTTTGGTCTGCAAAATCAGTTCTTGAGAATGCTACATATAAAGGTTATGTTTGAGAAATTTTTCTGTGAATGCTTCTAGTAGAAAAGATGAAATCAATTCTTTTTAGAAGATAAAATTATCTTTTATTATCTTACAGAAAAGCTAATTGGCTGAGGATATTTTGTATTAACTTCTCATACAAGTTTGCATAATCATTAAACTTGATTAAGAATGACCACAAATTACTTACAGTGTCTGCTAACAGTAGCAACATAGTATTCCAATAGTTGGTTCAAGATTCCCCACTGTGCATAGTCATCATGGTAATGCTGCAATGTTCTGAGTACAAATTAAATTTGATTGTATGTACTCGAAGGAGGGACATGGAAGGATTGGAAAATTTTGGATGGACGTGGAAATGTGGTCCAAGTGCGATCTGGACTGTCTGGTGGCATGGACTATCAAGTGTGAACATAATCTAGCTAGCTATCAATCTCCTACTTTGCAACTTCAAACATCTTCATAACTATTTCTCTTTATTGGATCTAATAATTTCACAGTTTAATCTAATTCAATTTAATTTAAATAAATTACATTAAATCTTCTTTTGTGATTAAATCAAATCAATCTCACGAGGGTGACAACAGATGAAGAGTATCTTTATCCCCTATTCCTGTTTCTTCATCCTTACTTACTTTTATAATTAATTGAATATGAAATTTATGTGTCATCTTTATTTGTATTTATTTATATTAAATGGAGGTATATTTGTATTTGTGTCCATGTTTGTTTCACATATTAATTCAATTACTTAAAAGAAATAAAAATTACAAAACATATAAATTTAATGTCAAAAGGTTATTTATATTATTTTTTTTCAATGTAAAATATAAAAAAAATAATTGAATAAATATTGTACTGACCAGTCCTCAGACATCAGCTGGGTCCCACAGCATGGGTCAAAGCCACGTGGAATGGACCCCACAGGGGTATTGAACAGAGAGGGGTGATGAGTCATCAGCCTACAGAGAGGGGTGACGAGTCATCAGCCTACAGAGAGGGGTGACGAGTCATCAGCCTACAGAGAGGGGTGACGAGTCATCAGCCTACAGAGAGGGGTGACGAGTCATCAGCCTACAGAGAGGGGTGACGAGTCATCAGCCTACAGAGAGGGGTGACGAGTCATCAGCCCACAAAGAGGGGTGAGTAGTCGTCAGATTACCAGGATGGGCGGAGGTGTCATCGTCACTCAGCAGGTCGAGGAGTTCTCGGCGACAGTGCGTGGCGAGGTGACATCGGCCTTGGATGATTTGAACAGCATAAACAGAACAGTTAAGATTGGTTCCCAGAGGGGGCCAATGACCAGTTAAATACCCAGAGGAAGGGAGAGGCCTGGATCACGAAGTGCCTATGCGGGTAGCAGGGAGAGCACAGTTGGGTGTAGAGTCCTGAGGGACAAGTACTCACCAGAGCTAGGGTTTTCCCGGTGAAGCTACATGCATGGCACGTAAACAGTGAAGGGAGTCCCAGAACAGGTGGCCCCAGAGACTAGGTGCACAAGGAGGCACCCAGGTGGTCACCCTGTGAGAGTTTGCACTCCAGAGAAGGAAACCTTATGTGCTAGATTACCCTAAGATTGGGTGATAGCGGCGCAAGGGTATTCCAGTAAACCCTAAATATGGCTAGCAGCGCAGCAAACCCTAATTAGGGCTAGCGGCGCAGTAAACCCTAGACTATATAAGGGACAGTAAAAGACTTCAAACAGGGACGCAGTTTCTAGACCTAAAGACAGAGAGAAACTTAATACAATTGGTGTGCTTGCCCTACACTGACTTGAGCGTCGGAGTGCAAACGGCCTCTAGGGCACCCCCTTTCTCTTTTGCAGGTGCAGATTGCTTCGAAAGAACCAAGCCCGTATCAACGTGAGAAAGGAGGCGTGTGAGTATCGTGGAGTCAACCGACAGGCGAGTCAACCGGCAAGAACAAATATCAAATTAAAGTATAAAAAGCAATTAAATAAAAGTCAAATGATTATAAAAAATAGTAAAAATAATCAAATATATTTTAAAAATTATTTAATTCAATGAAATTGAAGATTGTAGTTCATAACATAACATAACATGTGTAATAAATGATTTGACAAAATCAACTAAAAGCAAAATAATGTATAATCAAAATTATGATGAAAAACAAAATACTTTGAAAATATAAGTAAACTTGGTAAATATTGAACAAATCAAATTGTTAAGAGGAAATGAAACTTGTTTTAACGAAACAAAAGTTTACGTGATTGAACACTTGAAATTAAGAGTTAAACATTTTCATGTAAAAATAAATAAATTAAAATATTAAAAAATAGTAGAAAAATTATAGAAATTATTTGATTTACTTAAATTAAGATTTATGTTTCTTGAATGTTATAATATCATTTAAACGAAACCATACAAAGAGTAAAACAATGTGTTATCAAAGTTATGATAAGAGAAAAAATACCTAAAGAATTTAAATAAACTTTGTGAATTTTTAACTAATCAAACACTTTATAAAAAATATAATTTTTTAAATTATATAATAAATAATGAATGTTTTAATAATTTAAATATAAAGACAAAAACAAATATTTTTAATAGTATGGGACAATAAAAAAGAGAAAAGACATATAAATATTCATCATCATCTCTATATCCAATTTAAAAAAATTATATTATCCATATATAAATCACAGCAAATTATTATAAAAGAAATATTTTTTATTTAAAAATTTAATTATATGCTATTTTAAATCTGTTTTAGTTTTGATATTTATGTTTCAGCAATATTTTTCTTTTATTTTTACATACAATTTACTATAAAAATAGTATTAAAAAATCCATGTAATAAGGTTGATAATTACAAATTTTGATAAAAAAAATATTTTTCAAAATTTATAACTAAATTTACTAAACTTATTCCAATCATGAATATGATGAATTGGGTTTAAAAAAACACAAAACATTACTTCTATGAATAAATGAATGATAATTTATCATTGATGTTTCTTTTAGTCATGAGTATTTTAGTTTGAAATTAATTAACATGAGAAATATTATGTAATTTATTATAATAAAGAATGTCCTTTCTAATTTTTTAAATAACCATTTTACTGAATTTACCAATGTCTAATCTTCCTTAAAGAAAGAAAACTTAGTTGTTTAAACCATATTTAGGGTCTCTTCTTCAACCACATGTTTTTTCTATTCAGTATTTGCTTAAAAGGACAAAGTTTAGTACCACTTTGATCAAATACAGTATATTCTTTTAATTTGAGTCTTATAAATATAAATAAATAGATACGTCATATAACATTAATTTAGTATCTAGAAAATATAAATTAACACTATTTTTCAGTAATTTATCTGATGATGTAACCGAAAACTCTTTTATAAGATCCAAACTAATTAGTCATTATTAAGAAAAATAGTTATGTAATTATAGCATATTAGCATTACATATTTATTAAATTCGTTTTTTCTTTCTGAAACCATCTTTAACATTAATAAAACTAAACTTAATGTGCTTCAATCATTATTATAAAAAAATTATTAAATAAAAACAATTTTTTTTAAAAAAATAATTAATTACTATATTAACTAAATTAAATATTATTTTATATATTAAAAAATTATTAATATTTAAATTAATTTTTATATTAATATTTAATCAATTACCAAAATTTTAACTACAAAATTTTAGAGTTTGTAGTTAAAATTTTAATTTATAAAATAATATTTAATTTAATTAATATAGTGATTAATTATGTTTTATTTTTAAAATTAGTTGTATCTAATTATTATTTAGTTGTAGCTATTGAATGAAGATAATATTTTTTAATAAGGTATTTTCCTAAAAAATTAATTAATGCAAATACCATTTTAGATGAATTCTTATATGAAAAAGAAAAAAACACCATACACTACTCGCAATTTAACAAGAGTTTGAGGGATGTGCATGGTTATCACCATAAAGCAAGTATCCAACTTCTCATCAACTCAGATTCTGTGAATCCCGAGCTCAGACATGCATGCATGCATGCAAAGCTACCCACAATAAATCTCCACCTTAAATTCTTAAAACCACCCTTCTTCTTTCCTCCAACACAATTCAAAATTTACTTCTTTAAATAAAATAAAAAGTGACAGTTTTTTTTTTTTCTTAACAGCAGTAAAACTACTACTACAGTAATTACATTTGATAATTTTTTTATTTATTTTAGTGGTAGAAATCAGGAAGATTCATAATAATTTATGAAAGAGGAGTATATACGAACAATATTTTATGCAGTGTGTTCTTGCATTGATAGTCACTGTTTCACCATTGTAGCATATATTATTGAAGGGACATGCTCATCGGATTCTCCCGAGTTCAGATAAAAAAAAGTGAAGGACACAGACAATTTTATAATCGAACATGCTTAATGGCCATGTTGTTTGTTTTTCTTTTCTTTCAATTATAAGTTTTTGTTGTGTTTTGTATAATCATATTCTATCTTCAACCTGTGATTTTTTTTGAAATCATTTCTTTTGAAAACACTGACAGATTCATGAAAAAACTTTAGAAAAAGACTTTTCTTAGAGAAAATGAAACAGGCATATCTTAACTGTAATGGTGCGTGGATGCATCTAGAATTTCAACCAATATTTTTTTGTTTCAAAACATATATATGAACTGAACTTTGTGGAACATGTATTTGTAAAATATTTAAGTGACGTCTTGTTCCAGAAAAGACAATAGTTACATAGTTGTCAACCTTTTCTTTAATGTTCTTTTGTTCATCTTATGAATGATTGAAGAAACCATCGTTGCTTAGGTTTGAGAAATAAATTAGATAGAAAAAAAGTAGTCTCTTTAACATCATATAATGTTAAATATATTAAATTAATGTAAAGATGTTTTAAAAACAATGATACTAAATAAGGTTAAATTTGCTTATGTTTTAGTTTATGTATCAAACTTAAATTTTTGTTATTATTTTAGTGAGAGTATCTTATTTAAAAATATGGTTTAAAAACTACGTGCAAAGTTAAAATAAATTGTATTTTATTGGTAAGTTTGACATAAAGTTGAATTAAGAAAAATAAATTATTTAATTGTTTTTGCCGACATTTTTAATGATGATGTAATTTACATATGCAAAGTGTGTAAATCTGACATGTGGTTGTTTGTAACTCAAAGGGACAACCGACACCAACCTCTCTATATTTTGTATTTAAATTTTGGTGTGGACCAAAGGGGCATACCCATTTGTCTTTCATGCTTCTCATCATTCATCAAAACAGTAACACTAAAAACCGTCACTCTAAAGTTATTTGTTTTAGATATGTCTATTTGCTGGTTTTTGCCTATTAAATATAAAAAAAAAAATTATTATCACTATGATTTTAGGTATATTTACATATGATTAGATTAGGTATGAAGGATCGTTGTTAATGAAGAAAAATGGGATGAGTATTGTCATTTTTCTTTTTTTTTTATTTATTGATTTCTCATTTCAAATACACTTAGTTCTATCAAATAATTTATGTGAACGTCAAGTTTATGCAATTGTAGGTGAAATATGAAAATATCGGAATAGGTGTATCTTTAGGAACGGAAAAATTAATCATATAGATGTGTTTGCGATGACACAAAAAAATAGTTTGGATTACTAGTAAAGAAAAAGATACGAAGTTATCTTATTATGATTTGAGCTTGGAACCTATGATTTGTGTGAATTCTATTAATTAGTATTATCCCTTTTCTTTGGTATGTATTGCTAATTCCTTATTTTAGGAAGAAAGAAGTTGTGTTTTTTAGAGATTGGTGATAAACAAACTATCTCTCTGGTTGGAGTAAGGGAATTTTATGTAATAGGAGCATTTGTGTCTCATAATAGAAGAAGAGACCCCTTGGTGGAGCTACGTGCAAAGAATTTATTTTTTGTTGTGTTCATGGTTTTTTCTTAGGAGTTGTACTATTTGTAAAGGGGTTAAAAAAAAGAATCTAATATTGTTGGAGGACATGGTTTTTTCTTAGGAGTTGTACTATTTGTAAAGGGGTTAAAAAAAAGAATCTAATATTGTTGGAGGACAGTGTTTGGTGATTTGTTTATGTCTTTATGCATTTTTGTGTTTGATATGTTGGTTTTTCCTGGTTGCTGCCAAGAGTGAACTTTTTTTGTTGATTTTGGGATAAAGAATAGCTAGTAGTTTTTTGTTGGGAGTTTGTAATAGGTTGGAGTGTGAGGTCCTATCTTATCTCTCTTCTTAATTTTTATATAAGGGTTGAGTCACCCTTAAATGATCCATATTTATTTATTGTTTTTTGCTGATAAAAAACAGTTTATGCTGAAACTTTATTTGTTACGTCAAAAAAATTAACATTGTTTGTTGTTAATGACTCATTTCAGTCATTTTCATACTATAAACATTTCAATGGTCTAAAGTTTGAACCAGAAATGAAAATAAATTTGATGTTATAGTATAAAGATGAAAAATATATTTAACCTTTAAATTTTTATTTTGTGTTATGTTTTAATTTTGTTTATACTGTTTTCTTGTATGAGAGTAAATTAATTTTCAAGTTTCTTTAATTGTTACATTTAAAGCAAACTTTTGTTTTTTTAATAACTTGTTTATTTTGTTTTATTTTTGTTCGTAGATCAACTCACAATTATGTGAAATGAAATAAACATAATAACTTGTCAGTTTTATGCAAATTAATTCTTCAATCCACATTATATAACTATACCATTAAGAGTTAAAATTATTAGACAAATAACTATATCAGTTTAATAAGTGATGGACTATACAATATTCAGAAGTGACAAAGCCGAAAATGCGAGAGCAATGATTGAAATGCATGGTGTAATTAAATGAAGGGGGAAAATTTGATTTAAACATTTAAGATTGATTTATTATAAAATACCAAAGAAAAAATAAATAACAAGATTAGTTTCATTATTCAACTTTCTCAAATTTTAATTTTTATCTATATAATTCTATGATTCAAATCATATCTTTACAAGTGCTTCTTTATTTTTCTTCACTCTTCATTGAAACTCTTATTTTGTTGATGAATTTCACTCTCCTTAGTATATATTTTTAATATCAACAAATAAGTTTAATAAATTGTAGTAAATGAACATTATCAAAAAATCATTAAATAGAAACAAATTTTAGAGATAGAAAATAATTAATTGTTATATTGACTAAATTATATAGTATTTTAAAGACTAAAAGAATTATTGATTTCTAAATTAATTTTTATTATTAATAAATAGTTTCTAAATTGATATCTAATTAGTTACCAAAGTTTTTCTACCAAATTTAGAATCTAAATAATTGGTAGTTAAAATTTTGGTAGCTAATTAGATACCAATTTATAAATTATTTATTATTAATGGAGACTAATTTAAAAATTAATAATTTTTTTAATCTCTAAAATAGTATCTAATTTAATCAATATAAGAACTAATTATTTTTAGTTTTTAAAATTAATTTTTATTTAATAATTTTCTAGTAGTAGAATATAGAACCAATTTCAAATATAAATGTTATTTTCAAAATTCAAAATACACTTTTAATATGCATATGATATGTCTTCTTATACTTTTCATGTCGAATGGAACCATTTAGAAGTTTGTAACTAAATATCAAAACTATGTCTAATATATTTTATTTTCAAAATTCGATTTGGCTTAATTTCTAGCACTAATTTGAATTTAAATATTTTAAAACAAAGTATCAATAATTAAGAAATTCTAATATAAATTATTTATTGTAAATCGAAAATATAACGTATGCATTTAAAAAGTCTATTATTTTAAATTTTGCTTGTAATATAATTTATAGAATTTTTTTATATATTTATGTATGATCATTTTTAATTGTATAAAATAAACATGTATGTTGTGTGTGGATATATAAATGGATACGTAGTTATACATGCGTATATGTATTTTGGTAACTCATCGTGTTCTCTTTAAGATTGTTCAAATAAAATGGATAAGACATATATTCCTTTTACTTTTTTATACGACTTACCTAACTTTCTTCACCCTATATTGTGAAGTTACTCTAAGATATTAAAGTTGTCTATTCTAAAAACAAATGATATAATTTGATAATTTTTTGGATGTTATTAAAATAAAATTCTTGTTATTGAGTTTAATGACTAAATATATGATATAAAAGAACTTTATACGTTATTTAATTACATTGTTAATATATGTTTTTCAAGATAACATTAAAAATATCATTAAATAGTAACCAAATTTAAAAATAAAAAATAATTAGTTATTATATTGACTAAGTTAAATATTAATTTAGAAACTATAAAATTATTTATATCTAAAGTGATTTTTATTATTAATAAAAAATTATATAATAATTTCTATATTAGTATCTAAATTAGCTAACTTATTTTTAGCTACTAATGTTTTAAATTTTAAATTAATTTCTAAAAGACTAATTTAGAATATAAAGTAGTAAATAGCTAAAACTTTAGTAGCTAATTGTTAGATACCAATTTAGAAACCATTTTATAAATTTTTATTAATATTAGAAACTACTTTAGATAACAATAATTTTTTAATTTATAAAATGATCTCTAATTTAGTCAAATAATAACTAATTATTTTGGTATCTAAAATTAATTTTTATTTAAATATTTTATTGTAGTGTAAATTACTATATAATAATAAAATATTATAATCAAGTTCACATGCATTTCTCAATAATTATATACTTCTTGAATATATAATTAATAAAAATATATAAACTAACATGGTGATCAAACCAAAAATTATGTAATTAAGAAAATTGATATTCAAGTAAGTGAAACCTATTTCTAAAAAATCATGAATAATACAAGATGAAAATTTCTCACATTAGATAAAATCTTATTATCTTTCCGTCTCTAGTTACACTATCAACACATTTATCACAATAATATATATATATATATATATATATATATATATATATATATATAACATTAAAATTCAAGAATCTACTCATAACTATAAACATTTTTATCTACATTTTAATCCCTAAAGCATAATAGTAAAATTATTAAAAGAATTTACCACCAACATTGAATCACTTTTCAGACAAATAATTTATTCTTATGTTACAATATGAGATTTGAATATTGCCTAATAAACTTGTTCAATTCCATTAATTCATATTTTAAATATATTGTAGAGGTTAACAAATCATTTTAGCTCATTTTAATAAATAAATAAAATATATTGTTTTAAAATATAAATCATGTTAATAAAATTAATTTTAGTTTTAGAATTAATTATTTATATATAGTATAATATATGTAATATATTTTTTTATAAAACAAATTAACTCATAAACCTAAGTGTTATGTAAAAGGAAAGAAAGAAAATGAAAATTTGACTGTTTAAATTAAGAAAAAAAATACTAAAAGCAAAGAAAAATGAAATGTAAGTGATTTAATTAAAATAAATTATAAAAGTATATATTTATATAATGATTAAATTGTCTTTATATTTATACATAATCATTTTACAAATAAAGGTAAAAACTTCAAATTTTTGTGCTAACTATTTTTTAATTTAACTTACTTAGATACAATGCACATTAGGAGTCTTTCTTTCATTGCTAATGATCAAAGAAAATAAATAGAAACTCTCACATAAACTGAAAACCAACAAAACCATAAATGTTCCCCATAAAAGATATTTATATCAATTTATATCAATTTTTGTTGTCTTAGTTTATGATTCTGTGAAGATTTTGAGTTTACTAATAATCCTATTTTAACTAATCATATGTATAACTACTGCTTGTAGTTATTTAGAAAGATTTGTAGGTAACTAAAGTAGAAAGTAGATAACATTTTTTTGTCATTTATTATCCTCCCACTCGTGTAAAAATTTCTAGAACTCTGTGCATAGTTTAATAGTAGTAACATGAGTCATAAGCTTTCATAATATTACATCCTTATCTTCAAGTTCCCCTTTTATACACAAACACTTTGAGTCAAATTATGGTGCCTCGTGACCTTTGGCTACCTACAAACCTATGGTAGATATGCTAATTCTCCTCTCTCAAAAAAATTCTTGTGTTCCTAATAATCTCCTCTTTTAACCAATGTTTATCCAAATACTAATCAAACCAATTCCAATATCGAAAAATTCTTTGGTGGCAAAACGTGTAATGGAATATATCCATTGTAATAGATGGGTGAACCTCGATGAAAACCGAAACAATAAATAAATTTGTTGATAATCCTGCATCATATTTCTAACTCTTATTTCGGTATCGTTAATATTGTCAAGAGTTAAAGTTAAAGTTATTTTAAATACACATTTTTTTATTTATTAAAATATATTTTAAGGATAAAATTATAACGGAGTAACAAAATAGACAATATATTAACCGTGATAATTGATCTTTATAATAGTATTTTTTGACTTGAGGTCGAAACGTATATCATACTATAATTTGAAAGAAAAATAAATTTTATTTTAACATTTATAATAAAAATAATAGAGGTGTAGCAATTAACACAGTACTCCTAGGATCCTATGAGCAAAACAATAGAAAAACAATTTAGGAGTCTGATTCTGATAAGGTGAAGCTATAATTTAGGGCTAAAAGACAAAATACTAGGACTACTAGACAACCCTCTGTGCCCCTCCTATATTTCAACCCCTAAATTAAATTAATGTTACCAAACAAACACATCAATTAGTGGGTGCATGCTTACAAATAATAATATATATATTTTTTAATGACTGAATGAGCAAATGAGAATCTTAACTATTATCTCTTCCTCGGGCAACGGGCACCTTCTCCTCCATTCACAAACCACACTGTACTGTGATCAATTAACTACAGTTTCAATAATTTAGAAGCATTACTTACCAATTAATGATCATCATCATACCCATTAATCGAAACATGTAAAATATTATTACCATTTATGCAATTAAAGAGGAATTTTTCGTGCTTTGCATTGCAAGAATATACCAAGAAAAAAAATGCAAAGTTACACATGAAATAGTGTGTATATTTTGACATTATTGTTAGAAGGTTTCCTTTCATGGATGATGAATTTAGGTATATCCTAGTTACCTAGTACCCAAATTTGAATGTAAGGTAGCTATGAACAGTGCATTTGAATGTTAGCTAAGGCCTAAAATATGTTATGTGATTAAAAGAACTGAAAAGAAAAGAAGATTCTGTGGTTTAATTACTAAGCCTTTAACACTTTTGGTAATTGATGAAATCCCAGAAATTCAAGTGAAGACATGTCCATCAATAAAGTTCAATAGGGTCCCCAATATTTGAATCTGCCTCTCTCCCTCTCTAACTCTCTTTCCCTGCTACGGGCACCCCTGCCCGCTGCCCGATACGATTCTAACCTTAACCAATGTAAAAAATCAAAATCTCTCTACACTCACAATCTTCTTCCTCTAGAAGGTTAAAATTTGGGGCTATAAATTTCTACCAGGTCTTCTCTTTTCCAATTTCATAAGCCTGTCTTCTAGTGTTAGTGTAAATTTGGGGTTTGTTGAGTTATGTTATTAATTACTGCAAGGGTGTAATTATGATTTGGTTGGAAACTTAGGTTTGTGTCAAAACTGTAGCAACCTCTTCACAATGCCAAAATGGGTGTTTAAAAAGCACTTGATGTCCCTTTTAAGAAACCTTGTCTTGAAGATTCCTTGCTCCACTCTCTTGAGTTTGGCTATTTCAGTGTGGTAGTGGCATCAGTTATATACACACAGAAGGGTGAAGGAGAGATAGTTCCCACTTGAATCATCATTACCAAACTTCTCCACAAAACCAAGGCCTCACTCTCCCTCCCAACTTTTGAGTCAAAAATTATCATTTCAAACCACCCTCCTGTGGAATAAGTTTGTGCCCTCCCAGTGTTTGGTTTGCAACCCTGCTCTGGCCTGGCCCTGGTAAAGGTTCAATATCTTGTAGTTGCCAGCTTTTGTACATGCCAGTTTATACCAACCTTTACCACTTCTTTTGAACCAAACCCCTCTAGAATAAGCTTTTCCCTCATTGTCTCAAGAAAATGGCCCCTTCTGGAAGGACAACAGCTGCAGCAACATCAACAAGGACAGCCTCAAAGACAAACACCACAACAACAAGGAGAACAAGACAGCAAAGAAGAACAGCACAGTTCAAGAAGAAGCAGCAGCACACAAAGAGCAACAAAAAGCAAGAGACTGATCTTGTTCCCACTGTTTTACCCTCCAGCTGCTCCTCCATAAGCTCACAAGACTCCTCAAAGGAAGTGGACATGCAAGGTTCTGAGGTCATTGATGTGTCCTTGAGTCCATGTTCCACACCAAAGGGTCAGAAGTTTAGGATTCCTGAGATTTCAACATGCCCCCCAGCACCAAAGAAGCCAAGGGTTCTTTCCAATTGCTCTTTGCGAAGGTCTCCACTTTCATTCTTTGTACCACCTGACTTGGAGCACTTTTTCTTAGTGGCACTTCGAGATGTCTCGGTTTGATTTTGTGTGTTAATAGAGATTGAGAAAGATACATGTGTTATAGTAATAAGATCATGACACTTTAGAAGATGGACTTTTGAAGTGGTTTTAGTATATTTTCTCTTCATGTGTACCTCTAGAAAATGACAGAGGTATGCTTTGAGAACTTTAGATTTTGGTGTGTTCATCTTAGAAATAGTTACTACTTCCCCCTTTCTTCAATTTCTGCTAATTTTAACAATTTGTAGGGTTTGCAGTCACTAAATTTAGCTGGGGTGTTCCCCAGCTAAATTTAGACATTTAGCTTACTTTCCTCTTTTTTTTTTTCTTTTCCCTCTTATAGAAGACATGTTCTGACCTTCAAGTGTGTGCTGAGTGCAAATGTAATGGGTTTGGTTTAAGGTGTGTGAGTGTTCAAGCTTGCAACTCAACAAAGCTTCAGCAGTCAACTAGAGAAAGTAAAGCCATACACTTTCCTTTTGTATGCAAATCCCTCTTTGTTTCTTCTCCCTCTGCATCTCTTACTGCATCACTTCTTGGTAATGATACTTTTAGTTTCACAGTAAATTTTGGTACCCTTCTGTTTCTATGATATTCATGGCTACACCAAGGTAAGGTAAGTAATTGTTAACAATCGATTCTCTGAATTACAGAAATAAATAATTTCAGAAGTAGTACTCTGTACTCTGCAGTTCCATACACGCAAATGGTATACTAACAAATTCAAATCAAATCAACATCTTCAATTCTTGATATCATGATTACACACTCGTAATTAAGTCTTTGATTTTTATTTTGTAGTTGGTAGGACTAAACCCCACTAATCATTATACAGTAGCACTATAGTTTGTCTTCAACATTTGATTAAATTAGGCTAAAATAGTGTATACCATAGTCAAACCAAGGGCCCACCACATGATACATCAAATTAATGATACTATATATATGAGTCACCATTTTTTGCTCAAAAACAAAAACAAAACTCATTTATTTTTCACCTAAGACCCTTCTAACTATCTTAGTTTGTTACTCCTTATTTAGATCACATGAAGTCATAGGGATTCTACATGACTACAAAACACAAATCTTTAAAAAAAATTTGCAATTTTGCCTGGAGACAATTTTCAAGTGGAAGCAGAGAAGACATAGGCTGCATAGCTTCTGTCATGACAGTTTTAGCCCTTTCTGTCCAAGTTGGAAGTTCATGAAACTGAAAGTGGACGTATTTGTATACAGTTTCATTGTTTATTCATAAAAAGTTTAACATGTGTAATGACACTACATACAAATACTTTAACCAGAATCAATATTTTAATTAGAATTAGTAGAATATGAGTCTAATCTTAACTCTTAATATTTGTTAATGAGTTAATGATGCATGTTTTAGATTAACAAATAATGTGTTTGCTTACATGGGAGTGACTAAATTGTGAGGGAGAAGATGAAATGAAATTATTTTTAGTAAGATCTGTGGTTTTGTGTGTCTGTGGATATGGCAGCATTTAGAAGAGAATCCAATGAAGAGACTCTCGTGCGGGTGTGTCATTGTCACATTAGAGAATCTCAAGAAATTTCTCATCATTTTTTTTTCATACTTTTTAGACTTTTTCTGCTTCATCATAGTTTCTCAGTATTAACTTTGAGGATACTTATACTCTACACGGATGTACACGTTTTCACTCTACAGTATAATTTTTCATTTAAATATATACATTTATACTACAAATATTAATTATAAGTATTTAAATTTCTTTTGTAAATATATTAACACAGTAATGTTTTTTTCTAGGAAAACAGATGCTCACATGATTGACGTACAATTTAATTTTTTAAAAGTATAATTTCCATTGTAGAATTATGCTTTTAAAGGTTATTAGTAAAAAATAAAATCAGTTTTTAATGATTTATTTGGGAGAGAGAAAAGAGATAAAGAAATGAAGATAAGAGAAATAGAAAAAAGTAAAGTAAAAAGAAAGATACTTATAATGAAAAGAAACATATAAAAAAATAAAATG
Source organism: Phaseolus lunatus (assembly GCA_013389735.1). Lineage (NCBI taxonomy): Eukaryota > Viridiplantae > Streptophyta > Magnoliopsida > Fabales > Fabaceae > Phaseolus > Phaseolus lunatus. The sequence continues at coordinate 22,261,535 of CM023862.1, read as the reverse complement.
AATTTAGAGACTTATTTTATTTAATAGAAGTGAAAAATAAAATTAAAAATACTTTTTAAGATTATTTAATTTTAAAATTACATTATTAATAATATTTTTATTTATATTAATAATATTATTTTTATTGATTTATATCATTATTATTATTACTATTACTATTATTAATGAATTTCATAAGATGATTTTGGTTTAAAAAAATAGTAAAAACGAAAATTACTTGCATTTCATACTCATTTGTGCAAAAATATATTGGACTGAGCTTCATTTTTTCAGTTCTTCAATTCTTTCTTATCAAATTATCCTCTGTCTCTTATCTTATTTTTTTTATATGAAATGTACTTTAAAATATATTTCAGTATTTGAAATACCACTCTTTGATTTTTAAATTAAGAGATGTTTCAAAATAAAAAATATTATTATAATTTTTTTTTTAAAATCAGTATTTTAAGCAATATTAAAGCTCCTTCTATATTTATCTTTGAAATGAAGAAAGAATAATATAATATAAATTTAATTTAATTTTCAAAATAAAACATTTAAAGTACAGTTAAATTATATTTTTTTTATATAAATTAAACACTACTTACATTGTATTTATACGGAAATTAATAAATTAAGCAATACTGAGTGGAGTTAGAAAAATTGAGAAGTTTTTTTTATAAAGTAAAATTATCTAAAAAAAACTAGTAAGATACAGAGTCTACTTATATCATTATATCAAACTATGAGTGCTTTTCAAAAACTTCTTTATTAGAACTATAAAATATTTTCCAATAAAGAAAAACACTTTTTAAGTTAAAATCCAAACAATCATGATATAAATACATTACAAAGAACATTAAATTTTATACCAAACCTAATTATACAACTTTAAACAAAGCAATGGATTTTTAAAATGAATCTATCACAACCTGTTTGAATTGTTTTGTTATAATACAATCCAACATTCATCACATTCTACTACTAGTATCAAGTCACAACTTTATCCTAAAAACAATAATCTTAATAGCACATGCATAATTCATCAATCAATTCAGTAATGGTACAAATATCAACCCAAAGTAATGCATAATTCTTTTTCCTGCATATAGATTATTATTTAAGTGTATGTATTAAAATTCTATCATCGAAAATCTTCTTATGAGATTAAAATGATCTAGTTGGAGACTTACTTATTAGAATTTTTTTTATTTAAAGTCGATCTTTGGAAAAACTGAATTCCTTAAAATTAGGACCTATCTAGCAAGAGACGTACCAAATTATAATAATTTATGTATATATAAATAAATAAATAAAATCTCAGGAAAAGCTTAACTCAATTTGAGTGGCAGTGTCTTAGTGTCTACCAACGTATTTTAGCTAGAGCATTAATATACGAACTTTAACAAATGGTTATTTATAAGTTATACTTGAAACAATTTATATTTGGCTTAAAGGCAAAATAAAAGTTATAAACTCTTCAAATTATTTGATTTTTAATTTAAAAATTAATTTGACAATTGTCACAAATCATTTTATCGTATAAAATTAGAATTCAACAAAAAAAGAATATCTTTTCGTGATCGTATGTATTTGTCGTCACATTTGTTTTTTCGATTATTCGTCGCCAAGGTTGTATAAAAGTATGCGCTTTTGTCTTTATCGCCAGAGACAAGCCAAGATTGAATGTTACATTTGAATCTATGAATTTGATTAGGCGAAAGGGAAGAAAAAGTGGGTGGAGAATAAATTCTTATTTAAAAGTTTGAATATTTCATTTTTCAGTTCCTTTTAATTCAAAGAATACAAATTAGACCAAATAACAAAGTTGAATCTCACTTTCAATGATCTTCATCATTCACCTCACACATAAATATGTTCAATGTCATATTCCAAAATTCAAATAGAATCTTGCTGCTTGTGAAATGGTATATGCAACAATTACACAAGTTTAAATACTTTTTTGCTTCTAATCTCTTAAGTAGGATCAAAAGGTGGCAAACATCTCTATATATAGATGTATATAATACTATATTATAGTATTTAATAATTATGCTGCATATATATAGTATGATATATTTAAAAAGTTAAATTATTTTAGCAGTAAGACACTTGAAAAAATGTTTTTAGTGACCATCAAAATTGATCACTAATAAAATTAAATTTAATAAATAAAATTATAACTTTTAGTAATTAATTCAAATTATTATTATTATTAATATTGTTGTTGTAATTATTATTATTATTACTATTATTTTCACTACAAGAAAATCATTAAATAGTAACCAAAATTAGATATAAAAAATAATTATCATTATATTAACTAAATTAGATACTAATTTAGAGACTAAAAAATTATTTATATCTAAAATAATTTATATTATTAATAAAAAAAATTTAAAATAGTTTCTAAATTATATCTAACTTAGCTACCTAAGTTTTAGTTACTAATTTTTTAGATTCTAAATTAGTATCTAAAAGACTAATAGAGACTAATTTAGAATATAAAGTAGTAAGTAGCTAAAATCTTGGTACTTAATAGTTAGATACCAATTTAGAAACCATTTTATAAATTTTTATTAATAATAGAAACTACTTTAGATATCAATAATTTTTTTAGTTTCTGAAATAGTCTCTAATGTAGTCAAATAGTAACTAATTATTTTGATATCTAAAATTAGTTTTTATTTAATAATTTTCTATAATGTAGGTATTAAAGGTAATCATATGTTAAAGGGAATAAAATTCATGTTTAAGAGTATTATAACACTTATAATTATTAAATAAAAAAACTTAACAAAATTTAAAATTTTGATAATTAATTAGATATCAATTTAAAAATTATTTATTAATAATAAAAATTACTTTAGATATTAATAATTTATTTAGTATCTAAAATAATATCTAATTTAATCAATATAGTGATTATTTAATTTTTATTTTTAAGATTAATTTTTATTTGATAATTTTTTTATAGTGTAAAAATAATATTATTAAAAAATATAAACAACATTATGATTTGCTTACATCCACACACACACATATATATATATATATATATATATATATTAATTAAGTGTATAATAAAACTCTATACATAATTGTTTAGTAATAGAAAATTTTAACTAGCTAGACGAGTTTGTTTGGAATCCAATACTCAAACAAAAATTAATTTAATTATTTTTATTTAAATTCTCAAATTAATTGAATTCAAAATAGTTATCTAAAATTATAATAATGTAGGCAATGATTTGCAAATTGGAGAGGAAAATGAGTAAAAGAGTATATCCTTTGGTGCAATAAAAATTGATGACATATGAAAGCATGAGATGTGAAGATATATATGAGCTAACTAAGTAGGAAGGACAGTGCCAAACAAAAGCTTTTGATGATAAAGTGAGTGTTGCAGTTCTAAAGGTGACCCATCTGTCTCAGTCTCATATAGAAGGTGGAAGAAGGTATCACAGAACTCATACAGTACACATAGATTGAGGATGATGAGAGGTGGATGCCATAAAGGAAAGGATATGAATCAGTGGCTAAAGCATCTACATAGCTATACCTTTGAATATTGCAATCTTTTGCATATGAATTTTGGAATATATATTGTGGAGGGAATATGTGAAGGGAATTTTGCACTCATTTGTTCGATATTGGTCTTCTTCCACTTTTCTTAGTGCCTACTCTTTCTTTTCTTCACACGGCTGTGGTCCCTCTTTTGTTGGGCATGCATGCATCATCATATATACTACATCTTCTCATGTATTGTTTATAAACTTTTACATCCCCATGCAAAACTATTTTACTCAAAAACGTCCATGCATGCAAGTAATTTACTTTATGATATAAGTTCTCTCAATTTTCATTTAGACTATAACGTAAAATCAAAGTCTACAATAATGCATTATAAGGATCTTACAATATATAATTTTCATATATCATACATTTAATTATAATAGAGATCAACATTTACCTTGATCATGAGAATTTTTATATGAGTAGTTTCTTTAATCCATTTCTTGTAATTATTTTCTTGTCACACTCTTTCTTGATGATTAACAGTTAGACAACCTTCTTTATAGAGACAAAACCTTATTTTTTTAATGTTTCCTCAATCTCCATCAAATTAGGTTTTCATCGTATTTCACAATATATATATATATATATATATATATATATATATATATATATATATATATATATAACCTCTCACACCAACCAATGAACTATTTTATATTATTAAATCATATTTAAGCCTCCAAAGCCAAAAATCTATCTCACATTAGTCACACTATAAAATTAATTTACATAACTCTCTAACATTCTCCCACTTGACTCATGTGGAATTATAATATTTAATAATTACATAAATCATAATGTGCATTAAAATCCTTATATAAATTGATTCTACCATCAATCAAGATTAAGGATATAAAAATAATAAGAGTCATGATGATTACATGTCATTTAATCTTTCCATGTACTACTATATCATCATTTCTCCTAATTATGACTTTTCAACAAGAAGTCCATTATGAGTTCAAACATAATGTCATCTTCATCAACAATAACATTAATTTGTTTTCCATATCATAATTTTCATGCATATACACAAAGTGGAAAACATAGATTTCAGAAACATATATATGTCAATGAGCTTATAGTAATGCCCATATTCATCACCCTTTTATTAAAGGGTCAGTAATCATAAGATCAATGTTAGTATGTTCTATTGACACTCTATGTTTCTGAACGTCTTCCTTAACGACAAAAGTATTTCAATTCCATAATTTGGAATACTTGTCGTTCTTAGAAACGGAAATAACTGCATAATTATCCCAATAAATTCTCAGTGGCTTAGCAATATTGTTAATTACTCCAAGTCATGAGATATTGCAACCAGTTAACCTAAATTGTGGCCTAAAATCATGCCACAAATTCAACCTCCATGGTGAATGCAACAATGACGGACTGCTTCACATTTTTCCATGAAATCACATTTTTCCATGAAATCACTCTTCCAGCTAAAAGATACACATAGCCAAATGTTGACTTTTTTATATCCATATAACCATCAAAATTTAAATTTATATATTCAATCATCTCAAGATTACCAGATCTCTTATAAGTAAGGTCTATCATATATAGTACATGCTACGTTACAAACTTAATAAAGTTACACATATTTAGTTTGATATTGAATTTTATATATATATATATATGAAATGTATTATTGGTTGGATTGAGGATAAATATGTTGTAAATATTTGAGAAATATACTTTTATTTGAAATAACAAATACTAAAGTAGCGTATTGAAGTTGAGATAACTATTTTTGGATGACAAATTGGTAGGACTTATGGGTCAAACCACTACTTATTTAATGAAGAATGTTGATATTTTTAATTTGTTAGACAAACTCGGAATGTGGTGAGACGAATTGGATTGTTGGTCTAATTTTTAACTAAAAATAATTTTATTTTATATTTTGGAGTATATAAAATTATTAACCATAAACTTAAATCATTAACAATTAATGTCAAAATTATTAATTATAATAAAATAATAGAACATGTAAAAATAATAATCTTTTTAATTTATCAATTAGAGGTATTAATTAACTAATTAAAATTTTAAAAAAATTTATATAATTAAATGTACTTTTAGTATATATACCATATATACATATATTTTAAAAAATAAAAAATCTAGCAAATGAGTAAAATATTTCAGCTTGCCCTACTTCATTTTTTATTGAGCAATGGTAGGTAGGTAAGTTATTTGTTAGACATGATAAATGCTTTGAATAGTTAAAAATATAGTATAACTGAATTGTAATTACGATACATAACTAAAATAAATTTTCCGAAACTCGACATATATACCCTTGAATACTAAAATATTGTTTCTTTCGAGAAGCAAAATATAAAAAAAAAAATCATATATTTAAAAACAAAATTGTTTTCGTCCAAGACATTTTAGGTGGACTATACTTGTACAAACAATCAACTCATAAGTTCCAACTCTAAACAAAATTTAAGAATCATGTTTAACACTTCTCAACCTTCACTCCTACAAGATATGCTTAAAAAGAGTATTTACATTTTAATCTTTTTTATATTTCCAGCATTTTTATATAAATATATTTTTTTATCAGCAATAAAAATTAATAAATATAAAATATTTTATATGTATGACAATCTTTATACAAATCAGAAACATAAATTACCTAAAAATTAACATCAAATCCAAAATAAAATCACACCAAACCCTATTAAATACCAGTAGTTGATCCTAAAGTCCTACTAAATACTAGTAGCTATCATATCACTGCTAAACATAAAAATGACCAAATTATTACATCACTTCATAAAATCTGACTGCTTATATAATTATGATTCCTGTCTACATTTATTTATTACCTTTTCAAAATTATTTCTCATGTAAAAAAACATAACAAATAGTTTAGTTACTTTTTTTAAATCGGTCCATCACACAAACGATGGATTATCATCATAAATCAGTATTCTTTAACAATTGGAATGTAATGTACATTTTTTTTTAGAAATATATAGAAGTAAAAAGTTATCTTGATTTTCGAAAAAAAATATCAAAGGCAAGCTCTTTTTTTAAATAGGTTCAAAATATAATAAAAAAAGTTTATATTAATAATCAATTACTAAATAAAAACTAATTTTAAAAATTAAAAATAATTAGTTACTATAGTGACTAAATTAGAAATCATTTTGGAGACTAAATAAATTTTTATTTCTAAATTAGTTTATATTATTATTAAATGATTTATAAATTAATATCTAATTAACAATCAAGATTTTAAATACTAATTATTTAGATTTTAAGTTTGATAGAAAAAATCTTAATAGTTAATTAGACATCAATTTAAAAATCATTTAATAATAATAGAAACTAATTTAGAAATTAAATTTTTTTTAATTTTAAAATATCTTTAATTTATTCATTATAATAATAATTTTTTTTTAAAATTCATTTCTAATGGTAACAGTAAATAATGTTTTTCAAATAGATTCTGAAAGGATTATAGTCGATTATTTTTATTTCTTTTAATATGTGAAAGGATCATTTGACATTTGGTGTGTCCATTATTTTCCTTTTATGTACTGTATACAATAGTTTATGATCATCATTAATCGTAGTGCCGTGTATATATTAATAATGTGTCACAGACAACCTTGGAATGAGGGAAAGATAAAAAAAAACCTAAGTGAAGGCTTTGATTGTTCATACTTTTACATGAAAGAATAAAAAAAATGGCCACTTGCACTTTGATTTAAGTTTAAAGTGGAGTGAATGAAGATTTTGTACAATGATGCAACTGTGTCTTATTATGAGACCCCAGGTTCAACACTACTATAATATTATATTCATTAAATCACAACCTCTTTTACAATGGTGGTTGCTCAATGTAACTTTTTACCAAAGAAAATTTTTATTAACTAAGGTTGTTTGTTTAATCACATCTTTTGAGTACAAGGAACAACATGCAAAACAAAACAGTCACAGTCCATCAAAGGTTTGTTTGTTTCTTTCTTTCAATTTATTCTCAAAACTAGCTTTTCAAAATTAATAATAAAACAATTTTTAAAAACTAAAAATTAAAAAAAAAACTAAATAAATATGTCTTAATTCTTTAATTTTTTTTTCACACTACAAATCATTAAATAAAAATAATTTTAAAAATATAAAATAATTAATTATTATATACACTAAATTAAATATTATTCTGTACACTAAAAAATTATTCATATTTAAAATATTTTTTATTATTAATATAAATTTATAAACTAGTTTCTAAATTGACATTTAAGTAATTATCAAGATTTTAACTACTAATTTAGAATCTGATTTATAAATTTCTACTAATAATAATTATTATTTTTTTTAAATAAAATTTTTCATGTTAAGTATCACCTATGCAACTTAACATCTCAGCTAGATTGGCACCTCAAGCAACAATAATTATCTGTCATCACATGAAAAAAATATTATTAAAAAAAAAAGGAAAGAAAATACAAAAATATGGAGAGACTAGACCAAAACTTATATCCTAACAAAAACGATACATAGGTAGATTATACATATTTATAAAAAATTATAAGAATAGACTAGATGAAAAGTTATTGTACCAATAAAAAGATTCTATATGAATAAATCGTAAATTAACCAACTTATCAGCACACGCATATAATTAAAATTAAAATAGTTAGATTAACTTTTTGATTTCTTTTTCTCAAACTCTAGGATTCCCTTCTACATTGTCACTATTACTAATATAAGGTACATTGAACGGTTTTTATAAGAAAAGCTCATGATATCTAATGGGTCAAGTTTCAATATTAGAGTTTAGGGTTTAGTAAATACTTTAGGATTGTGTCAATATTATTTAATGTAAATTAAAAATTATTTAAAGATAACATTGATTCAATCGATTAAAATGTATTCTATTAATACTAAAATACAAAAGTATATATACATTTGAAATATTATCTTATATTTTTTTCAAAAGTTAGCAGAATTGATAGAATAATGTCTTACACTGCTCACTCTACTAAGTCTAATGTTGATTATTTGGTCATTATTACATAGGTTTTTTTATCTTCACATGTTTTGTAGAGACACTAATCGTAAAATATTAAATATGCAAAATGCCTCTTTCAAAAAATATTTGTACTTTTATTTATCATGTTATAATAGATTTGAAGTTAGACCCAATTTTCATTGACATCGTAATGTGAATTAAAGAAAATTAAATATTTATTAAGTAAACTAATAAAAGTGAAAAAAAATACCTTTAAAATAATGAAAAACTGGCAGTACTACGTGAGAAATCAAAAGACATATTATTCTACTATAACAAATTAATGGGGATTAAAAAATGTTATAACGGTGATAGATGAATTAAGTTAAAAGAAATTATTAAACTATTTATTAATAATAAAAATTACTTTAAATACTAATAACTTTTGTAGTTTTTAAAATAATATTAGTTAATATAGTAACTAATTTTTTTAAAAATTATTTTTTATTTAATAATTTTTTTAATATATTCCTAGTTAGTTATAAACTCCACAAAATCATTGTTTTAATTTATCCTCGAGAGACTTTGTTCATTAATTAGCTTGTCTCACCTGTTTATTATAGGAGAATCTAAGTGACTAATCATTGAGTATTTCATCTCCCTCTAAAATCCACAATTTTCAAAATAATCATTATTGGGTAAATGAAGAACACAATTTGAGTAACATAACTCGTATAAAAAATTGTCTAGTATAGTATGTTTATATCTTGAATCATATGTATATGCTTATGTATAAAGTTGAATTATTTTTCTAGACACAAAAAGGATTTCTTTATATACTTTATTTCCTTATAAAAAAGATATTTTTCACTATAAGTAGTATAAATCTAGCTACTAACATGCAATCGTGTATATGACATAGGGTTAATTGACCCTAAGTCTGAAAAACGTTAAAATTGTTGACTGAATAAAAAAGTATTAATTACTTGAAAAAGCAAATGGAAATTGATTTGTGCAGATTGAGCAGTGGAAGGCATAGAAAACGGAATAAAAGGAGAATCCAATGTGGTGTTCTTCAACTTGATTTGATCATGTGAAACGATGTATAACCAACTTGTGTTTGTGCTTAGTGAGACAAAAAAGTATTTCTTTGGTTATTAGCATTTGTGTTAACCTTTTTTTCTTCGTGCACACTCACACAAAGAAAGGGTTAGAAAAAAGGTTTTTGTATGTTAAATCATATTGAAGGGTCAATTCACTAAATCAAGAACAGTCAAGAACAGCCATGGAGACTGCTTTTGTGTGTTTTTTTCTCTTTCTTTTCTTTATTTTCCACTACCTAATGTGCATGGCTTGTGGGTGCTTTCCAGACATTATAGGTCATAGTTAAGAATAATCTTCAGAGTAACATTTTCTAAAGAAATTTTTGCTCTTTTCATACTACGTTATTTTCTCTTTTGATTCAACACTATGAAAACATTCAAACTTCCAAATTAGTCAAGAAGGAATGTTCATGTCTTCCTTCCATCATGGTATCTAAACTCCTGCATTATGTTGTCCAGTTGGTATTGTAAATATCTTTATCGGTGAATTATAAACTAATATAAATACAAAGTATAATTATTTTATACAGATGGTGGGAATGTTTATGACGTTATTGATTATATTTTGACGATCGTGTAATTTTTTTTTTTATAAAAGTTGAGATATTCTTTAAATATTCTTATTTATTTATTTTATTATTTGTTATAAAAAAAAGTTTTACACTTTATTAATAAGAGGTTGACCTAGTTAATTATATATTTAGATTTTATTTTACTTAGATAAACCTATTCATAAGTATTTTTAAGAGAAGCTACAAAATAAATGACCTTTTATATATGTTAAAATTAATTTCTATATAACATTTTTATTCCGATTTTCTAAAATTTATGGTGAGTATTAGTTAATTTTTTTATTTGTCCAAAATATTTATTAATTATATCTTACCATTTTTTGCTATATTATATATCACTACAAGAAACCACTACACCAGACAAATTCTTTTACAATATTATGATTTTTATTATAATAATAATTATTTTTAAGATTGTTATTAATATTATTATTGTTATTAATATTAATATAATTTATATTATTAACATTAATATTAACATTAATATAACTATTATAACTAATAATAAATATAATAAAAATCGTAATATGACAGAAGAACTTGTCTGGTTTAGTGGTTAAAACTTCTCTGGTGACTGGAAGGACTTGTGTTCGAATAATTTTTCTTGTAGTGTATATATATGTAAAATTAAAATAATACCTTTATATATGTTTTAGTGTTGGCATCAACAGTATTTTAAAAAAAAAAATTGGCCCTTTTTCTTTTACTTTTATCTAAATTTATATAAATTTTAAAGTAAAAAAATTGAAAAATATAAAATGGAAATATATATTTTAATTATGTTTGAGCCTATAATTCTTGAGTTTGACCAAGTCTATTGAGACGAACTAAATTTATCTAATTTTTTTAGTCTTATTTTAAAGAACCCAACATCCAACTTCCATCAAAATGATTAGTTAAGTTTAACTAATTTAACATCCTTAAATAGGTATTTTTTTTATAAGGTAAAAGATTTCAATGAGAATTCTCTCACGTTTAAAACGAAAAAGGAAACAATGTAGTTGCTTAATACCATCTTCGTTTTTGAAAGCAAGATTGAGAGAGAGAAAAATATACTATCCTTTTGCACCAATAAAAACTATTTATTTGATAATCTAAAATATTATTTTTTATTTTTTTAACTTAAAATGGTAATTACTATCAGTATATTATTAAAAGAGAATTATTAAGTTAGTGTTTTTTTTAGAGTATTAAAGTATAATTTCCAAAATCAAAAGCTTTTGAAACTTCTGTATTCCCACAGATGGATCACATGTCTTAATATTTGGTACCTTGTCGTTTATGGTTCTTGGTGGTAGGGGTTATGATTAAGATAGACCATGAGAAAAGACTAACATGCACTGCAAGCTTTATAGTATGTTTGAAGGAGAAATTTTCATAAATTATTTTTTTTTATAATAAAATATATTATTTGAGTATAAAGTTTTATAATATATTGAAATTCAAAAAAAAATTATAATTATGAATTTTATGTGTATAAATTTGAAAATTTTCATACTTTTTTAAATTTTTTCATATTAAGAAGTGGACTTTAAGTTAAACTCAATCTCATAAAATCGACTTATAAAGTGAGGTTTGCACCTACTTATATACAATGAAATGTCTTTATTTCTAGTCGATATGAGATCTCCAACACACCCCCTCAAGCCGAGAGTGATAACTCGTGCGCGGGACAACATATTATGAGTGGTCCAATAACGGTCTGATAGCGGGTAGCCTGATAAGCCCAATAAACACTCATTAGTATAGGCTCTAAATGTCGACTTTAAACCTAACTCAATTTTATAAAATCGACTTATAAGGTGAGGTTTGCACCTACTTATATATAATAAAATATCCTTATCTCTAGTCAATGTGAAATTTCCAATATCTTAACTTAATATATTCTCACCTACTAGTGCATCATTTGTTTGAGATATTATATATTTATATTAAAATATTATTGACTTAATTTTGTTGAAAAATATTTTTAAAAATAGATATTTTATTAAGTATGTCTTTTTAATAAATTATTAGTTCACGTCATAATCTATTAGACGTAAGAATTACAAATCAGAAATAAATAATTCAATGGAGTTAGTTAGTTACATCTGATATGATCTATCTGATAAAAAGTTACGGTCTGATTTTTTTATAAACTAAATCATCAGTACCGTTAATCAGATAATATTTGCGAATAAACTTTAAATTTAATTACATGACAATTCAAACATTTCGCTATAAAAAAAATAATTAAATAATAATTAATTTTAAAGATAAAAAATAATTAATTATTATATTTATTAAATTAGATATTATTTTAGAGATTAAAAAGTTTATTATTATTTATTTAGAAATTATTTATCTATAATATAAATTAATTTCGATACCAATAATTTTTTTAGTTTTTAAAATAATATCTAATTTAATTAATATAATAATTAATTATTTTTTATCTTTAAAATTAATTTTTATTTAAATATTTTCTAGTAGTAGATAATTTATCTTAAAGTTCTATCAAAAATATAAATATTTTTTTTTGTTCATAATTCTTTGTTTTTTTGAACGAAATTTTAGTTCAAATAAGAGAATCATTCAAAATAAATAGACTTAAAGCAAAGTATTCAAATATGACTAAATTTCAATATAAGTTTAATCAAGTTGAGATTGTTCACTTTTCTCAACTAATTCTACTAAGATTGATGATAAATTCAAAGGAAAAGGGAGAAAATAAATCATCTTCAAAGTAAATAAGAATGTGATCTGTTTGAAAATATAATCGGATAAAAATGATCCCTAACTCTCCAACTACTAGATGGTGTGATTAAATTCTAAAAGATTTGAAGGAAAGATATTACAGACAAGATAAAGAGGAATTTTTTTTACAAAAAAAGGATTGAGAAAATAAGAAAAATCTTACATTAACTAAAATATTGAATAACTTTTATTTGAAATAATTTCACCCAAAACTTATTGTTGCAGTATATTATCTTGATTTTTTTAGTCAAATATAATAAAAAAAAATCAAATGATTCATAATTGATTTATATGTGTTTTAGAAGATTATATTATGTGAATTTGATGTATATAAATGTGAAATGTAATTTTAATTAATATATATGTTATGTATAGTTTATATGAAGAAATTTTTTTTTAATCACTAAAAAAAAATCATCAAATAAAAACTAATTTTAGAGACCAAAATAATTAGTTATTATATTGATGAAATTAAATATTATTTTATAAAATTTAAAATATTGTTATTTAAAGTAGTTTTTATTATTAACAAAAATTTATAAAATAGTTTATAAATTGATATCTAACATCAGTTACCAAGGTTTTAGATATCAACATAAAAATCATTTTATAAATTTTATTAATAATAAAAACTACTTTAAATATCAATAATTTTTTAATCTTTAAAAAAATATTTAATTTAGTTAATATAATGACTAATTATTTTTTTATCTCTAGATTTGATTGTTATTTAATCATTTCCTTCTACTGAATCCAACTAATGAAATTAAAAATTTTAATTGGTTATATATATAACAAACGATACATTAATAATATAAAATATTTTATTCTATAATTTAATTAGAACTCATTATATGTAGAAAATATAAGTAAATTTGTTCATACTCTTAAAAGTTTTGGCACTATAGGAATATTGTATTAGATGACATTAATCTATCCCAACTTACTTTAAGAGTAAGTATAAAAAACTATCCTTTAAATTATTTATTTAATTTTAAATTAATAGTCCATGTTAATTAACAATAATTAGGTGTACTTAATTTTTCTCTGGTGAAAATGAATGACATTTTGTGGGAATGTATGCTTCCCATTCTCAATTTTTTCTCTCTTATTAATATATATATATATATATATATATATATATATATATATCTTAGGAATAATAAGAAGCAAATATATTAGTTTATTTTATTTGGTTAATAAATCAAAGGAAATATATAAATTCATTATTTTACAATTTTCCTAAACTCATAGGTTGACAAGTGATATACAACCAAATTTATGTGGTTTACATATGTATTTTAATTTGAATTGCTCAACCCAATTTATATCATAAATAAATTCAATTTCTAGGAATGGTTATTACAAAATTGTAAACTCAATACTAAATTGAATTTAATTATTTATTAAAAAATAGTAACAAAGTATATTAGAAAAAATTGTAAAATGTGAATGAATACAAGGCAAGAAGTGAAAAATTAGAGGAGAGAAAACTGTTTAATATGTTTTTTCAACCTTCTACTCTTTTATTGCCTCTACTTTTTGTTTCCAACTCTTTTATGTTTTATTGTCTTCAAATTTTTCTATTTCTAACATGCATTATATATATTTATTATTTATTGACGAGGAGAAGAGAAATAATTGAATTGCAATTGCAATATATGTCATTCATAGGACCTTAAATAGTTATTCCTTAGATGAGAGAGAAACACATGATACACCTAATTATTATTATTAATTAATCTGACCTAATAATTTAAAATTATATATATATGTATATATATATATATATAGAATAATTCTTTATATTTAATCTTGAAGTAAACTAATCATATATATATGTTACAATTCAAAGGTATATCTTAATTGTAATTGAACAATGTCTGGCATAAAGTATTAAGGTGATAAAAGTTTAATATTTATGAGGTGTAAAGGACAATATCGAATCTTCGTTTTAATTAAAAGGACTAATATGGTGCAAGGTTAAGAAAGAAGATCTTGCCTTCGGTGTAAATGAAAAATAAAGCAAAAGCATTCTAATCATATCTATAATTGAGGTAATTAAGTGAAATTAATTAATAAAATATCAAAATTACATTATTTTACATAAACCACTCTCATTCACGATATATCTCGATCCAACATTTTATTAGATGAAAGTTATATAGAAGTTCACGTGATGTTAAATCATTAGTATACAACATTTTGTTCATAGATATTGGTGATAACAAAACCAAATGGAAAATACAAAGTTCTAGATTTTATTGTCCTTAATTAAACAAAGGAACTAAGAATGCATGATAATTATATTCCCCGAATCAAATATTGATGTGTATAATATTTTTGATGAACAGAATATATAGCATGTTCATGATTGCACGTGGATGGAGACGTGGATTTGTATGCATATTCTTATTAGGGTTCCTTGACCTAATATATAGTGGGAAAGATAGGATCTAGATAAATTTCCCTTTGCATTTAAATAAAAAGAAAAAATAATGAAAATAAAAGGGAGTTATAAGAAAAAAAAGAAGACAAGAAGAATCCATCGTGTACATATATGGTTTATTTTAGACCAAGCTAAAGGATCACTCGAAAGATTGTGCCAACTTTTATCTAAACTTTTCTTCACGTATAATGTTACATAAAGGCAAAGGTGTGTGCATAGGAAAACCACTTATCTATCAACAAAGTACTCATAACAATGGAGACTTTAGACTGGAGCAGCATTAAATTTAGGGCTCAACTTTAGTTGACTCTAATAGCTACCCTCAATTCTCACAAGAATCTCACTATTTCATGCATCAATCCTAACTTAAGGTCATCATGTTTCCTAACTTAAGGTCATCATGTTTTAAAGCATTGAAAATTTTCAACTAGAGATAAAAATATTTTATAATGTTTAATTGGTATAAATTTTATATAGACATTTCATAATATATAATTGAAATTTTATATTATGAATCAATTTTATAAGATTAAGTTAAACTTAAAATTAACTGTTTAATATGGTATTATAATTATTTAAAATTATTTTTTATCGATAATAAAAAATATAATAAATTAAAGTATTTAATGGATACTCCAACCTTATTACACAAGCTACCTCAAGACGTCTAAAAAACCTTTGCAAAAAATACAAGAGAAAACTTCTTAACAACACCCAGACACAAGGATAAAAAATCGTTAATCTTAACAAGAGCATTTGTACACTTGAGTTATGCCATTTCAAAAACATATAAACTAAACATAAATGCAATCTGGTTAAAATCATGTTTTGTAACTGTATAACATACATCAAGCGATGCCATAAGATGTTCTTAAATGGTGAACACGTATTTGTTGTTGCAACTAACTTGCTTCATTCCATTATCTTATACTTTGTTCCTTTACTCTGCATTTTCTAATTCAGATTGAAATTCTATCATAACGAAATTTTGTTAAGTTAGTCAGTCACCCGCTATCGAATTACTATCGAATGATCCATTATGTAGTCTCACACACGAATTGACATGTATGTCAAATTTACGACATTTCATAAACTTAATCTCAATCTCAAATAATGCATTTAAGTTATGAAATTCTTAGTTTTCATACCAAATGAATGCATGCTATTATACCAAATCAACCTAATAACTTCGCATAATGGAAACTCTAATCATATTATTAATCCTTGATTGAAAAAGTTTAGATAAAACAGAGTGATGAAAAACTTGACATTGTAGTTGGATAAATTAGGTAGTAACTTAGTACTGATCGAGCAATAACTCCTTTTGATGTAGGAAGCATCGTTCAATGATGAGGGACAGAGGTTTACATGTAAATGCCAACAATTATCTTTTCTGCTTTTATGATTGGCAAATAAAGGCAAATGCATGCACGAAGTCACATGTGTCTAAAGAGATCAATGGTTGTAGAAATGAGTGCCACCATGTTGGTGTTTTCAATAATGTGTAATATTAAACCATGTTTAAGCCAGATATGTGTGTGTGTATTTCTAAAGCAAAGCAAAGCAAAATTGGTCAGTAGATTCCCATTCCCTACTTATTTAGAAAAGAAGGCTTTAACACTTTAGACAAGGGCATCATACTGAACCAATGTATCAAGATTCTCTCACAGATATCAATTCAGCTTTTATATCCATTGAAGGACCTTCATCTTTGCTCATTCTTCTTCATTGTTTCGATTTATAGAGCATGTACTTCATAACGTCATTTTCTTCTGCTAAGACCACAAAGATGAAAGTGAAAACCACACAATTATTCAATCCAAGTTTTTTAATTTGCTGCATATACGATGATATAAAATTATATACTTGCACAGAAACATTTTCTCAAGTTTTTATACATATATAGGAAGTTTAGTTTTCAATACATATATGGTATTACCTTTAATCTTCCTATAAATAATGTTGCTAAATCTCATTCGTTAAAAATAATAACATCATTTTATAGTATATAATATATAAGTAGATGCAACATTCATTTCATAAACCAATTTATAAAATTGAATTAGGCTTAAAATATATTTCTTAATAAATATTTCCTCCTTCCTACTAATAATATAAAATGCAAAACAACATTAAATTCAATTTTTAAAAAAAATATTTTAACAATTTACACTTTTTTTTTCTAATGTTAATTAATGTAAATTAACACAAAGGAATCATAATAAAATTGAGTATAAATGATATATAAAAAGTTTATATGCCTTTTATCTTGTGAACTAAATGTGGTGTCTTAGTCTTTTATGTTATTTTCTTCTTATTTATTGGTCTTAAATCTCCCATGTGTTTTTCTTTATAAGAACTCAACAAATAGGTAAGATGAAAGTAAACGGATCACCATTCTTATTGGAGAAGAAATGTTTCAATGTAAAAAATGTAAATTACAAATATGCAATTGTATTAATGTTAAAAAAAATATTATTGTGATTATATGTAATTCAAACATGATTATTTGCTGCGGAAAGAGGTTGATAATTTCTGTCAAAACATAAAACACCACCCCACGTTGTCATCAAGATGTTGATAATTTGACTGCATCGGATTTTGTTTTATTTTTATTTCTTTATTTGTTGTCAACATATTTTCATTAATATTATAAAGTATCACATTATTTTTTCCATTTTTGATATAGATCATTATCAAATGAGATGGCTATAATAACGAAACCTTGAATTTTCTTTCCTTTGCAAATCCCTCGAAAAAAAAAAACGCCTTTAACAGTTTTGTCATAGCTAAATCAGCCAACTATACCACATTCTTGTATTTATTAGTTAGATTAATGCATATTACTAACCATAACTGAAACTTAACATTTCTAAAATCTTAAAACACCAACTTGATAAAAAAAAGTATAAATAAATAAAGATAAAGAACCCTTTTTTTGTTAACATTTTTTTTTTCCTTTTGGTCAAACTCTCTATAGACTCCTTTACATGTATGTTTTTTCTCCTGCAACCCATAATTTTTAGAATATCATTTTACTCTTCATAAAAGTGGTTTTTTAATTATCTGATTTGAAAATCTTTCGGAACAAACATTCTAAAATTCCTGAAACATAATTTTCAGAACAATATTTTCATAATAGAATTTTTAGAATAAGATTTCTGAAATAAAATTTACAAAGCACATGAAATACATTATAGAACAAAAATTTTGGAACAAGTTTTCTAAAACAAAAATATACCTTCTAAAACGAATTTTTCACAACAGGTTTTCCAAAACACATGAAATGTATTCCAGAATGAGTTTTGTGAACAGAATTTATGGAACAAATTCTCTCTTCTTCTTCCTCTCAAAGAGTGTAGTGAAGAATGGAGAGGCACCAGCGATGGCACAGAGGCAGAGATAGTGGCGGCAGTGGCATGGTGCAGTGAAGGAGGGTATTTTTATCTTTTCCATTAGTATGAGGATGTAGTCAGTAATAATGGGATACATGAAAAAAACAAAAACCTACATGTATGATTCCTTTGTTTATTATGGGCCATTGTTACAAAATGATGGCAATTGCTTCCTGCACCATATAACTGCACTCAATTTCAATAAAAAATAGGAAAATACCCTTAAAAAATGGGGTACATATAAAAATACATTCCAGACCCTTTTTTTTGGAACATAATAATCTCTTCTGGATCAATTTTTCCGAAATATATTATTTTCAATTCTGGATTTTCGTATTTAGAATGAGATTTTGATTTTTGTTTTCAGATTTTTATTTCTGAAATACAATAATCTCTTCAGGATATATTTTTTCAAAATGTATTATTTTCAATTTTGGATTTTTATTTCTGGAATAAAGAGTATTTTTGAACTTTTCAAAATGTGTTGGGTGCAGGTTCAAAAATGTTGGGTGCAGGAAGCAATTGCCCAAAATGATTGGGTGTAGGAATGAAGGGCCTTTACAGAAATTTAAAATTATGTAGGGTGCAGGTTCAAAATGATTGGGTGTAGAAAGAATTTGCCAATTTTTATTAGGCAATTGCTTCCTGCACCCAATCAATTGCTTCTTGCACCCAATGAAAATTTTAAAATCCCATTCTACCCTTTTTCACACAATTGCTTATGGATTTCAATATCCGGAAGTCATTTTTATACATTCTGGATTTTGAAATCTGGAAGCTCATTTTCATATTTCATTTAAGCTTCTAGATGGTCATATCCAGAAGTGAACTATGAGTTCCAGATTTTCATATATGGAATGGTGTGCTGTAAATGGTACTACGGATTGAGATCCGGAACTCATTTATGTTTGCTTACGGATTTTGACATCCGGAAGGTCATTTATACTGTCCAAATAAGTTTCTGGATGGTGAAATCTGGAAGTGATATATTAATTTCGGATTTGTATATCCAGAACTTTGTAATTTGACTTACGGATATAAATATCCGGAAGGCAAAAATTTAAAATCACTAAGGACAAAATGGATATTTCACACGAGTGTGTTGGGTGCAGAAGCAAATGATTGGGTGCAGGAAGCAATTGCCTTTTTATTATTACTGGATCTACCAATATAGCTATTATTGGCCCAAATGAGAGACGTTGACATGAACCTATGGATTTGTCAACATGTAAGTGATTTTGTTGTGAGAAAAATGCAACATGTGTCTCAAAATAGAAAGAAATTATGTAATGTTAAAAGTAACAAGTCACATAAGCAACTCTTCAATATAGGTAATAAAGTGAGAAATAGAAAAACGGGAACAATTGAAGAACAAATTCATGGGGGAGCAATGCAAAGGATTTGACCTACTAGCCATCATTTTCATAGTGCATTAAGAGCTAATGGAATTAGAAGCAACATCAATAAAACCACTCACAAGCTCTTTTATTAAACAACACATGTAAGTATTTGTAGTTGTAATCTCTAAATGCAGACATCTTGGTTATACAACAAAAACATGTTTCGTGAAGAATTTTTGTCTTTTTTGTCAAAAATAATACTTTTGTAAAGTTTGGGGTGAAATTAGCAAAAAGGCTATGAGAATAAGAAAGCTTTTATGTAAGGCTGATTCTCCCTGCAACATATCAATTCACATCTGCATCCAACACACTCATGTGAAATATATATTTTTTCCTTAATGATTTTAAATTTTTTCCTTCCAAATATTTATATCCATAAGTCAAATTACAAAATTCCAGATATATAAATCTGGAACTAATATGTCACTTTCGGATTTCACCATCCGGAAGCTTATTTGGACAGTATAAATGACCTTCCGAATGTCAAAATCCGTAAGCAAACATAAATGAATTCTAGATCTCAATCCTTAGCACCATTTATAGTACATCATTTTGGATATGAAAATCTGGAACTCATAACTCACTTTTGGATATGACCATCCGGAAGCTTAAATGAAATATGAAAATGACCTTCTGGATTTCAAATTTTGAAATCTATAAAAATGACTTCTGATATTGAAATCTGTAAACAAATGTGGAAAAAAAGGCAGAATGGGGTTTTAAAATTTTCTGTGATTGCCTTCATGTAATAACTAAGCAAGAGGAAAATAAAAAGCCCAAACCAAGAATTGGTTTGATTCCACTTCCTCTCTGTAGTGTGGTTCACCTATTTCGCTCCAAACAAGAGGCTCTTGGATTCTGGGCAATTGGGTGAGAACACATTTGAATGAACTTTTCTTAATAAATACATTGCTTTATCTTTAGATTTTTTTTTAGCCTTTAATTGCTATTTTTTCTGCATATAATATCATACTGAATTTGTTTTCTGGAGATAGGATAATGTATTATTTATCTCTAAAATTTTATATATACTCCTTTGGAAATGATTTTCTGTGCTTTGTTCATGGATGAAGTTTAATAGTGCATGAGTTTGTGAATAAGATGTATGTAAATCTTATTCATAGTGAAAAAGAAGTTGAAGAGGACGCTGTAATAATCCACACACACAGACACACAAAACTTGTCACAGACAATTCCATTTTTATGAAATGGAAGGGGTTTTTTAGGATAGTGATGCTCAGGAATTATTACTGCATATATAATCAGTGCAAGGAGACCTTGTTGGCGGTCTTAAGAGCCACGTGGTTGAAGAGACCAACAAGTTGTTTGACATAATGTCTGAAAGAGTTGCACCAAATATGTGTATATTTTCTTTATGAACTATATGAATGTGAGACAGTAATCCAATGGGGTGCCTTTCAAATTCTTTTATCACTGTTTGGCCATACCTCTGAAAATGTTGTTATAGTATTGCTGAAAGAAACCTGGGCGCTTGAATACTGGATTGTATCAGGTCTCTGCCCAAGACATGCAGCTGCACTAATCTGTGGGATAGGTTTCGGAAAGAATAAAAAGAAAATTGATAAATATATGTATGCAAAACATGCAGTATCCCTGGTACTGCCTGCTTTGTTTCTCTTCTTCTGGGCATTGTCTTCAGCAGTTCCTACAGCTGATTCTCAGTCTAAACTAAGTTTATATTTTGTTCTGTATAATGCTTCTAGTTTTGGATCTGAAACCCACCTGTTAGTGCTCAGGTACTATAATTTTGGTGTGGCCTTACTGTCACTTAAAAATGTGATTTTTTTCAAATTTAAATTTTAGTCTTTCTGACACATTCCCATGTAGCTCTGCGTGCTCAATTGCAGCTTTGACATTTTGAATAAAATGAATGTCTGCATGCGCTAGTGTTTGATGACTGTAAAGTTATTAGCTGTTCTATTACTGTATCTTAATTGTTTAAATTTTAAATATTCTTTGCTGGTATTGGAATTGAAGCTAGATGATTCTGACCATATTGAATCTTGGGCTTTCAGTACAATGGTGGAAATGTAAAGGGGTTTGAAAGGAAAACATGTCAAGGATATCTAGTGATTATTGATTTAACCAAACAAATGAATGTCTACAATATCAGTGTTTGATGACTTATTTGCTGTTCTATAACTATATTGTAGTTGTTTAATTTTTTAATGCTCTTTGCTGGCATTGAAATTGAAGCTAGAGAAATCTGACGATGTTACATCTTGGACTTTCAGTGTAATGGCGGAAATGTAAAGGGTTGTGAAGGAAAACATGTCAAGGATAGCTAGTGATTTTTTATTAGCGAGAACCCATTTGAGACATACTATTTAGGATCTAATTTAGTAATTTACCTTAGATTGATTAAAAATAACCTTTGCTCTGTCTTCTGCGTTTGTAGCTCTGGGAAAAAAATTATTACCGTTAATCTGATTATGTGATCATAGAAATAGAACTGCTGCTTGAACAAAATTTCCTTACTCAGTGCTCTCAGCATGATAGAAATTACTAGCAAGCTTTGTATCTGTTTTAGATGTGTGTTTTCCAGATGGTAGATTTTTCTTCAAAGGATCTATTGAGTAGTTTCATATGTTGTTAATTGAAGTTTATTAGTTATTTTCATTTTCATCAACTTTTTCTGTCATATTTATATTATTAAGATGCTACCCCAACAATTAGTTTATGTTTCACTACTTGTTTCTGCTCATGATATTTCCTATTGCACAATATTTCCAAATCATATATGATATTAGAATCAGTCCAGTCCAATCTTGCTTTAGATTGAGAAAACGACAGTGATTGGTTTGTAGTTTGGAAAGTTGCAAACCCTTGTCTCTTCTAACCTTTGCCCAAACCATGGTCTGCAGTTTACCAAATGAAAACCAAACATGTTAAAGATGGATGTACTTCATTGAGAACTTAATGTTTGGACTGACACTACGACTTACTTCTTAAGTTTCTTACATTATAACCTTCTCAATGTCTATCTTAGTGTAGCATTTGAGTTAGATTGTGTTTGTTATATGATTTATTTCAAAAACAGCAGACAGGACGTGATGATGAAACTGAGCAGGTTGGATGTCTATTTCTGTAACCTAAGCGCTAATATAATGTAAATTACTTGTAATGAAAGACCAAATCCCATTTTCTTGTGTCATTGAAATTATCACATGACAATGTAATCCGTATTAAATTCATGATGTTACATTATTGTACTCAATTGATAATTCTTGTATAAATTTTCTGTATTTTTCAGTTCTTGATATAATGATTTTGTGATAGCCTGAAAATTAATATTTTACATTTATCAACTTTCCTAGGGAGGCCTTTTTTCTTTGTGAATGTGACTTTACTAGTCATTGATATAAGAAAGACTAATGGCACATTCATCAAGCTTGATCACTATGGGCCTCAGTTTTGGTCCACTTCCTAAAACCAAAGTCAGTGTTTCTGGAAGGCTTGTCCTCAGATCTTCAGCAGGACTTCGCGTTCGGGCGGTGCAAGAAAATGGTGGACCACGAAGACTGGTGGACATCATCAGACTTGTGCCTGAGTTCTCAAGAAATTACTTCAGAAGTCCTTCTCGCAGGGCTCTGTTTGGTGGAATCTCCTTGCTGGGTGGATTCTATGTTGCACAAACAATCTCATTGTCTTTTGGAGCTCTAGGAGTCAATGACGTTATTGCTGCTGTTTTATGTGTTCTTCTTACAGAATATGTGACCAAATTCTATTACAGCCGACCAAAAGTTACTTTCCCAGTTGCTCTTCTCAACAACTTTAAAATGGGTTTCACCTATGGACTATTCATTGATGCCTTCAAACTTGCCAGTTGATCTTTAACATCAATACAACTACTCCAGATTGAAACCTTCATACTTAGCAGGTTACTCTCCAAAATTGGTTTGGTTTCTGTTTAACCACCAAGCTTGTACGTGTCAGAAGAACTGGTCAGCATATGAAATGCAACATGTCATGATACATTGTACCTGGTCACACTCCAAAGTTGGTTTGCTTGTGTTAAATGTCAAACGCTTGTAAATGTTAGAATTGGCCCTAGAACCATCCTTACATTCCCTTGTAAATCAACTCACATCAATTATTCTTCCCTTATATTTCTACCAATTCCTTTGTAATATGTGTGGGTTGGCTTTTCTGGTCTTTTCAATATTCTTCTGTTCCTGTTATGTTCTAAATATTCGTACCTCTGTAAATGTGTGCCTCACAATGTTGGATTTATGAGCCTATGACCACATTCTGATTACATTTTTGTGTGTGGACCTTCTTCATAGGGAAGATAACCCTCCATGTGATGGATAAAATATGGAGTTATTAGGGTTTCTTTACATCCAGTGTAGTCCATAATCAAAACTAATTTTTCGAAGTTTTTTTTTTTTTTTTCTGTTTTACACTTTAACACCCTACCATTCTATGGAAAATCAGCATTCCTGGCTCTATTATGTTGCTCAAGTAGTTGCAAACTAGCAGTTATTGAGGCACTTAAAGCAATTTCAAAAAAAACAAAATTGTGACAATACTAGTCAATAAACATAGATGGTGGAGATGTTTGGTCATCAAACCCATCAAAGTCACAGACAAAAAACAAACTCTTTGATTTATTGGCATGATGTTTCTGGTTTGTTGATATCATCTTTATGAATGTTAGGTGAGGGTATTAAAGCTCTGGATTTTTAGTCCTTATCAATGTCTTCCTATGAATCTTCTAAACTCAGGGTCCCAAAAAAAATTGAGTTGACTATCTTCATTACTTTGGGAAAAGAAGCTAAATAATTTAGTAGAATATGTATAAAGATTCTTAGAATTTCATCTTTAACAAATTTGAATATCAGAATAGTAGATATAAATATAATTCAACGGGTAGGGAAGGTAAACTAGTAGGGAATTAGTCCTATTTGTGGGATATTTATATACTTCTAGTTGCTACCCTTACTTTACTACTTCAATTGAGCAAATCAATAAAAGATATTAATTTTAAAGTAATTACAAAATTTCATTCTTGGACGATGATGTGATTTTTTTTATGTTGTGTTTATCTAATCTACAATTTTCCATGAAAGCTGCATGAAGAAATATTTTTCTCATCACTTAATATATTTATCTTTAAATTTTATCATTCCAAATTACACATTTGTTTAAGTATGACCAAAGTTTTATGTTAGTCTTGAGATAAAGTTCAACACCTGGTTTTTCTATTTATTGGTATATCATTTTCAAAAGTTCGACACCTATGTATTCTAGTTCACTCTTAAATTAAAAGCATTAAACATAATCATTATTAAATTTAAGTTATATAATATGACTATTTACATAAGATGGCTTAATTAAATTGATATTATATATATATATATATATATTAATATGATGCACTAACATGTTATCATATTTTAAAATATATTTTTATATTTTAATATACATATATCATATATTATTTATTTACCCTTTTTCTTTAAAAAAATATCCCATTCTTTTCCTTTTATCTTTAATACTTCATTTGAATAAAAAAACAGATTTGAAGATCAGTAAAACAAGTTTATAACAATAAATAATAACACAATTTATAAAACAAAAATAATTTTTGAAAAAAATAGAAATATAACTTTTTTAAATGAAAAAATTACACATTAAATAACTAAAAATACAAGTATTATTAGAAAATTTGTTTATGATAAACTCAAAAATAAAATAAAATATTGTGTTATATATAAATATAAATTTAGCATTATTTGTAATCATTGACTTTTTTACCTTTATCTAGAGGGAATTGTAAAACGAGTTTAAATTTTATTATTAAACCACTTCAACATAACATTAAAAATATTAAAACATAACATCAAAAGTGTTTAACCACAATATTAACATAAATTGTAATTTTAACTCATTCAAATATATATTATAATTAAATAATATTGTAATTACTTTTTAACGTAACTATTCTTAAATTTAAATTATAAAGAAAGAGGTGTGAGACAACTTAAGTACTATTGTATCTTTATTTGCATTTATTCCTCTTAAAATTTATAGATAAATATTCATCTTGTAATCATCTTTAAATAAGACGATTATGTATATTTATTATAATTATTTTTATAGGTATTGGTGTTGATTTTTTTCATTTATATTCGTATGTATATACCTGCATCATATAATTGGTGGCATCCATATTTAAGAACCTTATTTCTCCAACTTTGTTCAATAAAATATAAAGTATTACATATGTGAATTAAAAAATTGTTAAAATTGTCCTTACCCAACCCAGTTGATTTTTTTTTTAAAGGATGATGTCATCATTATTTATTAACCTTATTTCTCCAACTTTCTAAAAAAAAAAAAAAAACATAAAATATTAAAGATGTGAAATACAACATTGTTAAATTGTCCTTATCCAACCAGCTGAATATTTTTTTCAAAAGCAAGAATGATGTCTAAAATATTCAAGATGTGAACTACAACATTGTTAAACTATTCTTAAATCCTACCCAAGTATGAAATTTTAAGAAATACCAACACCAATGTCCAAGTCAAATTAACTCAACTTCATTCAAGTTAGTTCTTTACATGTTTTATATGTTTATTTTTCTCATATTTACCTTCTCTTTTACTTATTTTCTTCCCCTTTTACCATAGATCTTTTGCTTAACAAAATTTGATAATCAATATAAATATTATACGTTGTTCTAACCATAGTCATATCAAAATATATATATATATATATATATATATATATATATATATATATATATATATATATATTACCAAAGAAAGAATGCATACACACCTAGAAACTCATAAAAAAGAAATCAATTTTTTAGATACAAAATAATAGTTGTTATATTAACTACATCAGTTTCTATTATTGATAAGTAGTTTCTATTGTTGATAAATAGTTTTTAAATTAACATTTAATTAATTATCAAGGTTTTACCTATCAATTATGTAGATTATAAAGTTAGTCGCTAAAACCTTAATAGCTAATTAGATATTATTGTATAAACTATTTAATAATTTTCATGTAGTAATATCAAACCATTTTCAATCATTAATAATAACATTGATTTTGAATAAACGTTAAAAAATTAAATAATGACTCTTAAGTAATATTAAATAAATATTTAAATTTGTAAGATTATTGTTATTTTCAATCAATTACATAAAAGACTATGACTATTTAATGCAGTGCTTGGATTATATGGTGCTCAACATGTGTTACTGCATAAAAAGTCAACAAAAATAAAGTAGGGTAGGGTTAGTAATCTCAAGTTGTCTTCGAGCGAATTTAATTATAAATTGAATAAAAAAGTTTGTATAATGTTTGTAAAGGAACATAAATTTAAAAAAAATAGTAAAATTAAATGGGAGGATTTATTTATGTTTAGGAACAATAATAAAAAAGAAATAAGAATAAAATAAATTAGAAAATATAATAATTCTCAAATTCATTCATCGATGAATCATTTAACAATTGACAAATGTATCATTCATCCAATTTTCAAACAAAAACAAATTAATGAAACAATGGTAAATCAATTCATTAAGTTCTTCGCCTGCGTTCAAGCATATATGTGTAAGAACTTTAATCTTTTACCTCTTAAATCAAACAAACCAGAGATTGTACAAAATTATGAAAACTAAAACAATAATTTCAATTAAAAAGCATAATTAATTATTAATAAGTGTTCAAAAATAATTGGTAAGTAGAAATCAAAATTCATAAAGACCATCTCATCTAGTGCAATTTGTTACAAAAATCGAAGAAGAAAACTAAATTGTAAAGAACCTCAAAATTAAATGTGGAATATCAAGATAATTAATCCAAAAGGTTTATCATTCCATCCAAAGATTAAAACAAATAATTAAAAAAAAAAAAAGACTAAGAGAAATTACACAACTAGATTAGAACGTCCCATAGAGAAATGACACCTTTCTATTTTTAAAAATGATATTTAAGTGTTTAAAATAAAATATTATAATCTCTTAATGAAAGAATATATCTTCGTTTCAGTAACAATGTAAAAGCTAAAATATTTTAATAATGAATATTAAAGTGAATAGGAAATGATGAGTATTAAAGTGAATAGAAAATAAAGTTTATAAATACAAGTTAGATGTATATTTTTTAATTTATTCTAAAATCTTCAATTTTCTAAAACTTCATTTTCTCTACATTATCTTTAACTTTAAATGATATTATGAGGGTCAAATCTTTGTCGGATCATGATCCAAAAGGAGTTGGTGGAGTGAGAATAGTATTCAACCAATTGGAATTTAGTTTTTGATAAATTTATTCGACCTTATGAATGTTTTAAATATTTTTCTTCTTTTGTTCCGGGGGAAAAGAGCTAACAAGAGATGTTTTCTATACAATATTGATTGCGAAGCTAAGAAGATATTTTTAGGATAAAAACATGTTTTAATTCAACTAAAAAGAGGTAATAACACTATTATACAAGATGGTAGTTAATTGAAATGAATGGAGTATATAAAAATTATATAATAAGTGAATCATTAGTGTGTACGTTTATGTTTATAATCTTTGTGATAAATACTGGAAAAGGATAATAAAGTGGGATGAATTATGTGGGTTTCCTCATGGCCTATTGAGAGAATCACATGGTGGACTGTCTAATTTAATTCGTTGACCCACTTAGATCCGTATCGTATAACTCGCAGTCTATACGAGCTAAGTGCGGGATAGGACGGATTGATCGCATAACTTAAAAATCTAGAAATTTCTGTCTATATCTCCATATTTTCTTTATGCAGCTTTATATTTTGAAAATTTTTAAAATTATTCATTCCAAATTCCACAATCTAAAATACAAATTTGAATTTTGGATTGTGTAATCTAGAATATTATACAATCCATAACACAAATTTTAACTTGTAGATTATACAATCTCGGAAGTCTCTGAATTTCACATTACAAAAATTTTACTCATATCTTAGCATGTTTTGTGAAAATAATATTGTGAGACCATTTACCTACTTTTTCTAAATAAAAAATTAATTTTATTCAAAATTTATATTTAAATTTTTTTTTCATTATTTTTTTAAAAAATAGTTTTTATGCAGGCTATCCTGCAAGCTAATACTAGTAAAATCAGTTTGTATATTCTACATGGGCGGGCCAACTTATTCCGCACTTTGCAGACCAAATAAGAAATTAACTTATGCGACACAGGCCAACCCACACTGTCATCCCTACTAGAAAACGAGTGAGAATCGAAACAACTTATATTAAATGTCCTAAAATTCACAGAGAGAAAAAACAAATAAATAAAGTTGTACTTAAAAGATAATAATTTAAAGTTATCATGTTTTGTAAAATCCATTATATTTTGGATAACTTTATATGTGATACATTCGTGTATGTATATATCTATATATATATATATATATATGTTAAAATATTTTTTTTATAGAAATAAAAAAAAAGGTGTAAGTAGTTAAAGTTGGGTCAAATATTTTTATCCAATCCAATTAAACTTAATTACGCTGGATGGACATTTTTTCCATTTAACAACCTAATTCGATCATAATTAGATTGAGTTATATAATTAAAAAAATATTTTTACTAACACAGAAATACCTAAAATAAAATATTTTAAACATTTTTTAATTTTCATAAAATAACAGTAATACTTATAATGCATAAATAAATATATTATTTATGTAATAAAATTATTACAATAAAACTATTACACAATTAATATTTTATTATATAATTAAATTTAGTCAAACTTATTTTTTTGAAACTTATAAATTTGTTATCAACTTAATTTTTCAAATTGACTAAAAAACCAATATAACCCCATAATCCAATTCATGAAAATATAATTTGGCTTATTATACAATTCACATGTTGGGTGCGACCCATTTACATCTATTTCATTTAATAAAAAAAAAACTTTTTATTTTATAGAGATCAGTCTTTCCTTTAAACTCAGTCATTTTTTTTTTGTGAGTTAAGGTTCAAAATTCTTAAGCTACTCATTACAAATTCAAAGATTGTATTTATTATTATTATTATTATATAGTAATCATCAAATAAATTATCAAAATGATTAAAAAAAATTAAACATTATAAAGCTTTAAATGAACTTTATTAATAATATTGTTATTCCGATCCATTCAAGTAAGGTCAATCTTTGCATTCGAAGTATTATTCATTTTAAAGTGTTATAATATGATTTTATCTTTAAAAGACACATTGAATGATTTAGGGAGAATAATGTATTTAAATTGTCTTTGATTTTAATTCATAAGTGATATGAGACTATTAGACATATAATAACAAATATTCCAGTCGAAGGGATGTTAATATTGTAACCTCAATAATATTAATATGTCATTATTAAAATTAATCAATACCTCGTATACAGTGATTATTGACAATAATATAGTATTAACTCACTTTATATTAGAAAAATTATAAATTCAATTATAAAATAATTAATAATTATAAATTCAATTATAAAATTAATGATCTTGGTTATACATTAGTTGACCATCATCCATATTATAGAAATTCATTTAATAATAATGCTCACAAAAATAATCCGTAACCATAGTAAAATGAATAAAAGTAGAATCAACACAAATCCAAGTGAAACTCCAAGAATTTCAAACTATTTCTTCTATATCCACTTAAGTTCAGATAGAACTAAATATAATATCTTACTTGGATTTGTATTTTTTTTTTCTGAAAAAGTTAATGAGTTAGATTTTAGGACTCACAATAGTTAAGTAAAGTCTCAACATTCATAAAGAGTGTTATAGATAAATTATTCATGAACATATATGGATTGGGTTGACAAAAGTGACTAATAAATAGTATTTATGATTATGATGGATGATTAATAAAGGGAAGTAAAAAAATGTTAGCATGGTTTAATATAATTAACTTTTTTTGCTTTCTGTAAAAAGAAGATTAACTTTCTCTATTAATATTAGAGGTATCTTTATCTTATAGGACTCTTAAAATTAAATGATAAAAAAGGTTGAAAAGCGTGATGCATTTGGAGACACGTGTCCGAGGTTGCTGTCAGCGCTGGAACGATGTGGTCCCCACACAGAGGCCACGCGTTTCGCGGATTTGTGCTGCTCAAGTGCGTGTCACGTGGGCCACATTTTTCTTTTGTTGGGTTCCTCTCAAGGGCCTTGATAACCTCACCTGCACCCCTCACCTGCATTTCTCACAACGCACCCTCTCCCGCCACCGGTGCTGCCAGTTTCCCTCCTCCACGTGTCCTTGCTGACCCCACAGATAAAGGAAAATGCACTTTGAGGACTCAAGACTTAAAAGACCAAGACCCGAAGACTTTGTGAGAGTGTTGTGTTTGCTATTTTACCATTTTTCTTTTTTTATTATTAAATTTTTGTTTAGTTTTTATTTATTTATTTATTTTAACTTTCCCTGTTATAATTGGTGTTGCTGCTATTAATTAATTTCTGGTGCTAATTTGAGAGAACTGTGTGTGTGAGAGACAGAGAGAGATAGAGAGAGAGAGGAATCAAGACAGCTCCTTTTGAATTTTCAATCAGAATCTGAGGACCCAAAATCTAGGGTTTTCTGTTCTTTCTCTTGGTAAGTGAGTACTCTGGTATTCTTGTCACTCGATTTTTCTCTCGATTGATTTGGGGGTTTCCTTTGATTGCGTGATTTGTTTCGGGCTGAGTCTTTTTGGGGATTAGGGTTTTTGGCTTCGTTCTTCCTGGGTGAATTTTTTGAAGATGGGTTGGAGAATTTGGTGATTGATTGAGTTGTGATGTGGGAATTCTTGAATGGAGTCACGAAAGGTTTATTTTTTTTCGTGGCGGGAAGGGGATTTTAGCTGAGCTAGGGTTGTTTGTGAATGTGGGGAGAGTTGGGGGTTTTGGGGTGGTGTAAAGTGACAAATTTGTTGAAATTTTGTGAAGCTGAGCTTCGTAGGTAGTGTGTGATTGGCTGTCTGGCACTGACCGACAGCTGGATAGCATATGTTGTTGATGTATGCTATGGTTTTCCTGTGGTTCTGTTTGGTTGTCTGTTTGACTAAACACGGCTTTAAAAAAATTTAGGATAGTGTTTGAGTTTTTGTTCCCCTGCTTTATATCTATAGATGTAACTATCATTTGACAGATGTTGTCTTTCAAGAATTTGGCAACTCTAAAGAATTGTCTAGTGTACACAAAAATGAATGCATTCCAGCTTTGTAACTGTTAGGTCGTGAAGAAGGCTTGTTTGTTTTTATGATGAATCATGATCAATTTCTGTGGGGGTTGCTTTGTGGTTTTTATCAATTTCCCCCTCTGAGATTGAATTTATTCTTATAAAGGTTATCAGTTTTGTTTTATTATTATTTGGCTTTGTCTTAGTGTAAGGAATATGATTTTGTGTATCACTATGTATGTTGCTTTTGTAGGGATCTGTAAACATGCAGTCCAAGTCTGAAACTGCAAATCGACTGAGGTCAGATCCTCATTCCTTTCAACCTGGAAGTGTTTATTCCGAGCCTTGGTGGCGTGGTATTGGTTATAATCCCTTGGCCCAAACAATGGCTGGGGCTAATGCATCCAATTCGTCATCTCTTGAATGCCCTAATGGTGATTCTGAATCCAATGAAGAAGGCCAGTCTTTGTCCAATAGCGGGATGAATGAGGAAGATGATGATGCCACTAAAGATTCGCAGCCTGCTGCTCCTAACGAACCAGGTGCTTTAGAGTATCATTTAGCCATTTTTAAATACAAATTATGGAAATGGAATTAGGGAACATAATCAAATGAATTGGCACTTTTGATTTTATATATTGTAACTTTTCCATTCTTCTAAGTATTAATACGTTGTATTTTTTTTTCCTTGCAGGGAATTATGGGCAAGAACAGCAAGGGATCCAGCATACTGCATCATCTGCACCATCCATGCGTGAAGAATGCCTTACTCAGACACCACAGCTGGAACTTGTTGGTCATTCAATTGTTAGTCTTTTCCTTGGTCTCATCACTTTTTTAACATTTAGACATGGTCCAAATATTGACGACTTAGTTCAATAGCATAAATTGTTACTGACTCATGCATATCATTTTATGGAAAATCTGTGGTAGAATTTATAGTTGCATGCTTTTTTTGGAATGGATTGGACTTTTTAAATTCTTTGATACAGGCATGTGCTACAAATCCTTATCAAGATCCGTATTATGGGGGCATGATGGCAGTTTATGGTCACCAGCAGTTGGTATGTGCTAATACATTATTAAGTTTATTATTACACAT
Organism: Phaseolus lunatus; assembly: GCA_013389735.1. Classification (NCBI taxonomy): domain Eukaryota; kingdom Viridiplantae; phylum Streptophyta; class Magnoliopsida; order Fabales; family Fabaceae; genus Phaseolus; species Phaseolus lunatus. Next base: position 22,228,058 of record CM023862.1, on the reverse strand, counting down.
ATAGGTTATAGTATAACAGTTACTGATTTGCAATTTCCTCAAATTGTTCTAATAAGAAATAAGGTTAGTATATAATCTTGAAGAGATATGTTCTTGTAATAACTGGTAAATTTGTTTCATTCTGTTTGGTCTATTCTTTTGTTTAAAGCATTGGTGATATTTGGATAACAGACAACTGACAAAATGATATTTTTTACCAATAGGGATATCCTCCTTTTATAGGAATGCCTCATGCCAGGATGCCTTTGCCACTTGAGATGGCTCAAGAGCCTGTATATGTGAATGCCAAACAGTACCAAGGAATTCTGAGGCGAAGACAAGCCCGTGCTAAAGCAGAACTTGAAAGGAAGCTAATAAAATCTAGAAAGGTACAAATGTGTCTGATCTAATTTGCCTGTTATTTTAACTACTATTTGAACAAGTGATATCTAACCACATTTTAAATGAGATGTTTTTTCAGCCATGTTTCCTTTTACTGTACTTGTGTACTAAAACTTGTTACTATCTGCTGATCTAAAAAGTAAAACCATTTGGACATGAGTTAATTTTAACTAATCTATATGTGAAGGTTTTCTACCAAAGATGCAATGAAAGTAAAAAAGAAGCGCACCTCATGAATGTAATTATGTATGCCGAAGGGTTAATATGCTCATGAACATTGAACATGTTTAGATTAAAAAAATTTGGAATGTGAGATTCCTGTTGTGATGTTGTACAACATGACCATATTTCATTATGTGTAGGTCAGGATCCTTGTGCATCAATATAATTGCAGCAATGTCCATGACTATGCTGAATTAATGATGTTGTGATAAATTGGTTCTCTTTTATTCCAAATTGGAAGTTGGAACTGTGAAAATATTTATGAACGTCTATTGCCTAATAGTCTGAATCATAATAAATGTAAATATGGAACAACTTCCAATATATTGTTTGCTAGGATCTGTTATTACAGTCTTAAGGAAGTCAGAAGTGTAGTTAAAAAAAGAAGCATTCCAATGCAGGCAGCGGAAAACATTGTGCATAAACGTTAACAAACCTGTTATAATTTATGTTGAAAATATTCTCTATTTAGTATAGACATGTAATCTTTAGTAGAGGAAATAAAATATTCTCTGTTGATGCATAATGAATGTATTGAATGACTCTATATAAACTCACTTCACGATTTTCATTCCAATCTATCTGATTTCTCTTGTAACAATCTAGTATCTCCTGTAATGGTTTTGCTATATTAACTTCTGTTGACTCCTCTCTAATTTTGCCGTTACATTTATCTGTACACGTTTTCAGTGGTAAACATTGTATGCAGTTAACTTTATACAAACAGTAATATGTTTGAAACTGAAAATCAAATCAGGAATAAAGTAGCTTATTCTTTTTACTTAACATGTTGAAAATAATTGTTTGGACGAGACATGGGATTTGGTTCTACTTGTGCCACTGTCTTGTTTGATCTTTTCTGGATCACTTTTGGATGTGCTAACATCTGTGTCTCGCAGCCATACCTTCACGAGTCTCGGCACCAGCATGCTCTGAGAAGGGCAAGGGGTACCGGAGGACGATTTGCAAAGAAATCTGATGCTGAGGGCTCAAACAACTCAGGCAAGGAAAAGGATAATGGTACTGATTCTGTCCTATCATCACAATCAATTAGTTCATCTGGTTCTGAACCTTTGCATTCTGACTCTGCGGAAACCTGGAATTCTCCTAACATGCAACAAGATGCAAGAGCAGCAAAAGCACACAACAGATTCGAAGCACCTGGTTACCAAAATGGCAGTGGCGCTTACCATAATCATCACGGTTTGCAATCTTCAGTGTATCATTCATCCTCAGGTGAAAGAGTGGAGGAAGGGGACTGTTCAGGTCAGCAACTAAACCACAATTGATGGGGGATTAGAGGCCGAGGTTGGTTTGTATCCTAGAGACATATTGGTGGAATACCTTGGTTATCTGTAAACATCCTTGGCAATATATGTGCCAAGCGGCAAATCATTCTTGGCTTTGTTCTTGTGTTTGTGGTGTGAATGATATTATGGGGGAGCGAAAAGAATGATTGATTATTGATATTTGTGATTTCTGTTGAAGTCGGTCAATCAATCCTTCATTCTTTTCTCATTTTTAATTTTGTACAGTTTTATAGTGGTTAGTCAACTCCAACTTCAACCAACTTGGATGGATGATGATCAGGTTAGAAGAAACAAACTCTTGATGTACAACACTCTGTTTGACTGGTTTATTCTGTAGTTCAACTGGTTGTTAATGTTAACATGAGACGTCATAGGATAATGAACATGCTGTTAGTTATTACACCATTTGTTCGCCTCTGTTTTAATTTTTCGCTTGTCATTGTTCTATTGAAAATTAAATTTTGCATGAATGAAAAAGTAATATTTCTGGCATATTCAAACATAAGTTTGGTCTTGTAGAAGTGAGCAAGAGATACTCATCTAATTATTCTTGTATTATAATATAAGTGGGAGTATGTTCAAAGGGAGAATAAAGATGCATCTAAACTAAAATACTACATTTGATTCCTTGTGGTCACTTAGCTTGCAGGACAAATTTATTCATTTATTTTCTCATTCAAATATTGAAATAAGATCCTTGAGTTAAAACGTTATCCATTGATCGAGTTTAAAAGTTATGAATGAAGTATCATTCCTTGTTTTACAACTAAAGTGAAGTAGTCCTCTTAAATAAGGCTTTTCAATGAAGAAAAGGTCAATGTGGTGCTCATTCTGGTGGAGGTGCGTGTGATTTCTCCACTTGCAGCTTTGGATAGTCATTTTGGGGATAATTTGGTTGGTATAAACGCATGTATTAGATTAGTGAAGAAAAAACTGAAAAATGGATCCACATTCCTCGACACTTGAAATTATTAAAACTACAATAACACAAATAATGATTTAGTCATTCAAATAAGGAAATAATACCATACAATAAATATTAATGTTATTCGAATAATATTATTTATGAACAGATAAGTTCTGAATGTTCATAGCATGAATAACTTCTCAAAAGATAAGTTCTTAAAAGTTCGGTCATATATTCCTTTCGCTAAATAATGTAGCTAAGGACAGACCTTATATGAAATGGGTCGTAAATATTGAAATTATCTAATTGGTTAATATTGAAATTATATAACCTATTTTCATCCTTATTTGTAAGCTTCATGACAAATTGGTTAACAAAAACTAGTTAAATTAGAAGGACTAATTTACAAGGAAAATAACAATTTCAGAAACTGCAGTACACACACACTTTTAGGATTCAAATCAGACTATTAAAGGACAAAATTAACATTAAAGTGTTATTTTGGAAAACAATTTATTAATAATCACATTTTAAGATCATAATCACATTTTCCATTATTTATAAACATATGTTTTCCGTAGAATAATAACTGAGTCCTCATTATAGTTTGTTCTATAAAATAAAATAACTATTGTACTCTCTCCCTATAAAATTTAATCCTGATTTTAAATGAGTACATTTAAAATATTTCTTACCCATCAGTCAGAAAATAACCTCTGCCATTTTAACGTGGGCGTGCGCATGAGAAGCACGTCGAGGAAGAAAAATAATCCTTTAAGAGCATCGAGTTGAAAGCGAACCACTTTTATGTTATTATTTCATACATGGTACTTTTACACTCAAAAGGAAAATTGTGAACTAGTCACTACATATATTTCATTTAGGTATATATGATTAACCTTTAATCATGATGTTTATCTTCATCCACATCCTCTATCACTTCTTCGGTATTATTATATTGTTCCATGAAACTATTTTCATCATCACTATCACCTGCACGCTCTGCTCCAGTTTTGCCAGCATCAGCAGACCCTGTGGCATTAGCCACATTTTGCTGCTTATCCATCATCCCAGACAACGCTAAAGTTGGAGACCATTCAAGAACATCGTCAATGATGTTAGATACCCTCTTGTGGTACCTGCATAAAACCAAGGCAACATGTTGTAGCAGTTAGAAAAGACCAACAACAAATAGTTTGTTTTTCCATTTTATGGGTTTGTTTATAGATGCAACTGAAAAGGAATTTAAGCTGAGTTTGAGTTTATGATTATTTTTCTTCCAGAATGTGAAAGGATATATATAATTTCATCCATTGTGTTTGTGTTTAGGGCTTACCTTGCTCTGGCAGCTTCATCAGGTGCATGATGCCTCAGCAATAATATGAACAGCACAGCTACCCCAGCATAGAAAAGCCTCGTTGTCCACTTGGGCTTCTCCTCTTCATCTTTCTGAGGCCAAAATCTAAACAACTCCCGAAGTGTTGCTTCCTCGGCAAGGATGTTAGGGAAAAACCAGATTCGCTTTCCAAGAGTAATATATAACGCGCCAAATATTGCACCTCTTACTATAACATCAAAAAGAAATTCATGAGGCCATGAAAGCACTGAACCAGAATGTGGCGCACTTAATAAAGCATATTTCAGACAATAATCAAAATCCACTTCTAATAAAAAAGTTACAGCTGCCAAGAGCACAAGAACTTAAAGGAAATATATCGTATTCCTTGAGAATCTAACAACTATTACAATATATGCATTCCAGAAGTCAACAAGTTACGATGTGCATAGCAACCAAATGGCGAAAAATAGTTGAAAAAAACAACTTCAAAGTAAATTTGAAAAGGCTTGTCAAAACCCAAAGCCAAGCAAAATAAACGATGGATTCTCATATTTCCCAGGTCTAAAAGCATCAAGATTTCAAGCCATCTAATTCATAGAAGGGGGGGCATATATTTTTCTGTGTAGCGCAAGAATTATTCAATAATAAAAATTCACTGCAGCAGATGTAGTTTTTACATTCATATCTCCATTATTATTGTCATATTAGCATTAAAAAACTTCAACCTCCCTTACTTGCCTTCATTTTCACAAACATCCCACCTCTCCCAAAACTCATAAAAACCCACTCGAAGTTCAAAGGAACAGAAACCTATTATAAAAATGTACTCTGTACAAACATTTCCCAGATTTTACTAACGTATCACAAACTCTCCTTTTCATGAGACTTGTGAGATATTGCAATACTGATACTCAAGAATAATAGAACCTTTTATTATTGTATTCTTTAGACAATTCAAATTTCAAACTAAGTATTCAGATTCCTCTTCCTCATTTGAGGACTAAACCTCTAGAATTATAGTCATGATAGATCGACTTCCAATCGCCTAGCGCTAAGGCTTATTTTCCCTTATCATAATCATATAGTTATTAACATGTCCTAATATCTTCTCTTAGAAAGTAAACTTTTTAACTCAATCTTATAAAATCGACTTATTAGATGAAATTTGTTCTCACTCTTATATATAATTTGGTCATATCTATAATAGATGTGGGATCTTCAACACATTCTTCGCATTGAGAATTCGACATATAAAGCGTGTGACTACATATTTATGGATAGCCTAATAGTGAGTGACACAATAGGCTCAACAACAAATACCACTAGGATAGACTTATACAATCTAAGAAAGTAGGCTTTAAACCCAATTGAACATTGCAAAACTGGCTTATAAAGTGAGTTTGCTATCACTTATATACTATAATTTGGTTACATCTCTAGTTGTGAATCTTGAACATCTTTAATTGTTTTAAAATTGTGCTATTTTGCACTGTTATAGTACTATAGCTAGCTCATCCAACACAGACACTGAAGTAACTTAAACTGCATGAAGAAACTAGCCAAAAACAATCAAATATCAAAGGAAAGAAAAACATACTCAAAAGTAGAGAGAGGATGAGGAACAGGATCCCAGCGCATGAGTAAAGTATCAATAGCTTGCAGCGATGAGGGTACACGGGGAATAAGCAAATAGCCAACGTTAACACAGGCCAGAAAAATGAGAGGAGTGTCTGCCAAAGTGGATGGCGTTTTGCAAACGTCCATGCAAAGAAAGCATCATTTTCAGAAAATACTTGTTCCTGCCGAAGACAAATCAAATTTTGTTAAATTCAAGCACAAAAATAAACCTAATCACATAAACTGCAGCAGAGAAAAAACCATACATTGTGAATTTTAACATAGGAAATGCAGTTAAACTACATGAATACCTTACAATGCTCATATATTTCTTCCCTGAAGTTGTTTTCTTTATTTTTCTCCAAGATTAAAAATATACTGAATTGCAAAAATATATAAGATAAAATACAATTGTTTCAGTATATGATGCATCATACACATATATGTAGCAATAGAATATACTTATCTATGAATGCACCACCAACTTATTACATAGAAATTGAAAAAACAAACACCCACTAATGCAAACATACCTATACTAGATAAAACCAAAATGAATATATCAACACCACAAAAAATTGAATGATTCTATCAGCAACATAGTTATCAATCTAGGAGAAAGCACATAGCAGCTGACCACAAAAATATTGTAGCAGTATAGTGCATAGTGGAATGTGGCACGAAACAAACGGAATTCAGCCAGCAACAGAAGAAAATGTTGCAGCCACCGGGAAAGGATTACAGTCAACCGAAAACTATCAGAGAAGAGGCCCCTAATAACAATGGGTGGGCATCCTTCTAAGCTCAGTGTGGGTGCTCCAAAACTGAGAGTGGGAAACCATAAAAGACCTAGCTTTCATTTAAGGTTGGAAAAAGGAGTAAAATATTATTTGACCAACTAAAAACCCAAAAATCGCACTGGAAAGATGCAAAACATTCTAGTCTGTTTTTTTAGTAGCAGCCTAAGGATGATCCAGTCCACAACAGCCCTACAGCACCAATATTAATAACTATGAATTTATCAAGCTATTCATTTCTCAAAGCAGAAGTAACCATATCAGACATAGGCAAACCAAAGGTCCATTTAGAGTGACCAAAACTTTCCAACTTGGAAAGTTTTCCCATTGACTTTCCCATTTTCCATTCGACTACTTAGCAGATGTAGTTCTCTTAAAAGCTTTCAATCAATTTATCTTAGACTCTTCCCATAAACCGTTCTCAGTTCCACCCCTCGTCCTGTAGAAGTGATCCGAGAACTTTAACATCAAGACTTGAAAAACTTAACCCACCCACCTGCCCGGATAGCAATAAAAAAAAAGGGTTCGGTGAGCTTGCGAGGGGTAAAACGAAACGTCAAACAGGTCAATAATGCAGAGCCAGAAATTTCTGAGAAATTTGACAGACTACATCCAAGCACATACATGTTGGGCTTTCTGATATAATCATTGCAACTCAATAATTGCAGAAAGGAGGCTCAAACCAAGAGTAAAAAACCACTTACAGGGAAAATTTCCAAATGTGCAGGCCAGGTAGACAACTTTTTCTTCCCAGGACGAACAGTTTTTACAACACGATCACAGCGCACTAAAAGATTTTTCCCAAGTAGAATGTTGGCAATCTCCTCTGTCTCTAAATTCCTATCTGATTCTAGAATATCCTTGACCTCTGGATTGTTTTTCAAGAAGCTCACAAAATCCTTCCCTCTAAAATACTCAACACGAGTCTCCTGTAGAACAGCCCATCTCGAAACCAATTCCTTGTGGTCTCTAACCTTCTCAGCAAACACCTGGAACACATCTTTCTTGACAGCTTGCTTCTGAAAACAAAGAAACCCCAGTTCAGTCACAAAATAACAGAAACAGCTGTTTTCATGGTAAATAAAAGAGGCGAAATAGCAAAACTAAAAAACATGGTTCGATTGAACATGACCCGCACAATGAAAACTACGAAAGGGAACAGAAAAAAAAAATACATTTCAGTATATATCAAGCTTAAATCAACAAACAAATCTACAGACACACCAGATCAAATGTCAATAAAAACTCCACCTTGCTTCCCAAATTCTCTTTTTCCATTAAACACACTAGTGAAATTGAAAATGGAAAAAAAAAATGTTCCAATCACAGTAAAAACCCTATTTGGAGAAACGCAAAAAATTGAGCTGAAAACATGGCACTATCACATACACTCACGCCAAACAGTCTAGTTCTTATCGTTCTTCCGCGGTTCCAATCAGTACATTACCGAAACTCAAACCCCAAAAAAATTGAAACCCAAAATTTGATCCGATGCGTTTTGGTAGCAACGAAAATGAGAAGAAAAGGCGTAGTGTGAGATTAATAATGAGAGAAATATAGCAGATAGAGGGAATTGGAAGTGGAAAATTGAAGATGGGAAACGGAAACCCTAACCCTAGGAGGGACGTCGGAGGTGGGATCTGGTGCGGAGGAGCGTCGGAGCCTCTTCTTGTCACCTGCGCCTCCCGAAGACTTCTTCATTTCCTTGTCTCTGTTACCCTACTCTCTTCTCTCTCTCTCTCTCTCCTATTTTTCTAACATTTTATTCACACTCTTGTGAATCTTTAGATTCAAGTTATATATGTCCAAAAAGAAAATCTTAAAATTCAAGTTTAATTTAACTAAATTTCTTAAGAAATAAATTTCTATTTATTTATTTATTTATTGACATGATGCTGGTTACAACATATTTGAATTAATTGGATATTGATATAACTAATATCTAAAATTTTAAATTAGGGATGGGATAAATTATTTTGAATTTTCATTATTATGTTTAATTATGTAGAAAAATGCATGTTTTTTTTTGTAGATGTTTGATAATATTATATATTATTTATTTTAATTTTTATCCAAACAATATTTTATATAAAATAAAAGATATAATTTTAGTATTGGGTTTTGTATAACTCGCTTAAGAGACACCCTAAACTCACCTTTATAATTTTTTTTTCATATTTTGAATTGGTTTGGATAAATTTACTATGGATTAATTTATTGAAATAATTGAAATCTTGAATTAATTTTTAGAAAAATTAAATTATTTTTCTAATTAAGTTGATACCTCAAAATTATAATAAAAAAATTTAATATTTTGATCCAAAACATATCCTAATCCAACCCATTCAAGATTAATTTGTGTTGAGTTTGGTTGAGTTGAGTTCAATAAAAAATATAGAAATATAATTCAACTCAACCTGATAATAAAATATAAATCTTATTTTTAAAAAATAAATATAAATTTTTATTTTAAAAATAAAAAGTATACTTAATTAAGATTCTATTTATTTAAATTTTTAATATTGATTCATTACTGTTTAACAAGGTGAGTTGATTTAATCACATTATCATAATTAATTTAATTTCAGACAAATTAGTTAATTTAATTAGTAAGATTAATTTGTGTGTATAATTGTAATATTACTTTAAAATAATTCTTTTGTTATCAATGTATAAAGAACAACAACTTCTTTAGATTAATTTTAATCAGTTTGATGAATTTTCACGCGTAGATTATTTGGTATAAAAATTCAATACGATTCTAAAAATAATAATTTCTTATTTCCTACTTAAAAACTTTAAATTAAAAGTGATGTTTATTTTTTTTATAAACTTCAATCTAGAATAGTTCCCACATTAATTACTTTTAGATTCAAATCTAATCGGTATGAGTGAAAAAGGTAGTTTACAAGTGTAGTTTTCAGAAAATATAAATATGTGAGAATTTGATTATTATCAAATAAATTTATTATTTAAAAAAAAAGGTAGCTGAAGTTTGAAAACAGGGAGATGAGGGTGATAATTATATTTGTTCTTTAAAATTAAACTTTTTAATTCTTTGATATCTATATACATTCACAACTTCATTTAATTGCAAGTTATGTGAGAAAAGTACATTGATTTGTTATTAATTATTTTAAAAATTATATCAGCAGTAATTTCATATTCAGTGATAATATAAGATTATTATTGCTTTTCGATTAAAGTCGTAAAATTTATAATTTAATATTTTTCAAATATAATAATATATTATATTATTTTAAATTATTTCATGTTCATTATTATTTTATGACCAGCTATTTAATTAACTAAAAAAATTACTTATATATACATGATGAAATAAAGAGTTTTTAAAAGGAATTTTATAGAGTGAAATAAGAGTGATGCAAGAGAGAAGAGAGAGAAAAGAAAGAAGTAAGATAGTTATATTATAATTATTTTAAGGGAAAAAATATTTATTATTTTAATTATTTATTTATTTTATAAGATTTGATTAAGTTTCAAGTAGTTGATAAATATTAATATTTTCAATTGAGCCTCATTAAATTTGTTTAGTTTATTAAATATTAAAAAATTAGTATTTTTCAATTAATTGTCTATTGTTTTATTAACACTTTCACATGATTGTTATTTTGATATGTAAAGTTGTTTAATTGTTTTCACATGTTATTTTATTTGATATTAGACGATATACACAACTCCGAGTTTATGTTTATTTTGTTGTTTAACCTTATATTTATTCTACAGTCTCCCAATATTATATATATATATATATATATATATTTATCTTCATTCAGGAATAAAGATAATCTGTTATATTAATTATAAAATTACACCACAAAATAACATGTGAAGACAAATAAATAAAATGATGGAACAAGACAATTATCATGTCATTCATTAAAGAATTAATCAACATAAACTTAATTGAAGAGTATAATTTTTCTTAATATTTAATAGACTAAGATAATTTAGTAGGAACTTAATTAAAAATACCAAATTTATTTATTGACAATTTAAAAGTTAATAAAATTATTTTATAACTATTTCATTGAGATGCCTCCGACCTTATTATATTTATTTATTTGTTAATGTTAAACTATCTTCACTCAATGAAATATCTTGAACCTTATTATATTTATATAGTTGTTTATTTTATAAATACTTTTGATAAAATAGGCGTTATTAACTTCATATTATTTATTTATTTATTAATTTTATCGTAATAATTATCATTAAAGTGTCCAGGCTTCATTTTATTTATTTACTTATTACATTGTTAAATAACTAATCTTATTAAAATTTTATTAGTAATTATCATTAATTGATGAATTATTTTTTATTATTTAAAATATTATATAATTTTGTTAATATAACAACTAATTATTTTTTATTTTTAAAATTGATTTATATTTAATGATTCTATTATAATGAATGATTTGATTTTTTAGTTTAATTGACGATTTAATCATTTGTTAATATATATTTAGGATGTTAAATACATAATTTGGATTATGACATAGTTTTGATATACCTTACATTTTGAGTCTTTTCTATATTATGATTACATTATTTTCATGTGTTTGGGTTGCTTTTTTGTAAGAATGATATGCTTGTACTAATATGAGATATGTCTCTAAGGTGATATTAATAAAAAGAAAAAAAAAGAGATTATGATCACATGCATAAGAGAATGCTCAATGCTATTAATGTCTTACATGTTAGTTATTGTTTTAGAAAATGTTAAGAATATTAAAGTAGAAAATTTCCATAATGCATTATCTTGTAACTTTTAATATATTATTCTATAATTAGCATTTTACAAATGTGTGGTTACATACAAAATTAGCATGAAAAGATCTGATCCATTATTACACCGACAAAAATTATTAGCTATCAATATATCAAAGGTGCTATCAATAATATATCTATATATTTCTAGGGTGTATGGAAGGTTGGATTGGATTTTTTTTGAATAAATTCCTTATCCATTCCAAAAGTTACCTAATTGAGTAGGATTTCTCTATTTTTTTTTGGGTTAAAATTTCTAATCTTAAATATTTAATATATTATACTTTTTTTAAAAAATTATGTTATTTAAATAATTTAATATGTGATGAAATTTGCAAAATTTGAGTTAATTAGATTACACTAAAAAACACTTTGTTACAACCAATACTGATATTAAAAAACATAAAAGTGAAAGGTCACTGTCATGAACATGAAGGTAAAAGACGCAACATTATCTTCAATTCCAATGGTTGTGTTGTGTGTTGGATATTTGGGGTGAGTGAAGGAGCAGTTCCAATTTCCATTTCCCATATTCAATTTCAAATGCTCTCATCCATGCAACTTCTTTGCTTCTACCAGCAGCCACCATCACTGCTTGTTGTGCACACTAATGGAGGCATTTTCAAGGACAAGAGGTGCATCACAAACCCTTCTTCTGCTTCTTCTTGTTTTGGGATTGTTCATGCATCAGTGAAGGAAGATTCACAGTCACAGCAATATGAGGTAGAGCCAGAAAAGGCCAGAGAAGAACTCAAAAGGCTTGATGAACAAATGCAGTCCCTCTCCACTAGAAAACGACCCTCCAATGCTCCAAAACTCAAGGGTACTCTCTCCCTCTTCTTTTCTTTTTCATCCTCAATCCATAGCTAAAATTTCTAGTTCTTTTTCTGCTTTGAAATTTTCAGTGATTGATGATATATATTATGATTTCCAGTGCCCCCATTAGAGAAAGATTTCAAATTTAAGTTATTTTACATGGTTTACCCTATAATTTTCCTATTGTTCTTGACCTATTCAACCTTTTGCAGTTCCTGAGGTGAAGCTCCCCACACAGCAGGGCAGTGGGAAAGACCAGTTAGAAATTTCAGATTCATTTCTTGGAAGTGTAGCTGGTGGTCTGGTTCTCTTCACTATATTTTATAATGTACTATTTCATACTGTAATTAAGCCAGCCATTGATGGTTCATAACATGTCCATGCATGGCTGGTGCTGGTGCTGGTGCTGGTGTGTGTATACATAGAAAAAGAATAAGAGAAAAGCATAAACTTTTAATAGCATAAGAACCTCATTTCTTTTTATATATATGTATATGAAATGAAGTGGAGAGTTAGATTGTATTAATCTTCTGAAGACTAGAGATTCAGAATTTTGATGCCACTTTGGAAGAAATCACTGTTCCATCTCACACCTTCAAGTTTTCTACAGCATTTACACACCATGTTTCAAAGCCTCAAAAATATTTATCTACACATTTATTTGTAGTTGTCAAGTAGGTTGGCTCAGAAACATGTTTCAGAAAATAATTCAATGTAATTTTAGGAGTTTTGCCCTTCAATAATAAATTTTAGTTGTTTCTTTAGCATTTTTTAGAAAATAAAAAGAATCTGTGTAGATTGAGTTAAGAAGTAAATTAAATTAGAATATATATAGTAAAATTATAGTTTATAGATAGAAATCTTATCTTACAAAAGAGTTTGATAAGATTAAATTATGTTTAAAATATTTTTTAAAATGAAATCATATTTTATCAATGTTTTAATTTTATAGGTAAGGTGGATTCAAGATATACTTATATGTTTATTTTACCAAATTATAACTATATTATCAAAGGCATTTAGATAATGTAATAAATAAATAAAATATTGGAGTCTTTTTAAGAATTCACTTAGCAAGATTATAATATGTGGAGTGATTTTTTTTAATCCAATCCATTGAGCTGCTCTTAAAAAAATTGATTTTCCATTAAAGTAATTTTGCTTAACAAGGTTCTTCAAAACTTACCCAATTCATTAGGCGACTTTGAAACATAGAGAGTGAATTATGGAAAAAACTATTGTTGAAAACAAATTTTTTGAAGTTTTCATTTATCATTTTAACAAGTCAAAGTTAAACATAATGCAAGAATTGAGTTAACAATACAATATTGAAATCAATTTTCATCAAAATTTTAAAATTTAGTCCATCCATCTCATAATAAAATCATCAAAAACGCATTTAATACCATAATTTATTTCCACATATTAAGTTCATATTTATTTATCTCTCTAATGTAAATAAAATTATAACATGCAAGTTGTAAATTCTTATCTATAAGCAAAATATAAAGTATTCTAAAGTTTACCTAAGTTTTACCAAATCATATCATACATCAACGGTTTTAAATAATCCACAAACAAAAGTCCAAGTTACCAATAAATTATTACAACATTCTATAAAAATTAACTACCCACTATACTGTAAACTCATCATGGGTAAAAATTAACTATCCACTATACTATAAACCGATCAAAGGCTTTTTTACAAAGTTTTTAGTAATTAAAAAATATATACTTAAATATACACAACACGCCTATATATAAACAATTATTTAAAAAAAAGGCTAAACTAAAAATTATTCTTTTTTGATGTTATTGAATATATATATATATATATATATATATATTTATTTGTGTACACACTAATTCACAATACAAACAAGACATACAATAATAAATTATTAAAATAAATTTTTAGTATAAGAAAAATATATAAAAGAAGATATTTAAGCAACATATCACAATCATTCAATCTCCTTCAAATATTAATGTACAACAACAATATAGACCAAACATATGGATCTATACATCAAAGATTTAGTATTAACTAGTATATCCTACTAAAGATTAACATCTCATCCAATACACAAAACTTAGATTTACCATTAAAGAAAAGATAATAGATTAGGATAAGTTCATTATAACCAAAAACATGTATTTATATATGGTCACGATGTGTAAGAATTCAACTTTCAGTTTCTTACCACCTGATATCTTAGTCTATTCATAACTTGAATCATTAGTGAAATAAAGGGATATTTGTTACAACATTGGGCTTCAATACTTAATACATAAATCAGATAATAATTCCCATATAATCCTAAATACATGACAACAAATTCATACAATTCTTATCAGTTACAATAACCATTTTTACATAACGTACATCATTTAAACAAAAACATAAAATCAATTAAATATACAACTTAATATTCATTCCACAACTAAACTAAACATTCATATACAATTCAAATAATTAAAGAGACAAGAAGCACAAAGAAAAAAAAAGTAAAACAATTTTTTTTTTTTAAATTTTTTGTTAGCTTGAGCGAAAATCTGAGAGAGGGTTAATTTTTCAGTGTTGTTTTCGATTGAGCAAATTTTACTACGTTTGAACAAAAATTGGCTAGCATGAGTAAAAATTTGGTCATATTAGAGGTTGAGTTGCATTGTTATTTTTATTTGAGTGAGAATTAACTCGCTTTAGTGAGAATTGGTTTCCTTAAGTGAAAATATCAAGAAATCAACCCTTGTAGTTGAACAGACTTATTTTTAAAGTTTTATACAAAACCAATTTACACAAATACAAGTCTCAAATATATTAATCTAACACAAAAAAATTATGATTCAATAAATTTTATTCATTCAAACTACACAAATCTCATATAAAACTTAAACATTAAAAACATATTCAATGACACACAATCCTCTAGAAAACTCAAAATATTGTGATTGCGCCACTTTCACATCCAAGTAATTTATACTAAGTTTCTATCAAAATAAAAATAACTTCCCTTACCTGCAATGCTTCCCTTCAAAGCAAATTTTCAAATCCAAGCAGTAAAACTATACAAAACCTAGGGACGTAGAAAAAAGTATCCAAACATTATCAAATTTCGATGTAAGATTAACTAGGTTAAGAGAGTCATCTTTCTCAACTCACTCCATCAAAATTGATGACAACATCATAAGAAAATGAAGATAATATGGAATCTTTGGGGGTAAACAAGAACTTACTCCTCACGGTGTAATCAGATTCTGAAATAGATGAGATACGGAGAAAACAAATTAGAGAAAAAGGTAAAGAAAGAGAAAAAACTTATGAAAGAGAGAAAGAGAGAAGGGTGACAGGGAAAAGTTGCAATTATAATTTTATGAACCTACTTGCAATAATACTAAGATACACTCAAATCAATAACTGTTTAATAAAGATAATAATTAAACCGTACAAATTGGATCTTAATATGATCATTGATTACTTTGTTACATATCTCATAATATTTATTCAATATTTTTTCATAGCAATATAAACTCAAAAAGACCTACAAATATCGAATAATTCTTATGAAGTACTCATTGATTTTTTCTTATTCACTTATAAACTTTTATACTACTATTGACTTGTATTGTAAAATCTTTTATAAGTAAATCTTCCCTTTTCTTGTTTTTGGCCAACTTCTGCACATCCAAAGATAGGAGCTCAACTTGCAAGACAAATCAGTCTTTTCCATCTCGGGATCCCAACTCTCCTCTCAATCAATTTCTCCTTCAAGTTTAAAAGAAAAAATTTCAAGAAAATAACTTAACTTCTCTTTCTTAATTCCATTGTACAACGTACTAAGCTTAAATATTTAAAGAAGAATGATAAAATGAAAATACTAAAAATTAGTGATTTAATTTAGAATTTATAAAAAAGAACAAAATTATTTTAACTTATTAAAGATCCGTCCTTACATGCTATGCTCATTTTCTTTTTTGTTTCTAACTCACATCCAAAATTCAAAATAACAAAACATTAAATATATAAAACAAAACTATTTTTATAAACATATAACACAAAAGTAGGATTATGTATCGTTTTGCAAGCATTATCCCCACTAAATGATCATAAAGACTAAATAAATTAGTAGCCAAATAATTGCTTAGCAAGCATTTTTTTCACTCGCTTAATAGTCTTTCATGAATGCAACCTTATTTAGATAGTCCCACTCAACAAAACTACACTATTCTAAACAATATTTAATGTCATGTCATTTAAAAGCACGACATGAAAAAAATAATTAAATCACTTGATAAAACAATTTGACCTAATCTTTGGGCTCTTTAATGTGTATCCATAACTCATTTATCAGCCTTTATTTCTTAGGCAATTGTTTTGTACATGATATAACTGCACTCCAATTCTAATGAAAAAGATGAAAATACCCTTAAAAAATAGGTACATATAAAAATACATTTCGAATTTCTTTTTCTGGATACAATAATCTCTTTCAAATAATTTTTCTAAAATGTATTATTTTTAATTCTGAATTTTCTTATTTAGAATATGAGATTTTGATTTTTTTTCCAGATTTTTATTTTCGAAATACAATAATATTTTTTATATATACTTTTTCAAAATGTATTATTTTTAATTCTAGATCTTCAGAATAAAAAGCATTTTCAAAATTTTTAAATTGTGTTGCGTGTAGGTTAAAAATATTGGATGCAGGAAAGAATTGTCCATTTTTTATTATTTTCTACTTTCGACATCTTTAGGGCAATTGCTTCCTCAATCCAATAAATTTGAACTTGCACTTTTTTATTATTATTATTGACATGAAATTGAAATGATCAAAATGTTATACGTGGGATGGAGGTGAAAATGTATTATGAATTTGGTATTTTTGGAATACATTTTAAGATTTAGATTTTTAAAACACTTTTTTAGATTTTGAATTTTTAAAAACACTACAAAAAATAATTAAATAATAAATAAAATAAAAAATATTATTGATTAATTTAAAAATATTTTATAAATTAAAAAAATTATTAATATTTAAACTAATTTCTATTATTAACAAAAAATTATAAATTAATTTTTAAATTAATATCTAATCATTAACTATATGAAGACATTAATTATTAACTAAAATTTACAGATAAATGATTTTTAAATTAATATAAAAATATTATTTTTTACAAGAAATAAAAAATAAAAATAATTATTTTACTTTTTTAGTTTCAGGAGATGTTTTTTCATCTTCTTTTTAGCAATTGTTTCCTACACTCAACACTTTTGAAATTGCACTCAACACAATTTAAAAAATTTCAAAAATACCTTTTATTTTGAAAGTAAAAATCTAGAATTAAAAATAATGCATTATGGAAAAGTAAATCAGAAAGAGGTTATTGTATTTCGGATATAAAAATCCAGAAAAAAAATCAAAATTCCATTCCAAATAAAAAAATTTAAAATTAAAAAATGTGTTCTAGAAAAGGAGTCTGGAAAGTATTTTGTATGTACCCATTTTTAAGGGTATTTTCGTCTTTTTCTTTGACATTGAGTGCTCTGTGCAGGAAGCAATTGCCCTTCTTTTCTTTCGTCTTTTATACTGTCGTTCAATGGGTTAGAATTTTTTTTTATAATTACACTGTTGGTAATAAAATTGATTTCTGTTTATATTTTCGATGGATAACTGTAGAAGGATTTAACATGTTATTATCATTCATATAATATATTATACTTTTATTTGATCTTTTCATTTATTTCAGTCATTTTTAATATTTGAAGTCTTGGAATTTTTTAACCTCTAATAATTTGTTTTATTTTGTTGGTTTCGGTCATTTGTTTCATTTTTAGAGTTTATTTTTAAACTCTTTAAAAAAATACAAAACTAAACGTCAGTTATTCACATATTTAGAAATAAAGAACAATTATATTTTGAGAATTATTTTAATTTTGTTATTAAACCAAATAATATATATTAATCACTACAAATATATTTAAGCTCAATATTCCGACGAATTTTTCAGGTAAAAAAAGAACACTTCATTTTCCCTCTTCCTCCTGTGCGTGCGTTTCCACTACAATCATCACACACTGCTCACAATAATCACAGTTACAGCGAATCTTTCTACTCAAGCTTGAGAAAAGTGCTTCCCAGATTCGTTGCTTCCACCATGGAGGAACAAATCCCGTTTAAGAATCTCCATAGCCGAGAGTATTCGGGTCACAAGAAGAAGGTACCCTTTTGCTCCCTCTTTCTCATTCATGGTAAACGCGTTCAAAGCTCATCACTTTCGTGCCTCTTATGCTTGAAACCTTCGGTTTGTGTGGAAAACAAGCCCTTGTTCAATTTTTCTGCTTCAATTCTGAAATGGGTGTTTTTTTGTTTTCTCCACTAGGTGCACTCTGTGGCGTGGAATTGCATTGGCACTAAACTTGCTTCTGGCTCTGTGGACCAAACTGCGCGAATATGGCATATTGAGCCACATGGGCATGTGAGATTACTCCTAATTGCTCCTCCTTTTGTTTTGTGTTTGTGGCACAAATTTGTTAATTTTGCATTGATATATTTTTCTCATAATAGCTCTCTGAAGAATGAGACAACATGTTATCTTGTTTAATTTCGTTGATTAAATTATATTAGCCTTCGGTCCGGGGCCAGACTTGTAGGTTGTTGTACCTGATTATGGCTTGAGGGCTATGGAATAAAAGTGTCATTAGTTACATAGAGATGGTGTCATTTGATTGGAGAAAACCTAAGTTAGTGTTTACAAAGAAATGTAGTAGGTGTGCTGTTTGTTAAAAAAATGAATACTCAAGTGTTGATATCTTGTTTAATAATTTTCACTATGAAATTACTTTGGGAACCTTTTTACTTTCTGGGGATGAAATAAGATGACCTCTAAAGGATTTCGGTTTAGGTAAATGTTTCCTTTCACATATGATTTTAATTTTTTTAAAGTGATTTAACCAAGGGTTAATCCTTGAAATATTTTAGCAGAAGGAAGAGTTAAACTTAATGCTGAGATGTATCTAGAGCAGGGAAAGGACTAGGGTCAGTTGGGATCAATGGATGAGGGTTATCAAAGGTTCACCTCCTATGCATAATCTGAAAGGAAATCCTTATTGAAGCTGTAGGTCAACTATGAATTTTCCAGTTTCATTCAATAAATGAAAGATTACGTTTATTGTAGGGCAAGGTCAAAGATATTGAACTGAAAGGGCACAGTGATAGTGTGGATCAGCTATGTTGGGACCCTAAGCATGCTGATCTGATTGCAACTGCATCGGGTGACAAGACTGTTCGCTTGTGGGATGCTCGAAGTAAGTGATTATTTAGATACACAATTTATTTTAGTATCTCATATTCTGAAGGCAGGAGATTTATTTTGGCTTTTTATAATTTGGGAGACATGTAATGCATTGTATGGTTATATTTTCTTTATCCAGTACAAACCTATACCATATATGCAATTTGGAATGCACAAGTAATTGGTTTATTTACTTGAAAATATTTCTATAGGTAAGATACGTGTTTTTTTATGAATAGTTGGAAAAAATGCTAATTGAATTAGCTCACCAGAAGTCTAAAATGATGTAAATAGATTATTTATTATTTTGATTAACGCCAGGGAGGGGCCTTGGAAAAAGTTGATGATGTTTGGTTTCTGCAGGTGGAAAATGTTCACAACAGGCAGAACTTAGTGGGGAGAATATCAACATCACTTACAAACCTGATGGGACTCACGTAGCTGTTGGTAACAGGGTATGTGACACGATCCATTTGCTTTAAGCTCTGAAGTGCAGGAGTGGTGATTGGATATCAGTGCAAACTGTAGGCTGTTTTGCTTGATTTGTTTCTTTTTCTAGAATCGTTAGGTCTGTAGTTATTCAATAGACTACGTCTATGGTTCTCTTGCTGTTTTTAAGTGTGGTAAAGTTATTCCCTGTTTTGTGTTTCACAGGATGATGAATTAACAATACTGGATGTTCGGAAGTTCAAACCAATTCATAGGCGCAAGTTCAATTATGAGGTATAATCTAGTTTATACTTCATTCTTGTTGTTGCATCCGTTTCTGTCAATTTGTTAAAGCCTATTTTTGAGGATGAGAAATGATGCTGAAACTTGAAAATTATTAGTAACTTGTCTTTCATTAGCCTTTACCAATTTAATTGGTAAAATACATATGTTATGTTTGTATATTCTTGAACTGTTGAGCCCATTAGTATATGTTGTATATAAATATATCCCCCTTTTTTTTTATTTTAAGTGAATATAGTTAAGTTTCTAGATGGTTTTAGAGCGAGGTTGTTTCAGCCTTTTATTATTAAAAAGATGTCTAGTTCATCCTCTTCCAAGTCAGGCCTTTTCTCTGCCTTTACTTCTAGTCCCAGCCATTGAAACAGAGAAAGTATGGGGCTTATCCAATCATGTTTTGTGGCCCAAGGCTGTTGAGAAGTGGTGTATTGGACAAGGATTGAAGAATCACCTCTACACTAAGCTTGAAGACGTGAAGGAGGATAGCGAAATTTGGTAAAAGAATGATACTTTGTTGTTGTGCACTCTGATATTGGGCCCATAAGCTCATTAGTATATTTTGTATATAAGTATATCCTTGTACTCTTACTTTTCATTCAAGTGAATAGAATTCAGTGTTTACATGTCAGTCTGGATTACCTTCGATTTTAAACCATCCAACCATGTTGAGGAATAGGAATTGAAATTTACAGTCCAATAAAGGGCTTGTTAGTTGGAGGTAAATTACATATTGTTTTGTAAGTTGATATAAATTTACAGTCAATTGGCAGAACTAAGTGGCCTAGTATTAAACCATCAAAATTAACCAAGAATTATCATATTTGTGTTGTTTGACTTCTATATTGGTACACGAGCTACTTTCAATTCCTTGCTTTGAAACCTGTTGAGTTGAGTCTTTTAAAAATATACATAATGTTGTTTTTTCACTATATCCACACCAGTGTAAGTTTTAAGGATTTACCCTATATGGAAAATAGTGTGGATTACTATCTGAATGAGTACCGTATGCTTCTGCTTCCCATCACATACCCTCACTTTCTGAACTACCTGTGTTTTCTGGTTCCTAGCTTTTGTTTTCTTCTCCTTTTGCATTCATCTCACCTGAAGTTCTAACTCCTTCAACATCATTCATTATCATTGTTTTGCTCAATTGCACCCAACTTATACCTGCTCTTTTGGGAGTTCATACGTGTCCATCTATGATTTACAGTTTTACAATGCTTAAAAAGTGTAAATCCTTTCTGTTTAGCACAAAGGAAAACATAACTCTATCAAGAAGAATTGATTCATAGAACACGATGATTCTCCTTTTTTTTTTTTTTTTTTCAGGTAAACGAGATTGCTTGGAACATGACAGGCGAGATGTTCTTTCTAACAACAGGAAATGGTAAGAGCATTGACTGACTTGGTACTTTCTAAAATATAAATCTCAACTTGGGCTTTTATAAAGTAGAGGACTTTCTTATATTTTTATCATTACATCTTGCTCTCTTAGGGACTGTGGAAGTACTGTCTTACCCATCTCTTCGACCTCTTGACACTCTCATGGCTCATACAGCCGGTTGTTATTGCATTGCAATTGATCCAGTAGGAAGGTATGTTTCCAAGAGTTCGCTATTTCTGGTCTCACTGATAGCATTTCAGTTAGAAAGTTACATACGAATGTACAACCATATATCTGATTCTAAAATTTAATTTGTTGTCTTCATTTCCTTCAATTGAGTATCCTTAGTTTCCATAGAAAAAGTATCTATAAAAGGACATAACAAATAAATAATGCCATGTTATTCTGGCAGATATTTTGCTGTTGGAAGTGCTGATTCCCTTGTCAGCCTGTGGAACATCTCAGAGATGCTTTGTGTGCGTACCTTCACAAAGCTAGAGTGAGTTTTCATTGGTTTTCATGTTTGTGTATTCAGCTTTCATTGTTTGGGCTATGTTGATTGTTTTTCTTGTTTCTGTGACAAATATGAAATGCTTTGTTTCTTAGGTGGCCCGTCCGGACGATTGGCTTCAATTATACTGGGGATTTAATTGCTTCTGCAAGTGAAGACTTGTTCATTGATATAGTAAGTTACATGACTTTCTTTCTTTCTTGTTCCTTGCTTTCTTTCATGCTTTCTTTCTCCTTGCTTCCTTTCTTTCTTTCATGCTTTCTTTCTCCTTGCTTCCTTTCTTTCTTTCATGCTTTCTTTCTCCTTGCTTCCTTTCTTTCTTTTTTGCTTTCTTTCTTGCTTGCTTGTTAGCTTCCTTTTTAGCTTTCTTTCTTGCTGGCTAGCTTTCTTCCTTTCTTACTTCCTAGCTTTCTTTCTTTCTTACTTCCATATTAAGAAGTGAATTTTAAATCTAACACAACTTTACAAAATTAGCTTATAAGGTGAGGTTTACATTCACTTATATATTATGAAATTTGTTTATCATGTGTGATCTACAACACCCCTCACGCTTACACCTACCAACTCGTAGGTGAGACTATATTTATGGGTGTTTCAATTGTGATAGCTTGATAAGTTCAATAAACTCTTATTAAGATAAGCTCAACCTTATAAAACCGACTTATAAGGTAAGGTTTGCAATCACTTATATATTATGAAATATTCTTATCTCTAGTCGATGTGAGATTTCCAACACACTCCTTCACGTCGAGAGTGTCTTTCTTTTTTTTATTTCTTGCTTTCTTTCTTTCTTACCTACTTTCTATCTTCCTTTCTTGCTTACACTTGCTTTCTTTATTCCTCCGGTTGCTTCCTTGGTTTCTTTCTTTTTTAATCTTTCTTGGTTTCTTTCTTACTTTCTTGCTTGATGTCTTGCTTTATATATTGCTTTATTTGTCGCTTTCTTGCTTGATGTCTTGCTTTATTGCTTTATTTGTTTTCTTTCTTGCTTTCTTTTTTGATTGCTACTTTTTATGCAACAGTCAAACGTTGAAACTGGAAGAACAGTGCATCAAATTCCTTGTAGAGCCGCTATGAACAGTGTTGAGTGGAATCCTAAATACAATTTACTTGCTTATGCTGGTGATGACAAAAACAAGTATCAGGCTGATGAAGGTATCATTTTTTATGTACCAGTGAAGTTTTAATTGAAACACAATGACACTGCTAACTTTTGTGCATTTTGGTTGCAGGTGTTTTTCGCATTTTTGGTTTTGAAAATGCTTAGTATCTGTCAGGCATCTTTGTAATTTGAGTATGCATGGAAGACTTGAGTGCCTAATATTATGAATGGATTGGATTTTTGGAACAAGAGACATTCACAGATATGAATAGGATAAAGGATTTTTTTGTTTTCATTCTTTTAAATTATGTTATAAAAGTTGTGACCAAATTTTCCCACAGGATAAGGCTTATTAATGCTGTTAAAAATATTGTTGATACAATTAGAGAATTGGAGATATCACTCTGGTAATCTACTTAACAAATTAGTGTGCATTAAACGACAGCAACACGTAAAAATGCACACTGTCAATAGTAAAAATGCTGCAAAATGCTGCAAACAAATTGTCAATAGCAGACAAAAATGTTTTTATATTGGAGAAAAACTTAGATTTAACGAATGACTAACACAACAATTGTCTGCTTGAGTTCCAAAAATATAACATGTTTTAAATTAACCTGCTTTTAAAATAAATTAAAGACTATCAACGCATAAAATCGTTATGCATGTGTTCATAGCACTAAATTGGTTTCAATTTGGTAATCTGCTTCTATTTGTAATTATGGGTAAAATGTTTTTTAACATCAAATTTGTCTCTAGTGGCACTTGATTTCCAGGTTTTTTTTATCTTTTATAGGTTATGCATTGAATTTTTATCTCCCAACCTCCAAAAAGCTTTATTTGGGAACAAGGGGACACTCACAAGTTGAAATGGCCCAAAAAAAGAATGAAAGAATTTGTTCATAATTTTATCGGAAATAAGAATAAGACAATGTTACATTGAAATGAAATGTTAAAAATTTTCACTTGTACACAACTTGGCTAGATTGTTCTAAAAAATGAATTCGCATCTTGGTAGTATAGAATGAGTCAAAATTGGAGCAGCAAGCACTGCATTGTAGATAGAGTTCCCAACATTGTAGATCTCAAGAGCACACAAGAGGTGTTGCATCCAGCAATCAGCAACACAACCATCAAGTGAAACCTTCTCAGTAGGGACTTGAATGTGTCTCCTGTCTCCTATAGCTGGTCCTGTATGTGCAAGTATGCATGACATATCACACGCCCAAGCCCCTCTCCTTGCAAAATTTGAACTTTGCATTCAAATATGAGGCTTCTCTTATCTTCAAAAGGGTTGTCTAATCCATCGGACCAAATCTGCTTCATTCCCCCATCAAAGGCTAAACAAGTGCAAGAGACAAACCATAAAAACAACAGTATTTTCCTCAAAATTTAATTTACTGCTAAGGAACAAATTTCGCCAATTAGAGAAGATTGGAAGACTACAGTTGCCATTTTTAGACTTTACTCTTTTAAATATTGGATTTTGTATTATTTTATTAGACAAAGAGGGGGAAAAATTGTACCACAACAAGTCCCTCAGCAACAAATTCATGCTCCAAGGAGAGGCAGATCCGTGATCACAAGCCACAGAGGACCAACTTGGAAGCAGGAAACAGCAAACCTGTAAAGCAAACAAGGGAAATGGTGAGTAAGTTCTTAGAACACCAAGTGAGTGGTCCCCACTTGATCTCAACACTTGAGCTCTTCATCCTCTTCCCACAATTAGGCTCCTTGGACAAATCAAAACTAGCCCCTTTCATCCTCAACTCCTGAATGCACCTTGTGACAGCCCTACCATCACTCCTCTCCCTTTGCAACTGTCCCCACACCTTCCAATACCTGTGCACCTTCACCTGAACAAGAACCACAAACACAAGGGAAGTGCAAAGGGACAACATGGAGGGAAGCCACCACTTGTAACAAACACTGTGTTGGTCCTGCTGGGCCTCTTCGTGGGACTTGACCCAGGAAGTAAACAAGAGGGTAAGGAAGAAGCCATGAAAGATGAAGAAGAAAGAAGATAGTTGAAAGAGTTCAGCTTTAATAGAGTCCATTCTTGTCTCCTTGTGAGCAATGCGTTTTGCAAAGAGTTCTTCCTCTCTTTGCCATAGCTTCAGAAGCAAAAGGTGACCAGGGCTTTCGGAGATTTCGGTCAAAGGGTGGTCCTCTATTGCCTCAATCATGTTGCTTGTCATGGAACACAAGACATTCTTGTGATGAAGATGGTGTTCTTGCTCAACTGGGATTTCTACTATGTGGGTATCTTTTTTTTCACCCATTGTTGCTATGATAATAGATTGAACTAAGAGAAGAATGTGATAAAACAAAGATGATGGATCGTTGTTGAACAAGGAGAAGAGAGAATGAGATGAAAAGTTGTTGTTGCTTGAGAGAGAGACAGAGAAAGAGAGAGATGAAAGTAAAGTGTATTGTGAGAAGATATCTGTAACGTTATATATGATTTTGGTTACCAACCGTTACAATTAAGGTTTCAACGGTAACATTTCTCTTTATCTTTCTCTCATTTTTTTTTTTAGTTTAGTACTGTTGATCTCAACGGATACTTCTGTTCACTTAGTTTTATATTTATAACCATTAATAATGGAAATTGAATTTTGTAACTATTATATATATATATATATATACATTATTCTCATATTTATTAATCAAGTTTTCGTTATCTACAAAAACAGCACATGAAGTGTTTTATTTTATAATTATGATCGTGATTTAAAAGAAAACAATGTTTTATAACTATTTTTATATACAATTTTTTTATATAGAAATTTAGAAATGTTTCTATTATATATAATTATAACCTTATTATTAAAAGTAACATTTTTTAATTAATTTTATTATAATAACTAATTTTTTATTTTTATTTGTTATGGTCATAAAAAAGGGACACATGCCCATGTTTTCCCCTAGTTAGTAATAATAAATGCAAGTTAAGAAATTAAAGAAGGATTTAGCTAGAAAATTAGAGTCAAAATATACTCAAAATTATAATAAATTCTCAATTCTCTTATAAAGGAATTAGTATCAGTGTCGGATTGGAGAAAATTTGAAGAAGAAAAAAAAGAAAGAAAATAAACCATTAAAATTTAGTTTAACTACAAAGTGCTTTCAAGAAAGCTAAAGAAAACTAAAACATTTATTTATGTTATCATTATTACATGTATATTCAAACAAGGTTTTTCATAAGAACTTTTAAAAAAATGAAACAAATCAAAATTAGTATTTTATCATTTAATTAGAAGAAATTCTACTACACATTTTTATAATTTTTTTAACTTAAACATAAACTAATTTTAATTTATAAAATATTTAGTTATTTATTTTATATAGTCTCTACTTATTTATTATATACTTAATTCTACTTTTGCCACATTTTTCTTCCTTTTTATAAGACCCAACCCTCACTAACACAGGAAAAAAGAACAGCTTTGGTCAACCCTAAAGAAAAGAGGCTTCACGGTCAACATTTCACCTCAATTAAATTTTAATTTTTTTTTCAAAATAAAATAAAATATATATGTAAAGTGATTTTTAACTATTTTGATTAATATTTTAAGAATATTTTATAATAAAATTTATCATTATAGAATAACGATCTTAAATCTGTAATAAAATATATTATAGAATGTTGGTTATATTTAAAACATCTCTGTACCCTTTATTCATAAAACTTTTTAATAATATTTCTTCACTGAGTTATGGGATTTATCAGAAAAGCTCCATTCAGAAAGCATACTTATTATTGACTATCATACTTTTATTGTGACACATTTTAGAATAAATATTTTAGAATATATTTTGAAGTCTTTTGAAAGGTCATTTTATAAACATTATTTTTTAAATAATTATTCTAAATAGTTAGAAAATAATTTTGGATTATACATTTTAAAATGTATTTCATAATATTTATTTTGAAATACATTTCTTTATAATGTTTTAAAAATGTACTATCCAAAAGATGTTTAATATATTTTATATTATATTTTTCAAAAATATATAAAGATTTTAATTTTAAAATGTCATTGTTGTTATTCCATTGTAATGGAGGTGCGAAAAAAGATTATAGAGGTAGAAAAAACAATTGCCTATTTCACTCAAGGAGAAGGTAAATGGCTTTGTTGGTTATGGATTATGAGTTTTACTAAGCAAATTTGGAAATTCTTTCCTGAACCCCCTCAATTTGAATCTGCACCCCTATAGCTTTCAAAAAGATT
Source organism: Phaseolus lunatus (assembly GCA_013389735.1). Taxonomy (NCBI): domain Eukaryota; kingdom Viridiplantae; phylum Streptophyta; class Magnoliopsida; order Fabales; family Fabaceae; genus Phaseolus; species Phaseolus lunatus. The sequence goes on along the minus strand of CM023862.1, from coordinate 22,200,618 downwards.
ATTTTATCCTTTTTTTTTTTAAAGTGACTAACAAATTACCTATTCTATAAATTTTTAAAGAACAAACTTTTTGAAATTCATGAATTTTATATATTTCAGAAAACTTGATTTGTTTTTTTGAGGGAGGTTTTGCAGAAACTAATTCAGATAAAATTAGAGTAGTATTTAAGTAAAAAATTTATCTATTCCTAATTTATAGTATTAGTATAAATTAATCATTTGAGTGTTTACTTTATATCGGTGTCATATTAATAAAATTTATAAACTAATCTTTAAAATAATGTTTAATTTAATTAATATAGTGATTATTATTTTTTATCTTTAAATTTATTTTTTATTTAATGATTTATTATGTAATTTATTTTATTAGGTTTTATGATATAACAAACCACAATTCTCATATAATTGTTTAGGTAGTAAACATAATAAGATGAGACAATACCTTTTAAAAATTTACATATAAATTGTTATTTTTATATTGTCAATATTTAAAAACACTAATAATAAAAAACCATATATCAATAAAATATTAAAGATGAAAAAAATGGACCAACACTGATTTTTGTTGTTGTTGTGTTCTCCATTCTTGAAGTGGCTCATCAAATGGACCATAAAATTGGGACTAGAACCCTAGCCAGGTGGTTAAGTAGCTAATGCCAACAAATGATTGCTAGTTTCATGGGTGCATGCTCCTTTTTTTTTCTCTAAAATTTTAATTCTCTTTCAAAGTTTCTTATTTCAATAGTTATGTTATTACAGATTTTCCTACACCTTACCTTTCCTTCTTCTATTTAATGTGGTGTCTTTTTCATTTTTAAGGAATGGAAGTTGTTTGTAGTGACTAGTGGTAAACGTTAATGATTGAAATAAATTTTGTGGTGTTTTTATTAATGGTGGTTATGTTTTTTTTTTTTTTTTTAAAGTCATAAAATCTAGAAAAAAACACCAGTGAGATACAAAAATGGATTACAAAACTTGGAAAAAAAAAATTAATATTGCACTATGCAACATCGAATACAATAAATCTTTTTGTTAATCTTCTTACACACTCAAATGATGAATCAATACGGTGATTACTGAATTTCTTGCTTATAGTTTTAATATGTATAAATGGTCTGTTTCACTTCTTAAGCAAGTTGAGCAGTGGTGTCGAAATTTTATTTGGACTGGTGATATTTTGAAAAAAGGCATTGCTACTGTTAATTAGGCGACGATTTGTTCACCTTTTGAGAATGGAGGTTTGCAGATTATGCGTATCTTCTTAAGCTTGCTTGGAACTTTGTTTATAGCAACAAGCCTTGGTCTTTGCTCTTGAAAGCCAGGGTTCTTAAGTCAAAATACGAATTTAAAATAGTTTATAGATCCTTATCTCTTTGGCCTGGAATTAAACAGTTTTATTCTACTATTCTTGATTAAACATCTTGGACTGTTGGTATAGGTTCTTTTATTAATTTCTGGAATGATAAATGGCGTTCTACTAATTCTTTAGCAAATACTGTAGGGTTATCTGATGGTGCTAGCATTCCAGATACAGTTTCTCAGTTTTGGACAGGTTGTGATTGGAATATTCCTTTATCTTTACATCAAATGCCTCATTTTTTTAATCATATCATGGTTAGGGAGGAGCAGGATATTCCTAATTGGACTCTAGATGAATCTGGTTGTTTCACTCTTAAATCCGCTAGGACTTTTTTCTTGGAACCAGGTGTTCCTTGTGGTTGGGGTAAATTCATTTGGTCTTCATCTATTCAACATTCCAAAACTCTAGTACTCTGGAAGGTTTTTCATGGGCGGCTTTCTACAGATCTACATATTCAAAATAAAGGTTTGCATATATGTTCTATGTGTACGCTTTGTGAAAAGCATGAGGAATCTATTCAGCATTTATTTTTTGAATGTTCGAATGCGGTGTATATTTGAAGTTGGGTTTGACAGATTTTTGTTACTTCTTATTTTTTTAATAAGGATGATCTTCTTTCTTTTATTAAGAGTGATGGTAGTCCTTTGGTTAAATTGATTAAGCTTGCTATGATAACTTTTTCTATTTGGATGATATGACGTATGAGGAATTTTGCTAGATTTCAAGAAAAGATTGAGATTTCTACGGCTATTTCAGTAATTAAAGATTTAACTCATCTAGTGGGAAATTCATCTAAAGGTTCAATGAAGAATGATATGTTGGATTTCAACGTCATTAAATTTTTTGGTATTAATACTCGTAGTGGTAAAGTTCTTCGCCCTCTTCCTATTAGATGGGAGTTTCCTTCACCAGGCTGGGTTAAAATTAGTACTGATGGGGCTGCTAGGGGGTATCCTGGTCTTGCTACTTGTGGAGGTATTTTTCGTGGGAGTATGGGAGAATTTATTGGTACTTTCTCTATGTTTCTTAATGTTCAAACTGCTATTGTTGCTGAGTTTTATGGAGTTATACATGTTTTGGAGGAAGCTCAAAAGATGGGGCTTACTAATGTCTGGCTTGAATGTGATTCTTCCTTGGTTTGTGGTGCGTTCACTGCTAGGACTAATGTTCCTTGGATGATTCGTAATCGATGGAATACTTGTCTTAATTTCTGTGGGAAAATCAGGTTTAGGGTTTCTCATATTTTTCGTGAAGGGAATGCATGTGCTGATAAGTTGGCTAATTTAGGATTTATTCATAAAGAACCATTTCATTGGTATAATAGGCTTTCCTCTAGTCTGTTCTAAGAATTCTTTATGAATAGGTATAGTCTACCTATGTATCGTTTTTGTTAACATATGGGTTTTGGTCTAGTCTCCCCATATTTTTGTACTTTTTCTTTTTTTTAATAATATTTTTTTCATGTAATGACAGATAATTGTTGTTACTTGAGGTGTCAGCCTAGCTGAGATGTCAAGTTGCATAGTGATACCTACCATGAAATCTTTTATAAAAAAAAAAGAGAGAGAAATTACTCTCTCAAACGCTGCGACTAAAAAATAATGAAAGTGATGCATCTGAAAGGAAAGTATGAGGTGGAAGTACAACTGAGATTACTTAAAGATGTGATATTATAGTTCATGTATGATTATTTAAATTTTAAAAAAAATTAAAAATATCTTTTCACAACTATTACGAAGGTACAGAAAAGGTATGGAGGTGGAGGAAAAACTTTCCTTATGTTATTCATATCCAATTTATATAAAATTTATTGATGACTAGTATTTATTATTGGATATATAAAATTTATTGATGACTAATATTTATTGGAAAATTTAGTAATAATCAAACAAATTAATTCATTTTCTATTTCAAAGTTTGTGTTAGAAACATTACATAATAGTGTTTTCCTTCTTTTTATCCTATTGTGTAGTAAAGTTTACATTTTTTATCTTCTCATTTTCTAGTAGTGTACTAGAACATAATCTCAAAGTTTACATTGTAAAAATCTAATATATTTTGAATATTATTATATATGATAAATGTATGTATAAATGAAATGAAATGAATTCATGTGAATATAATTATTTTATTTACTTCTAACAATTCCATCCCAATTAAAGAACTCTACCAACAAATGATTGTACCCAAAAAATCCCGAGATTAAACAGTTAAATATGGAATCAGTAACTCCATTCCTCTATAATCCAATTCTAAAAATTATATGCAAACTTATTTATAAATACCAATAACTACTCTGTTTAAGTTGAAGTTTTTTTAAAAAGCTATACCTATAACTACAAATAAAAATATTTTTTTTTCTTATAAATTAATTTTATAAAATTAAATTATTATCAATTTATTTTCTAAAATATATCCTACAAGTTCAGATTACTTTAGAGCATTATAATAAAAGGAGTATAAGAGAGTATTATTGATTTTAATGATCAAAATAAATTAGTTATAAATTATCATCGAAATAACAATCAATTTGATTTCAATCACTAAATTATTATAAATTAGTGAATAATTTGATTTTGATTGCTAAAACCCTATAAATTAGTGATAATTTTAGATTTATTTATTAAATATAAATAAATCACTATAAATTAACGATCAATTTGATTTCAATCGCTAAATAATTATAAATTAGTGATTGATTATGCTTTCACTGATAAATACAAATAAATCAGTATAATTTAGTCACCAATTTAGTTTCAATGACTACTAATTAACCATCCTTTTTATTTCAGTCACTCAATCATTACAAATTAACTACCAATTTGATTTCGGTCGCTAAATACAAATATATGTGAATGATAAATTTCATTTCAATTGTTAAATCACTATAAATTGGCGATTAAATTATAATTATTTTATTATTATATCTTTATTCTTCTATGATTATTAATATAAATATAATAATAATAATAATCGTAATAGTTGTAATAACAATTATTATTATTATAATATGATCATAAATATTAATTGGTGTATTGTAGTGGTTATAGATTGTATGTCTCCTTACACAATCTTAGTTTTGATTCCCTATGAAAAATTGTTAACTTGAGTTAGCTAAAGCTGGAAAGCATAAAAATGGGTTAATAGTTTAATGGTAGCTATGGCCACAAGAATAATGGAACTGTAACAACATTTGTGTGTGTGTTTTTTTTTTTTTTGTGAAGCAGTTAGTAAAATTTAATTATTAATTATCATAAACATAAAAAAAGAAGGTAAACAGATAATAATTAATTTGATGATAATAAAAAGCACATATTTGTTTTATGAAGTAAGCATCTGATTGACCTGTCGAAAAGTTTATTATATAAATGAATGAATTTGAAAAAGTTGTGGATGATAGGCCTTTAATCCTTGTCCATTCGTTGAAATCAAAGCACTAAACATAACAGTGACCTAGCTAAGCTATCTAGCATGGATGAAATTGCAGAAGAATAGCCATAAATGAGAGAATATATGATAAAAAAGGAAAAAACACATACGTTTGTTTATGTTAATGCTATTGTATGGGTTCTTCAACACTTTCTTTTATAATTCTTCTGGTTCCTCCCTCTTTAAATCTCTGTCGCACATTAATTTACGTAAATGCAGGGAACATCATCAGCCTTCACTTTTCCTACTACAGTCATGCAAATTTGTTAATGGAGGCATCCCATAGTACCTATACGAACCGTTGCTTCCCACCACTTTAAATATAAAATAATTTAGGAAGAAAGGAAAATACATTCTTGAATATTTTACATCGATTAAATATAAAAAAATTTAATAATATATAAATAAGTGCAAACATCACTTTATAAGTTATGAGGTTAAGTTAGATTTAAAGTTTGTTTTTTAATATATAAACTTATCATGATAAGAGTTTGTTGGACTTATCAGGTCATTTACTTACTATTCGACTACTCAAAAGTATATAGTTTTATACACGAGTTAGCAGGTCTCGACGTGAAAAAAGTATATAAGTTCAAACAACCACCAATTTACTTTTTATAATTGTTTTTGATTGTTTTTGCTACATTTCTTCCACAAGATAATTCCTACACAATTAAAACATCCATCTAAAAACCACTTAACAAACATGAATAGGCTTGAGAAATTCAGTAATGATAACAAATACACATTTACTTTATTTTTTTTATCACAATAAACTTTATAACATTTGTAAACGATTCTATATAATTTAAAAATATAATAAAGTGATAATATATTAACAGACGCATATATCATAAGTTAATTTTGTAATATTGAACTAGATATAAATATTTTTAAATATAATACTAATTTTATTATAATTAAATTTATCCTACTTATTATATTATTCGTGAACATAAGATTATAAATTTTAGTTTCGTGTTTTTTAAATATTTAGTGTTACCTGCAAGATTTATGTTAGATTTCTGTATCAATTAAAATATAAACCAACTATATTATATAAAAGATGCAAACTTACTCTTACAAAGTTATTTTTGTAGAATTCAGTAAGTCCTTAATCTAATTTATAATAAGATATTATAACTTATTCTATCAAAAGAATGTTGAGCCTACTGCATTAATATCAGACACTACTATTCCAAATACTTAATCTCATATTTAATACAGTTTTTTATATGAAAAATATGTTAAAAAAATTTTAATATATAAGTGTAAACCTTATCTCTTTACAAAAAAAAAAAAAAGGTTATTGGATTCTATACAATTTTTTAAAGTTTTGTTGATGAAAGGCAATTCTCTTTTATTAAAAAAAGTTCTTTATTCTTTTTTATCATTAGTCAAATGGGTGATACTGTGTTAGTGTTTTTTTAATTAAATAAAGGTGTCATGATTTTTGAAGCTATCACACTTTTAGAGATGGATGCCAAAATGTTGAGGTGTTGATTATTTATAATTAAATAAACATTTTTGTAGATGATTAGATACGCTTTTTGTTTTGATTTGGTTGGTGCTTATTTATAGCTCTATTTTTTATTCCATGATTCCACAATATTTATTTAATAGAGTACTGTAAAGTTATTTATTACTATCATCTATGTGTTACGCGTCTGGTCTATAAAATTAGATGCCATATTTTAGTTTTGTAGATAGAAAAAATATAATAAAAAATATTTTTATTAGTGATTATTACTAAGTATTTTATTAAATTCATATTCTTTAAATAAGATTAAATTTCAGTTTTATGAAAGAAATAAAATATTATGGATAAGATTTCATCAGTTGAAGATCTCAGTCCTATTTCTAGTAGATATATTCATTATTGACAAAAATCAATAATATTTATCATAAGTGTGATCTAATAAAATTTGTTTATTAACTAAATGCCTTATGCAATTAAATCAGTAAATAATTATTTGAGTTTATTTAAAAATTCATTTAAACAGTTTAAGATGAATTTAAATTTTTTTCTTCTCCCACGAAATAAGAATGTAAATTTTCGTAAGAGAGGCTAAACATGTAATTCAATTTCAATAATTCTTTCCGTCTTTTTAAGTAAAATCCGAGTTTAATTTTTGCAAAAGAAAAACATCAGTGAAAATGGTTAGTCAGCTAAATTTTATTAGTTAAAAATTAAAAGAATTGAAACAAAATTTATTAAATATGATATAAAATATGCAAAGTTTTATAAATTTTAATAAATAAATGAAAATGTATTCAAAATATTTATTATATTAAAAAAAAATTATTTCATATTATTAATTAATTCAAAAGCATTATTAACATGGGTTTTAAAGTATTAGTTAAAAATCAATGAAAAAACTGAACAATCAATACATTTTACATGTGGTAACAAAAATGACAAAAATAAACGTGTTTTTATTTTAAAAAGACCTTTATGTTTTATTTTAACATTTGAATTTATTATTTGTAAGGTATATATAAGGAAAATATTAATTTATAATTATAAAAAATTATATATATACAATTTTGAAAATAATTTTTTTGTTAAAAAACAATAGTAATAAAAGTAAAACATAATCTCTTACTAAATGTTACTTTATGTTATGTTGGGTAGAAAAAAAAATTAATTCAATGAAAATTAGTAAACTATAAATAAATAAAAAATAATAAAACTTTAAAAGATTCTTTTGAAAAAAAACTAAAAAAGGTATGAAGAGAGTTAAAGAAAATAAATAAATAAATAATATTACACTTGAGGGACCACTAAAAAATAACATATATTATACATACATTATGTGATACATCTCAATATTAATCATAAACTATCGAGATAAACTATCGAGATATATGTAATTAATCTCACCTTTTATATATCATACTATCAACCAACAAAATATATATAAGAACACGTATCGGTTGAAGTTGAATAAGTCACATCACTTGATATCGGTGATCGATATCAATTGATTATATCAAATAACAAATAAAGAGATATACGACAAATTAGGTAATGTCCTATCAATTCAGGTAATATCTTATAAATCTGGTAACCATACGATATATCAGCTAATATTGTTTTATTAAAGATACGCATTAGATATTATCTATAAGCGAGATAACTCACACTATAATTAAGTAGCATTGTTACACAAAAGTAAGATACACTTTTATCAATATATCATTCACTTTTATACAAAACACTTATTTTCGTTGGAGAATCTTTTGCATGTTAATTCCTGACTAAGTATCAAAGAACGAATACAAGAAGAATAAGAAAAAATGACCGATCACCAAATAGTAAGTACGAAAAGGAGGAACAACAAAGAAATCAAAGACAATTGTTCAAGCCAATAACACCTACTATCTAGGTCTTAGGTCTACTATATAAGTACACATGCAATTATAACTCATTATTTGGGTAAAAGTTTGAGGAGCACCCACAAACATATGGGTTTTTATTTTTTTGATAAATGTATAACATAAGTTTAACGTAATTAAACTTAATGTGAACTAAACTAAAAATATCCGAACACCTGTATTTTTCTTTAAGTAAACCAAGCACTAACTTAGTAACTTATTTCAGTCTTATTATTCAAAAGTAAATTATTCTCTTCTACACACTTTTATACCATTGACTCAGTGTTATCTTAACCAGCACATTAATTATACAAAGCATTTGGAACCATTTTAATTTTTCTTTATTAAAAGGGTTTATCATTTTGACTCTTTTTTTTTCCGACATGACCACACAGTTTACATTTTAGACCAAAAAAAGGTACTTTTTTGGATTGAATAAAAAACAGAAGAAGTTATGCAGACGAAAACTGACGCAGCAACATCGCACTCACCACCCTCAACTTTAAAGGATCATATTCAGATCTAATAAAGACAGAATCCAACGTTAGTATTCGTTTTCAAATGTTTTTTTTATTCTGTCGCTACCAATTTGAACAGTTGCATGTGTGCCATATGTAAACAAAATATTCTCTTATGTGCTTTTCGATTACAACACGTGATTATTTGAAGGGTGAATGAATGAGATTTCGATTTACGGTAATTGGAATGAAAGCAGCTATTTGAGGGTAAAGAGAGGGTACCTGATACACGGTTCAAGTTTAAAGAGAGTGCCACAAATTTAATTACATATAGTAAAAATAGAAGGAAAAGTCCACCATAGCTTTTAACTCAAAATTCAATGATATTGAAATAAGATTCTTTATGCATTGCATGCAAACTAATATATTTGACGTTCCTTATGAATAAGTTAGGATTTCTCTAACTTTTTGCCTAACTTTTACAAGATGTGAGGTAATGGAAGTTAATTACTTTTGTATCTAATAATTTAATTTGATTTAGTAAGGTTAAATTAAATTGATGATGATGATTTCAAGTAGAGTTGGTTTAACATTCCAAAATTATAAACTTATATTTTTATAATAAAGTATTTAATATTTTTTGAATTAGATGATTTAATACTTCTTTAGAATAAGTTAACACATGATAAAATTTCTTTAAAATATTTAGTCTAATTTAGTAGATTAAAGATATCATTTAATAAGTACATTAAATAAAAGAAAATTTGTTTAACCAAAAATATGTAAAGAGTCATTATTTTGAACCAGATAAGTTATTCATCTATAATATAGTAAAATTATCCGAAATCTTAAATGACACCTGATAAAAGAAATTAATATCATAAAATAAAACTAATTGAAAAATGATCAGATTAAATATAATTAAGGATTTTTCTTACCGTATTCATTTATTAGGATAATAACAAAATTTATTGTTTATGATATCACAACTTTAATGTAAGGATAAACTTAATTTCTCTTACTCCATTAAAAACATGTCATGTGTAATTTACTGAATCATCTTATTACCAATCACCTGAAATATTTATCTTTTATAAACTAACAATTGAAATATTAATTCAATTAGGACAAGGATACAAAAACTAGAATTCAAATTGAGAGAAGTGTAATAATTACAAGTTACATTATAAATAAGAACATGATTGTAATATAACTATACACATTATTAGAAGAGAAACAAAAGATCAAAATAGAAAAAAGTAGCAATGGATCAATACATCAAAGAAGGAGATAATTATTATAAGTAAACTATTATGTTCTTCTTATTGAGGGAGGTGTCCCTATCTTCATTATTATGTTTGATTGGTGTATAAATTGACCTAGGTAACTTTCCATTTTTTTTCCTTGAGTCTAATATCAAATGAGGTGTTCCTAAACTCATTATTTTGTTTCATTAATATTCCTTTGGCTTCAAAAGGATATTCTCAAAGGGGGTGAAAATTTAAATTAAAGGTAAAAGGCTGAACCTTGGAGATTTAAATGAAGTGGGATTTTGGAATTTATATGAATGAGATTTGATAAACTCATTTATCGTAACTAGTCACTACATGAATCATTTTAATTTTTGTGCATAAATCAAATACTAAGTTGGATTGTCGATTTTACTACATGATTGACTCTATTTTGAAAAAAATGCAAAATTAAATTATATGTAGTGATAAGTATCATAATTCAGTAATATTTCATATAAAAAGATAATTAATTGATAAATAATTATAATTCAACTCCTAATTTAAGAATTTTAATCTTTTTGCATATTTCTGGATTATAAGATGAATGTGAACGATTTATTTTCAAATTTATGTTAATTTCAGGATTCTAGGGGGAAAATGGAGATAAAAGAGCTAAAAATGAAAACTCACCAAAACTCACTTAAGACTCGTTGGAACATTGAAAACTCACTTAAGACTCACTTAAGTGAGTTCACTCCAGTGTAATGGTTTAATATTATATTTAAGACACATAAATCATAACATAAATTGGTTATAAGTTACTAACGGTTATATGTTACTGTTATAAAATCAATTTATATCTCATGATGACCATTCAATGTTTTTCTTAATGGTCTGAGTTCAACAAGACCTATAAATAAGTGATGACTCTCTTAGTAAAGAGACACACTAAACTCTATTTTATACTCTTACTCTTAGCTCTTTATTAAGAATTTATCATCTTTGTGCTCCTACTCAGTTAAGTATCTGAGAGTCTTTTATAGGTGGACCTTTCTCTCTTATTGAAAACCAACTGAAAGCAAAGTTTGATATTTTCTTCTTTCAACAAAGATCTTATGAAGCCTTGTGTGAAACATAAAAAAAATTCAAAATCATGAATTTGAAAATATTACACAATTAAATATCTTTCATAATGAAATCAGATCTAATACACATTTCAGTTGACGCTTAAATTGGTAATACAATTATGATTGTTTCTTAAAACAAGAATGTGAACTAAATTAAAAATATCCGAACACGTGTGTTTCTTCTTTTAAGTAAACCAAGGAGTAGCTTGGTAACTTGAGTAACTTCTTTCAGTCTTGTTATTCAAAGTGAATTTATCCCTTCTACACACTTTTATACCAACATTATTGACTCAGTGTCATCTTAACCAGCACAGCACATCAATTACTCAAAGCATTTGGAACCATTTTAATTTTTCTTTATTAAAAGGGTTTATCATTTTGACTTTTTTTTTTCGACGTGACCACACAGTTTACATTTTAGACCAAAAAAGGTACTTTTTTGGATTGAATAAAAAACACAAGAAGGTTATGTAGACGAAAACTGACGCAGCAACACCGGATTCACCCCCCTCAACTTCAAAAGGATCATATTCAGATCTAATAAAGCCAGAATCCAACGTTAGTATTCCTTTTCAAATGTTTTTTTATTCTGTCGCTACCCATTTGTATAGTAGTATGTGTGCCATATGTAAACAAAATACTCTTTTAATATTATTATTATTGTAATTATTATTATTACTATTATTAAGATTTTTATTATCAATAAATTACTATTAATAATAAGAAAATTATTAATATTAACATCATATTTATTTTTAATATTATTATCATTATTATTACATCAATTTATTAAATTAATATTTTTTGTTTTAATATATATTAATACAAAAATAAGATTACTATTTATGAAAATTCTTCTTCTTATTATTTTCATTATTATTATCATTACTATTATTATTAAAAAATATTATATTAATATTTTTATTTTAGTACATATTAATATAAAATAAAATTATTAACATTACAATTATCATAAATGATTATCAATATTATAATTATATAATAATAATTATTATTATTATCTTTATTATTTTTAAACTAATATTTTCATTTTTTATATATTCTTATAAATAAATATATTAGTATTATTATTATTTTCATAATTATATTTATTATTATTGTTACTATTATTACCTCAATTATTATAATTGTATTAATAGTTTTGGAATTTATCGAAATTTTATTATCAATCAATGTTTTCAGTTATGAACAAATATTAATTCGTTCAATTACTGACAAATTTGACAAATGAATATGAAAAATATAATTTTTTTTTTATTTTTTATATCTATAGATAAAATTCATCAGTAATTAAAATTTATTGACAAACATACATTCATCAATTAGTCAATAATTTATTGTAGTGTTTACTAAAAACAAACAACAATATTATATTAATATTATATGTGTCATGTGCAATGATATAATTTATAAAGTTTAGAGTTTGACGTTAAAAAGATAGTCACTTCCCAACTTCAACATCAATCTATGTTATACACAATTAAATAAATTAATTTAATGGTAGTGTGATTGTGGGAAGTTTCAAGCTCTTCAATTATCTTATTCTCATATAATTGTTGTTTGTTCATTTTGTCATTTACAACTAATAACATTTGTTGTCCAGTGTATAATCTCCACAATACTTACTAGACTTATGAGGTTCAATTTCATCTAGCTCTAAATGAAGATTATTGGTCTACTTATACGAGACCAAATTTAATACTTGACTCCATGATGCGATGACATAAATTAGGAAGACCAAGTACTCAACGTATCCAAAAATGAAATAAATGAACCAATTCTAAATAAGCCAAAAGTGTATTCATATTGTATGAGTAAATGTCACAATAGAAACTTGTCATAAAAGGTTAATAATAAAATTCACTTCCAATTCCCATTGTTAATATCTCTACTTTTGTTCACTGTAACAGCGGTGGTTTTTTAAAATAAAAACCAAAGACCCTCCCCCCCAGTCACGCACCTTTCCTTTTCTCTCTTCCACCATATTCTCCTTCCTCCTTCTCTCTTAATTTCCTTTTCCAATCTTCATCTATTTTAGAATCTGATCGGACCACGTTGTAGTGGGCAAGTTAAGAAACATTTCTAACCGATCAGAATTTTAAACAGAGTAAGTTCATTTTTACTCTAAAGATCCTTTATTCTTAGTTTTTTGGTATGTTTTAGTCATCAATCTTGGTGGGGTCAGTTAAGAAGATTAATTCTCTCAACTTATTCTAGTATATACTGAATTTATGTTCTGTTTGGATAACTTGCATTAGGCCCGTAAATCTTAAAGCTTATCCAGACGGTGGAGAATAAAATTCTAGAAATTGCTTGGAAAGTAAGCAATTAAGGTAAGGAAAGCTAAATTTAAATTTTTATAGCACCCTAGGCTAGAAGATTCTAGATGTGGAAGGGACGTGGTCCCAATATTCAATTTCTCTGGTACGGATGCTGTGTGTTTATATTTTTTGTTATTTGTTTATATAATATTTAAATTTGTAAAAATATTTTATTTTGATGGTTTAGTATTTAAGTGTGGTTTTTTTTATGTTAAATAAACTTTTGAATATTGTGGATTACATTTTGAATGATATTGTATGATAAAAATGATATGGAATTGAATTCATACATTTGGGATAATGTATGGACTGATGTTTATTGTGTATTAAGTATTGATACCTATGTGGTAACAGAGATCTCCGAGCTTCACTGATGATCTAAGTCACATAGACTAAGATATCAGGTGGTGAGAAACTGATGAAGGAGTTCATGCACACCGTGACATATGAGATGCATGGCTTGGGTTGTATTGAACTTACCCTGACCCTTTATGTTGGATTCGCTGGTAATCTTTGGATCAGGTGTTAGTCTCTGGTGGGACTTACTTAATACGAGTCTTCCGGAAGATGTTGTTTGTTGAATATATTGGATATGTAGATCCATGTGAGATCTATGTGATTGTTTTATTATTGAGATTTGAAGAAGATTGAAAAATTGAAGAATTGGTTATGTAATTTGGTTTTCTCTTTTAATTTAATTGCATATATTATAAAACTTTATTTTCACTAGCTTACCCTTGCTTTTCGTGTTGTGTTTGAACTGCGATGACTGTACTATGTACACGAGCAGATGACCATACAGGTGCAGGAGAGCCTTAAAAGTTTCAGAGTTTTATTTTGAGCTATGGATATGTAAATATTTATACTTATATAAGTCATAATCTTGTAATAGAAATATTTTGAAAAACTCTAAGTTTGTACAGAAATATGTAAAATGTGTATTAAAATAGTTATATAAATTTTCGGGGTGTGACATTTAATGGTATCATAGCGGTTCATCCTAAGGATAGCCTGAGGGTAGCGGGTTTAGTGTGTTTCTCCTGTGTGTAGATTTTTGTTCAAGTCTAGTTTCAAGACTTAGATATAAGTGTCTAATAGAATGTTTAATAAAGATATTTACTTGGAATCTTGTTTGTGCTTGAGTCAAAGTAGTTGTTATGAATAACGATGTTTATAATAATTTCTTATTCATAATCACGATGTTTATAATAATTTTTTAAATATATTTTATGATCACAATAAATTTTATAAAATTATCTATTAGTCTTTCTTTTTATAATTACGTAATAATCACTTTTACATAATAATTATATTATTTATATAAACAACTAATATTAATATTTTAATATTTTTTAAATAAAATCTGTATTTATTAATTTAATATAAATAATAAAATAATATATAATCAAATCATATTGGGACTTTAATTGAAATAAATTATATTAAAATCGTACCACGATTTAATTAAAGTCATATTAAAATATGCAATTTCTATTTCAATATTAAAATCATGTCAGTTTCCACTTTTGTATAAAATAATACTAAAATAACACGATTTTTTTGTAAAATTGTGAATCTAAATAATTTTTAAAATATCTGTCCATTTCTATAATAAATTTAAAAAATTAGACTACTTTATAAAGTTTCTCTAATAATAATGACAGTTACATTAATAATAACCAAGTACGGGTCTTTTAAAAAGAAAAGAAAAAAAATGCACATAGCACGTTTAACGGAACCTCGCTAACCACTTTTAGTAGAGTTTTCCCTTCCAATCACTTTTTCTTTTTTCCACCCACAAAGTTCAATCCCAGACTTTGACTGCTCAAGAAACAAAGCATAAAATGTTTATATCAAAATGGAAATCTATTATATATTGTTATTATATTATGATAAATGAATATAATAAAAAGTACTAAATTATTAACAATAAATATTTTCTTTAAACTATTTTTTTCTATAAACATTTTGTAAGCGTGTATGTTTTTTCATTATTTCCATATAAAATATACTAATATTTTTTTTTATATATGTAAAAACTCTCATGTTAGACATTATTATAAAACTTGACATTTCAGTTAGACTAAACCTCAAATAACAATAATTATCTATCACCATATGAAAAAAGTATTATTAAAAGAAAAAAAAAGAAAATACAAAAATATATGGGAGACAGGACCAAAATTCATATATTAAAAAAAATTGTACATAGGTAATCTATACTTGTTAATAAAGCCTCTCTATGAGTAAATCCTAAATTAGCAAGCTTATCAGTACATGCATTTCCTTCACGGAAAATATGAAAATCCTTAAACTTGATTTTTCCACAGTAGTTAAGACAAATGTTTCACCTATTACAAAACATTTAAGGAACAGTAGTTATAACAGTAAATGCAGTATAAACCAAGGCAAAATCACATTTAAGCCATAAACTAGTGAGACCCATCTTTTGAGCTTGTGGAATAGCATATATAACTCTATAAAACTCAGCAACCAAAACAATCTAAACATCAAGGAAAGCAGAGAAACCACTAATAAACTCCCACATACTCCCACGAAAAATACCACCACAAGTAGCAAGCCCAGGAGAACCCCTAGCAGCACCATTAATGTTTATTTTAACCCAACCTAGAGAAGGAAACTCCCATCTAACAGGAAGAGGAGATAGAACTTTACCACTACGAGTATTAATACCAAAAAATTTAAGCACTTTGAAATCAAACATATCATTCCGCATAGAACTTTTGGACGAATTATCCACTAGACAAGTGAGATCTTTAATGACCGAAATAGCCATAGAAAAATCAATTTTAACCTGAAATCTAGCATAATTCCTCGTATGGCATATCATCCAAATAGAAAAAGTTATCATATCAAGTTTAATCAAATTAACCAAAGGTTTGTCGTCAGTCTTAATAAAAAAAGGAGATCATCCACATTAGAGAAATGAGAAGTAAGGAAAACTTGCCGAACCCAACTCCAAATATGCATAACATTAGGACGTTCAAAAAATAAATGGTGAATAGATTCGTCCTACTTTTCACAAAGCGTACACATAAAACATATGTGCAAACCTCTATCTTGAATGTGTTGATCTGTAGGTAGTCGTCCATGAAAAACTTTCCACAGAACTAGAGTTTTGGAAGGAGGTATATATGAAGATCAAATGAGTTTACCCCAACCATAAGGAATTCCAGGATCCAAGAAAAAATTCTTAGCCGACTTAAGAGTGAAACACCCAGAATCTTCCAGAATCATTAAGAATATTCTGTTCTTGTCTAATCATGATATGTTCAAAAAAAAAAATGAGACATCTGCTATAATGACAAGGGAATACTCTAATCACTATCAGTCCAAAATTGAGAAACTGTATCCGAGATTCTATAACCTTTAGGTACCCCTGCAATGATTGATAAAGAAGGAGTGGAACATCATTTATCATGTAAAAAATCAATAAAAGTACTTGTACCAACAATCCAAGAAGTATGTTCAAGAATAGTGTTATAAAATTGTTTAATCCCATGCCAAATAGAGGAGGATATATAAACCATTCTAAACTGGTACTTTGATTTAAGAACTTTGACTTTTAAGTGAAGAGACCAAGGCTTATTACTATAATCAAAATTCCAAGTAAGCTTAAGAAGATACACATTATTTTCATGATCGAGATTAATAATCTTCAATCCTCCATTCTTAAGAGGAAAATAGATCTTAGCCCAATTAACTGTAGCTATGTCTTTTTTCATAATATCACCAGTCTAAATAAAATTTATACTTCACTGCTCAACTTGCTTAAGAATAGAAACCGACCATTTATATATATGTTAAAACTATAAGCTAGAAAACTAATAATCACCGTATTAACCAATTGGATCTGATCTATCATGCTAAGAGATTTCCCTCTCCAAGATGCTAGCTTCAATTTGACTTTATTAGCCAAAGGTTGAAGAAATCAACATTTTGGAGCACCAACGAAGATAGGCATCCCTAGATAATTAAAAGGTAAGGCCCCATGAATGCAAGAAAGAAGAGTTGTTGAGCTTTGGTAACAAATCTTGCAGAAGTATCCATGGTGAAAAAGCTACTTTTAGAATTATGAACATATTGACCAGAAAAATCACCATATGTTTTAAGGAAGATACTCAAATTTCTAAGAGACTTATTATCTGTCATACAGAAAACAAAGATTTCATCAACGTATAAAATGTGAGACGAAGTGATGTAACCTGTAGGACTAGTCATATGCTGAATCTTCTTATCATTCATAAGCTTAGATATGTCTCTACTTAGAAACTCCTCTACAAGGCAGAAAAGCAAGGGAGATAAATGATCACTTTGTCTTACACCTCTACTACAAAGGAAAAAACCCCATCATACTATCATTTATCTTGATAGAAAGCATAGATGAAGAAGGATTGTACTAATCCAACTAACAAATGAGGAATGAAAACCAAAGTGTGTCAAAACTAACAAATAAAAACTTTCAACTTAGAGTGTCAAATGCTTTATGAATATCAACTTTGTAAGTCACATTACCTCTTCTAACCTTTTTAGAAAATGTTATAGTATTTAATTATATTTTCATTTTCATAAAAGAAAAATAACATATACATCTTAAAGGTATGTATTTTCACTAGTATAAGTTATAATAATTCTTTTTCCTAGCGAAATATAGTAGATGAGAAAAAGTACCATGACAAGGTCACGTATGAACAATAATTTACCTCGATATTTTTTCAAATTAAATTTAAACCCCGTGCTTTTAAATGTAATTTTTAAGAACAAATGGAAAATTTATGTTCAATTTTGAATAAAAACTGAAATCTTGGTGAAATTTAAGAAAACCCAAAAAATAAAATTTGTAATTTACTCTAAAGGGAGTTCAGGGTACATTTTTTGTTTGTTTTGTTTTAATAAAAAAAGTGTGTAATATTGCAATTTTGGGGGTCTACTTTTTCTATTATTTTAATCTCTAAATCTTAAAATAGTGCAATCCATAAGAGTTATTAATTAGATTAAAATTATAATTTTTTAAACTATAGAAACTAAAACCGTATATGAAAATTAAAAGAAATAAAAAGGAGGGATTCTGGCATGAGTAGAAGGGAATATTTTTGTTTATGATTGGAAAAAGGAATAATGGAGGTGGAGATCGGAGATAGAATAACACAGTGTTGAATGAAAATGGTTGACGAAGAAGGAGGAGTATATTCCAATTTTGTGTTTATGATTATAAGTAAGATGCATGAGAATATTGTTAATATTAATATATGTGTCTGTTTAGGGAACGCAGGTATCCAACGTGAGATCCTCTGTAAAGTGAATTCATCAAAAATGTTGAGAAAGAAAGGAACTCCTTCTGGCCCTCTTCATTATTCTACCAATAAAGGTGAGGACCCTACTGCCCCACTTTTTAATGTCAACATTTTTCATAGAGATAACAAAGTTTTGTAGCAATAATAAGGTGGATCGGATTTTTCGATGGTATCTCGATTTATTATTTAGGTGAAACCAGTCAATTTTTTTTTAAGTGGATGAAAATCTCATACTAATTTTATGAGTTGAGTTAAACTTAAAATTCACTTCTTAACATAATCTTTTAATTTATATTGAATTTATTTTTCTAGTGTGTCAATCCACTCGTAATATGTAAAGTAAGATAAATCAACTTAAAAACTCGTGTGTTTTATTTATGATATTTTTAAATAAAAATATCATATTTTTATAATTAAAATTAGTGATTATCAAAATTTTATTTATATTAATTTTTTATATAATTTAATTTATTAAAATATTGTTGACATTTATTTTATTTTATTAGACTTTAAATCTTATTTGATTAAAATATTAAAATTTCAATTAATTTTATTATTTTTTTAATTTTTATTATAACCCAACAGATAGATTAAAAAAGAAAAAACTAAAAGAATAATAAATTAACTTACTCATAAAATAACATATAATAAGAAGAATTATCAATTTTAATCTAAAAGAACCTAGTCCGTCCGATAGTCTGCTTTCTAATTTTTTTTTTACCTATTTTATAAATTTAAATACTTTTAATTAAGAACTTTTAGGTCAGAGAGTTCTTTTCTTCTTCATCAAGAAGCCTTTATTATGTCAGACTTCCAGAATAAATATAAAGTTTGGAGTGTTCAAATCATATACACAAAGTGTAGAATGTCAAATCACAATTAGGTCTCAACCTAAATTTCCTTCCGTTACTTTTTCCTCGTTAAATAGTAGAATAACAATTTTAAAAACAGATTAATTATCTTTAAATTACACAGAAATCCACCTGGTTAAAATGAAGCAAAATTAGTTTCAGTTTTAATATTTTCTGCAGAGTTATCTTCAAACAATTATTATCAGAGATTACATAGAATATATTTTTTACTAAAATTATATAGAATATTTATTAGAGTAATCAAATTAGTTAGTTTAATTAGTATGTTTTTATTCAAATGATAAATAATCTTGAATCGATATTATTCTATGATATGATCTGCATGATATAAGGATTTTGACCTTACAGTGCAGCAACGTGATATTGGAAAAATCGTGATATTGGAAAAATAACGTACATATCCCAAACGATACTTAAATTTAAGTAGTACAAAAAAGAGAAATACTTCGACATAAAGAAACTTAATAAAAAGTATTTATACTATAAATATTAAGTAATTATATTAATAAACACTTTACCGAAGATCAAGATTGAAGTTTATTGATGGCATTAAATTTTATATTTTAATAGAAGTTCTCTTTTTCATTTATTTATTTTCACATCTTTAAATTACATTTTCTTACGAATATGATAGCCGTGTCTTTTAGGATTCAATTTTTAATATTTTAAATTTTGTCTTTATTAAATAATTTTATTGCATTGAATATTTAAAATGTTCTTTTTTTTTTACTTTTTTTTTATCTAGGTATCTACCATTTGATTTTTAATTTGAACTAAATAGATTAAAGTTGAAAGAATAAAACATGAACATGAACTTTAAATAACAAGATATTGCTTATAACACAACAAAAAACACCTAATAAATGAATAGATAAATGAATACTTTTTTTCTACCTCATAAATTTAGATTTGTATAATTGAATTTTTGTTAAAAAAATTAAGTATTTAAATTGTTTTTTATTTATTTAGGTATCCTGTTAATTGATTTTTTCAAATGTTATAGTATGGTTTTTACTTTTATCTTACCAATTCATTAATCAACTTTTTTTTTCTAATCTTTTCTAACTTGGTAATCAATTTATTCCTTCCATATTTAAGAATAAATTGATCAACGAGTTAAAATAAATTGAGAAAAAAAATTAAATTATAAAAAATATTTTAATTTAATCAAAAGTAATCTCAACTTTTTATGACTACATAAAATATATACAAGACAAATCTAATAAAAATATTTATATATGTCCTCTTATATGGCTCCTATAAAACTATTTGTTCTCGTATTAAGACAAAATTACACTAAAATCACAAAACATATTATAAATCAAGGGGAAGTAAATTACTTTCTATTTTATAATAATAAAATAAAATTAGGAGTTTTTTTTATAGAAGAAACAAGATCAATGATATAATTTTTGAATAAATTAAAGTGATAAAAATAATAAAAAAGGTAGGATATTAAAAAAATATGTCAGAGCGTTGCAAAAACTTATCATATTGGAATTTACTAATGTTCGAATCTTACAAGGTTGGCATGAGCAGAACAGAAGTGACAGGGAAAAAGAGAAAAGAAAAAAGAAAAAAGGTTTAAAGTAATTACGCACCTTGAATCTGAACTAATGAAATGAAGTAAAGTCAATCTGAAAAATGCAAACCCCCTAATTAAGTCTCCTCTTGCTCCAATAATAATAACTCTTTACACAGACTCTCTCTCTCTATCTCTCTCTGACTCGACTCAGCAATTCACCTTTTTCTTGTTCACGAAGTTGCTCTCAATCTTCAATCCTATATATATGCACGCATTCCCACACAAACACCACCACCAAACTCTCTGTGTCTTCGTTTTTAGCATTTCACCAAAACCGAAACCAAAATGCATCTCTACAATGCATGGCTTCCGCCGCCGGTCGCTGCTCAGACAGCCGCCGAGCGCGACTCCTTCACTCGCATCATCGCTGCCGTCAAGTCCTCCTTCCGACCTGACGATCCCGAATCCGTCTTCTCCACTCTCAAATTCATCTCCGTCCTCGACCTGTCAGTTTCAACTCTCATTTCCAATCTCCGCCTCTTCCTTTTCCCTAATTCATCCTTAATTTTTCGTTTCCGTTTTCGTTTTATCTGTTTTTGCTTTCGCTTTCGCTGTATTTCTCCGCCGTACGGCTTAATTGAGAAGATTCTGGAATATCGCCTCGATTGATTTTTTCTGTTTTATAGTTTTTACTTTTAGCTAGTGCTGTGGTGCGAGATTTTTTCGTGTTTGCGCCGTGAGGAAATGCTGTTCAATTTGTGATAGGAGGCTTCGAAGGAGTTACTAAAACGCTGAGGAGTGTGAGATTCACGGTTTTGTGAGCGGTTTTGCAGATTATGTTAATTGAAGAATAGCTTCGGAGAATGATGGGTTGACTTTGTTTATAATTGGTTTTGCATGTTTGATTCTTCTTAATTACTAGGAAATGATATTGAACTTGTGATAGAAGGTTGGGAAGAAGTTACTTAAAGGCTTATTAGGAGTGTGAGACTCGTGGTTTTGTGAGCAGTTTTGCAATTTATGTCAGCGGAATGACATTTTTGCTCAGTGCTGGATTGACTTGGTTTATAATTGATTTTGCATGTTTGATTCTGCTTAATTACTGGGAAATGATAAATTCTTTTCTTCTTCTAAATAAGTTATTCCGAACAAGATTAAGTAATTTCTTCCGCTGTTTGTTGTGAAGTTTTTTTATGCTTTATTAGCACTAAAAAGGACTTAGCATTCATAGTTTCATCACAAACCTTGAGATTGTAGGAATTTTTTGGACAAATGCAGTTGTTGCAGCCATAATTGCCGTTGTTGTCATTCCAAAAAAGCCTTAATTGTTGTGTTTGATTTGAAATGACGTTCGTGAACTGTTGTTCGTGAAATCCCCTTGGTTATAAGTAATGGCTCTGTTGTGCTTCCAAAACGGCATTATAATTTATAAGTAGTGGATTTGAGTTTTTTTCCCCACTCAGCTTGTATTCAGACAGAGTTTGTTGCTAGGTTGAATCTAACTTTTATGTTTGTGGTGCAGTTTCATAAAGGCAAAAAGTGATGTTTGTTTGGAGGATGTTCGCAACCTTGCTCAGATGGGCCTTGAGATATTTCATGCGGCCCATAATAAGCTTTATGCTCAGGTGCTGCTGCATTTTGTCTTGTATGAGACACGGAGTGTTTATTTTTTGTCTCTGCTTGCTCTTAAATGATTGTGTCATTTTTCGTTTATTAGGTTAGGTGGGGAAATTTAGTAGTCAGATTACTCAACAAATATAGGAAAAAGATTACACTGACAGTTGAATGGAGGCCCCTGTATGATACACTGATTAGCACACATTTTTCTAGGTGAGTTTTATATCGGTACTGTTTCTGCTTCAGCCTTAACTGGTTTAAAATTATTCTGTACTTAATTTGTGATTCTTAGTTAGCTCAATGAAAACAAAGGAAAAATAAAAGAAATGAAGACTAATCCCGAGGATTTAATGCTTGACGTTGCAGTAAATCCACAAGTTAACTTTGCTATAAGCTTAAGTTTGTCTATGAATTCAGTGTTGTATTTTATTTTCCATTTACTTTTGAACTTAATAATCTCTTGTCTCTTGCTGAATCAAAATACAGAATTGAACATATTTAACAGTTTATTTCTTTTCTGCATATGAGATTACAAAATTGTTGGTAGGGGATTTTGAATTATATTCTCGCTGCAGAAGTACAGGTCCAGAAGGTTGGAGAATAAGACAACGACACTTTGAAACTATAACTTCCCTTGTCCAGTCCTGCCGGAGATTCTTCCCATCAGGTTCTGCCTTTGAGATATGGTCTGAGTTTAAGTGAGTGCTTTGGTGATGTTTCCTCATAATCTTGAATTATTACTGAGAACTTGTCTTTTATTTCGTTTTGAACTTTTTATTGGTATTGATGATGAGCTGAATTAACGTGAATTTCCTGTGGATCAATACTTCCATTGAGTGGAATCGTGCTGGACTTGCATTAGGAATTATACTCTTTTCCCAATTTGAGTTTATTTAATTTGTTCTCTTCTTAATTCCTTTTTCTTTGGGTCATTGGGTAATTTTTAGATCTTTATTGCAAAACCCGTGGCATAATTCATCCTTTGAAGGTTCTGGCTTTGCAAGACTCTTTCTCCCAACAAATCTTGATAATCAGGCCTTTTTTACCCAGTAAGAAGTGTAAAATTCTTAGGATTTTTTGGTGTGATATATGACATGACTTTGTATTGAATAAAATTTTATAATTGTGTTGGCAGTGATTGGATAACAGAGTGTATAGACTTGTGGGAATCTATACCAAATTGTCAATTCTGGAACAATCAATGGGCAGATGTTATAGCTCGTGTTGTAAAAAATTACCACAATGTTGACTGGGACTGCTTCTTGCCTTTGCTTTTTGCTAGATACTTGAATATGTTTGAGGTGAGTGTGTAAATTCTTCAGCGAATTTTTGATAAGATATTTTTGCATTCTTCTGGCAAGGTTGGTTTTATTTACACTTTGATTAAATATTTTAGCACCAGGCATGTATTAATTGAAAATGATTAGGAAAGAGATACAGTTTATCTCTCTGAAGACTGTTATTCTGAAGCTTAAATCTTGTTTTTATTCCTGTCCTCTTTCTTTTTTAAATTAATATCGATAACCTTGTTTGTTATTGCTACTGAGATTTTGTTAGGATTTCTACATGAGTAGAATAAACTACTTTATGTAGTACTTAAAGCCTTGAGGCACCCCCACCTAATGCGTAATGTTTAGAAACTCTCTCGTATGACTTCTCTAAATGTATATTTTTTAACTTGTGCATTAACTAATTTTAACTTATGGAGAAATTTATTTAATTTTTTTCTTCTTATTTTTCTCTTCTAGAAGTCTTCATGGAGAAGTTTGGCCAAACAGACCCTAACATAATTGATAGCTAGGATAATAAACTGCAGCTGGCATAACTAACTACATCTGGCAGAGGCTAATCTATTGCTTGCAACAGAAGCTAAAATACATAAGCTAATATACAATCACATATACTGTCTCCCCCTCTACAAACTCGGTGAAAGCTATGAGCAGCTGAGAACTATTGAGTTTGTCTCTTAGATTCTAGAACTGAGCCTCTTGGGAAGAGACTAGGTGAGAATGTCAACAACTTGTTCTTAAGCAGGAACGTGGTCAAGAATGAGAGATTTATCAGTACCTTCTCCTGGGCAAAGAAAATATCTAACTATCTGTGCTCAGTCCAATAGTGAAGCACATAACTGTGACTTGGAGCCACACTACTCGGATTGTCTCAGTAGATAATAGGGGTTCTGGTAGGAGCCTAGTAATCACGAAGAAGAGATTGAACCAAAATGACTTTAGTAGCTTCCAAGGCTAGGTTCTGTATTATGCTTTAGCACTTGAGCAAGCAACATGAGTCTACTTCTTAGAGCACCAGGAGATTAGATTCTGCCCTAGAAAGAGACAGGCTTCTAGGGTTGGCTGTCTATCATCCACATCAAATGCCCAATCAGCATCACAGAAGGCACACACTCATTAAGTGTAACTTTTAGCTCTTGTTGTGAAGTCCTTACTGTGCTAACGAAGCTAGCTAATGCATTTTCAAATTCTTGTAGGAAGTAAATAGTGCATCCTTTGGTTACACCATTATGATTAGTTGATCTATTCATACACCCTTGTTTTTACCTTCTGTGTTTTGTGTAAATTTTATTACCTATTCCTAACTGATCTATATTTGCACACATTTCCTTATGAGATTCACACTTTGTTTAGTCATTCATTTGGATCTATCCCTTATTCCATTCTTGTAAATCATAGGTACCTGTTGCAAATGGAAGTGGTTCATACCCCTTTTCACTAGATGTCCCAAGAAACACTAGGTTCTTGTTCTCCAATAAAACTTCTACACCTGCAAAGGCTATCTCCAAATCAATAGTAAGCAAAAATGCTTTATTTACTTCTGTGAGATTCTAACATTGGAACCATGTTCTGATTTTTAATTTTAGTTTAGTAATTTTTTTTAATTGCAACTGCAGGTATATTTACTAAAGCCTGGTAGTCCATCACAACAGCACTTTGAAAAATTGATCAACATTTTGGAACAGTTTGTTTACTCACTTATTGCTCCAAATACTTTGCTTAACTAAGCTTGCTTCCTCTTCAATTCAGTTATTCACTTAATTTTTTTGCTGGCATTTATTCCTGTAGATATTATCATCCCTCAAACGGAGGTCGATGGACCTACTCACTGGAGCGACTTTTGTTTCATTTGGTGTTTCAATTTCAAAAGCGTCTACAGAATGAACAGTTGTAAGAATCAATTATAATTTGTCATCTAGTGTCTGTTTTCTGCAACTGAAGTGGTTCGGTATGACAGGGACACAAATAATAGAAGACCCACTGAACAGCATCTTGGGGAATCAGAGAGGGTTTTCTTTGTTAATTCAGTGCTTAAGTTAATTGACCGTGGTCAATACAGCAAGAATGAGCATCTCTCTGAGACAGTTGCTGCAGCAACTTCTATACTGTCCTATGTAGAACCCTCATTAGTTCTGCCATTTGTGGCATCTCGGTTCCGTATGGCCCTTGAGACGGTTAGTACTGCTTCATGAATTTTTTTGTTAAATTTTAGTAGGTATGTGGGATCAATAGCATATCGAAAGCATAATATTTTTTCTTGATAGAATGTCTCTCAAGGTCATGATATATTCTTGTCAATGTATAAATGATATATCTGATTAGATTAGTTTCTCTTCCTGATCAAATTCTTTTAGCCTGTCCACATGGTATGATATGTTCATGTCAATCTATAATTGGTATATTTGATAAGATTACTTTGTTTTTCTGACCAAATTCATTTTGCCTAGTCAGATGACTGCCACCCACCAGTTGAAAATTGCAGTTATGTCAGTGGCATTTGTTGGGCGTTCACTATTTTATACATCTGTATCAGCTTGCTCCACGAAGCCAGTTGATCTTGGTGGTGGTGATGAAACATTCTTTGATCTTGTGGGGGTTTCATTATCTAATGCATTACTTGGCATGGATGCTAATGACCCTCCCAAAACCTTGGCTACCATGCAATTAATTGGTTCCATATTTTCAAATGTAAGCTTTCAACTTTTTGACATATTGAATACATAGCTTCTTATATTGGTGAATCTTAACCATATCTACCTTGTAAATGCAGTTGGCTTTATTGGATGATAAAATTGATGACCTGTCATTTATGCCTATGGTCCGCTTTTCAGAGTGGCTAGACGAGTTCTTATGCCGTCTGTTTTCCTTACTTCAACACTTGGAACCCAGCAGTGTTATGTAAGTAACAGTGCTAAGGTCCCCTCTGTTGCATGATACTTTATTTGAAAACATACTTTTTAACTGGATTTATGTTATTATGCTTTATAATTGGGTAACTGGTTTCTGGTACATTAGAAATGAAGGTCTGCAGTCATCAGCAGCAGCAGGAACTTTCCTAGTTGATGATGGTCCATACTACTTCTGTGTGCTTGAAATTCTGTTTGGGAGGCTTTCCAATTCACTGTATAATCAGGTATTACTTTATGATTTTAAAATACTTAATAGTTACTTCAATTTCTCGGCTAATATATTGTCTTGCACTTGACTGAAATGTCAATAGGCTCTGAAGAAAATTTCTAAGTTTGTGAGGACAAATATTCTTCCTGGTGCCGCTGCAGAGGTTGGACTGCTCTGTTGTGCCTGTGTTCACTCAAACCCAGAAGAAGCAGTTAGTCAACTTGTTGAGCCAATATTACTGTCTGTGATATCTTCTTTGAAAGGAACACCACGCACTGGATTTGGAGGAGGAGGAGTTTTTTATGCTTCTGCTTCATCAAAGGCACCTTTCTTGGTCCTGTGATTATCTTTTACTGCTATCTTGCTTCTGGATTTTCTTGAAAGCTGAGACTTTTTTTCAGGTTAGGTCCACAATTTCACCAGCCCTTGAGGCTGCAATTGACTATCAACTTAAGATATTGTCAGTTTGCATCACATATGGAGGTCCAGCACTTCTTCGTTACAAGGATCAATTCAAAGAAGCTGTCTTATTGGCTTTTGACTCACCATCTTGGAAGGTCTTTTTCTTTCCATTCTTATATTTTTTCTTCAAATAGGTTGATTATGTTACAAATAAATATGAATTTTCGTGGTTAATAGTGGAGTTTCCATTGGTTCCTAATCTAAATTTGTTGTTACTTCCGATGACAGGTTAATGGGGCTGCTGATCATCTTCTTCGGTCCCTTCTTGGAAGTCAGATTCATTATTATCCAATTGATCAGTATAGGTATGCATATATAAGTGTTTGACTATGTTTAGTTTTTTCTGCCCTGATTCTGTGGTTTTATATATTTCTCTGGAAATTCAATCTTTATTTTATTTTTTTGTAGGTGTGTTCTTAGTCACCCTGATGCTGTTGCTCTTGAGGAATGGATAAGCACAAAAGGTTTTTCCACTGAGGAAAATTTTATTCCAAAGTGGCATATTCCTTGTGATGAAGAAATTCAATTTGCAAATGAGCTTATAGACATTCACTTCCAGTCAGCTTTGGATGATCTGTTGAAAATATGCCAGACTAAAATTCATGCAGACCAAGGTATGTCTCAAGAAGTTTATGGTTTACCCTGTCATCCTTAGCAAGATAAATTATTTGAGTTCCCTTTTGACATGGTTAAAATCTAGTATTGATTATGAATTTTTATTTCTTGAAATGAAACTTCTCCCACTGCTTTCTGGTATAACAATTTGTTGATCATGATGTAGACATATTTGGATGGTAGTGTTCCATGAAGGAAGTTCTTACTAGGCTAATGCAATTTTTAACTGTTATATTGAATGTAATTTGTCCCGCAGGGGATGAGAAAGAGCATTTGAAAGTGACTCTTCTACGTATTGAATCAGCGTTGCAAGGACTTTTTTCGTGTTTGCCTGACTTTGTTCCAGACTCTAGAAATGGATTGAAGGAAGATTCAAACCATCTGTTTTTAATTGCTGGGGCAACAGGTTGTACTGTTGGTAGTACTGCTCTGAGAGAAAAAGCTGCTGAGATTATACATTTAGCCTGCAAGTAAGGATCATTCTATGCTGCTGTGCATTGTTTCTTAAACTTATGTCGCTTTTCACAAATCCTGATAATTTTTTTGCTTAATAGATATGTCCTGGAGAAAAAGTCAGATGACAGCATCCTGTTGATACTGATTATTCGCATCATTGATGCTTTAGGAAACTATGGTAACCACTTCTCTGTCTGCATAAATTTTCAAATATTACTCTGTATTGATTGTATATGCACTGGCTAATTTTGTTTTATTCCCTTTTTTACACAGGAAGTTTGGAGTTTGATGAGTGGTCTAGTCATAGGCAGGCTTGGAAATTAGAATCTGCTGCCATAATAGAACCCCCCATTAATTTCATTGTATCATCCCATTCTAGAGGAAAAAAAAGGTATTGGTAGACAACTCATATTTCTTGATTGCAGGAACAGTTTCCCAAGACCAATTTTTAATAAATTGCTGATGCTTGTTGTCTATCCAGACCAAGGTGGGCTCTTATCGATAAGGCATTTATGCACAGTACCTGGAGGTCTTCACAAGCATCCTATCATCTTTACCGTACAAGTGGGAGTTTTTTCCCATCTGAACACGTGACTATTTTGATGGATGATTTGCTCATTCTCTCGCTGCATAGCTATGAAACTGTTCGCCTGTAAGTGAGAAATCCTTGGCTAACTGAAACATAAATGTTTTATATGTTTTGCATTAGCACTTGATTTTATATATGTGTGTGTGTATATATATATGTGTGTGTGTGTGTGTGTTATGTATGTATGTATGTATGTATGTATGGATATCAATCCTCATGCTTAATCTCAGTAGTTAGATTAGCCATATTAAATGAACAAACAAAGAATCCCGAGTTCTTTTGAAGGAGGAAAGAATAGCAGAATGAAATTAGTTCGAACTTAAAAGACAGGCCTTTGAGTAGCATTTGGAGTTTTGCATCATTAATGATCTAACATGGAAAATACTTTAAAATTGTGTACAATAGTTTATAATAAGTAGGAAGGAAAAGAGAAAGGGAATTAAGAGGATCACCTGTCACTGCTGAAGTTTTAATCTTCACGCCATGTATTGATTCTAACGTCAAATTTCCTTTCATAGAATTCAGTAGCAGCTATCATGGCCGCAACCCTAGCCCAACTAACAGCTTTTCTCACACTACAGTGACACTGTAATGATGGGCTTTTGAAACCCATATTTTTACCCTTGAAATGTTGTTTAGTCTTTTTTTTGGAGTGAACACTGTGATTCCGAATTTTCTAATGTATTAATCCTTCAGAAAGGTTATGTTTCAAAACTCTTCTTCCTCAGTCATTCGTTGACAAAATGTTGCCTTAGTTTTGATCTCTGTTGTCTGACCTGCTGCTCACTGTTGTCTGTGTCTTGCCAACCCGACCAGCCATTCATGGGAATATGCTACTCTTTGTTTTGTTAGCTCGGCTCAGTCTGTGTTTACACTTCACTCAGCTTTTTCTGGTGTTTTGTTTTTCTTCACTCACATATTACAGGTCTATTATTCCCCGGGTTATGTTCAACCGCCTTGTGTTTTATCCTAAGTTTTGTCTAATGTGTTTTTTTATTTCTCCAATAATTTGCATTCATCTCTAATTTTTTGGCTTCAATCCTATGTTCTGATTAGTTGTTTCTCCTAGATTGAATAGTGATTGAATATGTAAAACTTGGATTATTATTTTCATGAGTTTAATTAATTTTTTATATACATTATTTAATTTGAGTATTTATGTGTGGCATAAATTGTTTTGTGTTTACATTATAATATTTAAAATAGCAGCCAGCCTGCTTTCCTTTCTCCTGCCATGGCATTTTCTTGGCTGGTACCTGCCACTATCCAGAACTGACAACTATGTTTTATTCCTCAAATTATACTCAAAAGCATGATGCTTCATTCATGTTTAAGCAAGACTTTTGCATTGCCTGTTAAGTCAATCCCTGATTTATTCAGCCTGGCAAACGAAGTAATTTATATAGCTGAAAACCACTATTGAGAATCATCTATCTAGTGATTGCTTAGGTGGATATCTATTCATTTTCTCTAATGAAACTAGTTCTCTTTCAAAAGTAGAACACAGAAAAAATATGGGTGATGGTATCAATGTAAAATTCAAACTGTCTTTCAATATGCTTCTATTTCTTCAAATCGGTTTGTAAATGTTTATATTGATTCTCTTTCTTGTGGATATTAGCTGATGGAATTGGTATCTTTCACAATACATGAAAATGTTTTATCATATCTTAGAAAATTCTCTAAGATTAGTTTCCCGACTTATTGTCATGACTTGTTTCCGAAAATGTTTTCAAGTGGGACCTGCCACTTCTAATTTCTCTCCTTACTAATCTACGCACAAAACAGCTTGAATTTTAACCTGCCCTATATTTCCATTCTCCTCTCAATTTCTCACATATTTTACCTATACCAAACAAAGTGTAATAGTAAAAAATTCTATAACTTAAACAGTATCTCATTCGATTATCTTACATGCTTTCTTAATGCTGCCACGGTACTTTTCTACACCTGATTGAAATTTCTGATATGATCCAGGCTTGCAGGAAAATCTTTAGTGAAGCTGATTAAGAGATGGCCATCTTTGATTTCAAAATGTGTTATCACTCTTACGAATAACTTGCAGGATCTCAATGCCAAGGAATATGCAGTGTTGGGTTCTTGTTCAGTCCTTGCCTCACAAACAGTTCTCAAGCATCTGACAACGGTGATTGTCAAGGATGATGTCTTAAAATTGTTTTTGTGGATATTTAATTCTTTTCTATCTCATTATTTTCTTTGATTTCAGGATCCAAAGTCATTTTCTTCATTTATCTTGGCAATTCTTTCAAGGTAATCCCATTTTCTCTGTTTAATGCTTTGGGTGAATTTTGTTGTGGTGTGTAGCGTTACAGAATAATACTTTCCTGGTTTCTTTTTGAAGTTCTCATCATGAATCCTTGAAAGCTCAGAAAGCAATTAATGAGGTAAACTTATCCCGCATTGAATTATTACAGTTTCATTATGTGCTATATATGATTAAACTTTTCCCTGGTTTCAACAGCTTTTTGTGAAGTACAACATTCAATTTTCTGGAATATCTAGAAGCTTCTTCAGGATCTCAGACAAAGAAAATCATACTGGTGGACTGGGGTTTTCAGATTTGGTTTCTCAGATTTGTTCAATGAGTTTTGATTCTACTGGCTTGCATTGGAGGTGAATGTTGAATCATTTAGCTTGAAAATAATTTGACACTAATGATAGATGAGTTGCTCATGCATATTTGGATTCTGTCTCTGCCATTTCTTATTTATTTTAGTTTACATGCTGCCTAACAATTTTTTAACAAGTTTAAACAGTGTTTTTGTAGATTCTTGCATATTTAAAACATTGATTTAATAGTTTCCTTTTTCAGGTATAATTTGATGGCTAACAGAGTTCTGCTTCTTCTGGCTTTGGCATCTCAAAACCATCCAAATTCATCATCTAAAATTCTGAGTGAAACTGCTGGTTTGTATAGCTTCTTGTTTGCTTTTAGATCTCTGTGTATTTTATTTTATTGAACTTTCCTATTGCACACCCCAAGTCAGTATTACTGCTCTGATTTTGTTCAATGTGCTTATTTTAATCATGCTGTTACTCATATAGGACACTTTCTGAAGAATTTGAAAAGTCAACTTCCTCAGACAAGGATACTTGCAATTTCTGCTTTGAATACACTATTAAAGGAATCACCATATAAGTCGTCTCTTGGTGTGAAATCGGATGAACTTGAGGATTTGCAAGAACATGTAAAATCATCGCTTGAAGGAACTTTAACTCAAACTTTCCAGGAAGAGGGTTTCTTCACTGAGACACTGACTAGTCTTTCTCATGTTCATATAATAACTGATACTGAAACTGCTTCCAGAGGAAGTCAGGGAGATTCAAGTTTCCAAAGCTTAGCAGACAAATCCATAACACGTTTTTATTTTGAATTTTCGGCTTCATGGCCACGTACACCAAGTTGGATTTCATTTTTAGGAAGTGATACATTCTACTCAAGTTTTGCACGTATTTTTAAACGACTAGTTCAAGAATGTGGCATGCCTGTTGTGATGGCTCTTAAAGGTGTAGTAGATGAGTTTACAACTGCTAAGGAGAGGTCTAAGCAATGTGTAGCTGCTGAAGCATTGGCGGGTGTGCTACATTCTGATATTGATGGTTTATCAGGAACATGGGAAAGTTGGCTGATGCCGCAGTTGAAGAATATCATTTTAACCCAATCTGTTGAATCAGTTTCAGAGTGGGCATCTTGCATACGGTATGCAGTTACTGGTAAAGGAAAGTATGGAACAAGGGTTCCTCTTCTGAGACAGAAAATTCTGGATTCTTTGATGACATCTTTACCCCCAACAGTAGCTACCACTGTAACAGCCAAGCGATATACTTTTCTGGCAGCTGCACTTATAGAAATATCCCCACAGAAAATGCCGGTATCTGAAATCCAGCTCCACAATACTCTTCTGAAGGAAGTTCTTGGAAATATGTGTCACTCATCAGCCCAAGTAAGTGTCCCCTCTGATATCATATGTTCAATCAGTCATGAATTGAATATATCCCTTCCTATGCTCCTTATCAGTTATCTTCCCTCCTATCTGTTGCCAGCCAATTGGAGTCAGGAAATGAAACTACAAAACCATGGACTGATTATGCTTGAAATTCATAATGATTAAAATAGTTTTATCTAAAATATACAGTGTCACTTTCATCATTATCCATTTCAAATACAACTAGCCTCAACACCGATTATATTTGCAATTTGTTGTCAGACGTATAAAACTGTAAACCGAATTCTTGCCCTCCATGCTTTGTTCAAAGTGGCGCACTTGTCAATTGACAATTATATTACCTTGATTGTTAAGAGTTAATTCATACTGAACTTATTTGCATGCCTTGTGTCCAGATCTTATAGGATTTGACAAACTGGATAGTTGATCTTGATTCAGGATATTAATTTGGTATGGTTTGATTGATATACTAACAAACTATCTGAATGAATTTTCCTAATCAAGAAAAAAAAAATTAGGTTTAAAATTCATATTAGATGGTCATTCAAATGGTTAAAATACTACTGCACCTTAGGCTGCACTTGTACCATTATGACTGATTGATGTGATCAATTCCATGGACAAATTAATGTAATGATGTTTAAGTTTGAAAATACACTGTTTTCAATAAGCTTGTTTTCGAAAGATTGTGTTGTATTAAAATAAGTCAAAGCTCTTGTCTCTAATTTGTTGAGTATATTGCTCAATATTATTGAACTGAACCAATTTTTTATTATGCAATTGTATCAAATTAATTTAATTTATTTTTGTAGATTCATTTATATGCTTTTGTGAAGCACATTATCCTTCTTGGTTATCCTTACAATTTTTGTCTTCATGTTACCTTGGAGCTCTGCTGTTTGAATATAGTGTTTTAACTTTTAGCAACCTTTTCTTTGTTTCCTGCTGACATTTTTTTTTGTCATGTTTTGTTATGTCATTAGCTAATGGATTACATTATTTGGAATTTATGTGAAGAAAGGGGACAAAGGGATAAGTGATTTTGCTGGTGTATTGAATCACTTTAATTGGTTGATTGTTTAGGCATATACTAGCAAGTATCCTTAAGAGTTTACTTGTATATAAATTGTGTTTTTTGTTTCTCTTTAAATTTATATATATATATATATATATTTTATTTGAATTATAAGTTAATACATTTTATTTGAATTAAAAAATAGTGCTGGCATATGCATATTTTGTAAGGTCTTTTAGAGAAAAAAGGGAAATCTTTGGAAGAAATTTGTCAAAATAGTCAATATCTTAACTTATGTGTGGTCTGGTTGTATATGAACATATATGATCTCCATTTCTTCTCAACACATCCATCGTTTACATTGGGATAATGTCAGTGGTGTAAATAAATGATGGATGGTGGAAGTTTTTTTGGGAAGTAATATGAATATACAAGTTGAAACAAGTTTATTATTTGTTTGTGGTTCTGACCTATTTCAATTTGTCTATACAACAGGTGAGGGAGGCTCTAGGGGTTACCCTTTCTGTATTGTGCTCTAACATTAGGCTATACCATTCGAGTCATCAAGATGGGAGAAGTGACAATGTTGATAGTTTGATGAAAGATGAAAGCTGGGTTCAGTTTCTTACAGAGCGAGCAGCTGAAGCAGTCGTGAACATTCAGATTGCTACGCAGTCAGATAAAGTAGTGAATCCTGTAGATGGAAGTTCTCAAAATGGGCATGTAGATGGTGATTCACAAGATGATATGAAATGGATGGAAACGGTACCAATAATGACAGTTTACATTTTGTTTTTACTTCAGATTATTTGCTAATTATTTACTATTCCAAATATCTGTAGCTACTCTTCTTCATCATCTCATCACTGAAGTCCGGGAGATCATCGTATCTACTTGATGTGCTTGTGGAGCTTCTGTATCCTGTGATTTGCTTGCAGGTTCAAGCTATATATTGACTTTAATTATTTGAACTTTTACTTGTTTGACTGCAACTTATCCAATTCCTTATCATGTGATTTTCCTTGATTTATTCTTCTTTTTGACAATTTGTTTGGTTTATTGCGCATGCTTTTAATCTTCTTGAGCTTTTAGCACTGGATTCTTTAGTAACTCCAAATTTTGGGCATCTATCATTGTCCAGGAATTAATTTTAGGTTGATATATTGACCTGGTTTTCCAAGGTTCTGGGTCTGCCGATGTTTTAAACAGTAATAAGTTTGCCCATAAAGCTTATAGTTAAATCTGGAATATATGTTCCTGAAATCTCTCAAACTCTTAATATTTGAGGCTACTGAATGAATACTTGTGATTCCTTTCGTCTAAGGACATTTCAATTGAGGTGTAATTTTTTTGGTAACAAACACAAGTTTAGTGATAATTAAAACAGACATAGAAGTGTCAATTTCTGATAACTTATTATTGGAAGACTTAATGAAGGCAATACTTTTCACATTCTTTTACCTGTAGAGAGCATCTGTATTAAATAAAAGTGTAAAAAGTATCTTTTTCTTATTCTGTTCTATTTGGTTCTATGATCGTTCAAGTAGGGTAGGTATCAGTTATCATGCTTCTGAATAATTTTATTTTCTTTTGAAGGAAACGTCAAATAAGGATTTGTCGACATTAGCCAAGGCAGCATTTGAATTGCTTAAATGGATGATCGTTTGGGAACCTCACCTTCAGAAGGCTGTATCTGTGATTCTCTCTGCTGCCAATGACTCCAACTGGCGGACTAGGTCTGCTACGTTGACATATCTGCGTACATTCATGTACAGGTATAATGATCTTTCGTCAGGTTTGCTTTGGCATACCATACTTCAAATGCCTTATTCATTATATATATCTAGCTTCATGAGATAATATTTGCTTAACAGTTATTGTATTGGTATCCATGTTTTTAAATATTTGCAACTTGTTCTTCACAGAGAGTTTCTACACTGATTAATATATTCTCGTTTATTTAAGGTGATTTCACACTTTTGTCTGTTCTGAAGCAAAAAAGTTTTTTTCCCTTTTTAACAGGCACACTTTCATTCTCTCAAGTTCAAAAAAGCAAGAAATTTGGGGAACTGTTGAGAAGTTACTAGTAGACAATCAAATTGAGGCAAGTTCTTCCTTAGAAGTTATTTGAATAGAAATGCAAAATACTTTTTTTTCTCTTTTTTTAAATTTAAAAATAAGAAATTAGGGTAATTTAGCTTGGGATGTTTGTACTTTATAGAAAATGCCCATCATTGTACTCTTTTCACCTTAGTCGACACCGCATTTTTTAGTAGTAAGGTACCTCTCGTGCCTTTAAAAACCAGGTTGTGGATAGGACCCAGATTGCACTACATGGGAGCTTGTGATTTTCCTGTAGAGGAAAGCATGTTATACTTTAAAATGATTATTTGTAGTTCCCAATAGCAGTTTTCCTTGTGCAGACAATCCATATCAATGTATATTTTAGGGAGGCCATTTACATTCAGTCTTAATCTTTTCACCAGGTAAGAGAGCATGCTGCGGCCGTTTTAGCAGGCTTAATGAAGGGTGGAGATGAAGATCTGGCTACAGATTTCCGTGATAGCGCATATAGGGAGGCAAATGTTGTACATAAAAGAAGAAAGTCAAGGTTATTCTTTGCCTCTTGTTCCTTGGAAATTTAGTTACTTATGTTCAGAAATGGATCTCAAAGCAAACCTACATTCTGGTTCATTTCTTTGAATTTAGTAACATTGTCATCCATTGTGCATGGTCTTGTGCATGTCGTATTTGTAGTTTAATTTTAGGCTGCTATGACAAACTTGATAGCAATAAGTCTGGGAAGCACTGTGTTTAATTTAAAGGCTGTATGGGGGATACAAGGGACGTGCAGGGAAATGAGAGGTTGGCTTTGCATTTGGGTAGTTTTGAGTGGCTCTTGCCTTTGGGAAGAGAAGGTTTTCTGATCGGATATATATTCTTTTAGTGCATTTTTCCTTTTTAATCAGAGCTCTCTTCTATGGAATTTTCCTTATTAATTCCTTAACAAATTAAGTTCCTATCAGTTATTACAAGATAGATTTACGAACACTTTTGTTGTTTGTCATCTAGCAAATTCTTATTTTTTTATTAGCTCAACATGCCAAGTTTGTTAAAGTGGGGACATTTTTCTAATACAGAAATGCACGTTCTGGTTCAACAATGGCCTCTGTTCATGGTGCTGTACTAGCTTTGGTTGCTTCTGTATTATCCGCTCCATATGACATGCCCAGGTTTGTCCAGTCATCCATGGCATATGATTTGTATTGGTAATTTCGAATGCTTCTAATGATTCAGTGAAGTCCACTCAACGAGATATTGTAAAAAATTAACATTACGTCAATACTGCTGGGATAAGACTTTTGATGCAGTTGTAGGTTAATTTTTTTTGGTTGATTTTTTCTTAAAACAAAAGTTTATTTGTTCATATTGTGAAATCCCTGGCTTATGCAATATTTTGGTAATGTTGTCTTCAATTTCTGCGTGACATGGAAATTTGAGTTCATTTGTGAGTATATAAAAAGGAGCAATATCAAACCTCAAAAATATGTGATGCTCTCCTATACTGTTACAAGTGTAAATGACTTAAGTGGTAGTCTTACGGTCATAATCTAATATAAAATCTTACTTTTTCCAATTGATGTTGAATTTATCTGAAGTTCAGTGAACAAGAGACGTTTCCAAAATATTTTTGCGAAATGAGAAACAAATTTTACTTGTATATTTTGAGCTATAGGCATTTGTGTTCAGCTCTATACTCTAGATTTGTAAGGGTAACAGACATGAATTTATTTTTGTTTTGGGGACAAAGGAAGGCGTCTATTGATTCCTTTACTTGTATCTGACAGCATTTACTACTTTCTTTCAGTTGGTTGCCTGATCATGTTACACTACTGGCCCGCTTTAGCGGGGAGCCATCCCCTATCAAATCTACAGTTACTAAAGCAGTTGCAGAGTTCCGGCGGACCCATGCTGATACATGGAATGTTCAGAAAGAACTATTTACTGAAGAGCAACTTGAGGTAGTTATCTCTAGAAAATCTAAACATATTATGTGGTTTAAAAATTTTGATTATTACTTTTGTTTTTTTGTTTCTTTATTTTTTTGCTAATTTTCTCTCCATATTCACAGATTCTGGCAGACACATCGTCTTCGTCATCGTATTTTGCTTGATTAAAAATACAAAGATGCTATTGGGAGAGAGTACTGAAAATAATAGTTAGGAAAGTATGTTTTTTATTTTTGGTGTATTGACTGTATTCATAGTTGTAAAAATAGTTCTTATTTACATTCTGTACCATTGATATTCTTTTTGAGAAATTTATTCCTTAATCTAGTCTCAGAAGTTGAGGTTCTAACTTTCGTCTGCTATGTAATTTTTTTTAAACCATGGGGTTAATTAAGTCATCAGCCGGTAGATCCCACACGACACAATCTGAGTTGAATATATTGGATAGATTTCTAATTCCCTTCGTAGCCTCAGAATCATCACCATTTTCCTCTTCAAGTTTTTCATGCAATTGGCTCTGCTGATCCATGGCTGTGCATGTGCTTCCAGTGCATACACTTTGGCTCCATGGAGATGCATCCCCTTTATTGCCGAAAGATGCTGGAGAGAATTGATAACCAGATATTGTAGGGAAAACACTATATGGCATCGCAAAACTTGCAGATGTAGTTGCAGTGGAGTCCCAAGGTTTATTTGAGGGCATCATTTCAGGTTCTTGTTGCATGGCCTTCGATAGGTCAAACTTGATCTTCTCAACAGTTGCGTCCTTTTCATCTGGCTTACAATTAATGTAATCAGTGAAGTTATTCCCCAGTGATGCAGCGGAATGGTGGCCCTGGAAGTTAATTGGCTTCTTGGTAAGAAGGTGGAGCACCTCATCTTTGAAACAGCCAAGGGCTGCTTCAGCTAAGTGAGCTGCCTGTGGGGGTGCCAATGTCGTAGCAATTTCAGCCATGAGATGGGAAAATGGCTTGTGGGTTACTGGGTCTATACCCATGCCTGACAGTTTCTTCTTCAGCTTGGTGTTCCAGTGGTTTTTGACATCATTGTCTGTGCGTCCTGGCAGCTGGGCAGCTATCAGTGACCATCTGAACATCCATTTAAGTAAGCATTTATGGAACAATTAGATAAAGATAATCAATCAAGTACGCTATCGACAATAACTTAAATGTAGGATAACGCTCAATGCACCTGTTACCAAAAACTGAATGAAGCTTTACAATGGTTTGCTCTTCCGAATCCGAGAATTGGCCGTGTTTGAGATCAGGACGAAGGTAATTAGTCCACCTTAGCCTGCAGCTCTTTCCACATCTCTGGAGGCCTATTTCATGAGCAAAATGAAAGGATAAATGCTTTGTATTTGTTGTTATATGAGTGATATGAATATAAATAGAGTGAAGAGGGATTAACCAGCATTCTTGGGAATGAGACGCCAGTTGCGAGTGCCATGTTGTGCAATGTAGGAGGAGAGTTTGTGATCTTCCTCAGGTGTCCACTGTCCTCTTTTCACGTTGTCCTTCTCACAGCATGGAATACGCCCCATGTCTCTATTATTTTTCCTTAAAGAAATTCCTATTTTGAGGGTTGTCAGAACTAGAATAACTGAGGTCACTCTTGAATATAAGAATTATCTTTTCTTTCTTTCGCCACAACTTGTGAATTCTCTCTGCCCGTCTTTCAATTCTTTGAGCCGAAAAGGGAAGACGTGGAATATTTCTTTGAGTTGGTTTTTGTTTGTATCTTTTTTTTTTCTGTTTTTCTGGTAGGCTTCTTATTCTTAATATATAAGAGGTGCCAATTGGAATTGCATGGCATAAAGGCATCAAAGGTGCATGATTTTGTTAAAGAATTTCAACGCCATTGAGCGTGTGAGGGGAAGGTAGGTAGCTCACCCACAAGATGCTTGGTCAACATCTCTCTCTCTCTCTCTCTTTCTCTTTCTCTTTCCCTGTTGACTGCTTTGCTCATAGTT
The DNA here is from genome assembly GCA_013389735.1 of Phaseolus lunatus. Classification (NCBI taxonomy): domain Eukaryota; kingdom Viridiplantae; phylum Streptophyta; class Magnoliopsida; order Fabales; family Fabaceae; genus Phaseolus; species Phaseolus lunatus. The sequence continues at coordinate 22,160,470 of CM023862.1, read as the reverse complement.
TGTGTGCTTAATGCATATGTTGGGTAGGTTTATGCTTTGATCACACAAAACCTCCTCATCTTTCTTCAGAGGAAGAGTGGCACGCATAGATCCTATCCAACGTTACTTATGTCAAGGTCCACGTGCGGCGTTTCACTCTTCCATAAAATTCTTCTTCATCAATCTTCCTTGTTACTATGCTTACCAAAAGAGACCCTGGGAACAGACATGGATCCCACACTCCGTAAATATTTTTCTTCGTTTTCACAATACTTCTGCGATAACCACAGACGGAGTTCGGATATCTAAGACGTTAATTTTACTTTTTTTTTTTGTAAGTGGACTCACTAAAATTTCTATAGTATATTACTTGTCCCTTATACAGTAGAAGTATTAACAATTTATTAGGCAAGAACCAGTGTGGATGCATATATATTCTGCTACTATTTTTTGGTGAAAAGCCTTGACAGCATAAGGGCATGGATCATTAGGATCTTAAAAGGAACTTCTTCCAAAGAATTTTACAAAATAAAATAAAATAATTTTATATAACTTAAATTATGTATAAATTAGTTTGTAAGAACCTTTTCATATATATATATATATATATATATTTCTAAACATATATATATTTTACTGAACATTGTAATCTTAAGACTGATATACCACTAATCCAATTAATGACATTCGTCATTATATCCTCATTTACCGTTAATTTAGTCCAATCTTGGTTAAAGAAAAAAAAAAAGCCTAAAAAACAGATGAAGCCGATATTTTTAGCAAAGACTGAAAGTAAAACGAAGTTCAGGTACAGAACACCTTCCCTAAGTCTGAAGCAAGGAGTGAAATGAAGACGTGACAAAACCTGCTTCAAAGACCGGACCAGCTCAACTTTCTTATTCCATGACAAAAAAATTGCGTCTTAACTAAATATTACAGATGAAACTAACTGGTGTCTCAAGAAACAAATGCAATTTAAACTTCTGCCACTCCATTACATTTCTTTACCACTACGTCTTAACAGGAAGAACAGCAGAACCTTGAATTCATCAATCTTCCATGCTGAATTCTTTATGCTGGGGGGAGGGCGCCTAGTGCCCATGATTAATGTTGATTTTCAACACAAAAATATGCAACCACAATCTAATTTCTCTGTTCAACTTCCAATTCCGGAAGAGAGATCTTAAAGCTCCTCAGCTTAGTTTTGCAGATACTATCCCTTCAATGGATCCAACGAGAGTGAACAGTCCCAGTACAAAGCCACCGATGCTAAAACCCCTAAGCATGACCCACTTAGCTGACCATGGTTCAATATTGCTCTGACTCAAGTACATTTCCACGGGAAAATATATGGATAATGGATAATAGATTATTCCAGCCAAAACTCCCAAAATCTGATTGAAGTAGGGAAAGAGCATTGCAATCACAGTTGTTGATGCAACATATGCAGTTCTGAAAGAAAGTCTGAGAAAACTTAGTTGGAAAGCTGGCAGCAAAGGGAGCTTCAAGAAGTATACGTGATTCACAAATTCACTGTCCGGGAACTTGAAACGGAGCCAATTCTCAACATTGGCAAAAAGTGGCTGGCTATACACCTGCACCAGAACAAGATAAAAACAACACGTGGCACATTCATCAGCAAGAGAAATGGTGGAGAGTGCAAGGATAGCAGATACACTATGATAAAATTTGATCAATATATCTATAACATTACATATGTACCTGATATGCACCAACCAGGTGAATCACTATACAAGCATTGGCAAAGTCTACAAGCCAATGCTCTGCGTTAGATGTAAACCCTGTTAAAAGGTTTCCTGGTGTATCATTACCAAAGGCTGCATATCCTAAACACCCACAACAGAGGTAGAAAAATGTTGTGATAATGACAGATATTGTTGAGGCCTTCTTCATGGTTTGGTTTTCTGGTGGAGGCGACTTCAAAGTATCCTTCAAGAATTGTAACAAATTATATTAACCTTATAATTGTTAAAGCTTTCCCAAAAAGCTGTGGTGAAGTTACATTTTCTCTGATTATCTTAAAGATAGATAGATACCTGTATTTCTATAAGAATCACTGAGAATGGATAGGAGAATGCTATGTCACCAAGCGCTTGAGCAACCAGCCATACTTTATCCATTCCGGTTGAAGTAGGGATTCCATGAATGGAACCCTCAGCATATCCATTTTCTGATCAAATGATTGCCAGAAAGTTAAAACAAAATAGTTTAGTTATATATTTTCAAACAACTTCATGCTGTGTCTAAGGAGAGACACCGATAATCAGATACTGATGAACATACCCCTGATTTGTCCAGCAGAAAGCCACATTCCTATGAAAGCATAAAAAAAGGACGTAATTGCTGCTACAATTGACAACCACTGAATATTGTGGAAGTTGGGTGTCTGTGACAGAACAACTTGGATAGCCCCAAAAATAAGCATGAAATATGGACCCGCAAATCCACATTTTGTTTCATCGTCTTTGTCATAGTAACAGTTTGATATTTGGATTGCTCTGCAATCACACAGAGCAGTGCAAATCAATGTAGTTGCTATTCATCAACATTCGTATACTGATATTCTGGGAACACCTCATGTTTTCATGGTGCAGTACATGTGAGAAATGTTGGTTGCAACAAGTACCAGAAATCAAGGAAAAGGAAATACAAAACAAGAGAAAACCATTGATAAGTTAGTGAACACACCTCATGCTGATAGCAGCAGTAATGACATAAGCAATTCCAAAACCATACAAGCTTACGTTCACAAAAACACCACAGAAACGACTATTCCCTTCTCCTGTAATGTAACCATCCAATGTAAAGAAACAGGTCAAGATAATATTCTACACTTGCTACCATATTTGATCAAAATTGATATCAAACCAACTAGATTACTCATTAACACTTGATAATCTGAGACAAATACATGTTAAGCTTATATGCTATGAAAGGAAAGAAGCCAAGAGGAGAAATTTCACTAGTTTTAGAGTATATAATCTACAATAGCTCCAGTACCAATATTCACCATGGCCCATCTGCCACTTCTTTCATCATCACCATCATGATGTCTCTCACACTAGACTCCTTGTTTATCATAACCACCATGTTAACACTAAATAGTAAAAGTGGTGATGTTTCTCAATATTAAATTAGTGAAGGTTAATTGTATATAATTCACATACTTTATCTTTAACTTGGCATAAAAAAGTCCTCTAAAAAAAATTTAGTATTCACTATTGATGGTTGAAAAGCTAATCTTTTTTTATAGAAAAATAAATATAATAAAGTATAACCTTAAAAAATCACCACACCAACATGGACTTGCCTATCTCTTGTTTTTGTATTATTAAAGAATTAGAGGATATGATAGCTCATGAATTCACTCATCTACCAAATATACTGTGAAAAATAAAAAAATATAAAAGAGATGCTTAAATAATAAATATATTATAGGGAGAACTAACTAAATAAATTTTATTATTTAATTTATCAATAAAAAGAATATCACCCTCAACATTAAGAATTTTAAGATATTGGATTATAAATTATGAAAGGCAATTCGTTATTAAAATTTTATAATATTTGAAGTAAAATATATGGTAAAAATAAAAAAATAAACTAAAATTTAAAAAAGTTCAAAAAAAAAGAATTTAAAATTTTCATATTTTTGTTATTATTAAAAAAATCATATCTACTTTTACATGTGACTTCTCTCTTTTTGTGTATTTTCTTTCCCTTTCCACCTTTACTCTGCTGTCTACTAAAATTGAGGTAAAAATGTCAATATTTGTATCTTTACATTATTAAACATTATTTTTAATATCTATAATTAATTAATTTTAATTTTCATAAATTCAATTTGGAGACATATATTTAAATTTTTTTTATACTTAATAAAAAATTAAATTCTCATACTAAACTTAAATGACTCAAACAAATCATTTTAAAAAAATCACATAAAAACATGTTTTTGAAAATAGATAAAAAAAAAAAAGCAATTTAAATCTCAAACATTCCAAATTTATTAAATTTCTCAGTTGAAATACAGCTGAGAGAATTCTGGACAAATTACTCATCAGACTCAATTATTTATTTAAAGATTCTCACTCTCTCTCTTGTTATTTATCTGGTTCAGTGTGGCTTGTGAAGAAAGTGTAATGAGAAAGATGTAGAAGCATTTAGAAGGTGAAGTTGTGATCTGAATCTGCACACAACAAAATGAAAAGATGTAGTTTCCGTGACACAACTCAACTACTTCACTTATCACACATCACTTTCCAATTTTCATCTGTTACAAAGTAACAACCGAACAAATCTTTTGACCCCGTGATTGCCTCCAGTTTTTACCGCATCACGTGTCATCATAAATAGATAACAACAAACACCAGCACAAAGAACACTAAAGAGAAAAAAATGGTAAAAACAAAGTCTTGAAGATTACCCTTATGGAGGTTAACAGCATCAAGGTATGAGGAGCTCCTTTGAGGGCCATGTTCAGGGTCTGGAGAACGGTAGGTGTTGCTGAGAAGGAAGGAAGAGAGGAGAGTGATGCAGGCAAAGAAAACGATTGTGAGAGGGCCTCCAACCCATCCAAGCTGTGCAATGCTCCATGCCAATGACAACACTCCTGACCCTATCACTCCTGTCACTATGTGTGCCACTGCAGTCCACACTGTTCCTGTTCCATCATCATTCACAGCATCACATCACTCTCACATTCATCATCGACAATTCAATTATCTTGAATGTTCAATTTCCCATCATAGTTTAGACAAACAATCAATCAAGCAATCAGAAGTCATTAATTCTAGATACTAATTTCAATATAAAAATCAGTAAATTTGTCGATTTCTGATTGATGAATGACGATCTTGTTACAATACAAAAATGGTTGACAGTCTTGCTACCATCTTGTAACAAGATTCAGATTCTCAAATAAAAATAGGTGATATGATTACTAATGATAACGATAATAATGCAGAAGTATGATTCAAATGGAAAAAAGTTGTCTTTGACAAGAAAAAAGATGGTTAAGAAGAAGAAAAGGAGAAAAGGAGAAACCTGTTCTTTCAACATGATGACAGTTTGCATACTGTGTCTCCAACAGTGGCGTGCTGTCAGTTGCTGAACCTTCTTGATCTTTCATGGCTCTTGATGAGATGGCCTAAACCCAATCACAGGACGGAAATGGTTTCCTGATTTTGAGTGTCAGTGGTAGTAGTTCATCGGAAAACTGAAAGAATCAGTAGAAAAAAGAGTTTTCTTTGGCAAAAGAAGCGATCTTTGAATCTGGTTTTGGTGTGATTGGTTTGTGGGTGAGTGAGATCAGTGACATGAAACTCCCTTTTGCCACATACAAATCCAAATTCTGAATGACTTGTGAAAGTGTCCAAATAACGTGTTATATAGTGACAGTGACTCCTTTTTTTCTTTTCCTTTTTCAATACACACATTTGAGGTTTTTCGCCTTTATTTTCGGTAACCATGACCATCATTCATCAGATCACGTTCTTATTATTATTATTATTATTATTATTATTATTATTATTATTATTATTATTATTATTATTATTATTATTATTATTAGATTCCTTGTATAATGATTTTTTTACAAAATTTTGTTTTAATTTTATTCTTATATCAACATTTTATTTTATTTATTTTATTATTTTATAATTATTTAAATTTAAAACTTAAAAAATAATATTAAATTCGAAAAAAATTGTTTATGATTTGTTATCATTATTTTAATTAATATAAATACTTACTGATTTTACTTCTTTTATTAACACTAATGGAAAATATAATTTTTATCCGGTTTAGTTGATCTCTTAAACACTAATACCATCTCTTTCCTTCACATAAATTATCTAAGTGCATTTATAGTTAAATTTACAAATGTCATACAATATTGTAAATTTATTTTTATTTATAAGTTTACAAATGTCATGTAATATGGTAAAAGAACTTTAAAAATGTCATGCAATATAGTTTTTATCTCTTTTATTTAATTACAGTAAAAAAATATTAAATAAATTCAAATTTATAACACAATAAACATAATTATATATTAAAATAATTATGTCATGTGTTTCATTTTCGGTAAATCACTAATTTTGATTTGTTGTTACTAATATAAAACTTAAAAAAGAGGAATATAAGTAATGAATTTTGAATAGGAAAAAAATTGTGTTTTTTTCAATGAAATGTAGTAGTTTTTTTTTTAAAACTAATATATTATTATAGAAAGCAGTTATCAATTTTAAATGTAGAGTAATTTATTAAATGTGGAACGATTTATTAGACATGAAAACGGTTTAATTTTTTCATATTTTCATCTTTCTTAAAAATTATAATTTTTATCTCTTTTTATTATTTAGTAAATGTCATGCAATATATTATATTTTTATTATTTATATATAATAGAGATTTAAGTAAAATTTCATAAATATTTCGTCAATGCAAATTATTTTTTTATAAAATTTTGTTTTATTAATATAAATAGTTAAATTACATGATTTTTACTTAAAATTTATTTTAATAAATAAGAATATATTACATCCATATATAAAAATATTTCTTTTTATAAATAAATTTTAACAATGATATTATTGTTTAGTTTGATTTTGAAAACTGTTTTTTCTAAACAAAATTATATAAATAAATATATAAATTATTTAGCTTTTCTATTTCTCCTACTGAATATTGTAGTTTACTAAACAACTTTATGTTTTTTCTTCTTCCACTTTTATGCCTTTTTGTTACTTTTTATTTATTTCACGTTGTAATTCAATTTTTATTTTTTTATAAAAATCAAATAAATCATAATACTTAACAATTTTTTTTTTTTAATTTTGATAAGAATATGCAAATAATAAAATAATAAAAAATTTTAAATTTTTAAAATTAAAAAAATTATGAATGATATGTTTTATATCATTTAATTATTGTTATAATTTAATTAATGAAAATATTCATCAATAATAATTTTATTTATTTTGAATAATAATAAAAAAATATTCTAAATATCAATCTTTATTTTATTTAGTCTTTCCATAAAAAATAATTTATTTATTTTTCTTTAAAACATATATATTAGTTTGATATTTAAAAAATAAAAATACACATATATTTATATTTTATTTAAATAAATATAAATATATATATATAATAATAAAAATAATAAATACGGATACAAGAGCACTGTATTCCTGCTAGTTATTATTATTATTTTGTAAAACTTGGGATCATCAAACTAACAAAAAGGTTTTTCCTACCCACATAATAATGACAAATTAAATCTAAAATTATAATAAATTTAAGGCTTAAAACCATGTACATTTGTTGTTTTACGTTCTATCAGAATTTAATTTGTATATTTAATAATTCTTTAAAATTAAAATTTTTAATATAGTATTTTATTTTTAAAATATTGGCTATATAAACAATAAACAAACTTAGTTACTTCTAATTTGGACAATAATGACAATATTTAATAATAATCTTTTACTGAAAATACATTAACGTTGATGATTAATAATATATCCTAAATTTTGTAATTATGAAAAAAGACTATTAATTGTTATAAGAACTAAAGTTACACGTTTAAATACTAACCAAAGTGGGATTTGCTTAAATTTATTAATAAACAACACTTTTCACTTTTGTGTCCCGAGTTTTACTTCAAATATTAAATACTTTTTAAATTTTTGTTATAATGGTTAATGCTTTTCTATTAGTATACCTACCATTTTAAAACTTTTCTTAAATTTTGTTTAATGTAATGATTAAAAATTGGATACATTGTGGAGGCTAATAAGTAAAAAAAAAAAAAAATCATAAATTTATGATATTGATTATTAGTGAATAAAAATTGAGTCTTACTACTATAGAAAGAAAAATAAGAGGATATAAAAAGAAAAATTGACAGATAAAATTATGTTAACAAAATATGCAATTTAACTTGAATTGCTAACAAAATCGACATTTTTTTAATTTTAAGTTTAATTTATTATATAGACAGAAAAAATTTTGTTTCTTTGTTTAAATTAAACTAAATTGTAAATTTAGTCCCCTTTCCATTCTTGATTCGTGATTTTGATTTTTGTATTATTTATCTGCAATATAATCTGTGTTTGCTCTTTATTATTGTGGAAATACGTAGAAGCATGTTTTGGTGGCATCATTATCTACAAATGTGGACCATAATCATTGCTTTCAATCTTTCTCACCAAATTGTTTTTTTCATCTTTGCCTCTCACACTCAACCATGTGACGCTTGTCATCTTTCTTATATCATTCGAATTTTTAAATAAACATTCTTTGGCACTTTTTGGTTTACACTTTTAAATCAATCATTTATTTTCCTTGTGACAAATGTTTGAGTATGACACGAAATGTTATAGTTATTTTATTTTATTTTAAAAAAATAAAATAAAATAAAATAACAAGAACTTCATGATGTCCCAATCCTTATATAAAATATTTCCCCTTAATTTTAAATAAAACATAAAAACTTGTTAATGAGATGCAAACTCAAGGATTTTATAATTTATGCACCACCCACCTTACAATACAACAATAAAAACAAACCATCAATCCTATAAAACTTAACGTAACATACTATGCATTACCTTCCTTCTATAAAATGCAGTCAATTTCCTAAAAATCGGAGAGAACTCCATAAAATCATATCATGTTTCAAGATTAAAAAATATTTAATAATAATAATAAAGAAATTTCATATTCCAATATTCTTAATATAGTCTCGTTATCTTGAGTTCAAAAATAGTTTATATACTTTTTTTTCTTTCAACCCATTAAGGTATTTTTTGTGAATTCCTTTTTCCTCCAACCCACTTAAGTACCTTTTAAATATAAAATTGTGAATTTATAAACACTGAGAAAACATTTTGCATCTAAAGGGTTATTGAAGTTTGTTTTTTCTTGAATTTTTTCAATTATAGTAGTACATAATCATGAGTTTTAGAACTTGGAAGGAGATTTTTCAGTACCATCTAGTGCTAGGAACCATACAAAAAAAAAATTGAAATTTCAATTGGAGAATTTCATTATGGCACGCATACATGACATACACAAAATTTAGATAATATGAATATACAACTAAACTCATCCATAGCAATAGAATAATTTTGCATTATTTATGACTGATTAGTAGTCAATATATAACATTATCATCTAAATATTAATGTGTATTTAAATTATTTCAAATAATAATATTTTCGTATTTATTTGAATTATATAACTTCTTATTATTATGGACAGTCAAGATCAAAATATAATTGGTCATGACACTCTTCTTGTTGGAATACAATGTTGTTGAAATTGGTCAATTTGATTTATGCACATTTGCACTTTTTTTTTAAGAAGCATAGTTGATAAGTTTGCAAATACTTATTCTAATGAAGAGTAAATAAATATTCATTAATTGTTTGAATCACATGAAAAATATACAATCAATCTATAAAAACTAAAGCAAATTAAGCACTTTCTAAAGTTTCTGACTAATGATTCCTTGAATTGAACCCACTAGACCCATAACTGTCACAAGAAAGCAAACAAAGCTAAACATTCTAAGAACAATCCATTGTTTGGTCCAAGCTCCAATTTTCCTCTGTTGCAAGTAGATTTCCACTGGAAAATATATAGCCAATGGCCAGAAGTTTATGGCTCCTAAAACTCCCAGAACTTGGTTGAAGTAAGGAAACAAAATAGCAATCCCAGTGGTTGAAATCACATAAACTGTTCTAAAACACAACCTAAATAGGTTCAGCTCATAACCAGGGAATAAAGGCAATTTTACTAAATAAGTCTTGTTTGCAAAGTCACTATCTGGGAATTTTCTTGAGCACCATCTATCAGCAGCATTATATATTGGTTGACTGTACATCTGATGAAAGATCATAAAGTTTCGATGGTTAGGTAACATGTAAAGACAGTAAAAGAATACATTTAAATGTAACTTCAGCATGTTTCCTACTAGTTGAACAATTTCACTTTAGAGTAGTTTCAAGTAGTAGACATGTAAATTTTTTCTTGAGGAGTTTTTGTTTGCAAAATATTAATGTCACTAAAACATTTTCTTTACAAGTTTTTTCTTTGTCTCTGAAATAATTTGCTGTGAAAAGTCATGATAAATAACCTATAAGGAAAATAAATAAATAAATTCTAAGAAAAGGAACATTCTGAGATATTCTTATATAAAGTGATGAAATGAGAGATTTGTGAATCAAAGAGTTGTATGTGCAAGTGCCAACTGGTGTTCCATGAAAAATGGCTTTGAGCATTGGATGCTCCTTATATAATTATATACTTTATAATTTCATAATAGATAATGTAAATATGTAATTTTTCAACCTTCATGGTTTCCAAATGAAATTTTAGTGGTAAACGAAATCATATCATATAGCTAAGTTACTTTAATATAATATAATTGCTTGGTTTTCTTGTTTAGATCTTTATCAGTTGTAAAGAAAACAAGACTAGTGTTTAGAACTTGTAGCACTTCTCTGCCAAAGAAGAGTTGTTGTCACTATTTTCCACCCAAATCCCTTCTAGTATACTGATTTACTATTCATGTTGGCCATTTTACTGCTTCTTACAATTGTACTCATTGGATGGACAAATGATGTTTCATTAACATTACACAAAGACCCAAAAACCTCTTGTCATAAGTGATAAAGCATGGACTTAGTGTAAAGGAAAATCAACAATGATAAGTTACACTAGTAGTACCTGATATCCACCCACCAAATGAAGAATAATGCAAGCATTAGCAAATGCAACAAGCCAATAAGGCTCATAAAACCCAAACCCTGTCAAGATGTTCCCTGGTGTATCATTTCCAAAAGCTCCATATCCAAAGCATCCACAAGATAGGTAGAAGAATGTTGTCACGATGATTGCAACCATGGAAGCCTTTTTCATGGTTTGATTTTCTGGTGGACTAGACTTCAGAGTGTCCTTTGCTCAAAAAATTCAATACTTTGTTTTAGATACAAAATTTGTTTATTTTCTGCATTATAATCGAATGTGAAGATGAAAATATCAAGTTACCTGTATCTCAAGAAGGAGCAAGGCATATGGATAAGCAAAAGCAATGTCACCAAGTGCCTGGAAGACTAACCATATCTTGTTAGCAGTGTTAGTAGCCGGTATTCCTGTTATGCTCCCCATAATTCTTCCATTTCCTGCAAGTACAAAATTTTCTCCTTATGATCTTTGTTTAAAATCATAATATTGTTTAACATCACATGGTTTATTTTTGAAGGCATATTTTATCATTCTAATTATTAAATCTATAATGTATACAATTGAAGGGAGCACAAACGTGACTATGTATGCATGCCACTTATTCTGTCTCTCACTCTCCTCGTACCTGCACACCACCCCTTTTTTGTCTCTCCTACTCTCTGTATGCATGTCCTTACACCGTTTCTGTCTCTCTCTCTCTCTCTCTCTCTCTCTCTCTCTCTCTCTGTATGGATGCATACCACATGCATCTCTCTCAAAATTACCTTCCTTTTCTTCTATCACATCTCATCCACACATTGACAAAGCTTTTCAATATTTTCCAAATCGATATTACCATACTGAACATGTTGCCTCTATCCAAAATCCTGCGGTTTAAAGTTGTTCTATGTCTCTCAAAACTTACAATACTTTCCACTTTGTGACACGCTGTTTTTTGACTAGAGGATCACCAAAAAAAATGCAACAACTTTCATGAGAGATTTGGTAAGATTTGCACCACAACTTCATTTGGATTTCAAAATTTGAAATTTCAGGTTTGAAAACAAATTTCAGTCTCATATTCTTTGGTTTTTGTTTGTCTTTTTCCTTTTGAGGGAAATACTTCATCTTTCTGGGGAAGGTTAGGCCACTAATTTCTAATTTCTGAAACAGGATAAAGGAAGAAGATTAAAGCTTTTATTCTTTGTTTATGGTGCTATTAGTTTATGTTTCTTCCATTTCTATTTGATGAACCCTACTTCTTTCATTTCCTGCATATAGAAAATACAAGAAGTACTAGAATTGGAGGAAGAAATCAAAAAGTTGTCTGGTCAGTAAAACCATCATCATGCTAAAATTAAGGTAAGATTTTGACTTTGCTCAAGGTTCAAGCAGATTTTGTCTTTTTGCTTCCTGCCTTATTTTTGCAGCACTAGATATTATTCCAACATGTTTAAAGCTTCATTTCTGCAGGTCCTTTCCATTCTTAGAAAAAGTTATTACTATACTATTAATTTGACCAACCACTCTAGGAATTTGAGTTTTACTTTCATGGCTTTTAATATATTTAAATTCATGGTATTTTATATAATATAAATTTGTTTTTATTAAAAAATGTTAAACTTCCTCTCAAAAACGGTCCAAAGACTAGTAAACATTAAGTTCATAAAACTTGGAGAGACATTTTTGACATATTCTAGTTAGAACTCTGCGTAGCAAAAGACATACCCTAATGAAATTATAGGAGTTTGGGTGGAGAAGAAATATGAGTAATGTTTGCAGTGTATATTCATGTGATACTAAAACATATGATACAAACGATATAGACTTTGAACAATGTTGCAACTTGACAAGAGTTTTGGAATAATATTACTTTTCTTTCTTCATCTTGTTGCTTTAATCATCAGAAAGCTCGAAATTGAAAAATAAGCTAAATGTTAAACCAAGAATAAATGCATTGGAAGAGAAATTACCTATAACTTTGGTCATACCAAGCCCTAGTCCAATGAAAGAGTATGTAAAGGACATAATTGCCGCGAGAACCGAGACCCATAACATGTTATGGAGGTCTGGTATGAATGACATTACAATTTGAATAGCTCCAAACATCACCATATAAATATTACCCCCATAAGTACAAGGAGCTTGATGCCCTTCCTTGTGATAACAATTTGCTTTCAGAATTGCCCTGCATAGTAGAATAAACAAGTTTCATTATGACAGGGACTTGGATATTACAAGATGAGTAAGCTCCACATGAACCAGATGATGAAATGCTTAGCAAAAGTGTTTAAATGACTTGGCAAAAGCTAAAAATTAGCACATTCTCTATAGTATAAGGAGTGATTTCCTCATTTAATAAGAGAAGTACCTTAAACTATTTGCTGTAGTAAGTACATAAGCACAACTAGTCCCATACAAGGTCAAAAATTGAAGGAAACCAGCAAACCATGTCCTTCTTTTACCTGAACCAATACAAAAATACAATGATGGTAAGTTATAATGAAAATGATAAATAGCCTAAAAACAGTGATTTCATAAGATAATAAAAGAGAGTTCACTACCAAGATTGACTCTAACAGCATCCATGTAGGAGTGATTTCTTTTCCCAGTGACAGGATCAGGGGTTCTATAACAATCAGAAAGGAGGGATGAAGAAACATTGGTGATGATTGCAAAACAAAGCAATGCAACTGGCCCTCCAATCCATCCCAACTGGGCAGTGCTCCATGCTAGAGATAGAACACCAGATCCAATAACAGCAGTAATGATGTGAGCCACAGCACTCCATAAGGTTCCTGTAAAATATGATGGCAGGATCAAAATCCATGATTCATGATTCAAGTTCATGCAAATGAAAATGGGGTGGTTATGGTGGTAAGAACTCTTACCACTCCTTTTAACCTGGCCGTCTTCATCATAAGCAACAAGTTCACTTGTAGCAATCGGCAAAGAGTTTTTCACATCCATCTTTGCCCAAGCTTCAAACTCAAATATTCAATAGAAGCTTGTGGAGGAGTTTACTGCATGTTAACACCATTAGAAAGGTCAAAAATGGTAACACCAAAGATAAAATGTGATACATCAAGTTTGAAATTGAAATCTCTATTGCTTGAGTCACAATCAAGTCCATGCATATGATATGAATACGTTGATGTAAAATTTTAAGTGTACATATATAAAAACATATGTATTATAAACATTAAAAAATTTATAAATATAGCAAAAACACAAAGGGGTAACCTTGTAGACTCAACAAAGATGTAGATTTGACAAAAAAGTTAAATTTTTTTACTCCTGTTCTGCCAGATTAAAAACTGAGATAATGCAAAGGGCAAAACAAAACCAGAATTGCATGAAATTGAATTATTACAAACAAAGAGTAAATAATTTAACAAAGACAACGACCCATAAACTAAAAAAAATTATTGAGAACTTCATTATTCCATATGGATGAAATAGCAAGAAAAAAAAGTTTTAATATTTTTATACCAAAAATGACGTGAGTAGAAAGTTGTGAACTTTTCAAGAACCAAGTAACTGAAAAACAAGTACTTTTACCCATGACATAATTAGCACCCACCAAACAGTTGTAAAACAAATTTACATAACAAATATGACACACCCTATGATCAAAGTTTCAAACTTTCTTCATCATGACTTAGGGTTCTTGTATCAACATTTTATACTCAATGAAATTTTTTGAAAAATGGAGAATAGTTGGGTGGAAAAGAAATTATATGAGAAATACCTGTAATTCACTGAACTAGATATCAAGGTCCGACGATGCATGTAAGTGTGTGTAACAATGGCAATATTTGGTGTGAGAAAAATTGTAAATAGGTTTTTCATCAATCAAGAGGGAAATAAGCCTGGTAGAAAAATAAGTTGAATTTGGAAGAAAGAGCAAAATCTTAATCTTCTTTCACAATAGTATCTCTCCGATTTCCATAAAAAGGTTACTTCAATTTAGAAGAAAGAGCAAAATCTTAATCTTCATTCACACAATGACACTGTGATTAGTATCTTTCAGATTTCCTTTAAATTTATAAAAGAAAAATCTATTAGAACAAACTACCTACAATCAAGGATTGTTATCCCAAGTTGTTTGTTATACTCATTTGACTCATTCTAAAATGTATCAAAGATTTTGCATATTGAAACATATTAATTAGATCTACTTAATCATTTTTTACTAAGTTTTTAAATTTCTATCAAATCTTTAATTTCTCTCTAATATATTAAAATCCTATTATTAAATAAAAATATTTTTTGCTAAATCTAAACTTAAGAGATAAACATATAAGACCCTTTGAGGATAGGATATGATAACTAACTTATCATATTTTATTTTAATATGATAGTTATTGTGTGAATTATCATATATCCTATAAATATTTTCTATCAAAAGGGAGAGTGGGTTTGTTGAGATTTCTATGAATAATACTTTTTATAAAGTTAAATTATGATGGTAATTAGAGTAGAAAAATAATTTATTATTATTCATATATACTTTTAAGGAAAAATATTAGCATCATAATATTAATTTTATTAAATTTATATAATTATTTATAACTAAAGTGAAACATGTTTATATATAAGTGTGTGTGACTTTATTTTATGATAATAAAAAATAAAAAAATTATTATCTATACCTATATATAAATAATTTTATTATAATTGTTTTTGGTGTACGTAATTTTTTTTCTACTATATTCTTATATCAATATTTTATTTTAATTATTTTGTTATTTTATAATTATTTAAATTTAAAATTAAAAAAAAGTTAATATTAAATTTGAAAAAAATTGTTTAGGATTTGTAACCACTATTTTAGTGTTACAATTAATTACTAATACCCATCTCTTTCCTTTACATAAAGAGGCACAAGGAAAAAAAAATAACTAGCGATATATATAAAAAATCCTTGTTGTGGTTTCCTTCATGCTCAAATTGTAAGTAAACTAATATTTAAAATTAAATAAAATATTATATATTATTTACATATTTTTATTAAGAGTGTAGACTTATAACTTATTTTAATAAATATAAATATATTATATCCATATATAAAAATGATTTCTTTTTATAAATAAATTTTAAAAATAATATTATAGTTTAGTTTCGTTTTGAAAACTATTTTTCCAAAAAAAAATTATATAAATAAATATATATAAATTATTTAGCTTTTCTGTTTCTGTGACTCACTAAACAACTTTCTGTTTTTTCTTCTTCCACTTTCTTTATTCTTTCTTGTTACATTTTATTTATTTCACATTGTAATTCAATTTTTATTTCTCTTATAAAAATAAAATAAATCATAATACTTAGCCATCTACCTTTTTTTTTTAATCTTGATAAGAATATGCAAATAAGAAAATAATAAATAAAATTTTAAAAATTTTTAAATTAAAAAAATTATGAATGATATATTTTTTATAATTTGATTATTGTTATAATTTAATTAATGAAGATATTCGTTAATAATAATTTTATTTCTTATAAATAATACAATAATACGCAGAAAAACATCCCAAATATCAATATTTATTTTTATTTGATCTTTCCCTTTAAAAAATAATTTAATTTTTTTCTTTAATATATATATATATATATATATATATATTTAAAAGATACAAATACATATATATCTATATTTCATGTAAATAAATGTAAATACATATATGATAATGCATATAATAATAATAATAATAAAAATGCATTATTATAATAATTATTAAAAAAATATTATCTAAATCTCTATTAAAATTAAAAAGCATGCTTAGCAAAACAATTATAAAAAAAAATCTTTATTTTTCAAAATTTATTGTGAGTATTTTTTTTTTTTACTAATACAAAAATTAATAAAGTAAAGTTAATTAATTTTAAAACAGAAAAATAATAAAAATAGTTACAAACCATAAAAATAAAATGATAAGTATTGTGTACCAAAAGACCAATTAACAAATGGTCTCATTAATCACTACTGTGTGTCCAATTTTTTATGATAATAAAAAAAATAAAGATTTAAAAAAATTATTCATATAAAAAAAGGTTATTAAAATTTTAAGAAATGTGTCTTTAAAAATAAATCAATTTTATAATTTTATTCTGATTTATAAATAATAAAATTTATAAAGTAAAAAATGTGTTTATTAACAACAAGGAAAAATTGTAAAGAATTGTGTGTAAAAAAATCAATTATAAATAAGACTAGTGGAACACAAACGTGCTGTATCCATATTTTTTATTTCTCTTTTTTTTCTTCTTTTTATTCTTCAAAAAATAATTTCTCCCAATTTTTTATTTCTCTTTTTTTGTTTTTTTATTTTTCAAAAATAATTTGTCTCAATAACCTTAAAATGAGAAGTTAAAAGAGAATACGTGAGATTAATGAAGAAGTGGGAACGACAGTTAAAAAAAATGTTACATTAAAATTTAAAATTAAAAACTGTTCTTTCAATTCAAAGTCGCATATACCAAATATTTTAGAAAAAATAGGAAATGACGCAATGCCCAAAAATAAAACCAATAGGTATAGATAAACAAAAAAAAATAAAATAAATAAGAATATCATTTTAAAATAGAAAAAGTAAAGTACCAATTTCTCCACTCTCCTACCAGTTAAGTGACAACAAATAAAATAAAATTAACGTATCAATCTCTCCACCAATTAAGTGAGAAAAAATAAAATAAAATTAAAAAATTGCTTTATTAACTTCTAAAATTATAAAATGTCCAAATAACCAAAAATAATTTAATAAAACAAAATATTAAATAAAGATAATATAGGAAAATAATTTAGATCAGTTAAAAGTGGGAAATCCCTTTATATATAGGTATAGATATTAATTCTAATTTTAAAAGCTTAACTAATTTTTATGATATAAAAATAGTTATATAAATAAAATATATTTTTATAATTTATTTAAAATTTGTTGTTTTAATCATTTTCAGAATTTATATTTATTAAATTAAAATATTGTTATCATGTGATAAAATTGATAATGATACAATCTACATCTAAAAGTAATTGCTTAACTCTTCAACTAAAAAATAATCTTCTAATTCTCACTCTTTTTTCTTATAAATATATTCATTTTCATATTTTTAAAATTATATCATTTTAATAAAAATGTAGACACATATTTAAAAAATATGTGTTTCTACTAACTTTTTTTTTTTGTGTGGAAATTATCATTTAAATATAATTTACATTATATCCTAACATTATTTATATCGAATACATTACTTTTTTTATTATTATTATACTATATTTTTATCTTATTATATCAAATTCTTATTATTATTATTTAAATTATTAGTCTTACCACATGTTCTAAGTAAAATACACTTTCTTAACTTCGGTCCCCTTCTAACCTCTTTGTTTGATTTCATTTAAAAACCTTCATCTAACTTCTTTTATTAGTTTTTATATTTAATAAAAACAATAAATAACAATTTTGATTATATTTTATATTTAATAAATATTTTAGGATTGTATGCACTATCAAATAATAATCTTAATGAAATATCTACATTTTTTTAGATTTTAAACAAGCATCTCTTGTATTCTCAAATTTGAATAGAAACTGTATATTAATCTGAGATACAATGGAATAGAGAAAAGAATAAAGAACAAGTAAAGACACATCTATAGGTACAAAATGGAAACAATAAGATTAGTGGTAGCAGTTACAAATTTAAGAGGCTGGTCAACGCATTAGTTAGATGTAAAGTCAACTGTTTTTAAAAATTGACCACTTGATAAAAAGAAGTATATGTAGGATAGCCACATGTTTATGAGATTAAGGGACAGTTGAAGAAGGTGTGAGGAAGAACTTGTATGGCTTCAAGCAAGCTCCAAGGGCTTGGAACAAAAGGATGGATAGCTTTCTTAGCCAAATTGGATTTGTAAAGTGCATTTCTGAACATGGAGTATCTGAGGTGCTGGAAGCAGTGACAAGCACAAATTTTGTTCCAATTTCTTAGCCAAATTGGATTTGTGAAGTGCATTTCTGAACATGGAGTATCTGAGGGTGCTGGAAGCAGTGACAAGCACAAATTTGATTATTTTATGTCTATATATTGATGATTTGTTTATCGCAAGTCCCAAAGAATGGAAAATTGAATGGTGAGTGAATTTGAAATGAGTGATATGGAGGCTTTTGTCTTTATTTCCTAGGAATCGAGTTCAAGACTACTGAACTTGAAACAGTCATGCACCAGAGTAATATGCAACTGACTGAAGAAATTCAACATGCTCAAGTGCAATCCTGTTATCACACCTGCAGAAACTGATCCTGTTTTGGAGAAGGAAAGAACAGAGGAGTTGGTTAGTCCTACATATTATAGGAAGATTGTTGGATCACTCAAGTATTTGTGTAAGGAACCTTGGATTATAGGTCTTAAGAAATGGACTTTAAGTTTAACTAAATCGTACAGAATTGAGAATTGGTTTGTAAGTGAAGTTTGCATTCACTTTTATGTTATAAATTGACTTTATCTTTGATCGATGTGAGATTTACAATGATAGGATCATGATGTTAAAACTGATTGGAAAAGAACTACAGGGTATATGTTTCTATACCGTACTACACCAAGTTCTTGGTGCTCAAAGAAATGGGAAGTGATTACTCTATCCTCATGTGAAGTTGAGTATATTGCAGCTTCAATGCGTGCATATTGCAGCTTCAATGAGTGCTTTCCAAGCTATTTGGCTTGATACTTTGATAGAGGAACTCAAATTAAAAGAAGCAGGAGGAATTAAGCTGCTGATAAACAACAAATCTGCAATTAATTTGGCCAAGCATCCCACACCTCGTAAGAGGAGTAAACACATTGAGACAAGTTTCACTTTCTCATTGGAGTATTACTAATTATAATTGAAATTACAGAAGTTTGTTAGACAATTTTAAAAGGGTGATAGGGTCTTCTAAAATGTACTTTCTATTTTGTAAAATGTAAGGATGCACATTGGTGTGCATGTACATAATCAATACTAAGCATTATCTTTTTGTAATTACTTCCTTCTTCCTATGTGCGTGTGATTTCTTTCCTGACAAACTCCCATCCAAAAAACTGGCAAAGTAATAAAGTGAAGTATTGATTATAAAATCACTAGTCATTAGCATCATCCAGTTCACAGTTTCATAACTCTAGTCTGCTTATTTAGTTTCATAATTGAAATCAGCATACTCTCATAACCAGCATTTTTATAAATAAAAGTATGCTTCACTAAGTTCCATTATGCATACCAGCTTTACCCTTGTTCAAAACTTTATCCACAAATTCCACTAAACAAAAAAATACATAACCAGGAGAAATTTACAACTATTACTGTCCAGTCTTATACTTACTGGTACCCCAAAAGAGATACATTTGATAACTTTCTCTTCTTTAACCACGATTCAAAATCCTCATATGCCTTAAAAATTGGCTAGATCTTGTGAACACCATAACCTGCCTCCTCTGATTTCAAATTCTCATTCCAACTCTCAAATTCTGCTCCACCAAACATTACTTGCTTGATCCCAACAAAACTATCAAAAACAAAAACAAGAGAAGAAAATAAAATAAAAATGGGATTCCAAGGTGCAATGTAAAAAGATGGCTAAAACTTTTATCTAAGGGCTATTTGTTTAAGTTTTTTTCACTAAGATTCACTTATTTTTCCTTGTTTGTTATAGCTCCTCAATATAATCAGGAGTTATAAAGAATTAGAAATCTTATCACAATCAGAAACTATTTAGAATAGTTTCTAATAAAATCAATAATTTGCCTTAAAAAGGTGATTTTTCTGATTCTAAACAAAAGTGAATTAACTTCTGTTTTTTTTTTTAAATCTCTACAAAATAATCACTAAACTGATCCCAAATTTTAACACGTTATCTCTCACTTCAGAGAGAAAGATTAACAAGAACGAATTAAAACTGTTCATTCCTAAATAAATAGTTTTGGTTAGTCCTCTGATAGGGTAATTTTGAGTACATAACTGAACCAAAGTGATTAATTAATAGAATAAAGAAACTGGAGATCATACTCGGAGCTTATCTGTGTCAAAGCATTTATCAAAACATCCAGAAGCAATGGTTCAACAGTTCCAATATCCACCCTGTTATAACACAAGAAGAAATTATTAGTATTTGCAGTTCACCATTACAGTAATATGTACAAGGAGCATGTAATTGACACTTCACCATATTCGAGCCAAGTTGTCTTGCACCTCAAGATTCCCAATGTTGTAAAATGTAGTTGGTTCAACATTTGCTCCTTGAATATAATCATAACTCGGTCGTGCATCCAATGGAGACTGTGAAAGCTGAACATAAAATGCTAGTTAATCTATAAAGAGAAAAGGAGAACGAAAATTTTGTATCAATGGCAGAAGAGAAAAACTTACTTGCATATTTAATGCATTGCATCCACCAAGACGGCCAATAATGTGCCATGATCGAATTGTCTGCAAAGACCCAAATTCAACACAAGTTTCACTAAAGCAAATGTGTATCATGGAGAATGCACAACAAATCAATCATAGAGCAAAGTTCCTTACATCACAAATTAAGGAGATGTCTTTGGCCAATGGATCATTGTAGAATTCAAACCATATGTATGAGTTTGAAAATTCAAATCTGGAAATACCATCATTAACTGTAAGATAAATAAAATACTTTTAAGATAAAGAAGAAAAACACAGAATATAGAATTTTTGTGTCTTGTATGCGCCGACTCAAGCAGAAATAAATAACCTTTTGCTGATCTCTTTAATCTCTTCACTCCCACTGACCGTCTGTTTATTTGTCATAACCCTCTTATAGGTAAACTCCCCTTGCCACTCTCTCACCCCTTCTGTATACATAAATAATTAGGGAACTTGCCATTTGAAACACACCTTCAAATACACATAACAAGCAAACTTGGTGTTATATGAACATGATAGGTGGAATTTCTTCTATATCCTTAGTTTCACTCGATGTGTCTAAGAAAATCACACCCCACCCCTCCAGGGGCATATGATGGCTACATGAAAGCTAGCTCCCTGGTAGCTACTTGGATTTAAACAGGTTTTTTTCAAATAGAGGGATATTAACAATCTTTTTTAAGGAATATCTACATTAAAACATCTACTCTGAATTGAAGGGATGCTGGTTATGAGTGTAAGACACACTTAAATCTAGTTGGGAATCAAATGACAGTTTAGATAGCATGAATCCCATCTTAAGATGACTTCAAGAACAAACGGACGTATTGCAAAGAAATCCAACCAAAACCACTAAATAGTTATGGTACGTATAGTACATGCATGAATAAAGGCTTTTTCCCCTCAATATAGTGCTTAACTTACAAAACTTCGAGGGTCTACACCTCCTAATAAGGCTCCAAGAATCTCAGAATGTGAAGACACAACCTCTCTTCTTCTCCTCCCTTCTTATTTAGAGGCACATGTCTTATTTCTTCTACCAAAAACCTACTACTCACTTTGTAACTAACGAACTGATGAGTATCCATCATAAGTATTACTAACAGTTCCCATAAACCCAACATTTTTCCATCAAGTTGAAGTCCACATTCCAAGCCTCCATGTACCACAAAGTCATGTGCAACAAAGCCAGATTCTCAGAACCGAAAACAAACACATCACAAACTAATAAGTCTTCATTATATAATGACATAAAATATTAGACTAAAACAACTAGGTTAGCCAATGGAATGGCTTCAGATCAGAAACTTGTCTATTTAAAATTAACAATACATGCTCAAAAATTTTCCAACATAACTAAAAACCCATTTTTATTCAATTATTACACCAACTAAAGTTTTAGTCAGATCTTCATTCCATTACTAAACCATACAAATTCATCATAATTTAATTAACAGGCTAAAAAGTAACTTTAAAGAGTTTGGTGCACAATTCTTTAGTTTAGGAACACCTCAAAACAAAACTTACAGTTAAGTTCCTATTTTTGGATAAACTTCTCTATAACCACTTATTGGAGAAGGAAAAAAGGTAAAGTGAATTGAGTTTTCTCCTATAAGCTAAAATCAACTAGTGCATTTCAGCTTTTGGAGAAGTTAAATGAGAAACCTTCTATAAAGGTTTAGTACATAAGCTAATTTTAACTTATGGGAGAAGTTCAATTCATTTACCCCTATTATTTACTTCTCCTTTATAAGGACTCATGGAGAAGTTCATTCAATTAGGACGATAAGAACCACAAATTTATAGAACTAATTATAGTATCTAAATTAATAATCCCCTACCCAACAAAGAAGGACTAGACAGAGGAACTCAACAGTGAGATATGTAGGAAAATGGAAAATAAATGACTATAGATGGAGCGCTCATTATAAGATGGAAATGTAAAGATAGCAAAGAAAACCCAGACCGAGAGCACAAGCCTACCCTGCATTCAGTCTCACCCTTCTTTTCACCACCCCAATTTCTCTTCCCCCAATCCTCCTCCTGGTATTCCCCCACCTCTCTTTGCATAATCGCAAAACCACTTTCCTCCACTCCCTCTCTGCCACCTATCCAATTTGTTATTTTCCCCACCCTTCTCTCACCATCCCCTGGACCAACTTCTTTCTTTCTTCTCATACATCAACAGACCTTGCTTCATTGACCCATTTGCATCCTCCTTTCTGCCTTCATTTCTGTTTTTCCCCTCTTCATTGGTAAACATGTATTATGGGCTCATCACAGGACCTTAGTAGTTTACTGTTTAAGTTCAGTAGAAACTGCACTCCAGTCCCTTTACCTCTTCAAATAGCACCAATTTCAGCTTTCAACTCATTAAAGTGCCCACTTATATGCTAATCATAAAATAAACATACAGCTAACAAGTAAATGCCTAAATATTACAATTACCAGTAGCACACAAGAGAGCAATATATAGTGACATTAGGCCACAATTAATAATTCATATATCCAAAATAGGAATTAGAAAATCCCAGTAACATAATCGTCACATAATCCCCTTTTTCCTTATAAACATCAAATTGACTAAAGTCAATCTACTCAGCCTTTGTATCTGACCTTGATTCGACTTAGAACAACCCAGCATTTTCAGGGTTTCTATCAATGATTTAACTTGAATATGAGCTGGATTCAATGACAACTAACTCAAATATTAAACTAATCAGTCCACGTCTATAATAATTTGATACAAATTACTCAAACCATGTTATAAGGCTTCTGGCTATACAAAGGTAAGGTGGAGGGCTATTGTAACGCAACCTTACCCTAGCATATGCAAAGAGGCTGGTTCCAAATCAAACCCATATTCAACTAGTCACCGAGAAGCAACTTTAACTTTGCATCAAGGTTGCCCTCTACTCAAACCACTACTCTTCAAAATAAAACAAATCGGACAGTTTTTTCTAAAGTTGTTAGACTTAAAGTATTTGCATATTTAATCAGGAAGCAGCGCATTGTATCCACTAAAGTTAAAAGTAATACAAAATAACCAGATTTCAAAAGCAATATCAACTTATTCAAGAAATTCAAACATAATGCAAACGGAACCAAAATTTTGAGCATAACCATCTTAGAATTCAAGTTTCACTTCAAACCATGCCCTGAGCAAGAGTATAATCTGAAACTAATTTGAATACTTATTCCTATTCCACCCTAAAAGTCCTAAAAGGTAAGCTTGAGTACTAAAAAATCATTTCCACCTTAAATACGTTAAATTTGACATTAAATAACACTGTATTCATGTAAAGCCTATCATATCACTTTGATCAACAGAGAGCCTGCTTCAATGTCCAACATGCTAGTTGGAAAGAGAATATGAAAGTGAAAGTATCTATTGACAAATCTCAATCACTGTACCAATTTACTAACAACAACAACTAGCAATCCTCAACTGTACATTTCCCCTACTTCGCAAAGATACTACACCGTAAATTAAAGAGAGTTTATTACACCAGTAAATTAGTGAGAGACTATTACACCAGTAAATTCTAGCACACCAAATTAAGGAGAAATCTAAACATCACAATAAGAAAAACGCAACTACACAAACAAAATTGCACGAATAACAGAACACTGCATGGTACAATCACACATATATGCCTGTTTGAGCTTACTTGTTAAATGACACCTTCATTGGTTTACCAGATCCAGTCTTTGTGTGCAGTACTTTGTTCCTCTTCTTTCTTAATCTATCTTCCAACTGCAAATATATCAAGCTCGTTTGATTTAAACACAAATAATATCCCTCGGTATTAAAATTCAAAGTAGCTCACAGATGCTATTCTTTAACTTTTCAACAACATGAAATGTAAAACAAAATGCCCCTCCTCCTCATCACCACCACAAGAAGATAGAGCCTACAATGCAAGGCTGAAGTTGTAAAACCATTAATACAGTGATGCTTACTTGGGATTGTGCCTCTTGGGGATTTTCTAGAAAACTCCCCAGAATGTTACCGAGTTCTGGATCTCTATCATAATCCTTCTCTGGCCTACCTGTATATGGTCCTCGATCTGAATATCCAGCATCATCATCTTCACCTTCTTGTGCTTCTTCTTCAACAATGTCCTTTTCATCACTTCTTGGATACATTCCTTGACCCAAAAACCCACCTTCGCCATCACCATGAAGCTCCAAATCTTCCTTAATGACGTCTATATTGAAGTCCATACCATTCAAATCCTTCGGCTGAATACTAGCACTACATAAGAATGTCCTTGTCCTGGCATTGTTTGGGACTATCCGGAGAGCCATTGAAGATGGCACAAAGTGATTGTTGTCATGAGAAAAAGGTTTTGAGCATGTAATGGTGGTGCAAGAAGGAGGAAAAGCAAAAGGGTGCAAGACAATCATGGATTGTATAAGAAATTTGTAAGGGACGATAGTATTGTTGTCTGTCAGCTCTATTAACCTGCTGCACCATAATGTTACCAGAAGTGAATATATAACACAAATTCCAAGTAGCCCCAATTTTCCCAGCCCAATATAACCACCAATAAATTTATAATTTGGATCTCTATTAATCAGAACCATAATGTTACCAGAAATGTATAACAGTAACAAAAAATCTTATCCCAGTAAGTGAGGTCAACTACATGGATCACACAACATTGTTCGGCACACACTTAAAAGACCAAATCTTCACAGAGATTATCTACCATGAAATCCCTGTTAACAGCTGTAACACAAATTTCAAGAACTTCCAATTTGTCTAGCTCGGTCTAAACACCAAAAAGTTTTAAATTTAAACAAGAAAATGCTTGAATTCAAATTTTGTTTGGTCCATTAGAATTAATCCAGCATAATGTTCAATTTTGCACCAGACAACTAGTAAAATAAAAATAACTACATGTACCCAAAATAAAAATTAGAAATAACCACCGAGAAAGTTGTGAAATTTAAAATAAGGAGGAACAATAGAGACAGTGTTCCGGAATCACTTGAAGAAGTTTGCTAACATTAGCTAATACAACCCCGTCTTGCAGAGTATAAGCCCCACGATTCAGAATATACATAAAACGATAAAGGGTGGTGAAAAATACAAGCTTTTTAAAGAAACGCGAAGAGTGAGCAAAAGGGTGCAAGATAATGAAAGTCTTACCCAGAGAACTCACCAAGTTGGTAGTTTTGTACACTCACTCGGTACTCAGTGCAGCAGAAGAAGCAAGGAGAAGGTGGCTACTTCCTACACATGACTCAGAAACAGAAATTTTGTTAAGAGATAACACAAAGTTCTTCCTAAGAAACTAAAAAAATAAATCTTTCTTAACGTTATTTCGTAAACTCTTTCATTGGTGGGAGTTTATGAAACATCACGAAGTTTGAAATATCTTGTTTTTCATTAAATTGGTTTTGTATGGGAATTTTAATAATCTGTAAAATGTGAGTTTTAGTCAATTTTAATTACTAATAAAAGTGTTAAAGATAGAATATATAAGAATGTTAGAAAAAGTGTTCTTACCTACTCCCATTTCTCAAAGAATTAAGTTTTTTTATCTTGTAATTTTTTTTTCCTTTTCATAATTGTAATTTTTTAATAAATATTGTAAAAACCATTTTATTTTTTGACGTCTTTATAAAATATCTATTTTGATTTTAACTACTATAATAATTGTTTGTTTTATATTAAGTACTTTAAAAAAGGAGGCAAGAACCATAAAAAAAATTATTCATATAATAAAAGAGAAAAAAAAAAAAGGCCTCATAAAGACTAAACCAAACCAGTAAAAAAAAAAAAACTAAAAGAAAAATATATATAAGAACTAGTTTTAAAAAAAAACTGATAGGTGAAAGATATAACAAACTATTTTACAGTATTGAAAAATTATAGTATTTTTTTCCTTGATAAATAGTTTATAACAAGTCTTTTTCAAATTTATAGCTTAATTTACGAATATTATTAGTAAATTATATTTTATTTTATTATCTAAAAAAACAAATTATATTATTATTGCATTATATTGATTATTCACAAAATTTGAAGGAGTCTTGAAGAAATTTAAACAAGGTTTTCTTATTTAACATGAAATAAAGGAGTACTTTTATTTATTGAATGTGATTGGACCTACACTCAAAGATATTTGTATACAACAATTCTTACGATGTTCATCCAATTAGTCTTTTAAATATGTGTTTGGAATAAAAAGTGAAATGAGATGTGAAAAAGAAAAGAAACTTATTTTTCTTTACTTTTTATTAATTTTTTTCTATTCAAACAACTTAGTTATTTTTCTTTTTTCACTCAAATGATGATATTTTAACATTGGTATTTTTTTAGTAGTAAAATAAAGGTGAGAGAAAAAGTTGAGTGTGAAACAATTATTATTTGACTATTAAATGTTAAGCTTGAAGTGACAATTGTTTCTTATAATTTGATCACTTAAACCAAATGGGACATCCATCAATAAAATGTTAGTCAAACAATCAAATCTTATGTATAAATAATATTTTACAATAAAGAAATAAGTATTGGGTATAACTTTTTGGCAATTGCTCCTTGCACCCCAACACAAATTACAAATTAAGAATTCTATAAATATTCTTTATTCTTAAAATGAAAATCTGAAATTGAAAATAATGCATTCTAGAAAAGTAAATTTTGAAGAGATTATTGTGTTATGGATATAAAAATCTGGGAAAAAAAATCAAAATCCCATTATAGATAAAAAAAATTTGGAAGAGATTATTGTATTCGAGATAAGGGAGTCCGAAATTTATTTTTATGTGTATCCTATTCCTTAAGGGTATTTTTGTCTTTTCGCCTATAATTGGATGCAGTAATATGGTGCAGGAAGCAATTGCTTAACTTTTTTTCCTTTAATCACTGACTCATGGGCTGATTATTGGCCCATATTACTGTATAGGCGTCTTATTCTCACTATTTGCATATTCCAAATTACTAAATATACTTGTATAAAATTTAAATATTTTAATATCCATCTTCATTATTCTTTAAATATTCTTTTTCATCTTTCATCTTCATTTTTATTTTAACTCTATTTCTACATTTTCATCTTCATTATTCTTTAAATCCAAATTCTGCACCTAATTTTTATTATCCTAAAACCCTTTATATATGTATTTTCACTTTCATTTATTTTCTCTGTTAAAAATAATAAAATATCATCATAATTTCATTTTTTACATTGAATTCAACTAGTCAATATGAATATTGGTAGTTTTTCTCCAATGCGATACTGATATATTGTGCAAAATCAATCATATAAATAATATTATGTGCTAAAATATATTGTATAATGTATTTTCATTAATAAGTTACAACTTCAATTACTTTATTTTAAAGTATATAATGTGACGTGTTTGTTTGTCAGTAAAAATATTTGTGGCTTCTTCTAATATTATCAAAAGTCACTTTACAAAACATACACCTATTTTGAGAACTAATTTCTTGAATTTTATAATGAAACGAAGTTTTATAAAATACTTTTAATATGTATATATATTTTTGAGCGGATTTTTTTATATTATGACTCAAACGTTAAAAACTATAAAGAATTCCAAGTTTTTGAAAAAAAAAACATATCGGAAAGAATAAAAGTGAGTTCAATGAAAAAATAAATTGAGAAAAATTATATTTCCAAAATAGATGTGAAGTAATTAACAACATCCATAATAAAACAAAGAATAACCAACAAACAAATAAATTATTCAAATTTTAAAAAAAAAGGAAAAATACTAGTGTTTACTTGATAAATTCTAAATATAGAGTTTGAGATGTTATATAAAATAAACAATATATAAACAAAAATACCTATAATTTTAATGTTTTAAAGTTTTTTATTGAATGTAATATCAGGTCTCTTATATAAATTGACTCATAATTGATTAAATTCAAGTATTTTTGTTTAAATATTGACTCTGTTTATTAGAAATCTCACGTCGACTAGATATTGTCGACTAGATATTAAGTTAATTTACAAAATATATAAATAGGATAATTTTTATCTTACAAACATAAGTCCTCATCTTATAATATAGTTTTCTGTATGCATTAAATTCTAACTCACTTTTTAATAGTTTTCGTTATCTTTACTCAAAAAATCCAAATAATTGAATGAAATAATGTTTATTTTTAAAAAAATAATAGAAAAATAATAAATATAAATAAATTCACAAAAAAATACACACATTATATATATACTAAATAAAAAAAATGTGAGGTGTAAATGGGGTTAGAAGAGTTGGGGGGTTAGATCTTTATCGAATATAAGTAAAGCACGTGAGGAAGCATTTTATGATTATACGAATTGGTTATTTCTTTACCAATGCTTGCGTGATACCATTTTTTTGCCTTCAATTATTGTTTCTTTGTTTGTTCTACTTTCTAACCAAAGTTTAGGTTCTTCATTCCATTCAAAGGGACAATAGTCCTACACTTCACTTTCTTCGTCAATGTTCTTCGATTCCATTTTTCAATTTTTCAAATATAATAGGAATTCAATTGTTTTAAAAAACCTTCACTTCACATATAGTTTTAGAAAAAAATATGTTTTTATAAATTATTGATTTTTTCTTATAATAGATAATGGCATATCAAATTTCTTGGAATGGGTGGGCTCACGAATAACCACGTGTGTATTGTATTTTATACCTTTTTTTAATTTAAATGAATTTAAAATATGAAAATGTATAAATGACTAAATAAATAAGTAGCTTAACCTTATGAAACAAAAAGAGTGATTGTTAAAATCATTTTAAAATTATTATTTCTAGAGCGTGTGTGTGTGACTAAAGTTCGAGAGCGAAGATAAATTTAAAACGGATCAATAAAATTTGAGATTTTAAATTAACATAAAAATAATTAATAAATTCATACTGTTTTGAGAATCAAAATAATATAATAAAACTGGTCCTAGTGCTTAATAATAAAACAAAATAGTTTTAAGCTTCTCGCAACCTTTGCTAATTCTTTTGCATATTTAATTTAAAATATTCAATACGCCATTTGCCTTATTGAGAGTAAGCTCTTTTACAAGAAAGACAATCTTTTAATATTTTTCAATTTTAAGACTTATTTAACTTAATCTTTAATCTTTATGGAAAATCTCACAAAATTATTTATTATTAAGGTGAATTTCGAGAATATAATTCTTGAAAATTTCTTTTATTGTGAAATAGTATGAAATGAAGTTTCAAAGAGTTGAACACCCAAAACTCTCCATTGTTCTTTAAAAAATATATCAATGCATTATGTTCTCTTGAGGTAGAAACAAGATTTGTCTATTCACATCTTGATTCTTTGGTGTGTTATTGCATTGATTTTGTAGTGTCGACTCTTTTCACAATTCTAACACTCATTGCTCTTTGAATTATGGAAGTTATAAGGATTCTTGTACCTAGGCCTCATTTCCTTGGATTTACCATGTCCATATCCATTAGTTAAATTTCTCCCTCTTGATTTTGTATGCAAAATTTCTCTGTCAAATCTCTTCATTGAAAATCAAATCATGAACATCGTAAAATTTCAACTTTTTTCCAATAAAGACAAAAGCATTAATGTTGTACTTGTTCATCAAATTCGATTCCAACTTAACTTAATTGGGTTGTGATTATATTGAGTTCATTGAGATTATTAAGTTTTTTCTGTGGAAAAACGCTAAGGTACATTTTATATAAGAAAGTTCAAACACCACTTCCAACTCATAATCTTAAGATAACTAATATGTCAGTTTTCTTTCTTATATACTTCTCTTCAAACACATTCATACTCAATGCGGGACAAACTCACACTTGAAATCCTAACATAGATGTTGAGCTATTATCATCTACAAATTAAACAATCATTTTATCAAATAAATTTTGTTTGCGATCGACGGTTTTTCATATATATTATAAAGAGTCTCCATAAGAACCGTCGTGGTCTTTTCTTTTGCAATATTGAATACAACATTGCGAGATAATGTTAAATGGATAACTCATAGGACTTGTCTATCAAGAAGAGCCTAATCTTATTTTTTTCATGCTCTTTGGTTTGTTTCTTAAGAGAGATTGATACAACTTTTTTATATACAAATAACCTTCAACTTACATATTTCAAAAGTCAAAGTCCACACCATCAAATTTTTTAATTTTCACCTTTCCTTCCTCTATAGAGTCATTGCCCCCACTCAATTTTGATTCCCTCTATTATATGTTTAAAATAATAAACAATAATAACAACATGCCACTTGTTAGAAAATAACACACATGTCCTATAATTATATTTATGAAAAATAAACTAAATACAGAATAATCACACACAAAATTGATAATAAAGTTTGACGAATTATATCTACATCTTCAAATTATTGCAGACCTTTTATTTGAAAGAAAGAAAAATAAAACAATAATTTACAAAACACTAAAATTATAGCCCAAATAAATACAAAAAAAAAAGTATTATTTTTTCTTTTTTTTCTTGTCTCTTTTTTTTCTTTTATGTTAGAATGATTTTGATAATCATTACATGATGATATTTATAAATATATGCAAAATATATAACCCTTATATTTTACTTCCTATATTTAAACACTCTTCTAATATATTTAATTTTTATCTTTCCTTTAAAAAAAATATATATGCTCTTCACAAAATTTGACTAATTCTAACAAAGTTCCACCTAAACTTTTGTCGTAAAAGTTTGTGTCGGACCACCAAAATGTGGATTAGATACGTATGGAATATTAGACAACTCTGAAAATAATATTAGTAATGAATTATTATTGCTGCTATTACACAATGATAATCGTCATAGTAGTCACAATAACAACACAATTATAAATTATTAAAATAGAAGCAATTGCATATTATTATTATTATTATGATGATGATGAGACTATATTATCACAACATCTCATCAATAATAGCAGTGAAAGTTATAGCTATATATGAAGACAACAGCACGTTAGCCTAACATGCTTAGTATTGTTATTAGTAAACAAAGAAATTTCAATAGTATGATGTGAAGTGCAATAATTAATATTTTGTGATAACTTTTTCCCAAAGAACAAAATAAGATAAACTTGTTTTTATCTTTTGTCACTAATTAATAAATTAAAATAAACACAGGATAACTTATTTTAAGCTATTTATTCTGACCACACTAACAAAACAGATTCTAGTTGCTTGATTTATCTTTTTTTAATGATTGTAAATCATTAATATGTAAGAATAAAATTATATATCCGGTTAAAATAGAAAAAAAACAAATTATCATGAATAATCAACATTAAAAATACCACCGAATGTATACTAGAATGATATTGTTTTAATTTAATCATTTTAAATTTGAATTCTGAATATATTGAGTTAAATATTTAAGGGAGAATTTTGTATTTCATCGTGATTTTACATGTCTCACTTAAAATTACCTCTAATTAAAATATGGTTTAAACAAATAAAATTAAAATTAAAATACGTACGTCATATAAATTGTGATATTTATACATTATTACATTAGTTAAACATATTCTTCTCATTCTCAAGTAAATAGTTATTTTCGCATTCTAATAAAAAATTTATAAAAGAAAATTAAAAAACTAAATATTATTTAATATTTTAGAATATAAAACACGTTTCATCCTTAACATTAAAAATAGAAAATAATGAAAGAATTTAGAATTATTCCTCCAAAATATATCCTACCACGTCTAAAAAATATTCTTTTGGGTTATGGGTGTTACTTAACTATGATCACATTTTTATGTACTTTTTTTTTGTCTTGGAGGGTATCTTTTATGGCCTTTATACAGAAAATCTGTAGAAAGGGAGTGATTTATAAAATGTATGGAATCAGATTGGTTTTAGAAAATAATAAAAGCAGATAAGTTGTGTAACACGATTTATAATATAAAAATATGAAAGTCATTGTAACTTTAGCCACCATTTGAAAAGTTACCGTGAATTCTGACTAACAAAAAATTAAAGTCATAATAGTACAATTTACAAGAGATAAATTTTAAATAAATAAATTATAAATATTAATTTTTTATTTCATTAGAAATTATATATCTTTAATCACCCTTTTATTCTTCTCTTCAAGTGAGTGATTGGTTAAAAGGGAATGATATTGACGAATGATTTAATCCTTTGGTACTACAGTCTTGTCAATTTTAAAAAAATATACAGGAAGTTTTGGTAAATAAGTATGTTATCTTCATTTAAAGGGAATTAATGGCAATTTGTTTACATGTGTGAAGAATGTAATGGTGATATTAATATTAATATACTGTATATATGTGATAAAAATAAATTGTGTATAATTATAGATTATAGTTGAGAAATTGAACTGAAATAATTATAATTAGAAGAAATTAGTGATTTCTAATGGTTGTAATTGATATTATATATATATATATATATATATTAATGAAATTTTGGATTTTTGGTTGATATTGTTTATACAATAGACTAGCGTTAAGTGTTACTCAAATGTCAACATGATTACTCAAGTGACAAAGTATATAGTTCAAGCGATAACTCGAGTGAGAGAAATGTCAAGACAATTCTCCCTCATTCCAAACAAGTGGCGCTCAAGTGGTAAAAGGTCACATAAAG
Organism: Phaseolus lunatus; assembly: GCA_013389735.1. Classification (NCBI taxonomy): domain Eukaryota; kingdom Viridiplantae; phylum Streptophyta; class Magnoliopsida; order Fabales; family Fabaceae; genus Phaseolus; species Phaseolus lunatus. Next base: position 22,126,698 of record CM023862.1, on the reverse strand, counting down.
TGGCGGTGGTGCATGAGATTATATAAGTTATGAGACTATGCATTTACATGTTAACTTCTTCTCCTTTAAAAATGGTCATTTGAGTATAAAAGGTCTCTCGAGTAACGCAAGAGTTATATATATTCTCTTTTTTCTGAAAATTGTATTACAATGAAAAAATCTTATTTTATGTAAAGAAACAAGGTTACTCAAGTAAGATGAAATCACTCAAGCAACACATATCTGATGGTGAGATGTTGTACGGTGTGTGTGTGTGTGTATATATACATATATATATATATATATATATATATATATATATATATATATATATATATATATATATATATATATATATATATATATATATATATGGGGCATTGTCCTTTATGGGTGTGTTATGGTCCTTTTATGAATGTATAATGAGATATACCTATAACCTAATAATTATAGTATTAGATACTAAAGTCATTAAAAAAGGAAATATATATTTACTAATGACTTTATCACATACATTAATAAAATTTTGAAGTAGTAAAAGTTTGAAAGAAATGTGTACATCGAATTGATGCTATTAAGTATGTGCATTAATTTCAATTTTCTTGATATAAAATTGAAAATGAATTCCCAATATGTTTCAAAGGGTCAATAAGGTGTTAGTATCTTGTATCTTTGGATACCTATAATCCAATAATCATGATATTAAATATAAATATTGAAAAAATAAATAACTTTACTAATGACTTTATAAACTACATTAAGATTTGAAGAGTTGAATTGAACAAAATTTATACATTAGGTTGTTAGAAAGTAGGTACATTAACTTTCAAAACAACCATTTTTTAAATCCAATCAACTAAAATAAAAAAAAAAGTTTTTTAAACACATGATTTTCTTATTTTAAATTGAAAATTAAAACATATAATTACATTGTGTAAATCAATCTCTAATTTAAAACATTTTTAAAATACAACTTACTCAATTTTTACAAATATACTTTAAATCTTACATATTTTAAAATAATTATTTCATTCTCAAGTTCATTTAAAATGAAATCATTAATATCAATTATTATATATGAGATATTACAACATGTCTGAATGACATTTTAAATTCGACTCATATAGAATAATTTGGCGTACTAGAATAATATATTTTTTTAAAATTATCCCACTTATAGAAAAAACATCATATAAGTGACATCCATTTGTTTGGTACATCTATGAACCTTAATATTAGTGGAATCATGTTTTATCCCCTGCCACTATCTGTGAACAATTTTATATTGCTGTCCATTCATGTTTTTAGTTCCAATATTCACATAACTTACGGTTTTTTTTCCTAAAAATGAGTCCAAATGTCAATTATCGTGTCGTCTCTTTCCTTTTCCCTCAAGTCTTAGCCATTGCTTTTGCTAGTTGAGCAAGGAATAATTCGAACCATGAATAATAATAAAAAATGGAATAATTCAAACTATGAATAATATCAAAAAATGGAATAATGAAACTTGCGTTGAGAATATTGCAAAAAGGAATGAGACCTTTTGCATAAAAAAAGATCATATTTTAAGAGTAGAATTGTGAGAACTATATATACGTGGAAATAGATTAGGTCAGAGATATAAAAGAACTTGGTAATGTTATAATTTTTAAAAATAAATAAATGTTGATAAAACAATTTATATTTATAATAAATGACAATAAAAAATTATAATTACATAAATTTTAAAATAGAGTACATGTAAAATAAGAATATTTTAGTAATTTAAGATATAAATGGAAGAAATAATATATATACTTAAAAAGTTGTATTTCAAACGAGTCATGCAATACCTAATTTTTTTCATCCATACTTATTTTTTTACTTATGTTTCTTATTGTTGAATCAAATAGGACATGATTATTGTTACTTATTAAGTAATGGTTGTTTACATATATGATGCCATTAATAATTTTTAACAATAAATGACTTAGATATGAATTGTTGATTTTTTTTTTGTCTATTGAGTGATGCATTTTTAATTAATATATTATTGGGAAAAAAAAATTACTTACGTAATTTATACTTGGAAGTGATACATAAGGTCCACCAAATTTTAAATAAGTAACTCTTTTTGAATTATAGTATTTTGGATGTTTTTAATTGTTTATTTTTAACTATTTAGAAAACATTATATTGTGTTTTACTATGAGAAAAATTGTGATAAACGTTGAAAAAAAAACTTAAGAAATGTATTGTAATGTGGTCATTTGTTTAAAAAATGTTATTTTCTTAAGAATAGGATAATGAGAATAATTAGGTCGATCTATAGAGATTCATAACAGCATATATTAAGTTAGGTAAGTTTTAACTTTAAAATTAAATAAAATAGAATAGATCAAATAATTGCATATATATGTTTAAAAAAAAATTAAATTTAAAATTATTTTGATAGTTTAATATAATTTTAGATCAGTTAGGAATAAAAGTTAGAAGTAGAAATTAATAACAGTTTATATATTCATTATTTTTTAACTATATCAAAGTATCTTTAATAAATCGAACTTTCAAGTAGATAATCTCTTTATGTTTTATTTAGAAGGTATAGTATAAATTTTAAGTAATTAAATATATTTTTATTTTATAAATAATTGTAGAATATTATATGATTTTATTATAAAATAATACTATATTATTGTTTTTAAATTTTAAAACAGTTTTTCCGAACTAAATTGGCTGCACTTTGAAGAAAAAAATTATGATAGCTACCTAACTTCTGACATCTCGGAAATAATAATAGTTAGAAAGAGTAATATAATAAGGATAAATATTAAGCATGGTCCATAAAAAAATCATATAAAGGTATCTGCATAAAGTTGCATTCAATTTTTACAGATGAATACGATACTATAAATATATTTAAATTTAAATATGTTTTTAATTTGTAATAAGTCTTCATTCTAATATTTGTAAAAGAAATGGTATTTTTTATTTATTTAAAAGTGAAAATTTTCAGTGTTAATATTATGCAGCACTATAATATGTGGATATGTGTTACATACAAAAAAATCTTTAGAATATGAAACATGGGATTAATAAGCATTAAATCATAAATTAATATAATCTTTTTGATGAAGTACAAGTACATTAACATTAAACTACAAATTTGTTAGAACTGCCTGAAAAGGGAGTTTTGCATCAACAAAACTTGTATTATTCCAATGAGTAATACCACTTTATTCACTTTCATACGTTCCCCACAATTGCTTACTCTCTCTATATATATATCTCTGAATAACACTAGCATCAACCTTAAACCTTTTTACATCAAACATTAGATAACCATCACCAATCTATAAAATGTAGTAAGCATTTTACTAAGGGGAGTGCCATGGAATTTTCAGCTTAATTTTTCTTTTACAATGCCAACAACTGACCCAATTAAGCCCATTACACTGACAAGAAAACATGCAAAGCTGAATGTTCTGAGAACAATCCATTTTCTACTCCAAGCTGCAACTTTGTGCTGCACAAAGTACATCTCTACAGGGAAGTATATGGCCAATGGCCAGAAGTTTATGGCTCCTAAGACTCCAAGAATTTCGTTGAAGTAAGGAAACAAGATTGCAACACCAACTGTTGAAATCACATAGGTTGTTCTAAAACAGAACCTAAAAAGGTTTAGCTGAAAACCAGGAAGTAAAGGCAGTTTCACTTTGTAGAAATTGTTCACAAAGCCACTGTTGGGGAATTTTCTTGAAGCCCATCTATCAGCAGTACTATATATAGGTTGACTGTAAACCTGAGAAGAAAAGACACAGACAAAGCACAAACTTGAAGAGTTAGGTGACATGAAAAAGCTCAAAGAGAGAGTATATGTTGATACCAAAACTTTTTCATGCTTTTCAATTGAAGAGTTTCAGTCTTTTAAAATGTGAAAACGTGTGAAGTTAGAAAAGAAACTATTTTGCAGGTTTATTTCACTTTAAATATATGGTGGATTCACCTTTCTTTTATATGTTTTCTTATTTTAAAGATGTTAAATAACGTCTGGAATGATGGAAGATTATGAATGATTTGATTTAAACAGAACCATTCTTTATTTTTGAAACTTATGTTATTAAAAAGGAGCTTGAATTTATAAAAATTGCTTTTTATTAGTAATTTAATTTTATCACCCTTACTCAGAACAGGTCAAACACAAACAGACAAAGGGAAAATTTTCAATTCTGTGATGGATTAAAATAAAATAAATTCAGACAAAGCTTTGTATAGTCACAGTTAAAGTTAAAAAGCATAGCATGGCTTTTTGTGAATAACCACATGTTTATGTCAGATGACAGTGAAACTATTTTCCAACTTGTCCCTTCTGATGTTATTTATTTATTTATTTGTGCTTCTCTTACACTGTTGGAATTTTGATTCTCTTATGAATACTAATGTTTTTTTGACATTATGCAAACACAGAAAGATCATCTCATGTGCAATAAAAAAAGAAGGGATATTGTTTTTGAGACATTTTGTTTTTGATAAGGAATATTAATATTACCTGATATCCTCCCACCAAATGAATGATGATGCAAACATTAGCAATGTCAACGAGCCAGAAAGGCTCATAAAACCCAGACCCTTTCAAAAGGCCTGTTAAGAGATTCCCTGGTGTGTGATTTCCAAAAGCTGCATATCCAAAGCATCCACAGCACAGGTAGAAGAATGTTGTAATGAAGATTGCAACCATTGAGGCCTTTTTCATGGTCTGATTTTCTGGTGGAGGAGACTCTAGAGTATCCTTTGCTCAACAAAAAAATTCAAAACCTTGTTTCAGCTATAAATTCTTTTCTTTTTTTTTGTCTTATGTAACCCTCAACCCACCCAATTTGAATATGCATGAAACAAAAAGGTACCTGGATCTCAAGAAGGAGAATGGAGTATGGATAGGCAAAGGCAATGTCACCAAGTGCTTGGAAGACTCCCCAAAATTTGTCAGCAACTGTTTGAGTTGGCATTCCTGTCAAGCTCCCCATAATTGTTCCATTTTCTGCAAGGTGTAACCAAAGTCCTAAGAACCAATGTAGTAGTAGCATGATATGGATTTAGGACTAATAGTTTTCTTTCTTCACGTTATTGCTTTAGTTTTATTAAAGATCAAAGCTGAATACAATTTCTTAGATGTTATTATTGTTGTTTTCCATTCAGAATTAAAGTTTTATTTTAACAAAGGGTGCAATAAAGATTATACAAAATTATGAGATGAAACTCCAATTTCTATAAGAGAACAACACCAACATCTAGAGAACTGTGAAGGATTTTTGTTCTTGTCAGAAGACTTCAAATAATAAAGAATGAGTCTTACTTATGACTGTTGCTATGCCAAGTCCCAGTCCAATGAATGAGTACGTAAAGGACATAATTGCAGCAACAATTGAAACCCATTCCATGTTATGGAGATCCGGTATGAATGACATTACAATTTGAACAACTCCAAACATCACCATATACATGTTACCGTCAAAATGACAAGGAGCTTGATGCCCTTTCTTGTGATAACAATTTGATGCTAGAATTGCCCTGTGCAGTAGAATGAACAAACATGCTTCATTAGCTTATATGAACTGCATCAGAAAAAAAAGGTGGTTTTCTCATTTCATCAGGAAAGTACCCCAGACATGTTGCTGTGGTTAGAACATATGCAATACCAGTCCCATATAAAGTCAAAAATTGAAGGAATCCAGCTATCCATGTTCTTTTAATACCTGAATAACAATAAACACGATTATACATTATTTTAGTTCGTTTGAAGTGTATCTATGTTTAACAAGAATTATTGTAGAAGCATGTGAGAAAGAGTTCAATGTGTTGCTACCAAGATAAATTCTAACAGCATCCATGTAAGAGTAGTTTCTTTTCCCAGTTACAGGATCAGGAGTTCTGTAGCAATCAGACAGGAGGAATGAAGAAATATAGGTGACAATTGCACAACAAAGCAGGGCAACTGGCCCTCCAATCCATCCTAATTGGGAAGTGCTCCATGCAAGAGAAAGAACACCAGAACCAATAACAGCAGTAATGATATGAGCTACAGCACTCTTCAAATTCCCTGGCAGAACATTGAAGGACTAAAATTTGAGATTCAAATTCAAGTATACATAAAAAAAGGATTAGTTTTGGTCCTAGAGAACTTTACCAGTCCTTTTGGCATGTCCATCGTCATCATAATCACCCGTGCCATTTCTAGTTATTTGTAGAGAGTTTTTCCCATCCATATTTATCAAAGCATCCAATTCAGTGCAAGCTTATGGAGATTCCTGCATGTTAATCCCGTGTAAAGGCTTAAACTAACAAAAACAAAGACAAACAATGCTGCATCTAGTTGAAATCAAAGCGAGTATATATCTTCGGAAACTACATAATTTTTCCTTTATGTGAAGTGATTAGCCAAATTTACCGAAGTTAGTTGCCTTAAAGAGCATCAAGCACATGATAAGTTGCTGAAATAGTTTAAATTAGTCTTGATTCTGCTAATGAACAAGTGCATGTATGGCTTGTGTTTTGCCAGTGTGTCAGTTTAGGCAGAGTAATGAATAGCGCAAAATTAGACTTAAACTCTTGACGACGTGTTACCTAACTAGCTTGTGTAAAACAAATTACATTACCTGCTTTCTAGGCAAAGAGGAGGCTTGGGAAAATGTCTTTCTACACTTGGTCCAATGCAGATTGGGTTGAATATAGTTATAGGCTTGGAGAAAAGAGGAGGAAAAGATGCCAAGGCTTACGTAGCTTCTTAGATGCCTCATGATGTGTGATTAGGAGCCAATTATTAAATGAGGTTTTTGGTAAGGTAACCTTATATAAACATAATAATTAAGGAATCAGAAGTCATACTCACCAAGGAATTTTTTATGAACCCTTTTTTCTTTCTTACTTTTACTCTTACATTGTGATCTAGATTGTAAAAAAGATTCAGAATCTGTGGACCAGAGGAGTCAAGTGGGAAGGTTGTAGGGTGTTCTTCAAAAAGACCAAGTGGTAGTGAAAAGTTGAAAACCATGTTTTTGCTGACTTTTGAATTGAAAGCACACCATTAGTTTCAGATCATGGTCACACATCAAATTTGTCCCATGCTGTAATGGAAGTTCATTTCAACTTCTCTATCTTAATTTAGGCCACTTACGTCCAGCATCTTTCACCTCAAGGAACAACACACACAATTTTAGATTTCTCATTGCAGAGTCCATAGAATCATTGGAGTAAAAGCAACATCTTTTTTTCAGTTGAGTCACATCTAGTGTTGAAGTTTCCCTTAGTGTGAATGAATGGAATATCATTATTTGTTTCATCATCCTAACAACTAATGAATGCTACTACTTTCTACAAGTTCGGGACTTACCAAGCTGATCTCTGATGAGACACAATGAGAAGCCACAGAAGCAAACATGTTACTCTATTTGCAGCAATCTGTAACTCTGTGTAAGCCCATGATTCTGATGAATTGAAGCAATTTTTGACAGAGGGTGCCCTTTTGTGTAAGAGAGTTCACAAGATAGAACAAGATCAGTCCCTTTTATAACCATCCCAGACTTTAGGATCAGGATGAGTGTGTCTCTATGCTATGGCTACTATGCAAGCTCATAACATGACAATTTGGACCGCCAAGAAATTATTGGAACTGTTTTTTTATAATTTTCAGTAAAACTTTGTAATGTGAGCCAAGAAAATTTCACAAAAATTGTGGCTTATGAAACAGGTTGGTCATGGTGCTCTGACACATGGACCCTTTGGTTAATTCCAAGACAAATTTTCCGAGATGCTGCAAACTTCTTAATATTTTATTGACCTTTCAATGGCAAGTACAGGTAAGAAAAAAGTAGATAATAATAATAAAAAGTGATTCTCAAATATTGAGTGCTAACAGGTGACTTAATAAAATTAAAAATTTTAACTGTTATGCATTAAGAATCTCACCAATAGAAAACTTAGATATAAAATGATATATTATTAATTACTTTTTACAAAAAAATTTATTCAAAAACCTTTTCATTAGTGTTTCAATTTTAGTCAAAAACCTTTCCGCTAATGTTTCAGTTTTAGTCAAAACCTATCCATTAATGCTTTAATTTTGTAAGGATCAAATTTAATATTATTCAATACAAAACTAGACAATTTATAATATTTATTATTTACATATATTACATTTAATAATTTAATCAGTATTTCAGACTAATAATATTTATATACAGAAAATTAATGTAGTTTTGACTTTTTTTTAAATTAAAACGTTTATAAATATAGAAATAAATATTTGTATTTAATATTGATTGTTGTGTTATTGAATATAATATTTATTAAAATTAATAATTAAAATATGAATTTATTAAATATAGAAATTTTAATCCTAGTTCTATAAAATAATAGATGAGAAATCAGATTGCTTCAATATCATCCGTTATTTAATCAATAATAATAATAATGTTGAATCTTAAATATATTAGTTTATATAAGTAAATTTAAATATTTTTTATAAATATTAAATTAATTTTAAAAAAAATCAATCATAAAATTTATACGAAACTTACTTAGTAAAAATAAAAACTCTAATTTTATATTATTATGTAAACCAGTTATCAGTTGTTGGAAACATTAGTGTCACAGTACAATGCAAATTTAAGTTGAAAGTAGATCAATTATTATTAATGAGTAAATATGAAGGAATATCGTAAAATAAGTAAATTATTTAACGACTACAATTTGTTTTTGCTAATGAATTCAGGAATAAATAAAAATAGTGAAAATTGATATATTATTATTACAATAGTTAATGATAAAAATTGTATTTTTATTAATTATTAACAATATTAATGAGTAAAAGATGTCAATAGAAAGTTGAATGTTTTTTTTATCAGTTATTAATAAGAAAAAAATATTATTAAGTGTCATATCAATTATATAAATTTCAGTTAATTAAATAATAACATAAAGTAATCTAAAAAATATCAATATATATTTGAAATTTGTTCAGTTATAAATTTTTAAAAATACTGTTAAGGAAACAAATAAAAAAAATAGGACATGATTTTCACACACAAAAATATTCATTTACCTACATGATATCCAAATCTTTAAATAGACAACTTTGAAAAAAATATTTCAATTTCTTACTATATAGTTTTGATTATTTATAGTATTGAATTTACTTGCGGAAATTTAAGATGGAATAGCAAATATTAATAATATTAATAATAATAATAATAGTGAGTAAAATTATAAAAACCAGTTGTTGAAAACTCTTACTTCACAGTTATGGCTATATTCTGAGTGGTCATTCCATTGCATCCACTTTCAAAGTCCTCCCCTAAAGCAGTTTTCATGGTGGTCCAGTTGCTCTTTCCAAAAGCTCCAGATTCACCTTTTTCTTATTACCAAAAAACTGTTGACATGAACATTGTGTGGTACATATTGTTATATAACAACCCAAATCTTTTGTTGTTGGTATAATAAACTATTGCAAAATGTTAAATAAAAATTAATTTTAAATATTATCAATAATTAGATCTGGTATTGACTAAATTATTTATTATTTTATAAATAAATAAAATTATTGATATCTAAATTAGTTTTTATTATTGATAAATAATTTTTAAAGTGATATCTAATTAGCTACTAATTATTTAAATTTTAAAGTGTGCTAAGAGTTGTAAACATGGCATCCACCCAATTCCATCTAAATAATTGGGTTTCTCTTCAGTCATTTCAGGTAACTTGCAGAATGTTTTGTCTAAATTCTTCTCTTAAAATAATTCTTTATTTTTATAGTACTCGATCATGGATGAACTACGATGACTTTTCTTAGTAGGGTAACCTATAACATCATTTTTTGTCCTTTATACTATTTCATACAAGAATTTTAAAGAAGTACATATTAGTGGTCATCGATATTTTTATGATGAAAATCAATCTAAGTTTCATTTTATTGTTTCATAGTTGATTGAGATCTTGGTTGACCTTGAATGACAATTGGATATTATACACACTTGAAAAGGTTCCTCAAAAGCTTCCCACCCGTAAAATCCTCCAAATCCATCTTTCTCCCTATTGTAGTGAGGATTTTGAAGGTATGTGTGTTTTCATTATTATTACTTTATTTTTTCAGTGCTAACTTTGCTTAATGTTTCTTTTTCATTTGGATATTATGCATATCATAAACTCCTTTGATAAGAACTTTTCAAGTATTTGTGGTAAGGGTAATTGACTATTACCAATAAAGAAAACAAAAAGGCCAAAAAGAATTCTGGTGTGACAAAGGGAAAACTAGATCTTCAATTGTTGCTCGTTAACTTGACTAAGAAACACAAAAAGAGAGATAAATCCTCTTGAAGGCATTAAACGAAGAGATTGTTGTCCAATAGTTTCTAATGAGCCATTGACCATTCTTTTTTTAGACTAGTATGAATTCATGAGTCCTTTATTGGTTGTGACTTCTACATAGGATCTAGGTTGAACATTTTGTTGAGTTCTTTATGAAAGAGGTAATGACATGTTAAGTTCTTTCATGGATTTGCAATCTCAAGCACTAGTGTGGTGTGGAGGTGAGCAGTCAAATGGGTTGGAAAAATTGAAACAAGGGTTGGTTGACTTTAGGAGTTCACTAAAAGAAGCTTGGGAGGCAAACTCCTCTATGGGAAACAAAAAAAAAAAGAAAAAACCTCCAAACAAAGAATGTCAACATGTCTATATAGGTGTCTTCATGGAAGACTTGATGCTTGCAATCAAAAAGAAAAAGAAAGATATAAGAAAAACAAATTTGGGTTAAGCAATTTAATGTAAACCTAACTTATTTACTTTGATACATCACGAGGAGTTGATAGCTCGGGAGAAGGTGGAGAAGAATATTGACAAGTTTAAGAGATGTATTTTTAGCCAACACGAGAAACAGTTCAATAAGACTCTAGGACAAAAAATTATCCTGCACAAGATTCTTTTAAAAAAAATACAAATTTAATGCAGGAAAAGACATTTTTAATGTATGTTAGTTGTGGTCGAAGACATCTGGGATGAGAGACAGTAAATCCTAGAAGACGATGAAGAGCAAGTCAACCTTCCTACACCATGAAATATGTTACAAGGATGGACATGTGATTAATACTTTAAATATGATATTGTACGTAATCATATTATCAAATAAGATGCTAATCTCTTTTAGACAGAGATCATCTCAACATATGTAATGTTACATTTAAAAATTTACTATTTTATATAGACATTAATATATGACATTAAGATATTATTGAACTCAAAAATCGTGTTCTAGGTGGTTGAGTCTGAAAACTATTATTTTCAACAACTCTTGAAGAACTTTATAAAAAATTGTTAAAAAAAATGAAATTTACATTTCACACAACAATGTCAACAAGAACCTAACCAAAACAATATTTTAAGAAACAAGCTTTACTCTTAGGTCAAACAACAAAAAGGTATCAGAACAATTTTTTGACTGGCAATACAATATAAGTAAGAGGCCAAACCTGGTTGACTTAAGAGAATTTCTTTAATAAGTATGAAGTGTGCTAAACTTGACCTTTGACACTGAAAGCATTGTTGGGCCCAATGTGTTCTGTGAAGTCTATGGAGTGTGGGTTTGGGTTAAATAATGCATAGTCTTTTTCGAAGATGACAAAAATAACAAGGGCCCAATAGTACTAACTAAATTGTTTTCTGTTATCATGAATCACCCCAATCTTTTCATTAAGTCCTTTGTCCCTTCTATAATTGTCCTAATAACCATGCTTCTTCACACCACATCAAAACATGACCTTACACTCTCTTTAATGTCATTATTATTTAGCATATATATATATATATTATTTGTATGATGAAAAAGACTAAACGTTTATTTCAAGAGAGAAAAGAAACAAAAAATATTGGGATGGACATAACATTGTTTTTGACTCAATGGGTCAATCTTGTGACTTTAATGATGTCATGTTTGGGAACTTTAAATCACAAATTCTAATGGTGTAGCTCAATTTTGACTTCAAGGTTTTAATGCTGTTCATGTTCACCTAGGGTTCTAGGATTTGGATAGGAATGAAAAGTTGAATAAGAAGATAAAGTGTGTTGGTTTGGTGTTTATGGTATTGAATTTAGGTTTTCAATATGAAAATGTAAATTATTTGAAGTAGTTCTAGCTTGTAATTATGAGACCATGTTTAATTTTGTTCCAAACATACGTAAACAACATAATTAATTTACCTTGATGAAAGATTTAAGTTATACTTATGGAGAATTAATACTTTTTCTTGTCTTTATTTGCATTAAAAATTTGTCATTATTATACATAAGAATTCATAAAAGTATTTTTCAGACTTTAATCCAAATATATTAGGATTTAGGGTTATTGTATATAGGGTAATGTTTCAAGGGATTTCATTAAAATCTTATGATATTGTGAAGTCATCAAACTGAAAAATTTGTACAATATTCTATTGCCCAAAATGGAAGTGTTCATCACTCATTTTTTGGGAATTATGATTACCAGACTTTCACACTGAGTGACATGTGTTTGAAAAAAATAAAGGCAAAATGGGTTTGGATCTTAGTTGTTCAAGTCAAAAAAAATTCTGAGTGCCTTTGAAAGTTTAACACATTTTTATTAAAATAATTAGCAAGTGACAAGCTTTTTGAGACAATGAAAAAAAAAATGCAAAAAAATGAGAATCTTCTTTAGACAATAAAAAAAAGAAAAGGAATGTCAAAAGTAACTTCGATTAATTCATGGCAAAATTTCAAAGGCAGAGACTAAATTCAAAGTAGAAAAAAAAAAACAGTGTTAAAATCAACGAAGAGAAAAAATCAACTTTTGACTATTCTTTCAAAAATTGAATATAATTTTCTATGCACTATTTGGTCGATAATTAGACAGTAGGATTGGAATTCAGGATGCATTTGGGTTAATTTCTTCATAAATATTTTTAAAAAATAATAATGAAAACGCGAATGAATTTTTTTAAAGTTAAACTTAGTTTATATATAAGATAACTTACTAAAATTCTTTTATATAATTTTTGAATTTTTATTTTTAATTTATAGATAAGTTAATTTTATCTTATCGAAACTTTATTTTATTTCTTCTTCTTCTTTTCAAAATAATGTTTCAGAATAGTTATACCATAACAATATAGACAAATGAGTTTAGACAATCCACTTCAGTTTTATAGGTGTACTCATGAATTTTTCATACAACTATGTTATATTTTCACATATAATAAAGTTTGCAATGACTAAATTCATCATCTCAATTTGAATTAGTGTGTTTTAGTATTTCAAAAAGAGAAAGTAATTTTCAAGTGAATTTTAAATCACAAAGGGTAAGAATGAATAAAGTATAAAATTAAAAATAAAATTATCTTCACATTGAAGAATGTTAAATACAATGAATATTTTTGTCGATTCTCTCACATATACTCAAATAATGAAATATGAATTATTCTCTTAAACATTGCTGCTAACGAAAAATGAAATTGTTGTGATTATAAGAGAAGTACAAGATACAAGAATACAGTTGATGTTATTTAAAAATGTGAAATTATGATTTTTATTTAAATTTTTTAAAAATTTAAAACTGATTTTTCACAATTAATATAGAGTTGCAATGAAAATGTATGAAGTTGAAGGTAGAATTTGCTTTGAAAAATCATACTACAAGCCTTAATGTTGCATCAAGCCAAGAACTACTAGATAAAGGAAGAAGTTGAATACATTTATGGGATTTCTTTTTGCACCCTTTTGCATCCTCTTGGTTCTTATAAGGTGTATAAAAAAACAAAACTAACCTTGCACATCCTAAATTGTGTTTTACACCATCATGAGTTTTTCATCCAAAATTGCTATATCACACATTTCAAAACTTTAGATGCAAAATATTTACGATAAAAGTTCTACACAATATTTTTCTAGTAAGATAATAAGACTCATGAACACTACTCATTATAAATGCAGATGAAAATATTATAAATAAAAAAAATATCAAGATATGCATTAATTTTCTCATTTATATCTCATTTGAGTGTAGAGTGTTTTTTACCGATATTATTGTCTACGGTTGAGTTGACAAAGAAAACATTTTAGTCCGAATAAAAGTAGACATTACAACCTTAAAGGATAATACACGACGGTCTTACAAAAATCACTTGATTTTCTAGGATACTCACACGTTTCTTAAGATCAAACATATTTCTGATTTTATTAAACAAAAATAAATTTTCTGGGTACTTGCATTTAAATCACAAAAGACATTATTTAAAAATACATTATAGAAAAGGAATTCTAGATTAAACTTTTTTTAGGAAAACCAAAATCTCATTCCAGAAAAATAATTCGGAAATACAAAAAAATATATTCTGAAAAACAAATTTCGAAATATTTTGGAAAAGAAATTTTATAAAACTAAAGAGGGTATTTTAGTTATTTCACATCAATTATTTGGTACAGGTCTAAATTTGTTGGGTGCAGAAAATAATTATCAAAATAGAACACGGGTTGGGAATAGTTCACATTGTTTAGGCGGACTTACAATTAGCCCACCAATTTTTTTTTAATTTTGCTTTTTTATTTTAATATACATGTATACATATTTTTAAAAATTAATCATATAAGTATTTATTTATTAATTAGTATTTTAATTAAATACATTTAAATAATTGTTATCTAATGTTAAGTGACTCTACTATAATTAGTAATTGTTACAATTATCCTATATATTTACATCCTTAAATAATAATATAATATAAAAAGATTAGTTTTTTAAATTAATTAATTTTAATTTTTAATTTGAAAAATTAGTAAGTCATTTGACCAGAAAAAAGATTAAAAGCTGGACAGCTAAATTGTGGAGGAATCACGAGCCTGGTTATGAGAAATAATAAATAATAGTGTTGGAAATTTTGATTACACATAAGATTACTACTCTCATTTATTTTAGATACAAATGACAAAGGAGATACAAATTTTTTTTACCAATAAATATTTTCACAAAAATAGTTTAAAAAAATCCTTTTTTAATTAATACAAACTAAATAACATGCAATATAGAATATTAAAGAAAGAAGGATTATTCTCTATCATCAAGTTTTATAGATTTGAAGAAAATAATCATAGCTTTAAACTCAATAATTGTGATTTATTCCTTCATATTACATTTATCTTATCATTATTAATCGAACACATTTTTCCATTAGTAAATATAAAAATTGTAATCATTTGTTTTTATATTACAATTATTATTCTTATTATATTATTATAATTATAATTATGATTATAATTATTATTGGATAAGTATGATTTATAGTGATAAGTTATATTTATTGCTCTCACATGTATTTTAAATTATATTTGTAAACGTATAGTACAGTGAGGGTTGAATAAATTAAAAAATAGTGTAGTGGTTAAATTTTTTAAAAAATCTACAAAAATTTAATCCTAAAAATGGTGCTGATTCTTTTTCTTCAGTTTCTTTAGCATTGTTCTTTTACGTGACATATATGGAGGAGAATATATCACAAACATGTATTAAACTTGGAGGAGGTTGTGTAAGCATGGCTTTGAGACACAGAAGACGAAGATCAAATGATGTCATGAACAGAGATATAAGTTTAACCAGAAAGCCATTTTTCACGAGTCACAACACGAGGAAAAACTCCTTGAGAAGAAAGTTTCGAGGTTTCATAGAAATGCAATAAAACTACAAAATTAACAATCCATCTTTATTTCCCACCCATGCTTCAAATTCACATTTTTCATGCAAAAACTACACATAAGACATGTTTCTTTTCCCAATACTACATCCATTCCCACAGAAAACCATGAACGTTTCTCACAGATTCATCTTCCTAAATTCTGTGTTTTGACCAGGGTTGTTACAAAGTTGGGCTCTTCACGTTTCTCTTATTGCATACACTACACTGTACACATACACATAATCCTATAAATACAACCACTGAATCCTCAAGTTTTGTGTCTTACATTGATAAAACATCATTAACAATATGTCGTCTAACATCACAATGGTCATCACTTTCTCTGCAATTTGTTTGACATTCCTTTTGTGTTCACCATCAGTGGCTATATTACTCACAAGGTTGCCACTACCGTCACCAATTACAGGCCCTGAGTCTCTAGAATTTGACCGAAACGGTGGAGGGCCATATGTAGGTGTTTCTGATGGAAGAATTCTCAAATATGTTGGTCCAAAGGGATTCGAGGAATATGGCTACACTTCACCAAACAGGTGAACCTCAAACATTAACTCAACTCAATGACCACGCAATTAAAAACATTGTGACATTATGTGAAGATTATCCTCATATATATTTTTTCTTAGATGCATTAATTGATGTTGGTTTGGTGGTCGAACTCAGGAACAAAACATTGTGTGATGGGCTTGCTGATTTCTCAGAACTCCAATCAGAATGTGGAAGACCTTTAGGATTACGTTTCAACCATCAAACAAACGTACTATATGTAGCAGATGCTTATTTTGGGCTTGTAAAGATAGGACCCAATGGAGGGGCACCAATTCAATCTTTTCAAGCTCTGCAACCACAAGAGCATAGTGACAACTCTACTCTTGAGTTTCTGGATGGAATTGACATAGATGTGGACACTGGAATCGTTTATTTCACTCAAGCTAGCACTAACTTCCATTTCAAGTAATCTCAGTTCCCTTACACTACCTTTCTTTTCATCACTTGGATAGTACATTAATAAGAAAAATGTTACTCTTAGTTTTTGAGGACTTGAAAGACACCAATGTTAGATTGTCAACATATCATAACTCAACTGAGAACTTTTTTTCTGCAGGGATGGTCAGGCACTAGAAAACAGTAGAGATAAATCTGGGAGCTTATTCTCACTGGACCCAAAAACGAACCAAACAAGAGTTTTGATGAGGGGTCTTGCTTTGGCATCTGGGGTGGCAGTGAGCAGAGATGGAACATATGTCCTTGTGAGTGAATACTTGGCAAATAGAATCCAAAGATTTTGGCTGAAAGGGCCAAGAGCAAATTCTTCTGAAATATTCTTGCAACTTACAGGAAGACCAGATAACATTAGAAGGAACCCAAGGGGTCAATTCTGGGTTGCAGTGAATGGTGTTTTAGGTCCAAACCCACCTTCAAGGCCAACTATTTTACCCGGAGGAGTGAGAATAGGACCGAACGGTGTAGTTTTACAGATAATGTCTCTTGGTCGAGAGTTTGGAAGTGAGGGAGTGAGTGAGGTTCATGAACATAATGGGACACTCTACTCTGGCTCCTTGCGTGCTTCCTATGTTTCCATTTCTACTATTATATAGTTTTTCTGTGCCAACTTTTAACTACACCAATAAACAAATTATTCATCCATACTTATGTTTTGCTCTTCTTTTTTTATATCTTATACTTCCAAGAACACTCCTTAAAAAAAAAAAGTGCATTATCTTTTCTGTCGCAGTAATAAAAATTGCCAGTAAGAAAAAAGAAGTCTAAAATAACTTTACAAATAACAAGATAAACTAAAATTATAAGTATGTTATATATTATATTAACAAATTGAGATTAAAAACCTTATTCATAACGCGTAATAGGCAAATTCTTCCTGCAACCCCATGTTATTTATTTATTTATTTTATTAAGGTTAAGATGGTAATTTTAACCCCATGGTTGCAGTTGCAGATGAAACCATAGGGTAGGAAGTATGTAACTGCGTAATATGAGACTGGGTTTCTTCCTGCGCCCCAATAAATTTTTCTCTACACCCCATTATTTTTGGAAAAGACTATTTTATTTTTTTAAAAAATAACTTCTGGATTACTCTTCCAGAATATTTCCGGAACACATTTTATGAATTCTAATGGTTTTTTTTGTCTTACAGATTTTCTATTCCAGATGGGAGTATCTTGTTTTAGAATCACCAAAAACTAATAAGGGTAATTTGGGTATTTAGAAGAATATAGGGGTGCAGGAAGAAAATATAGGGATGCAGGAAGAAACATCATGAGACTTGAAGACTGGGCCTAGGAAAGCCCAATTAGGAGACTGGCCTGACCCAAACCTGATCTGAGTAAATAAACCCTAGCTACAGGGTTTAAGGGTTCTTTCATCATTTTCCAATTGAGAGAGCAGAGAGAGAGTAGAGAGACAGAGATGGGGGGGAGCGACAGCGAGGTAGAGAAATCGGCGCAGAAGGAGAAGGAGAAGAAGAAGATGCAGGCTCTCGCTCCCATCGCTAAGCCCCTTGCTGGGAAGAAGCTTTGCAAGCGTACCCTAAAACTTGTTCGCAGAGGTCACTTTTTCTTCCGCCATTCGCATTCTAAATCCTCTATTTTCATTCTTCTTCGCTTTAACTATAAATTCCTATTCTCTTCTTTCAGCCGCTGAACACAAATGCTTAAAGAGAGGAGTCAAGGAGGTCGTTAAAAGCATTCGGAGAGGCCATAAAGGGTCTGTTTTCTCCTTCTCCCTTACCCAACTCATCTCTTGCAAAATTCCTTACCCTAGTTTTCTCCTTTTTTCATCATTTCAGATTTTGTGTTATCGCTGGCAACATTTCACCTATTGATGTCATCACCCACGTTCCCGTTCTCTGTGAAGAGTCTGACATTCCATACGTATATGTCCCATCTAAAGAAGTATGTCATCATCACTCGTCTTTACCTTGTTTTTTTTTGCAGGAAATTCAATGCATGTTTTTTTTATGTATATTCAGACACTAATCCTGCTAACCATAGTGAATTAGAATAAGTAAATATTTACAGCATGTCTATTATCTATTATTCAAATTAATTTTCAATTTGAAGAATATTCATCTTATATAAAGAACTGCATAATAAGAAGAATCTGTTTTAGCTCAGTTTATGAACTAAAGATCTTGTTAGTTACCCCTGCCTGTTTACTGATCTGAGCCTTGTAGTAAAGGTTTAAATCACATACATATGCTTATAGTACTTACTTTGAGCTTTTCTTCTTCAATCTACACATTTTTTCTCCTTAAGCGAGGGTGTAAGAGTAGGAGAAATATGGATATTCTTCTGGTATTTTTGATTAGTTTTCTTCTGTGTTGATGAAATTCCAATTACTGCCCAGGTTCATTTAACTTATGTTTAAATCTTTTTCCAGGACCTTGCTGGTGCAGGTGCAACTAAGAGGCCCACTTGCTGTGTTTTGGTACAGACGAAGCCTTCAAAGGGTGAATTAGAGCAAGGGGAACAAGAGAAACTAAAGTCTGATTATGATCAAGTTGTATCGGAAGTTAATGAGCTTACAGCTTCACTTTTTTGAAACAAGCACACATGTATCTGTACTGTTTGTTCCAGATGGATTCTCATGTGGTGGTAGTGTATCTTACAGTGAATTGATGTATGAATTTTCTTATTTTTCTTATCTTGCTTATCAGTTTCTTATCATATAGTTTACCATGATCAATTCACTGGGTTCATCCTTTTTCCACGAGGAAAGGCTGAAGTAATCTTGTTTAGAATTTAGAATCTTCTCTTTGGTCATAATTTTCTACTATTTATAGAGGGTTTATGATTTTTTTTCGTTCTGTAGCTCATGAACCTTAGGAGAGAGGATGGTTTGCAAAGAAAATGTTTTTGAAACAAGCTTATTTGATTTTGATGAATTAAAAATGCTGATTTTTTCATCATCCCTCATACTGGAGTTTGCGGAACTTCGTAAGTTTGTCATTCGATTAGAGTGCTTGAAAAGGACGACGAATAAATTATGCAATATTATACAAGTAAATGCATGTTTTGGTCTGCGACATCAAACACTAAAAATTCGAAACAATAAATAAAAAAATAAGTGAAAATATGTATTGGTTACTTTATTTACTTATCAAAATTGGTTTTGGTCTGTATTATCAAATTATTTAATTAGTCTTTTTAACTTTGAATTTAATTCTTCATCATAGTTAAAGTGAAACGAGAATTAGCACTGCCTTGATTTAGTAACTCATCATCTGGACATATCCCATCGTCTTTCATTTCATTTTATGATAATTATTTTCCATATCTTTACCTTACTAGAGAGAACTAAAGATAATTGGCCTAGTGACACCACTCAACATTCTTATGAAATTGCAAGTATACATATAGTGCCATGCCATCTTCTGTTTGACAACATCAATGTAATTTATGCTCAAATTTAGTGTTATTATACTCACTGATATTACTTTGTTCATGAACAAGTTCAAATAGGAAAGTTAATTGTATCTCACGTGTCTTCGAAAGACCAATTGTTAAAATTTTCTAACCAAAGGCTTAACAAGTGCATGTTTTCAAGAATTAGCAATAAGATAGAAGTCACAAACCATGACTTTATCTTGGGGGGCTTATTAGACGACCAACAAACAAGTTTCATTAATATCTCTTGTTAGACCATCGTTTGTAAAAGTATCAAAATTGGTGGTTGATCCAATGGATCACCTAAGAATTTTTTGGGATGTTTCCTACACCCTACATTTTGGTTCCTGCATCCCTTTCTAAATATGTGAATTGATAAAATTAACTCTGGAAAGTTTTAAGAACCCAAACACGTTTCCTTCTTCTCTGCCATTTTGTTGTCATTGTTCAGAAGCGATAGTGAGTATTTTGGACAATTTTAATGATTTTAGTACCCTCTTAGTGGACATAGATAAACATGTGTGTTTTCCAACGGCATTGTGGTGGTTAGTAGGTGATTTTAGAAGCGGTATTGGTCGAAGAAGAAAGGTGAATTTTTTCTGTTTTGTTTACAAAATTGATAATATATAATATTTGTGTAAATGACAAATTCATAATGAAATTTGGAACCACATGCATATTATATTATGGAAAAAGATACTAACTATTAAAATCCTCTTTTCAGAACATATTTTATGAATTCTAGATTTATCATTCTAAAAATCAAAAAATGTGTTCCATAAAATATATTTCAAAATAATTTTTTGTTTTTTGAATTTTCTATTTCGAAAATACCTTGTGTTTATAAAACACCATTTGTTCCATAATCACCAAAAACTGTCAAAGAGTAGTTTAGATATTTTGAAAAATTATAGAATGCACCTAATTTTTTGTCAATACGACGATTCAGCTACAACTTTTTGTGGCTCAATTTTGACCCACTATAAAAAATGTAATACATAAATAAAATTTTAAAAATATGTATTTTAAAATTTAAGTCTTGTACTAGATTTAGTTAAATATTTAAATTGCTTTAAATTTTCATGGGAACTTTAAATTTTTTGGGCTAAAAATTTCTTAACGATGGAATTTCAATTGCAGCAAAATTGACGTTCTTTAGAATTTTCAAACACCCCATTCAAACAAATATTGACAGTAATTAGATTTATCCATATATTCCGGGTGAGTGGAGACTGGACCTTGTGCAACACAATTACAAGATGGGAATAAGAAGTGGAAATATAATTTCATACAATTGAGTCAGGGGAGCAACAAAAATCTTCACAACCTCATTTCAGAAAAATAAATATACAATGTAACACCAAAGCCAATCCCTTAGGACACATGTAACCTATTCAGAGGAATCTATATGTACATAAAAACTGGCTGCCACTATAAGATAGCAAAGAATAAGCATTAGTCCTTTGAAGTAATTAGCAGTTCCTTCCTGCAAATGCATAGTAAATGTCACAATCTTTTCTTTTTACCTCACTAATGATCAAGACATTGTTACCATACTTTTAGTTTTCATTCTTTTGTAATCTTTGAATACAAACCTGTAACATGAAGGCTACAACTATAACAGTAAGAAATAGTGCTGCAGTTTCAAAAAGCTGAAAGTTTAAGTCCATAGGGTGCCCCATTATCCAGCCAATAACAACACAAAATGGTATCTGCACAATGAAAAAGAAAACTGTCAAGGAAATGAAATTTCACAGGCTAGACTTATGTTATGAGGAGGCACTTATGAATGCAAAACCACTCCTTAGTGCTACATCAAGCCATGAACCACTAGATAAAGGAAGAAGCTGAATACATTCAGTTGTTTCATTACTTAGTTTCAATCCTACTTCTATTTTACATGTTACTCCTAAGTTTTGCTTTCTATTATTTAGACATCATGGCAATCTTTCTGCATCAGTAATATATGCATCACTAAATTTCTCTGCCCGATGCATGCTTGCTTATAGATATATAAAGAAAGTAGAGACAGCCACATAAACTTGCATGAAAAGGCATTCTCTATTTACCCAAGCAAAAGCAATTCTATGTAGCAACTCCATCTCTAAAAATTATATTCATTCCAGTGATAAACATCTACTTGACAAGTTAACCACTTTTAGGACACAATTGATCAATATTAACATCTGAATAACCTCATGGTACTATTAAGAACTTGTAAGGCATATTTGGGTTAAAAGTAGAAGTCAATAACTATGAGTCCGTGTAGACGTGTAGACAAAATTCTCTATAAGTACTCTCAGAAAAGAAAAATAAGGAGAAAAATCAATTTAGTTTCTTCATAAGTTAAAACTAGTTTATGCTTAAGCTAATTTGTAGAATTTCTCTTACAGTTTCTTTAAATTTTTTCTTTTAACATGTGCATAAACTAATTTTTAATTTATAGAGAAATCAATTTCATTTTTTTTTCTTATTTTTCTCTTCTAGAAGTGCTTATATTCATTTATCTGTTGACCACTGGGGAGCAAAAATTAGCTACATTTATGCACATGGTTAAGACCATCCATACAGTATAAAACTTACCACAAACATAGATATTTGTGTGGATGAGCCTATTGCAACCCCTAAGGAAATGTCCTGCAAGGAATAAAACCAATGAATATGTGTGCACATCCATATCTGTGAGTTCAAGAAATGGAACTCACAAGTTTATCTTTCATGGCAAACATTATAGCACTGGCATGCTCAGCTGCATTCCCCACTAGCGGAAGCAATATGACACTAATAAATGCTACTGGAATTTCCCATGCAGTAGATGCTCCCTGGAAAACAGTTTATCAAATAGAACATACTGAAATTTCATTTAGAAAATCATATTTCTTGCTAATATCCAAAAGGACTAGCAAAACAAAAAATTGAATGATCTCACATAGAAGCACAAAGGCAAAGATGAAGGAAGAACATGTTAGGAGACAACCAGAGACAGCTACAATTTGGAAGGCCTAGATTCTTTCAACCTCTTAAGACTCGTATTATGTGATATGTTTCAGTGACTAGATAAATAGTTGTGGAGAAGAAAATAATAACTGATAAAATCTCAAACAGCTGACTGCTACTTCACCAAGTATTTTCATGCTCCCATGCTTCAATAAGTTAAAAGTGAAAATATGAATATTATCCACCTCACCTCGATAGCGCCAACCAAATATTCGGACAAGATTGATATCCAAGCAGTCAAAACGGAAAGCCATATTATTGATTCCCATTTAGAAATATCCGGTGATTCGTCATCATTTGAGTTGTTTCCACTCTGACCCTCTTCCTGAATTCACACCATGTTACCACAGCTTGGTGAGCTAAAATGTTATGTCAATCATTTACAGGAAATAAGATAAATGTTGAATGTCAAACAGCAACAACCAAGCCTTGCTTTATCCTAATAATGAACATCAAATCATACTAGAAAATCATTTTTAGTTGCAAGAGTTAAAAAGAACATATGTAGGTTGTAACTTATACAATCAACAAATAATAACTCTGTTTACTTCTAAGGGAAAAACAAACTTGTCCACTTACTTAATCATCACTTGCATTTGTCCACTCTTTCAGGCTATAATTTTCAGGTAAGGGTGATGAATCATTTTGATATTAACTTACAGGAACAAAAATACAAGCAATCTTAAAGAATAACAAGGTTCAGAACTGGATGCCAATTGCCATCTTCCTATATTTAATCGCCCTCCATATTGTGAGCAGAAATGCCAACAAATCTATTGGAATAAATGGGACATGGCATATATTATGAAAAAGGGAGAAAAAGAACTATTAGAAACGGATTGAACCTAACTTAACCCAAAAACTAGCTCCAGGGGGGAGGAAAACCAAGTCTTATAACGAGTATTTTGGTCATACACGTAGCCAATGTAGGACATCTTAACAGATAATTAAAAAGGGAATCACACATTTGAATATATCAAATTTTACTTGTTTGCAATCTTGATTGATATACATCAAACTTGTGTTATCTTAGTCTAGAATCTGATTATGACTTGCTGCATGCTCCTTGTTTAGATTAAAAGGGCATCCATTCTGTCCAATATCTAAACAGTCCATGCGTCACAGTTCCTATTCATGACAAAGTTATGATTACGATTACATACTCTAAAGAGAGAGCAAATCAATGATATCACTTGGCATACCACATATCCCACAAACAAAAGAACGAGTGAGGAAACAAAAGAGAAACTTAGTAAGACTTCCAACCTCGTTCACAGAGACATAGAGACTTCTTTGACTCTTTAACTGAAAAAATAGGTATGCAGCATAGGCCACAAGCATGACACAGCTGCTGAATCTTGAAAGGGACAACTCTGACTTCCCAACACGAACCTCAGTGTGCGTGTAGTGTAGAACAGCTGGAAAAAGTATGCCCATTACTGCCATCAACAATAATCCTGAATTCACAGAAGCAGTTGCCTACATGCTAAATTGAATCAGCTACAGGTAATACATAATGAAACTAAGGGATATAATAGAAAAAGACAGAAACTAACATGTCTACCTTGTTAAACACTTGCTCCTTCTTATGATTCACAATCCCACCGCATAAGAATGCACATCCAAGCACCAATAACATATTGGACAAAATTGATCCCAGCAAAGATAGCTGGACAACCCGTCTCATTCCACTTTTCAGTGCATATATTGAGATGATAAATTCTGTTGCATTTCCAAATGTAGCGTTTAAAAGACCCCCAACTGCAACATACAATATAATAGTATTAGATATAAACCACCACAAGCACATGACTGATAACAAAAGCAGAAGAGTGAAACACTTAGATAGATAACTGATTTTTGGATATTAAAACCATGTAAGGCTGAAGTTAGTAACTGGATCATTTTTCCAATGAAATAAAGCACATAAAAAAGATAGTTAAGTTTAAGAGATACTTGTTTCAATAATTAACTGGTTAGACAAAGACACACATATACACATTATATTACATTCAATAGTTGTCCTTTAACTTATTTCAGTGACTGTTGCAGATTGATTTAAAAGAAGACCGTTTCAGTAGACTGCTATTATTACTTTACCAGTATCTCCACTGTAAAATGCCAGCTGCCTATATAAGACCAAGAAAAGGGTAACATCAGATACCATAAAATGTGAAAACCTTACGCAAAAAACCTTTAAGAGTACATGTAATATTACTCGGTAGCATAACCTAACCGCTCCGCCAGAGGCATGATACCTAACAAACTCAGAGCAAAGACCCAACCCTGTAGTTCACCTTCACAAATTAATACATGATATTCAATCAAAAGTGAAGGGAAATTAAGAATTGTGTGAAGTCCAACTCACAAGATGAGCAGTCAACTTCTGCACAAGAATTGCAACAGGCCCAAAAGGCATAAGCAAGTTGAGTTTGTTGGAGAAAATCACAACTTTTATGCTCCTATAAACAATACCCGCCAACGTTTCATGATGAACAGTCTGAGATTCTCCAGAATGTGATCCACGTACCTCCACCAGACTAGATTCTGACAGGTGAAAATTTATTTCGGAATCAAAAGGAATTTCATCATCGGACTTGTGCATTGCTCTTCCATTTGGAGTACCCATCTGTGACACAAACAATAGAAATCATATACACTTCACTAGAATCATTGACCAATGCTGTATCATACATAGCACTTTCTTCCCAACAGTATTTTCCAAGATTACATTTTTTTTCACAACTGCCAAGCTGATTCTTTACAAAATGTTTGAAAGGAAACATTCACTAGCACAAAATGAAAAGAGGGAAATGCCACAATCAACCATCAAAGCATTTGAATTCCAAAAAAATACCACATTTGAGATGCAAATTATGGTAACATAAACTAAAAAATAAAATAGAAACACTAACCCTTTACAAAATTCAAAAGGAATTCTACAAAGGGTTCACCAAAATGGGAGAAAGATCACATCTGAGAATCCGGATGCACTGCAATGAAGATATTGAATATTAGGGGGGAAAATTAAAAGTTTATACATACATATATAAGTAGCTACGTTATTGAGCAAAAGTACATCAAATACTAGCATTAAAAAATAAGACCCAAAAGAGAAAAAACAATTTTTTTGAGTAAATTTGAAGAATCCAATCTAAGTACTTACTCACCAGTAGGTTTCCCTTCAACTCGAGTCTCCATTTGTGGGTATGATTCAAGTGGGTATTAACTATTAAGCAACCAAACTGCCCCAGAACTATTATGTGAGTGAAAATTTCGGTTTTCGTGTTGTAGAGGGAAAAAGTTTTTAGTTTGGGTGAGTTTCAGTTTTAGTTTCAGTTTCAGTTTTGTTGTGGATTCGTTTACTTTGGTTCAAGTGTTTTCTGCAGCAGTTTCTTTATGATTTAATAATAATTATAATAATATTAATGTTATTCATTATGTACTTTTTCTTAACAGTTAGTTAACACGCATTTCTCATTTTTTATTGGTTTTTGTCATTAGTTGTCAAACAAAAAGGATCTTAGCACATTGCATCGTCGTTGGTTTCATGTTGATTCCAAACCTTCATTTTTCTTTGACTTTGTTCCATGGAAACACCTGATTCCAGGACATATATAATGTTGGCGGTTTAAGAATGGAATGTATATTATTTTGGTATGAAGAATGGAATGGAATGGAATTATTTTTTTATTTGACTTTAAAGGGTATGTTTACACGGTTAATCAATAAGAATTTTTTTATGATATAGTTTTTAAAATAATTAATATAAAGTTAGTAAATTTATTATGTATACTAATTTGATATAATTCTGTTGTTATGCTGCAATATTATTTAGATATATAAATTATTCAAAGTTTCTTTACTGTTGTTTTAATTTTCACTTACCATTATCTTTTTAAAATAATGAATTTCATTGCTTAAATATTTACTTCACATTAATTTGATTTTTTTAAAAAACATAACAATGAATTAAATAATTATTTTGAAAATTATGATATGAAGAAAACAATTGACTAAATAAATTGTTTACTTGAAAAGTAATTAAAGTTGAAGTTATAAGATTTTCATTCATACATATTAACTTTTTTTAAGATCAATTTTTTATTTATACATGAGTTAGTTTGAGTTTTTAAATAAAACTATTTAATTTTGTGATAGTGATCTAATTATTAGAGAAAATTATAAATTATAGAAAATGAAACATTATGTGGTGCAATTTGTTTGATACTTTGCTTCACCGTAATTTTATAATCTGAAAAAAAATTTCGAACTAATTAAGACGTGTTTTTTTTATGAAATTATCTATGAAGAAAGTTATTATATTCCATGTTTTTATTGAAAAATTTAGTCAAACCTACTATGAATTAACTTATTTGTGTTTGATAGGAGATATGAGTTGTTTTTGCAAGTTAATTCAAACTTGAAACATATGCACTTCAATTTTTTTTCTGCTAAGACAAGTGTTTGGGTTTTTAAAACCTCTTATTCAGGGTTAATTTTGTCAATTTACATTTTTTATGGACATAGGAAGCAAAAGGAAGGGGTATAGAAAGAAAAAACCATCTTAAAATTGATGTGAAGAACCCAACGTTTATTTCATTTGGTTGTCCACTTTTTTTTTCTTTTTATGTTTCTTCCTAAACTTCATCAAATTGTTAAAATGACCAAATGTCCATCATTCGTCTTCATTTTAGAAAGTTCTTTCCATAACTCGTTATTTTAGAATATATTTTGAAAAGTTTACTCTAGAAATTAAATTATGTTTCAGAAAAGGTTTTCCAAAAAGAACATTTCATGAATTCTAGAAAGTGTTTTCTTGTAAAAACTTCAAAAAAATAATTCAAAAGGCATTAAAAAAGTGTAAAATGGTCATTTTGAAAAACTGATGGGTGAAGAAAGATTTTTTATAGGGTACAAGAAGAAATACCCCTCTTTCTTTTGTTTTATTGGGTTTGAACAATGATGATAAAAACTTTAAAACTATCATATTAGTATTATGAACAAATGAAATTTATCAACAAATACTTAAGTATTGAGATGATATGTCTGAGTCAAGATATTTAAAAAAAATGAATTTGAAAAATCATGTAATATCCTTTTTGTTTCTTGATTAATAAAAAAATGAGATTAATATTTCATTAATTGTTAAAATTAGCCCTACTTCCAACTATATTTTGAATTGTTTTTAATAAAACAATTTGAATTGTTTTTAATAAAACAAGAGACGGAAAGTTTACAGAAAAAAAAAAACCACAAACATAGATCAATTTAGGGTTATGTGCCAAATAAAATCTTAGTAAAAAGAATGGTTCCAAAAAACATATGAGGACATTTTTTAAGGATAAATATGAGAGTGAATAATTAAACTAGTAAGAGGAGCTTTTTTATGATTATAAAAGCACTTAAAACAATAAAAATGAAAGTCCTTAGAACAATGAAAAAGTTATAATAAGTGAGACATGATATAAGAAAAAGGTAGAAGAAGAATGATATAATAAGAAAAAAAAAAGAGTAGATGATAGAGAATCTTTTGGATGTGGGGCTAACTAATATCTCTTTCTTTTACAGCTAACAAGATAACAACAATATGAACAAATGAAAGAGGTTCTAGAAGGAATCACCTCTCTCCACTCTCCTCCACCCATTACATTCCAATAAATAATTATAATTAACAAAAGTAAAACAATAAATAAAATTATTTTAAAATAATATCATTAACATATTTAAGTTCCTCTAAGTTTAACACCAAAATTTTGATTTAGAAACAATTGTGAAAAGTAAAGTTGTACCCGCAAGTTTCAACATTATTAAATTTGAAAAACTTTTTATTAACTAAAGTACCGACTAAAAAATATATTAGTTTCGTGAAAATTACTTTATACACTATAGTTGAGATTATTTTAAATAAAAATAATATTTTTCTCATTTTAAAATAATATGAAGACGGTGTTGTTTTGGATATTGCAAATGCCATGGTAGGTCTCTAGAAAGTGGGACATGGTCACATTGGTGTTCGTTGGCGTTTGGTACAACGAATATTTTTTAGTTGCTTGTTTTTTAATTATTATATTCTTTTAAGGTGTTTTTTGTCTTTTTATTTTATTTTTCTATGTCTATAAAAAGAAGATAAAAGAATTTGATAAAATATGTGATAATAATATGCAGTAAATAGTTGTAGGAAGGGTTGACTGTGACGTGAGAGAATGTTATGTTTACATCGTACTGTCTCTCTCACTTTGGACTTCCAATTCCAAGTCACATCACAATCTCACAAAATCATTACAATTAGTCATCAGCTTCTAGAAGGACACTTTTCACCTAAATTATCAATTTTAGACTCTAAATTTTTTACCTCTTTTTCTTTTTTTTTTTTCACTGAGATCTTGTCTGGGTGATAGTGAAATCGAGAGGAGAAAAGGTTGAAAAAAGTGAGTTGAAAGTGATTAAAAATAGTGAAAGATTTGTAATTGATGTGATTAAAATATAAATAAGATTTAATGGTATAGTTTATTGATTTATCAAATTTTAAAAATGTTAGGGTTAATATGTTTTTATTTAAAATAAATATGAATGTTTATATTTAAAGATTTATGTATATAGATATAATTTTTTTTTCTATTTTTGATTTAAAGAAAAAAAATTCATAATTAGTTTAATAGAACGAATATTATAATGTAAAGGGAATAATTAATAATATACATTATAAATATTTTTTCATTGTTTAATTTTTAATATAAAAATAAAATATTTTTTCATCTTTATCCATTTTTTTTAAATTTAACACCTTAAAATTTGAATTCATCTCTTTGTATTGTAAATCAAGTTTTTTTTTCTTTTTAATTTTTCACTCATTTAACAATATAAACTCAAATTTCATCCATATTCTCATCTTATAATTTAATAACTTATTTCAAATATCAAGTTCATTAAAATAAGTAATTTTTTCCTTTCTTAACTATGTAAAATCTTATTACAAATACAATTACATATCAAATGTAAATCAAATGTAAATATACCATCTAAAATGACATTGTTAACAACTTAATAAATATCACAATAACATGTATGTTTATATATAAATATAATATATATATATATATATTATAATAAATTGGAGAAAAAAGTTATAAAAATTTTAAGAAGGTAATGTTATAACTTAAATTTTTATGCATAATTCCATATCATACTTTAAAAAGCTGTAACTTATGAAAATATACGTACACTGCCAAATGAAACCACATATTATGTTTCCGCACATAATGAATAATGAAGACCAAATGTTCAACTTATTCGTAATAAAATGGATTATTTAATTCCTAATAAACCTAAAAAATATTCATATTCATATTGTAGGATATTGTAAGAGTAAAAGTCACAATATAAGTTCATAATAAAATTCAATTCCAATATTTATTATTGATTTCCTTTTTTTTTTACCTATCTATTTATACCTTTTTTTTTTTTACTCAAGTGCAACATAAATTCACCAAGAATAAAGATTCATCCATCAAACTAAGAAACTAATTAATTTGTATGTTAACCATGTCTCTTCATACAAAAATAATATTATAAATATTAATATTTTTATTATCTTTATAATTTTATTAAAGTTATCCTTCCTCTTTCTTTTTTACAATTATGAAATTAATATTTTTCACACAAAATTTATATCCTATTTACGTAAAAATAATATTATAAATATTAATATTACTATTTACATACACTGTATATTAATATTTTTTAAAACATATGTAAACATTACAATTTTATTTATCAAATTACCAAATTATATATTGTCTAACTTACTACCATTAAATACATAATTTTAATTTATTTAAAACTGTAATTAAATAATTAATTAAAAATTAATATTTATATAAAATTTATTACTATTTTTTACATAAAATTAAACTACTATTACATAAATATTATATTATATATATTAATATTTTTTTTTACTTAAAAACACGTTCACCTAAAAAAATATTGACTTACACAAAGTCATGTCTAAATAACACAAAATTATATCCAACCATTTTTAGAAAGATAAGAATGAACACCTATTTCTTTGGTAATCAAACAACACGAGATGATATTTTATACACAACTTTATTTTCTTTAAGGTCTCAAAAGTCTTTCATATTAATCTAAACATAAAAACCCTACTCCATTATGATTGTTTGTTTTCACAAAATTTTTACCATGACACGACTTTTTTATATTGAAGTTGTTCTACTTTAGTAGGACTAATCCTGATTCATAATTTTTAAAAATAAACCTCACATCAATAAAAAAAAGTGACAAAATTATTACCTCACTTTGATAAAAAAAAAAAATCCCTAGAAAATAAGGTTATTGTTCTGCTAAAAAAAATAATGCATGTAATATGTAAATGAATTATAAATGTTGGTTTGAAGCAAGTGTTATACTACGTAGTTATCATCTCAGGACCATATGACTGTTACATAAGTTTCCCTTCTTAAGCTTAAATGTAAACAGCAATGACTATAAATAGAGCCTCAATATAGCAATAACCTTATTATAGATGGACGAAAGTTAATTAATTATATATTATTAGCAGCATTTATCTTTATCTTTATCTTTATCTTTTCCCATTTCGTTACAATTATTATTTCTGTTACGTATCCAAAAATAGTTTCAGTGAGTTATATCAATAACTAAATTAACGTCTATTTCCAATATTTTTTTTTAACATTATTAAAATATTTTAGTATCAATCATGTTCATTATTATGACATTATAGAGTTACTTTAGGGCAGCATTAATTTGAGATTTGTTTGTCAATGGTGTGGAATGTGTTTAGTCTGAGAAACTCGTCTTTTGAAGAGTAAATTTGGTTTTGAAAAATGATATTTTTTGGTGGCACGTCTAATGAAGATTTGCTTGTGACAGAGATGTGTTGAATTCTATAACTAAAACAAATTAGAAATAAATTCAAAATTTTATTATTGACTCTTTTTGGAGCAAGTATTTTCCACATAAAAGTGAACGAAGATCTGTGTTATCGTAATTTTATAACCATTAAGAAAGTGATCAAAAAAGAAGTCAAAAGATATTTAAAACTTAGAGTATCATGATGTCAAGAACAACCAAGACTAAAAGTGAAAAGAGCAATAACTAGAAAACATTTTGTATTATTTTTTTATGCATAACAAGCTATAAAGAAAGTCCAAGTACATTAATTATTTAGGTTAGTTTAGAGTTGACAAGCCATAAGAATGAATTTGCGTATGATTAGGAAAAGGGAAGGTATATGCAAAGTGCGTGTCCATTAAGAAAAGAAAAGTAATGTGAGTCCCTAAGAAATATAGATTTGAAGAGGAATAGAACTGATGAGAGGGATAGAACCACTTTGAAAGATCATTATTCAACCAATCCAACTCCTTTTGTCGGTTGCTTTCACTTTCTTGGTGTTTTTCTCTAAAATCCTAAAGAACAATCTTTCCAAAAAAAAAAATATACTCTAACAACCATATATGTCTATTTTAAATTAAATCTTTTTAATTTAAAACTCTAAACAATAGACATAAATTTACTACTGTGTATCACTCACAAACATCGTCTATTACTCACAAATGTTAGATGATAATAAAAGACACCACAAGAGTAGACAAGAGGTAAATAAAAAAGGTAAACAAAGAATCATATAAAGAGATTTATGTGGTTCGATTGAAATTCAATTTACGCTCATGATCTGAAATTTACTAAGAAAGAATATGAGACTACAACACAAAGTTATCTCTCTAGTGAACTCTCAACTCTAAGTTAAAAATAATTGTTCATTACAAAGTCATATTTATATAGTTAAAACTATCTAGCTAACTTATAAAAGAACGTGTTAAACAGTTACTTCAGTTAAGAGCTGAAAACATTAATTGATGTCAGAAGTCAAACTAATGCAGCAGACAATACAGTTAGAAGCTTTGATCAAGACAGACATTATTGTACCACCAAAAACTTTAACCCTAAGATGATCTATTGCCTCTAGATAGTTTAGGAACCTTTAAACATAGAGTTTTACTGAAGAAAATCTTCACAAATCTTCACCTTGATTCAACACAAATCTTCTTAACAATAAAACATTCACTACCTCTAAACTCATTACAAGCTTAATCACCAATTAGAGGGATTATAACCCATTAAGACATTCACCATCTTTACCGATCCTCTAGTAATCTAAGAACCTTTAAATATAGATTTTTACTCAATCAAATCATCGTAAAAACATATTAGAAACTAAATTTATATTTTTAATCAATTTTAATCAAAAGCTAAAAAATCTCCATTATTGAAACCTGCATAACTTTTTTAACGTTATTTTTATGAGAGAACCATAATAAATTTATATTTAAAAGTCAATTAATCTTCTTTTATTATACCAATTTATTTTAAATAAAATGATAGTTTTCATCATACTTTTATTGTTAAAGTCAAATGTTGAATTTTTTATTAGAAGAATCACATAAATTATTTATTACATTAACAATTATTTATTATTGACGGTTGATCTGTCGATTATATAGTAGACACATTAGGATGGAAGAACAAATGAAGATACTTTATCATAAATATACTAAAACAATGCAAGAAAGTAGAGTGGACCCGAAGTGTTGACCCATCCCACAAATTTGGGCCTTCTAGAAGCCGCAGTAAAATGAACAGTATAAATGACACGTCAGCATTTGCAATTGTTTTCAAACTCGAGACCCCACACAGCTACGCACCCATCCCTCGTGGCGCTTGAAATAACCCTTTTACCCCTCACTCTATCCTTCTCCCTTTCCTTGACATCTATATAAACCACCTCAACCCATTTTCAACCTCGCATTAACAAAAATCTCATTTCTAAACGTTATATTCAATTTCCGATGATGACGACGCTGAATCTCGCCGCCGGACATCTTCCGCTCCATTCCTATTCATCAGCCGGCTCTCACCGCCAGACCTCGGTCCGCGCCATTGCGACGGAAGCGGTCCAGGTGCGACTGCCGGCGCCGAGCCTCTACCAGGTGTTGCGAATCGAGCGCGACGCGTCGCCGACGGAGATCAAGTCGGCTTACCGGAGCCTTGCGAAGCTCTACCATCCCGACGCGGTGGTTCGGCATTCAACAGATGACGACAGAGCTGGCGAAGGCGCCGACGAAGACTTTATTCAGATCCGAAGCGCGTACGAAACGCTATCGGATCCATCGGCAAGGGCGATGTATGATCTGACGCTGACGGCTGCGCACGGCGGAAGACACCGCCGGTTTCCGGTTCCGCTTAGTCGGAACCACTCGTCGACGTTTTACGCAACGCGGAGATGGGAAACGGACCAATGCTGGTAGACAGAGCTTCGGATGCGTAACTTCGCTTCGTCGATTGACAGAAAAGTGTAGACTGGATCACAGGGAAGAGAGGAATCGCTCGCTGAAAACGATGTGAGAAAAGAGTGATGAGAATCTGAAATTACTGACTTCGATGTATAGATTAAACAAACAGAGAGAACAAGTGAAGAGAGGATGAGGCAAAGTTTCCTTCTGTCTCTTTTTGTGAGAATGTAAATAATTTTTTTTTCTGATTTTTTGGTTGTATGTATAGCTATTTTTTAAATTTTTTGTTGCGGCAATTTCACGAAAGAGAATGAGATGAGAAAGAAGAACGAAGAGAAAGATGAACGAAGATTTAGAATGAAGTTAAACAGAGATTCTATACTAATCGTGAAGTTAAGTTTTTGCAAAATTTCATACTAACCGTTTGTGAATTAATTAATGGTCATGAAAAACTCATGAGAAGATGAAAATCAATCTCAACCTTGCAATGATAATTAACCAGGATAATGTTATACTAGTGTAGATAAATTTTAGTAGAACCTTCTAGAGAAACTAATTGAGGAAGAAAAGTAAAACACGATTAGATTTTGGAAAATCTACTGCTGGATTCTCGTGTCATATAAGGAAAAAGCTATATGTAAAAATTATTCTATAATTATACATGAAATCTTTTTTATTTTCTTCAAATTAAATATTATTTTAGAAGTTTTTAAAACAAAACAAAAAATTAATGTTCTTTAATTATGAAAAATTATGTAATGTATTTCCTTTTAGACTCTTTTCAGTATAACTATTTTCCAAATTTTCTAAAGACATCATAAAATCATTTTGTTTGCAATGAAGACTTCTTCCTTTACAGATTTACACAAGGCCTTGCTGGTTACCGTTTTATTCTTTCTAACTATATCCATTTCAATATGGCAGGAATCCATCCCACCACAGTTGTCCTTTATGGGTCGGGATAATTGGCTTTCCAAACCTTAGTCAACATTCTGCTCTCCATAATATTGTGTTTTTTAACTGCATATAAATACACATAAGTGCACATATATTTTATTCTTCTATTTTAATTATGTTTTAATTGTTGAATTAATATTCCTAAGTAACTGCTCATAAAACTATTTTAGCTTATGTTGTTTATATCGTTTCAGGACCTTAATGGTGTAGGTGAACTTTTCGATATTGTGGTTTTTAACTGCATATAAATGCACATAAGTGCACGTGATATTGCCTTTCCAAGTTTTTGTCAATATTTTGCTGCCAATCGGGTGGTGCTTCTATCACTACGGTTTCTACTCTATTTTCTTGGTGGTTTTTAACTACCTTGTACCCTCTATCTTGAAAGGTTGGTTCTTGCATGTTATCATCTTTCCGATGCAAGACCAAGAAACTTTAGAAGCACAATACTTTGCAACCCTTAACTCCAATCCCATATATTCTTAACTTCTTTTTGTTTTCTATTACAGTTCAAAATGAAAGCAGAATTAGGTTACGTGACCTTCATCACGGTTTGCTCCAATTTGCTAACAGCCCTGAAAGCGTCATCTTTTACCGACTTACACCTTGCGTTGTTGGTCACGACTTTATTTTTGTTATGTATTGCAATCTCTATGGGGCAGGATTTCAAACCCGTCACTCTTCTCCTTCACGCATCGGGACAATTGTCATTTTAGGTTTTCCTTAATATTCTGCTCCCACACGGGTGACGCTTCTACCACTATTGCTCTATTTTCTTGGTGGTTTTTCGTTACCTTGTAGCCCCTTTCTTGAAAGGTTGGTTCATGCATGTTATTCTCTTTCCAAGGCAAGACTAGGAAACCAATACTTTGCAACCCTTAACTCCAATCCCATATATTCTTAACTCTTTTTTGTTTTCTATTACATTTCAAAATGAAAGCAGAATTAGGTTATGTGACCTTCAAGGTCTGCTCTAGTTTGCTGACAGCACTAAAAGCATCCTCTTTACCGACTTACACCTTACGTTGCTGGTCACGACTTTATTTTTGTTATATATTGCAATCTCTTTGTGGCAGGATTCCAAACCTGTCACGCTTCTCCTTCACGCATTGGGAATGTTGTCTTTCTAGGTTTTCGTCAATATTCTGCTGCCACACGGGTGGCGCGTCTACCACTATTGCTCTATTTTCTTGGTGGTTTTTCGCTACCTTGTAGTCCCTTTCTTGAAAGGTTGGTTCTTGCATGTTATTCTCTTTCCGAGGCAAGACCAAAAAGCCAATACTTTACAACCCTTAACTCCAATCCCATATATTCTTAACTCTTTTTTGTTTTCTATTAGGTTTCAAAATGAAAGCAGGATTAGGTTATGTGACCTTCATCACGGTCTGCTCAAGTTTACTGACAGCACTGAAAGCATCCTCTTTTACTGACTGTTCTTACCGGTTGACTCTAACGACAATCTCGCACCCTTGTTGATTTCTCTCGGCAAGTATACCGAATCAACTGTAATATAGTACTCTTTAAAGTACGAATGTCAAACCCACAGGGAACAATTCTAATTAAGAAGTTTTGTTATAAAACTCATTAAGTATAGAATATAGTTTTGAGAACTTGTTCATAACCAAATTAAAGATTTCACAAGTAATTCAAAAATTTAGGGTTTGATTCAACCAATAACGAAACTAACTTATCAAATATAGATAAAGATACTTGGGATTGAATTGCATTTATCTCAATCATCTGTATTTTTGAATAATACAATATAATATACTCAAAACTATTTATTCTTGATGCTTAATTTAAAATCATTCACCTTGATTCCTCACAGATGAAATTCATAAGATAATTTCCTAAACACCGATTCCTCATATATTTAACAAATCATCCAGCTTTATGAACAGAATTACAATGTAATTAACAACTTGAAATCTATTCCTAGCATTACAAGTTAACAAGTATTTTCGTCTATTTAAGATCCTTAAAAGTACTTTCCAGTTAAATTTAAGGATCAAAATCAAGACTCCATTGATCAGATAGAATCAAGCAATAAGCATAAAACGAAAATACCAAGAACAAGTAGAAAAGAGAATATTATATATATATATATATATATATATATATATATATATATATATATATATATATATATCATCAAGAATACATTTGAACAGAGTAGATTATATTCAATCCCAAGTTAGAAAGCACTTAGCCACTCATGACAGCTCCTCCTATATTCATTCTTGACCTGGATTACATACGAAGGGCTGATTTGAGCAACTTCCTCTCCTAGAATAGAGTTCTCCTTCTTCTTCTCTCACTAACTTCTCTCTAAAAACAATTCTTTTCTCCACCGCTTTTGTTTTAACTATGCCCCAAAATTATATAAAGAACTTTAGCTCAAGCCAGCCAATTTAGCTTAAGCTAGATCTTTCGGTTTAGCTTGAGCTAGCGATTTTTAGCCTAAGCTAAATCAATACTGCACCATTAATCAAATCTGGACAATTTTAGCTTGAGCTAAATCTTCTATCTCGAGCTAAATACTCCTTTAAATTTTCCTTTTTCACTCCTTCTTGTGATCCAATTAAGTCTTTGTTTTCTTTCCTTTAATGTTTCCTATTCATCTGAAATCTACACAAAATTGGGATTAAATTTCTTCATTTGTTTCTTGGTTCAAAATATATAATTGGATTCAATAATTCTCAGATTAGGGTAATTTTCTTACATTAAGCAACAATTCAGTTCCAAAGTGTTCAATTTTCTCAATTATAAATACTACACATTGGCACTTATCAACCCTCTTCCTCCTTCTTAGGTTGATGCTCCACCTGTACCTGCAAAGACAAAGGGACGTCCTAGAGGCCGTTTGCACTCCAACGCTCAAGTCAGTACTAGGGCAAAGACACGGTGTGTATGTGTGTAACAGTTCTAGTCTCGAAATCTGCGTACCCCATGATATTTTTTTACTGCCCTTTATATAGCCTAGGGTTTTAGAGGAATGCGTTGTGTCGCTATTACCCAGTCTTAGTGTAATCTAGCACGTCAGACCCCTCTTATTTAAGTGCAACCTCTAACAGAATGGCCACCCGGGTACCAACTCGTGCACCTAATCTCTGGAGCCATCTGTCCTGGGGGTTCCCTAATTGTTCATGTGCCATGCATGCAACTTCTCTTGGAAATCCTAACCATGACAGGTATTCATGACTTCCAAGACTCTGCGCCTAGTTGTGCCCTTCACACCACACGCATGGGTACTTCGTGACTTAGGCTTCCCCCTACCTTTGAGTGTTTTACTGATAACTGGTATTATTCTCGGGACCCACCTTCCACTGTCTAGTTCAACTGTTCAAAACACCAAAGGCCGATGTCACATCATCCTACTTTGTGGCGAGGACACATCGTCCTGCTTTGGTGGTCGAGGACACATCGTCCTACTCTGGCGGTTGACATAATGATAACTAGTCAGCACAATGGCCTCTACCGTTTGTGGGGCCCAGCCCACGTGGCTCTAGCCTATGCTACTTGTGGGGCCCAGCTCACATGACTCACCAATACTAGCTGTTATTAGTGTCCGAGGACTAGTTTGTACACTGACTTACACCTTACGTTGCTGGTCACGATTTTATTTTTCTTATGTATTGCAATCTCTATGGGGTGGGATTCCAAATTTCTATTGTTATATTTGTCACTGCTGCCACATGGGTGGCGCTCCTACCACTATGGTTTCTGCTCTATTTTCTTGGTAGTTTTTCGCTACCTTGTATCATTTTCTAGGACCTTGTTAGTGCATGTGCAACTGTTAAATATTGTGTTTTTTAACTGCATATAAATGCACATAAGTGCACGTGATATTTCAATACGCATAACTGCATGTGATATTTTCTTTTTCTGTTTTAATTGTTGAATTAATATTTCTTGACACTTTCTTTATTTTCTATTACTTTTCATTATGAGAGCATATGTTGGCTATTTGGCTATGTCACCTTCATTATCGTATGCACGAGTTTGCTGACAGCAATGAAGGTTTCTTCCCTTACAGATTTACACAAGGCCTTGCTGGTTACCACTTTATTCTTTCTATCTATAACAATCTCAATACGGCAGGAATCCATACCGCGACCGTCATGGGTGGGGACAATTGGTTTTCCAAACCTTAGTCAACATTCTGCTCTTTATAATATTGTGTTTTTTAATTGCATATAAATTCAAATAAGTGCACGTGATATTTTATTATTCTATTTTAATTATGTTTTAATTGTTGAATTAATATTCTTAAGTAACTGCTCATAAAACTATTTTAGCTTATGTTGTTTATATCGTTTTCAGGACCTTGATGGTGCATGAGCAACTGTTTGATATTGTCATTTTTAACTGCATATAAAGGCACATAAGTGCACGTGATATTTTAATCTTCTGTTTTATGAGGACCTAAGAACTTCTGAGTGATCGGGACAGTTGTCATTCCAGGTTTTCGTCAATATTCTGTTGTCATACAGGTGACGCTTCTACCGCTACGGTTTCTGCTCTATTTTCTTGGTGGTTTTTAACTACCTTGTAGCCTCTTTCTTGAAAGGTTGATTCTTGCATGTTTTTCTCTTTTCGAGGCAAGACCAAGAAACATTATAAGCACAATATTTTACAAACCTTAACCCCAATACCATATATTCTTAACTCTTATTTGTTTTCCATTACGTTTCAAAATGAAAACAGAATTAGGTTATGTGACCTTCATCACAGTCTGCTCCAGTTTGCTGACAGCATTGAAAGCATCATCTTTTATCGACTTACACCTTGTGTTGTTAGTCACGGCTTTATTTTTGTTATGTATTGCAATCTCTATGGGGAAGGATTTCAAACCCCTCACGCTTCTCCTTCATGCATTGGGACAGTTGTCTTTTTAGGTTTTCGTCAATATTCTGCAGCCACATGGGTGACGTGTCTACCACTATTGCTCTATCTTCTTGGTGGTTTTTTGCTACGTTGTAGCCCCTTTCTTGAAAGGTTGGTTCTTGCATGTTATTCTCTTTCCGAGGCAAGACCAAGAATCCAATACTTTGCAACCCTTAACTCCAATCCCATATATTCTTAACTCTTTTTTGTTTTCTTTTATGTTTAAAAATGAAAGCAGAATTAGGTTATGTGACCTTTATCATGATCTGTTCTAGTTTACTGACAGCACTGAAAGCATCATCTTTTACCGACATACACCTTGCGTTGCTGGTCACGGCTTTATTTTTGTTATGTATTGCAATATCTATG
The DNA here is from genome assembly GCA_013389735.1 of Phaseolus lunatus. NCBI lineage: Eukaryota > Viridiplantae > Streptophyta > Magnoliopsida > Fabales > Fabaceae > Phaseolus > Phaseolus lunatus. The sequence continues at coordinate 22,086,042 of CM023862.1, read as the reverse complement.
GGGCAAGATTCCAAACCCGTCACGCTTCTCCTTCACGCGTCGAGACAGTTGTCTTTCTAGGTTTCCGTTAATATTCTGCTGCCACAGGTGGCGCGTCTACAACAATTGCTCTATTTTCTTGGTGCTTTTTTGGTACCTTGTAGCTCCTTTCTCGAAAGGTTGGTTCTTGCAGGTTATTCTCTTTCCGAGGCAAGACCAAGAAACCAATACTTTGCAACCCTTAACTCCAATCCCATATATTCTTAACTCTTTTTTGTTTTATTTTATGTTTAAAAATGAAAGCAGAATTAGGTTATGTGACCTTCATCATGGTCTGCTCCAGTTTATTGACAGCACTGAAAGCGTCATCTTTTTACCGAAATACACCTTGTGTTGCTGGTCATGGCTTTATTTTTGTTATGTATTGCAATATCTATGGGGCAAGATTCCAAACCCGTCACGCTTCTCCTTCACGCATCGAGACAGTTGTATTTCTAGATTTTCGTCAATATTCTGTTGCCACATGGGTGGCGTGTCTACAACTATTGCTCTATTTTCTTGGTGCTTTTTTGGTACCTTATAGCCCCTTTCTTGAACGGTTGGTTCTTGCATGTTATTCTCTTTCCGAGGAAAGACAAGGAAACTAATACTTTGCAACCCTTAACTCCAATCCCTTATATTCTTACCTCTTTTTTTGTTTTCTATTACATTTCAAAATGAAAGCAAAATTAGGTTATGTGACCTTCATCACGGTCTGCTCGAGTTTGCTGACAGCATCCCTTTTACCGACTTACACCTTGTGTTGCTGGTTACGACTTTATTTTTTTATGTATTGCAATCTCTATGGGGTAGGATTCCAAACATGTCCCCCTTCTCCTTAATGCATCGGGACAGTTGTCTTTCTAGGTTTTCGTCAATATTCTGCTGCCACACATGGGTCGAGACAACTGGCCATCCAAACCTTAGTCAACCGCCTACTCTCCATAATATTGTGTTTTCTAACTGTATATAAATGCACATAAGTGCACTGATATTTTATTCTTCTATTTTAATTGTTGAATTAATATTTCTAAGTAACTGCTCATAAAATTATTTTAAGTTATGTTGTTTATATAATTTTCAGGACCTTGATGGTGCAAGTGTAACTGTTCGATATTGTGGTTTTTAATTGCATATAAATGCACATAAGTGCACGTGATATTTTATTCTTTTATTTTATGAGGACCTAAGAACTTCTGAGTGATCGGATAGTTGCCTTTCCAGATTTTCGTCAATATTCTGCTGTCACACAGGTGATGCTTCTACCACTACGGTTTCTACTCTATTTTCTTGATGCTTTTTAACTACCTTGTAGCCTCTTTCTTGAAAGGTTGGTTCTTGCATGTTTTTCTTCTTCCGAGGCAAGACCAAGAACGCCATAAGCACAATACTTTGCAACCCTTAACTCCAATACCACATATTCTTAACTTTTTTTTGTTTTCCATTACGTTTCAAAATGAAAGCAGAATTAGGTTATGTGACCTTCATCACGGTATGCTCTAGTTTGCTGACAATATTGAAAGCGTCATCTTTTACCGACTTACACCTTGTGTTGCTAGTCACGGCTTTATTTTCGTTATGTATTACAATCTCTATGGGGCGGGATTCCAAACTCGTCACGCTTCTCCTTAATGCATCGGGACAGTTGTCTTTCTAGGTTTTCGTCAATATTCTGCTGCCACACGGGTGGCGCGTCTACCACTATTGCTCTATTTTCTTGGTGGTTTTTTGCTACCTTGTAACCCCTTTCTTGAAAGGTTGGTTCTTGCATTTTATTCTCTTTCCGAGGCAAGACTAAAAAACCAATACTTTGCAACCCTTAACTCGAATCCCATATATTCTTAACTCTATTTTGCTGACAACACTGAAAACGTCATCTTTTACCGACATACACCTTACGTTGCTGGTCACGGCTTTATTTTTATTATGTATTTCAATATCTATGGGTGATGCAAACCAAACCCACAAAATGATGACCAAGGATGCTAAAGTATACAAAGAGAAGTCATCACAAAGTAGAGACCTCACCAGAGGGAGAATTGGATGAAGACCATAGCATCTAAAGTTCTTTATGCTAGTCTTCTTAATGAGTAGAAAATGTTGTAAATAATTAGACTCACTTTGGGGGTCCAAATAGCAAATATAGGCTAGAATAAGGTACCTTTAGTACAATATGGGGTGTGGGTAGCATTCTAGCTTGTTCCTAGCCCATTTGAAAGCATTTTGACCTAGTTTCTAGAAGGATAAGCCTAGAATACGGGATTGACTTAGTCAAACCCTATGGCTGCCCACTTTTTTCCTTTTCCCATTCTACCATTTAAGTTTGCTTTCCAAGGCTCCTAAATCTATAAATAGGGAGGCCTACCTCATGTATTCATAAGTTGAAATTAGAGTAAAGAAACTATACAGAATTTTTGTGTGATTTGTGAGTGAGTGAAATTCCTCCTCTCTTGGTCTTATCTTGGAGTGTTGAAACTCTCAAGTGGCGGCCTCCCTTCACTTATCTTGGTGGTTCCATCCTATCATGTGGCGTGATACACCATTGCTCCACCTCCATAAGTTCTTTCTTTCATCATCTCTTCCATTATTCCATTCCAATTTTATATCTTTAGATTCTTTTGTTCTTTAATCTTGTTCTCGAATTTGGAGACTCTTTGTGAGTTGGAAGCATCATTTAGAATGGCTTGTACACCATTGATGCATTCCTTTTCTCCTTTCTAAATTCTAGGTTTCGGTTTTGCATTATAATCACCTTAATCCATGTCTTTTCCTTTTGCCTTTGTGAAATGAACCTTCACAACTACTTAACCACTTGGTTAAGTTAATGTCCAGTGGAAATTTTCCTTAGGTTCTCACCATACTTGTCTCATGAAATCCAATCCTAAGTAAAGTGTCACCATAAAAATAAACAATCATAAAATCAACTCACATCAATGGGGCAGGATTCCAAACCCGTCATGCTTCTCTTTCACGCATCGGGATAGTTTTCTTTCTAGGTTTTGGTCAATATTCTGCTGCCACACGGGTGGCGCGTCTACCACTATTGCTCTATTTTCTTGGTGCTTTTTCGCTACCTTGTAGCCCCTTTCTTGAAAGGTTGGTTCTTGCATGTTATTCTCTTTCCGAGGCAAGACAAGGAAACCAATACTTTGCAACCCTTAACTCCAATCCCTTATATTCTTAACTCTTTTTTGTTTTCTATTACATTTCAAAATGAAAGCAGAATTAGGTTATGTGACCTTCATCACGGTCTGATCCAGTTTGCTGACAGCATTCCCTTTTACCGACTTACACCTTGCGTTGCTGGTTACGACTTTATTTTTGTTATGTATTGCAATCTCTATGTGGCAAGATTCCAAAACCCGTCACCCTTCTCCTTCACGCATCGGAACAGTTGTCTTTATAGATTTTTGTCAATATTCTGCTGTCAGACGGGTGGCGCTTCTACCACTACAGTTTCTGTTCTATTTTCTTGGTGGTTTTTTGCTGTCATTTTCCAGGACCTTGTTAGTTAGATATTGTGTTTTTTAACTGCATATAAATGCACATAAGTGTACGTAATATTTTAATGCGCATAAGTGCACGTGATATTTTCTTTTTCTATTTTAATTGTTGAATTAATATTCTTAACTCTTTCTTTATTTTCTATTACTTTTCATTATGAAAGCATATGTTGCCTATTTGGCTATGTTAGCTTCGTTGCCGTATGCACGAGTTTGCTTACAAAAATAAAGGCTTCTTCCTTCACAGATTTACACAAGGCCTTGCCGGTTACCGCATTATTCTTTCTATCTATAGCCATCTCAATATGGCAGGAATCCATCCCGCCACCATTGTCCTTCATTTCCAAACCTTAGTCAACATTTTGCTCTCCATAATATTATGTTTTTAACTGCATATAAATGCATATAAGTGCATGTGATATTTTATTCTTCTATTTTACTTATGTTTTAATTGTTGAATTAATATTTCTAAGTAACTGCTCATAAAATTATTTGCTCATAAAATTATTTTAAGTTATGTTGTTTATATCATTTTCAGGACCTTGATAGTGCAGGTGCAACCGTTCGATATTGTGGTTTTTAATTACATATGTGTACGTGATATTTTATTCTTCCGTTTTCTGAGGACCTAAGTATTTATGAGTGATCGGGACAATTGCCTTTCCAAGTTTTCGTCAATATTCTGTTGCCAGACGGGTGGCGCTTCTACCACTACGATTTCTTCTTTATTTTCTTGGTTGTTTTTCGCTACCTTGTGTCATTTTCCAAGACCTTGTTAGTGCAGGTGCAATGGTTAGATATTGTGTTTTTTAACTGCATATAAATGCACATAAGTGCACGTGATATTTTAATGTTCATAAGTGCACATGATATTTTATTTTTATGTTTTAATTATTGAATTAATATTTCTTAACTCTTTTTTTATTTTCTATTACTTTTCATTATGAAAGCATATGTTGGCTATTTGGTTGTGTTACCTTCATTACTGTATGCACGAGTTTGTTTACAACAATGAAGGGTTCTTCCTTTACAGATTTACACAAGGCCTTGCTGGTTACCGCTTTATTCTTTCTATCTATAGCCATCTCAATACGGCTCCCGCCACCGTTGTCCTTCATGGGTCGGGACAACTGGCTTTCCAAACCTTAGTGAACATTCTGCTCTCCATAATATTCTACTATTTTAATTGTTGAATTAATATTTCTTAGTAACTGCTCATAGAATTATTTTAGCTTATGTGGTTTATATCGTTTTAAGGACCTTGATGGTGTAAGTGCAAAGTTCGATATTATGGTTTTTAACTGGTGATGACACGGAGGAAATCAATACAATTACTCTTGATCTCCTTCAAGAAACAGACATGCTTGATTCTACACCTATGGCAACTCCCATGACTCACACCTCTCGCCTTTCTCCGGATAATGGAACACCTCTTGATGCTAATGCCACCTCTCAATATAGAAGACTTCTTGGACGCCTCATCTACTTAACTAATACTAGACCTGACATCATCTTTGTTGTCCACAATCTTAGCCAGTTCGTCTCTGCACCCACCAACCTTCATCAACAAGCAGTCTCTCGTATTTTACGCTATCTCAAGGGCACTCCTGGTGATGGTATCCACTTTTCAAACAGTAGCACAATTCAACTCCGTGGTTTCAATGAATCTGACTGGGCCACCTGCCCTACCACTAGAAAATTAGTCACCGGATACTCCACCTATTTAGGGGATTCTCTAATTTCATGGAAATCTAAGAAGCAACAAACCATCTCTCGCAGCTCCTCTAAGGCCAAATATAAACCACTAGCAACCATTACTTGTGAAGTGCAATGGTTGTCATATCTCCTTGAGGATCTACATCTTCCTCTCTCACGACCTGCTACTGAGACAACAAATCTGCCCTGCAAATTGCTTCCAATCAAGTTTTTCATGAACGCACAAAGCACATCGAAATTGATTGTCATTTCGTTCGAAAAACTCAACTTTGGTCTTCTCAAACTGCTGCCTATTTCTTTAGCTATGTAGGTTGCAGATATTTTCACCAAGTCCCTTGCATCTGCACAGTTTTGCCTTATCAAGTCCAAGTTGGGCATGTTTAACATCTACTCCCCAGCTTGAGGGTGTTAACATATATTATTTAAATTGTTTACTTTTCTGTTAACATATATTATTTCTATTTAAATTGTTTTTCATTTTAGGTTGTTGGGTTTTGTTTGTTCTTTGACCCAACTTTTCTTTTCTTCTGTTTCAACTAGGTCTTAGTCTTTTTCTTATATATACACTATGTATTTTACTATTTAAGATACAAGTGAATAAGAGTTTCTTTTCCTTTTTCTTTTCTCTGTCTTTCTCTCTTTTAGGCTTTAGCCATTGTTTTTTTTTCATTTATAATTAGGGTTCATCAAAACGTCCTTTTCTTCATTGCGATTACGTGCAATTACGTGTGCTCCATTAATCAACACGCCAAGCAAGAAAACTCATTTTCATTGACTATAATAGGTCCTAGATGAGAATGAAGGTTAGATTATACAATGTTCCTTTTTTGCTCTAGAATATCAATTGTGATCTATGTTATTCTACTTGATGGCTAGGTGTTACTCTTGGAAGAAGGAAGTATCAAGTGTAGGTGTTACTCTTGGAAGAAGGAAGTATCAAGTGAAATTTTAAATTGCAATGTCTTATATATGGACGTTGACTCATCTTGTCAATCAGCTAATATTTCTCTGAAGTAATGCTCAATTTGTCTCAAATATTATTAACCGATTAGGAAGGTGAGATATAAGGATCCCCTTTGCTCAAAACTAAGTGAGATGATTTGGTTAATTTAGGATAAGAACTTGTTGTACAATGGACTATAGGGTTAAGGGTATGAGGAAGACTTGATGATTAATATAGCAATATAATAAGGTGTTAATTTTTTCACTCATACAAAACAAAAGATTAACGCTAATAGGGACAATGGTGAATCATGGAAGGGAAGGAATTATGGTTTCTTTAAGAATGTAAGGGCTAAGACATGGGAGTTAGTTCATCTTGGTGAAGTGGTGATAAAGGTCATAAAAAAATATTTGAAGGGTTTGCTTTTTAGCAAAGGTGTTTTGGATTGTGTGAGATGTGAGGTGTTCATGAGGTTGACTTGGTTGGTTAGCACAAATCTTAGATGTTTCATTCTCAAAGTTAACTTTTTGCAGTTAGGATTGATTTTGTATTGTGCTGTTACAACTGAAAATTCCTATATGGAGGGAGAGGTGAAGCTTTGGAAGGCTGGTATAGGCAAATTAGTTGGAAAGAAAAATTTGGATTCAGTTTTGGATTTGAAGCATTTGACGTTCAATAGATAGACAATTTTTGTCAGTCTGGAGTAATATAAATTTTGATTTTCAGAAGGTCTTGCAACACGAAAGCAACATTGTCATTTGAGTAAAGTCAATGAATTGGTTGCCTAAAACAAAGTATATTATAAATATTCTAATAAGTTAATCAAATCTTTCTTACAAGATGTTAAATGCATTGCGAAATTTGGTGTTCTGTGAATTGACACAAACCTTTAGTGGTCATGTGATAACATCACTCTTAGTGGAGGATGTATTTTTTTTTGTCTTTCTTTGTCTGGTTACATGGTAGTTTGTAAGTTGTACTACTTATACACTTTTCTTATATTAATTAATAATGTTATATTTGTTTATTAAAAACATGTACAACACATGACATAAATTATCATTAAAATGAAATATAATACTATTGTTAGTTAAAACATAATAAATATTATGTTATACTATAATTAAATACACTTCACATAAAATATGTGTAATAGCTTTTTTCTTTTTCATTTTTAAATTCACTCATTTATTTTTTTCTTCAGAGTGACTAGAGTCATTGTCATGAAGAAACTGCTCAGTAGTAGGGTCACAATTTTTTTTATGTGTAAATATATTAGTCTTGATTTATGATTTATGAGAGAACAATATTATTGTAAAATGTATTGTCTTAGCCCAACATTAGATCATTTGGATAACATCAACATAAATTTTATTTTAATAGAGTCGTGGACAAGTTTGAAGAACAACTCCAATAAAAATTGATATTATAATTTAGTGATTTCTTTCTGGTTATCATAATCCAATGTATGTATGACTTTCTGATAGAGATCATTGAAAGTAAAAGCATGTTCAATGGTTATTTTCTTTAATTGATAGCACTTGAAAATGTTACTAAAATCATCTGATAGTCACCAAAGTAACTTGGTTGAATGAATACAGAGAGACTTTTATTGGTGACAATTATACAAAAATGAACATAACATCATACTCACTGCAACTTTTACTCTTTTTTTTGTTGAAGATGAAACCACTGATATAGGTTCACTAAGATTATAATTACTTTACTTTACTTTACTTTACTTTATAATTAACTCCGCATTGTAAAAAAACAAGTTTAAAAATACACTTATAATTAATTACTTTAATTAATAAGACTTAAATTAAAATTTATTTCAGAAATTATAAATAATACAATATATTCAATTAATCACCAGAATATTTTAATTTTCATTTAATATTATTTTATTCCTACAAATTAAATTAAAATAAAAATAAAGAGGTATAAATATACATATCAACTTAATAATATACATATAAAATTTTAATGATTTCTAAATAACTAAACTGTAAATATTTATATATCTAGAAAATTAATTATAAATATGATATTAATTTATATAAATAATATTTATTTTTATTCATTAAATATTATTTAAAATTTATAAGGTTAGAGTTTGCTTCTTCAGTGGAATTCTACTTTGTTTTACTTTTATAAATAAACTTCAAGAGTTTTATTTTGTAACTTTGTTTTACTAAAGGATTTTTTAGGAAACAAATTTCTCTTTCTTTACACGTTTTCTGCTTATTTTTTATTAATATAAGCAAATATATTTTTTATATTTTTTCCTTTTTATTTTTAGTTCTTTTTTTTCTATCTTACTTTTGATCCAGATTTTTTTTTCCATCATATATAATAATAAAATGATTATTTTGTGCATTTTACAGTATTTTTAATTAATTAAATGTATACAAAGTAACACTTTTATATTAAATATCAGTATAGATTTATATACATAGGAATACCAGCTAAAATATTAATTAATTTGTATACATAAAAAATTTAGTAATTACTTTTTTATGTTAGTTCTTTCTCTATATATACATTTATATCAATACATTTTATTTATTAGCATGTTTTAATACAAAATATATTTTATGATAAAACTACACAAAATCCATCGGCCTCAGACTATGTTGGTTACTCAGTTGATAAAGAATGTTCACTCCTTACATTGCATTTTAAACATCCCAAACAATATATCTTTTTTTAATTTTTTCTTTCCTTCAAAAACAATCACATTCGAAATAAGTTTAGATGATAAATATAGACATCTCTCTTATCAGACATTTGAATAGTTGTTAATTAATGTAATATGAGATCATGTAAACAACTTAAAAGCTTATTTGATCAATTCTTATCACATTAATCTAGGTGATACAATATATCATAAAATAAATAAATAAAATTATAAACTTAGTCTATATGACTTATAAATTACACAAATTTCTTAGAGTGCTCTAGGGTTAATGTTTCATAAAGATCCTTCAACATTATTTCTTGGTAGTTTGATCAATCCCAAATTGAATAACAAATAATTAAATAAACAGCCTAGACAAAATATAATTTCTTTCTTAAACCCAATTAAAAAAAATGTAAGATTACAGCAACAATCCAACCTTATGCTAATAGGTGAGGATGCTACTTTGGTCACATTATTATTTGAAACAAATAAAAAGATTTTAAAATATAATTTAATTGAACATCTCTCGACAACAACTTAAATTGTTCATTCTGGTTTTCATCACAAACTAAGAACCAAATCCAGTTCAACATATTTGACTTTTCTAAATTGTTATAAATTTGTAATAGCTTCTTACATATTAACTTTATAACATATTCAAAATAGTTTATATTTAATACAAAAAATAATCATTGCTTTAGTGTGAATTAATAAAACAATGTTGTACAAACTCATTTTTAAAAATTGTAGATGAGTACTTTTGAAATAACCCAGAAATAATGTTTATTTCTTTAAAAACTTTAGACATCCATCCAAATAAAATGTTTATGGTAAATTGGATAAACTTTATGGCATAAATCATGAACAGATTTGATCATTTTAGTAACTTTCTAAAAAATTGTTTTTAATCCCTATTTCACAGAGCTGGCTATAGCAAAATAATTATCCAATTCTGGGACTGTGGCTTCCATAGGGAATGGAAGAGCTTATGAAATTAGAGTGAACCAATTTAGTTACTGCAGAGTATTTTCACGGAAGAACTACATACATGTGAACACTGACTACCAAAATTCGACCATTTGAACAAAACTCACTGAGCTTTGTACAAAATTCCAATCATATTAGAAGTTCACAGGGCAAAGGGATTTGCACATTTCTGGAAATGAAAAAAAAGAAAAAGAAAGAATCATTTACATGTCATGAGCATGGAGTTGACGACATGCAATAACAGACGGATACTAGAGAGATCAGTTCCAGTCATTGTAGGCAGGTTACGTTGATGATTGAGTATCTGGTAGACTTGCTCAAAGATGGGCCGTGTGTGCATCGCAATCACTGGATCCGATGGGTTTATGGCAGATGCCACATCTGTTAACCATGCGATCTTTCGTGGTGTGTCGTTGTTAATGTCACAGGCCAGTTGCTGCAGAAGTGAGAGCAGTACACCTTGACTTAAAGGAAGAGGAACTATTGACAAGAGTCCATGTAAATCAACCTGATTAGCAGTAATGGATTTATCCAGTTAATACATAGTAATCGGTGGACCTAATGTCTGTGCAATTGAGAGATATAACATATCGGCCATACCTGAGAACATAACCATGATACAATGGATACATCACTTCTATGTAGAGCTCCAATGAAAGCCTCCTCGTATTTCCGTTCAGAAATCAACCTTGCTAGCTCCTGTGTAGGATCCAGGGGAACCTCAACCTGTTTCGCAATGCAAATTTGCAAGAACAATTATTACCATGTAGAGACAAAAGTAAAGCTTGCTGTTAACCATACCTACAACTAAATCCCACAAAAGGTTAGCAAAGTCACCCCACCTTTTCATGAAGTAAAGGACCATTGTTCAGCTGGACCGGCAAAGGATTTAACGAGCCTGAGCTTGTTCTTGTAGCTGCGAGTGCTACTAGCTTTCTCTGGCCCTCAAGCACTTCTCTACTCAAAGTTTGAGAAATTGATGATGCTGAATTAATGGAATCCTGCAAAGCGCATCAAGAGAAATACTGCAATTGAGATACAAAGGATTGACAAGCTAATGAAGAGTAACAATGACATGACCAAAAGCTTCTTTGATAACCAATCATTTTTTTGGGAGCTCATAAGTATTTCACATCAAACACAAATTAAGCAACTAAGATTTAAAAAAGCCAACATCTACATGACATATAAGCAAAGAAGAATCTGCAAGCTTCCCTCAGTATGTTGGTGGTCCAATGACCCTAGCACACTCAACAAGTGGCAGTCATGCAAATTTGTTCTTGCAGAAAGTACCCACCTTTCCATTAAAACAAAAGACCTACCTAAAAAGCAATTGAAATGCAGAAGAGACTACAAAAGTGAACTAGAACGAGTCTTCTCATTCAAGATATCAGTAACAAAATACTATAAAAGCTTGACCTCATACAATTGGTAAGCACTTTACCTTACAAGTGGGATCCAGATCCACCTGTTTTAGAGAGGATATATTCCTAGGCTATCTTATATAGCATTCTATCACTGTATCAGAGTTTTAGAGAGAAATTGGTGCATATTTTGAAATACGAATGGAAACAAATCCACTTGAAGGGTCAAATCCAGCCCCACAAACAAAAATGCCATGTTATGTAAGCCAAAAAATTTAAACAAATTTTTTGAGACAAATTAATTCATTATGCTCTTCTTTTTATGCACACCAGCACTCAGCTCATTTTCCCCACAACTCATTTAATATTATCCATCTCTCTAGGAGGATAATATGTCTTGAGTAAGGCATGTTGTCCAAATGAAAAGGTGCAGGTTTCTGTGGAAGACCCCCAAAAGAAATAAGCACTCCCAGTTACTCACCCTTAGTGTCATTGCCAAAGAAGTGGGTGCAGATTCAAGGCGTTGCTGCACAGCAGCTGAATGTTCAGCCATGCCTTTCTGAAATGTAGCATCCACTTGCTCAAACATGGCTTTACACGACATTTCAAATGCAGGAACAGCTGATGTTTCAAAACTGGATTTGAGTGCCTCCTACAGAAGAAATTAGTATACAGTAATGAACAAATGGTACGTTAGATGAAATTACAGATACAAATACCGCTAACTCCAAGAATGGTGCAATATACTCAAGAGTGAAAGCCTAGTGTAAATGACGTACCTGAAGCACCTGTTTGCCAGTTGTCTGAAACTGTGCTTGGATTTGCCTAGCTACGGTAGCTTCCAGTTTTGAACTAACTGATTTATCAAGTTGGTTCACTGCCTTATCACCCACTCCTCTCTATGGCAAGAAATGCCAATTAGATCCCAGCAAGACAATGTATTAATTTCATTCTAATGTCTATTGGATAGAAAAATAATGTGCAAACCTGGAAGGATTCAACAATAGCAGAAGATATTATTTTCTCTACAGCAGGAGACATTGCACGTACTACTGCTTGCCCAACCGAGGCCATTTCCTTCTTTACTGTTTTCTCTAGTATTGCTGGTAGATCTTTATTCATAAAGTTACTAATCAGACCTGTAATTTGCTGGATACGGTCTCGTAACAACTTTTCATTTTTTGCATTCTCCTCCTGGATTCTAGCCCATAAAGCATCACTGTTGGCCTTGACAGCTTTTTCCATGTTTCTCCCTAGGGCAGCCTCAAGCCTTCTACCTTCTTTTGTCACTGGAACAGCAACCATCATTGTCATTTGTTTTTGCATCTCCTTTTGCATCGTCAGTAACTGCAAAACAAGAGGGATCATGAGTTATTAATCAAATGCCCAGATATACAACATGGTACTTCAATACATTTGTTGATATACTCATTCAATGAAATTAAAAAATAATTGCATACACATACAACAATATGTACATCCCTTTAGATATTAAATGGAAATGAAAAACTGGGGATTTTTTAATGGACATGTACTTACAGCAAAGCTAAAAACCCTAGCCTCTGAAGGACAAGCTGTTTTCTTTCAACTTTTTTCAGAAGAAAAGTTATTTACTATTTAAAAAACGTGCTAATAAAAACTCCCTTTAAATACATGCTAATAAATTAAAATATAACGCATGATTAGTTATAAATCATCTTTGATCAATCAAAAACTCTAGAGAAATCACCTGATTGATTGATTCTTGCATTGCCAGAATTTGAGCATTTTCAGCAGATGGAAGGCTAGAATTTCCATTTGGTTCATTGGATGAATCAGTTGAATTAAACACACTTGGAGATGAGGAAGGTAGGCCAGATGCTTGAGAATTTTTACCCTTCTGTCTTTTCCCTTTTGCATTAGGCACAGGAGATGGTGGCACTGCCACAGATGTAGATGAGTCAGAAACCTTTTCATGGGCATCTTTTGCCATATCTTGGAGTCCATCCTCACCAGTATCAGGAGGTTGAGCTGGTGACACCGCTCCCATTGAATCAATTTGTCCAGGTTCCTCTGTAAGGTATGTGTCCCCAGCAGCTATCACACAGCCTTCTCGAGCCATCTCAATACCAAGATCTGAAGCCTGAGAGCAAAATATTTTTTCTTTACTGTCAGAAATTGGATTTTGTTGTGACCCTTGATGACCAAATTCATCAATTTGATTAGATCTTGTCTCACCCACCACCTTCACTTCCACTTCAGCATTACCCACATCCTGGATCTTTGCTTCTCCCTCACTCTTCCTATCAACTATATTATTCTCTGAGGAACCAGCCTTTGTGATCTCAGATGGTGTGATTAGATGGGTTGGCTGCTTAAACATGACAGAAGGACTAAGTACACTAGAAATGTGATCCTGTTTCACTTTCTTCTCATCATTCTTTGAATCACTACTAAATGTCTCAGAGAGGTTTCTGTGAATGGTATCCATTTGTCTGTCTATGGAATAATCATTAACAGGATGTTCCCCAACATGATCACTCAAATTTGACTGGGGACTCCTGATATCAGAGAGTTTCCTAGATAACCTTGGGCTTAAAGGAAGAGGTGGAGATGGAATACAAACAATATCAGGATCACTACTAGAAGGAGCTAATGTAACAGGTTTAGCTTCAGTGTTTGAACCTGTAATAGGTGCCTCAACATGGCCAGAGCTTAAAGGGTATCTGGCCACAAGTCCACTTTCAGTACTACCTGCTTGTAACATTATTTTGGGAGCAGAAGAGTCTAAATTGTGGAATCCTTCAACAGTAACTGCATCCCCAGAAACACAGGAATCTGACTTCTCTGGTCCCACATTATCCAATGGTGGAGGCAAGCACTGGGCTAAATCCAAAGCATACTGCTGAATAGCCTGTGTCTGGACACAGTAAACCTGAACAATATGTTCACCATGAGGTAGTATATCACTTGTCCCAGTAAAACTCAGAATGGGCATGGTCACAGTAAACTCAGCTATATAATCCATCCGTGTTGATTCTGGATTAGGACCATATTCTAAATGTACAGCATATATAGCATTCCTCTGGGCATTTGCAAGTAAAAGAAGACCTGCATGAGACAATGCTGCAACTTGATTAAAGAATGCATCTCTAGACTGTTGAGCAGAACTCTTCAACTCCAACGTCTGAGTGCATTTCCATGATTCAGTGTCACTTGGGAGCAGCCAACCTTCTTCACTTGCGGATACCCAAAGCTTCACCTCCCGATTTTGTGGTCCCTACACGGGTGTTAATTATAATTTGTAAACAAGTAAAACAAAAATTATTAGAGTAGTCACATATGATAAATTAGTTCTATGGAGGACTATCTGGTTGAAACAACAAACAGTGGACACAGATCTCTGCTAACTTTTACAAGCTTTTTAAATGTAAATAAAATTAATTATTGTCCAGATACTGCAAAGCAAGAATTGAGATATACACCTAATCTACTAAAGCTGATAAATACACTTACTGCTGTGATGAGGACAATATGATCAGGCTGGTGAGGAGCAGTGAAAAATGTAGCAGAAAAAACTGGATGTCCATCATGTGGTCTCAAAACTTCAAGTGGTTGTATCTTGCGATCTTCCCAGATCTTTATCTGTAGTATTTGATTATAAGTGACAAATACAATTGAGACATCTATAAAAAATTAAACAAATAAAAATGCAGCACAACATAAGCATGCATGAGAATGTTACTGATAGGAACTAGGTTATTATGGGATGCCCAAGTCCCACATCGAGTAACATGGGATGTTCAGCGGAGTATTTAATTGTTTGGTTCTTCATCCTTGACAGCTACCTTTGAGAGTGGGTTCCACAAATGTTTGGGTACTTATCAGTTACACACAATTATAAAGAGAACAGTAGGTAGTTTTCTGTTGGTATTTTTTTAGAGTTTCTAGATGATCCTACAGTTACATAACTACAATAAAAAAATAAAAAAAAATATTAGATTTGAAGTGTTGGAGAAAAATAAATAAGCTCAAAAAAAGTTATCAACCCACTTTTTACCTCAGTTTCACATGGACAAAATTTAGATGCAGTTTTTCAAAAGTTTTTGGTGTCATTCCTCCAATCAAATTGGAGTTTCACTTTGGTATTCAATGCCAGATTAATTTTTCTGACTTTTATTGTGAGAATTACCAAGGTGGAAATCTAATTTTACTTAGAGATCATTACCAAAAACAATTGAAGAATTGTATCTAAGTATTGTTCATTTCATATTTGTTCTCCATTCTTATCCTCACAACTTTTTCTAAACTGCATCTACTATATTGTTTTTAAGCAATACTTGCATGAGCACAGTGCCGGTAGAAACTACAAACAAAAAATTAAGATAGTATTAAAAAAGCATTGGCATAGTTTCACTACAGAACAATGCTACTAAATAGCCAGACCACGATGCTAGTGTGATGGGCGACAGCAATGGCAGAAAGACTGACCACCAAGGAAAACAAAAAAGAACTTTCAAAAATGTTTTTAAAGGAAGCAAACTGTCTTGGTCATTCCACATGAATATAATCGTTGCTTATTGAAGAGAACCATTGTACACACTCATATTATATCATAATGGTTTAAATAGTTAAGTTCAGATTCTTAGACATATTCTCTTCCTTCCTCCTCAACATAATTTTGTATATTTCTAGTTTTGATAAATTGGGTTTCTAATTTATGGATTTATTTTCTTTTATTCATTATATCTTGCAAATTTCTAAGCATACTTCATGTGTATATATTATTTTTTATTTTAATTATAGCTGTCAAGCTTCCACCAGTCTGCAATGCCATCCACCATACTTTTAGGGTATATTTTTGGCTTCCAACTGTCCACCAAATAACAACGCTAAAGACTTTATTACTATTGTAATACATCTTTAAACTTTTGACTGTTGTGTCAGCAGGTATTGTTCATACAAGAATTACTAATTTTCTCTATCCATCCCTGTTCTTGAGTGTACCCACATATTAGTGTGCATGGTTTTATATTAGTAAATATCAATGCAAGCTAAAAGAAAACCATATAGATTTAAGGAACATTAGTACCACCGCATTGTTTATCCTGACCAGAAAAATGCTATAATAAAAATTGTCACATTTCAACCAATAAAATGAATGAAAACCAGAGAAACCAAAAAGTAGCAGTTAATAATAACAAAAAGAAAATACAAACCGTGCCATCCTGTGACGCAGATACCAATCGATTGGTCATCCATTGGCACATAGATAAATCAGTCACCTCTCCATCATGCGTGCCTACCAGCTGAACCCCATCGATGAGCTTGTCAACAGGACATCTCAGAGGAGGATCCTCTGCCACAAACGCTTCACCATTTCCAACTTTTGTGGTGTCAATTCTCAAAACATGTTTTCCCATACCAACTATCAAAATCTCCTGCGTATTAAAAGGTTGAATTAAAATAAAAAGGAGGAAAGGTAAACAATTGCTTCAAGATTTTGTAATTGAGAACAATGAAACAGGAAAAATATGGAGCAATTACTTGTTTATGACAGTGCCAGCAAATTTGAGGATGTTCAACTTTCTCCTCCCCCACTATTTGAATAGCAATAACAATATTGGCTGTAATTTGAAGCTTATCTTCATCATCTGGACCTTCAGAGATCTTCCACACGTAAACTCGACCATCTGTGCCAACACTGCAGAAAAAGCATGTTCCCATAGACAGATAAAAAAAACAGACCGCACCATATAAAGTTTTCAGGGAAAAAAAACTACCTAGCCAAGAGATGAACATCTTCAGCAAAAAACGCCAAGTCTGTGACCCTCTGACAAGGGGGAAAAAAGATTAATCAAAGGATAAATTTACCAGCTTTAATAATTTTCCCATTAAAAACACAGGGTGGCAGTATAGTATGAAATTGCAAAGTGCATTATTTCGTAGGCAACAAGCCATAAAAGAACCTTAATATGTATGTTAACTCTACTGCAATTAACAAAACAAAATCCTTCCTTTAAGGTGGAATTATAGCAGCAGGCCAAAGTAAGTTCAACTAAGAAACAAGGAAAACTGGTGTGGAAAACCAATGTAAAAATGTTCCCACGCCTATTTTTCGTCCTATGAACTTGAGGCTCAAGAAATTAATAAAAAGAGTATAACATGTTTGGACAAGAATTACAATTCAAAATTCGTATTTCCCCCTTACACACCCAACCATGGACACAACTAACCCCAAATGTTAAAAATGAAACTTCAAAACAGTTAAAAGCGTTGACAACATCCGAATTAAAACCTAAAATTTCTAAAAGCTCGTGGTAGATCAACACCCCCATCTACATTTACCCACTAAAGCCAACCCTGGTAGAAAAAGCCCATGTTGTTGTTGTACCTTACTAAGCAATAATATCATCATCCATTTCTTAAATTTACCTCCCTTTTTTTTTCTTTGCAAAACTCTCTTAAATAGCCCAGTATTTTTTTTTTTTGTCTTTCTTAAATTTACCTGATACCTTTTTCTTTTTGTCTACCTCTCCAAAATTATTTGTTTGCCCATAGGTATCTTCTCTAACAGGCAATTCTGTCCAAAGGATGCTAAGACACTGAATGTGAACACCTCCCTAATGCGGAATTCGAACTAAGGTTCGCCACATGCCAAGAGACCTCCTCCTACCACTATAATCAACTCCCATTGGTGGCCAGACGACTCACCTCTTAGTATAACTAAAAGCGCTGCCACATAATGTTTTGTTTTGTTTCCTTGTCGTAAAACCAGCAGAAGACAAATCCCCAGCAGAAGAACAAGCCAATGCAACGCAACACAAACAATTTAAGACACGAGACAAACCTGAGTGTGGCCTCTGAGGAGAGACCTGACAGCAGTGTGGATATTAAGCACCCTAATGTTCCCCTGTTTCAGCCCATAGCATATATACGACTTATTCACCGCAATCTGCCTCCCCAGAACCGGGTTAGGGTCCGACCCGTATTTCGTGATCGGAGCAACCTCAAGCTGCGGCTGGACCTCGCCAGGCAGCCGGACGTCAACGTCGTAGGCGACGCGCTCCCCGGAGAGGTGCCTTCCCTTGGGGACCTTGCCGCTGGGGAGTCGCGTGAGGGCGGCTGCGGCGGCAGTGGCGGCGGCGAGGACAGCAGAGGGGGTAGAGGAGGGAGGCGCGTAGTCGGGGGGCGGGGGGGAGGGGTTGCTAAGGAGGGCCATGAGGCGGGCGCCGGCGTTGGGGTTGGAGGGCGGAGGGATGGGCTGGGTGGGGAAGGAGAGGGAGCGGTGGTGGGGGTGGAGAGGGAGGTCGAAGGCCGGGAAGTGAAAGGGCGCGGCGGCGGAGAAGGGCGGAGGGTATGAGGATGAAGGGCTAGGGTTAGGGTTAGGGTTTGAGGAAGGGGGCGGAGGGTTGAAGAAGGAGTGCATGTCGAAGGGAGGAGGAGAAGGGTGGTTGTTGGTGTTGGGGTTGGGGTTGGAGTGGTGGTTGTTTGGGGAAGCCATCATCAGATTGAATTGAGCGCCAATTCACAATTCAATCTGATGAAACGAACTGAGATTGGAGAATTCGTGAAGAAGAAGATGATAGATCGAGATTGGGATTGAGATGAGTGCAGAGAGAGATCTGAAAAAGATGAAGATTGGAAGTCGAATAGAGTGTAGTAGGCGTGAGAGAGGGAGGGAAGTGGAAAAACCCACTTCAACAATTTCTCATTCACTTCTAAAACTAAACTCTATCAAACATTTTCTTTTCTTTTCCCTGCTTGTACTCTATATACTTTCTAAATGTAATTATGTTTCTTTTTTTTTTCCACATATTTATACTCAACTTTGACACACCATGTCAACTAATTTTAACTTTTTTTTACTAAATAAAAAGTTTTTGTAATTTCACAAAATTAACCGTAAATTACTAATTATTATTCATAAACTAACTTATTAGACTTTGATAAAGTTATTGATCAGTGTAATTTATAAATTTAAATCATAAAATGAAATATGTATACAATATTTTAATATATCTAGATATTTCAAATGTTAAGTGAGCTTTGTTATTTTTATTTAAACATATTATTAAAGCTTTCTTACATTACATCAGCATTAATTTCTCAAATTGTTTTAAGTTTTTTTTTTCTTCATATTTTATCATCTAATCTAATATACAAATGTGGTTGCATAACATTTTCTCAATATTTGATTATCATATGCATATCTCATGATCCTCAAAATTATAAACATTTGATAGGAAGTCCTGTGTTTTGTTTTTTATATGTAATTTAAATAAAATTCAATATCCTTTTTTATAATGTGTTTCTCAATAATACAAGTTTTCATATCATATTGATTCTTAATATGTTTTTTCTAAAATCTTTATAGTTCAATACAATATATTCATATTAGATAAATAGTTTATACAATCTTATTTTTCTTACAAGATGAGCAAGAAAGGAAATCATAATGATAAAACAAATATAGAGGGAAAAACATATTTAGTTGACACAAAATAACAACAATCTTTCTTCAAATCTATTTAACTTTTGAAGATCAATAACTCCACTGCATATAAAAATAAGCATAATAAATTTATAGTATGTTTCATATTTGTGAGTGAAATTTCACAATAAATAACCACGTTGAATAATTATAACATCAAGATGTGATAGTCATTAGACTTAGATTGCGTATAGATAACATACTTTTAACATTTAAAGAGTATCCTTGTGATACTTTGACACTTTTAAGACATTGAATGAAATTTGATTTTTCCTTTTTAGACGAAGTGTAACATGTTGGGATCAAGTGTGCATGCTTACCAACTTTAATTAGTGTAAATTCCTCTCGTATATTAAATCTAATTAAATCTAAACGAACATTCACACTATTTTTTATATTGTTTTTTATGTTGAGAAATATCCTATCACACTCATATTTTTTTTCACATACATTGCATTTTTATAGTACTTGACATCTAACATGCACCAATACAAAAGATAGAAGAATATTAAACTTTTCTTCCACATATCAATCACAAAATTATCTTCTTTTTTGTTGTTTAAAATATAACACTATTGTGTTTGACATTTTCACAAATTTCAAAACCAATTAATGAAGTAAGGCAAATATCATCATTTTTATGTGTATTAAAAGTTTTTTTCAATTTAGGATATGGGTGAAACCTTTTTACAAATCTATGATGTCCAAACATTTAATATTCACACATATGACATATAAGTTTTTTTATGAGATACTCAAAAGGATTAAAAGATTGCCAATAACTATTGTTTTTTACAATTTTTAAAAAATGTGTGTGGGTCACCTCACAACCACATCTATGCAATACGAGTCAAACATATTAGTCTACAAAAGTCTCATGTAAGTGAATGATCCTAATCTATTTTTAGCATATTGAATGTGAAGTGTGTCAAAACGGGATGAGTCAGTTTGTATGGCTACGCCTATCACATTTCCTCCTATTTGCATATCATGTAAGGTTTTTAGCACCACAAACATCAAACTTAAATAATTATAAGATATCAAATAACTTTCATAGGCAAACTGTCCTTTGTCACCTCCTTATTATTGTCTTAATCATTATCATTTTGCCTTGTAATGTGAAGATCGACACTTGAGACATCTTTTTAATTCTTCAAACTTTTTTCTTTATAAAATATAAATATTATACTATGCACGTACCTTTCATATTTTTTACCGATTAGATAAAACATATTTGCCTAATAATTTCAATTGGATAGTGTATTTCCTTCTACAACATGTCCTTCAACAACCAAAATAAAATATATGTCTCTTATCCATTCACCCATTACTTGTCTTTAAATCCACTGACCTTATCACAATTGTTGAGTGTGTTAATTTAGTTTAACCAAAGTACAATAAAGTTTTTGCATCAATATACATATTTCATACACATGCACTCAAGCAAAATATTATCCTATAACATCGCAAGTCATGTTCTCCATTATAATATTCATGGTCAAATTATAAAACTATTCCATTTGACACACATTTAGCATACCTAATGATTTATCATGTCACATGTATGTTGTATTTGAAGAAATTCATCACACAAAAGATGCTCCTTATTTTTGGTAACATGCAATATAATTATATATGTAGAGATTCATTTTTATATTTGATAAACACAATAATTATAATAAACATTGTTTATATTTTAAAAAAATTGACATTATTTTGTATTGACATTTATATAACATTGAATTAACCACAACCAAATAGGTTCACAAAGATCAACAATAAATACAATCAACTGAAATTTTATGAAATATATTAAAATGCGCATGGTAATAAACTATTAGTTTTCTAGATTGTATAAGTGAACAATTCAATATTGACTACACTAATTATCATTACTCTCTCTAGTTTATATATATATATATAATAATGGAAATAATTAAAATTTGGAGATATAATACACAAATATTTGAATTGAATTTCAGATGAAAAAATGAAATCCACTTAATACACATAAACCTCTAAAGATTTTGACAGCATGATGCTTGAAAAACAAACTTCCCAAAATATAAAAAATATATGAAAATTTACAAAAAAATAATTATAAACGCTCAAATACTATATTATATCATATAATTTATAGTTTACCCTCTTAAAATTGTAAATGAGTCCAACTCCTAGACTAACCAATCTATTTTATAAAAATAAATACTACCGAAAATACAAGTACATGTCCACATTTTTTATTACACTCTCTTATAGTTTCTTATAAATATAAATTATTTATAATTTTACGTGAATTTATTTATTATAGAAAAATAAAATAATAAAATATATTATTAATTATATACTATACTGTAATAACAAATTAATTATATAAAATAGAACATTTTAAAAACTTAATTTAATTATACGTGCCACCTTGTGACATATCACAACGCCACCACTCCTCACCGCGCCACTTCCTCCCATCACACCACCAATTCCTACTGCGCCGCCACCTTCGGCCTCGTCGTCACCTCCACTGCGACAGCAACTCCCACCGCACCAGGAAGGTTCTACAGCGCTGGATTAATTTCCGGCATGCAACGGTCATCGCGCCGCCGCCGCCTTCTTCGAACATTCCGCACTGAGGTACGCTTCGAAGCATAACTTTAACGCGAACACCTAAACGATTCAAAACGCGATTTTTATCTGTAACTGACAATTACTTTTTCCTGCCTTGTGAGGGGTCGGTTCAGCATTGACAATAATGGAATCGATAGTGAAAAAATTTCAGTCAAAATTCAGAAAAGTCAGGGAAGAGATAAATCGATGGGACGAACTTCAATGTTGCTTAATTTCACAGTTTAGGAACGCTTCTCATATTGTTGATAGGTTTCAGGTTATTTGAATTGCCTTATACTTTTACTGTATGCTTTTAATTTTTTTTTCTACCCTATCTATTACTGATTTGACCTTGATATTGCCAATGTTGTAGTTGCTTCAAAATACCAACAATCATGGTGTTCTAAATTGTGTCAGTGGCATGAAAGATGCTCTTTTGGAGAAGCAGATCGAGTCGCTCAGCAACATTTTGGTTTCCATGAGAAAGACTTTGTGAGTTTCTATTGATATCTAGTGATATGTAAAACTGATGGGTATTTTAATTTAATTTTATGGCTAATGCAATCATGTTTTCAGTTTGGAATTGTTCCCTATTTTTTATTTATTTTTTCGAATGGCATAAGTAGTAAACTGTTGGTTAAGAGAGTTTAGGAAAAGTTTTTCCTTTAGCATTTATAAGAGGAAAACTTAAAAGTAAAAATGAAACAAAATTTCCCATTGGCCAAAATTTTCTTATGCAGATAAGTTAAAAGAAATTATTTTAGTGTATGGAATATTTCATTTTGTTTTCCTTTTCTATTTTCTTTTTCCTAGAAGTGTATAGGGAAAAAATCATCCAAACCAAATAGGCCCTAAATTCTTCTAGCCACAATGCACAAAACTCAACTCCTCTTTGAGGAGTGTTTTAAAAGACTAAATGTGGTTTTGTGCTTCATGTAGAATGACGAAAATGTTTTCACTAAATTACGTTTGTGTGTTTAGTCAGGTCTTTTTCAACGTTGAAGTGCACTTGTATGGCAGCTTTTTAAATATTTTTGACTTTTGCCCAAACATTTCTGGAGAACAGCTTCTGAAATGAGCTCAAGTCTCTTTTACTAGCAGGTCTTGGTTTTATTAGTTTTCACTTACTGTGGTTTTATCCTTCTTTCAGTCTTTAGGTGTACTTAAAGAAAATAAGAAATTATGAAGTGTTTTCCGTTTAGCTTTTATGATCAAGGTTACGAACATTGTTGTAGGGGATGGTTTGTTTGTTTTGGTGACTAATTTCTTTAGATTTTCAGGGAAGAGTTTCATTGTATTACCTTATCTCTTGACAAAATTCACCAAGACAGTAGACAACTAGTGAATGGCGGTTCTTCTCACCTGAACAGGAAACAACTGCAGCAGCAAGTTGGCATGAAACCTAGTCTTATTTATTGCCTTGATAGCCTGATGTTTATACATGAGATATATAACTCTGAGTAAGGAGCAACTTTTTCTTAATGTATATCATTGTGCTTCTTGACAAACCAGAAATGCAATTACTCTGCTTCCTTCACTTAATGTTTGTGCTGTATCTACTATGGATACTGTATATGAACTGTGGCTTATTTCTGACCAATTAAACTAAGTCTCATTGCTGAGCAAGAATTTCTTGAAAACTAAAGATGTAACAGCTCTTCTGTTTTCCTTTCCTTTTAGTCAAGATTGTTAATCATGAATCTTTATTATTTGTTGGGTGAAACAACTTCTAAACTCTCATGTTATTGATGATGGAATGCATCTTTTTCCTTTTAAAAGCTTTTCTGTAGAAGTGCTTTTTTTTTCCTTTGTTTCTACTTCTGATAACACCATGTTGATCTGGTAATATATATTTACTATTTTTTTTCTTTTATAATAGGTATTTATTAAAATCATCAGTGATCTCCGCACTATCAGAAATTGCGTTGAAATCCAGGTATGAATATACCAATGCTACTGTTTAGACATTCAAATGTCATAATTGTGTATGTGTATGACAGTGTCAGTGTGTCCATGCCCACACATGCGCTTGTGTATATTTTGTTGTTTTGACCATGTGTGTGACTGTCGGAAAGTAAATGAGATGGTGCTGTAAGCCTGTAACATTTAGAAGCAGCCTCAAGAGCATGTAAAAGAATTTTGTTATCCCATTCAAATCAGGTGATCTTTTTTCAGTCAAACTTTAAACAAAATCAGTCTCAACGACTTAGTTAACATAGTATACCCAGAAGTAAAACATTCACAAAGGCATCATTATTGCTCCTCCAAGAAAAAGATGAGTCGTCAGTGAAATGAAGATGTGAAACCTCAACTTCCTTTAAACCAACTTTGATACCTTTAATGAGCTCTCTTCTAATGTTATAGAATACAAAAGTAGAAACCATTCCCAATACCTAAATTCTTATTTTCTAATTTCCCTAAGCCATGATATACTTTTGTTGTTATTCATAGTCATAGAAAGTGTAGCAGGAAATGTACCTTCTACATTTAGCGTCAAAATCTTTCTATCAAGGAAAGCAAAGGCAACGATGCAAACTAGTGATATGTTTCTGCTCTTGCATCCAATTCTATATACATTGAGATAGCTACATTCATCATGTACTTTATTCATGAAAAAACTTGCCTTCATTTTCTAGTGCCTGTACTTATGCTGTCCAATGTTTTATTCTGTACTTTGCATTTTTGCAGTGCCAGTGACCTTGGTGCACTTCAGCAGCTATTGGTTGATCAACCCAATATCCAAACTGAGGAAGGTATGCTATCATCTGTGAAGTAGTAAAAGTGATGTTTTGGTCATTAACGATAAAAAATGTATATGCATGTCAACACCATTAATTTCATGTAATGTAATGCTTATGATAATCATTAGGAATGCTTCATTTTGAATTAGAACTCCGTATGCTTCTGGGACCTCCTATATGATCTTTAGATCAGTGTTGGAGCATTGTTAATTTTTTTGATTTTGAATTTCACATTTATTCTGTTGTTAATGAATAGAATCTACTATTATACTGTCTTTACTTAAGAAATCTGATTGCTTTATTTAGACATTATATGATGTCAAATTTGATTCAATTGTTTTAAAGTAAATTGGAGTTCGTTAAATTTCTGAGACTTGGGGAACCTAACTTGGCCTGCAAGTATAATTGCTGTGTGGAACAAAGCTGTTGAATACATGAAAGCTCTAAAAGAACTTGTCTCTTTAAACAGAGCTGTTTATCTTTTCTCTCACCCCCCCTCCCTCCTCCTTTACCACTTGAGAGGACAACAATGGGTTTGGTTTGAAATAGTTTATACTACTGAGATTTTACATTGTTTTGTTTAAAGAATCTATAAACTAAAACTCTACAAGCCTGGTGCTACCCCTTATTTTTAGGAAAACTAAATATGTTAAACTAAAGAGATGGATATTTTATTAATTTGTTCAGATGATCTAGTTTCTGGGGTGTTTATAGCACATTCTTTTGGGGTGGGTGTGTGTGAGGAAAGGGGAAGCAAGAAAATATAGATACTCTAGTACAACAAAACAATTTTAACTTTTAAGATACGTTGTCTTTGGTGTTCTCTAATGATAGGACAACAAGATAACTAAGGTGTATGTAAGAAGACTCTGGGCTATTCCTTATCTGAAAGTAATCGCTTGAGATACTGATATCTATTTGGGAGAGAGTGACTGGATACTGTCAAATTACCTAGAGTTGATTTCTTGTTATTTTTTTAAGCATTTCCTGCGTTGTTTTAGAAACACAAGACCTGATATCATCTTGATGCAGGCCTGAGTTTTTCTTAATGATATATTACTTGGGAGTTGTGCACTTTTTATTCATTTCATTCTCGGCTAACTATCATTTAATCTGTATGTGGCAAACACATGATAGGATGATAGTATGAAAAAGTTTTTACACTAATCATTGCCGAGTGAAACACATATACTAATGTCATTTCTTGCTGTTTGACTTTTGGCCGCAGTTCAATATGTATTTGATATGATATTTGCCGAAGAACTGAGTTGATGATCCTCTCTAGTATGGATGTTGACTAGGAACAGGGTTATGTCTGAGCTTTTTCTATTTTATCTTTATTTATTTTTTTGTTTACCATATACTGTCATATTTGGACTTCCAATTTGCTTTGAATTGATTACGATTTTAAATTTTGTAAACTAATATAACATTAGGATTTGGGTTAAATATTGTTTCCAAATATAAGGAAGCAAAAGAAGATAGTCTTTTTGGGGATTAAATAGATTGACTAAAAATATAGCTAATCCTTGAAATTTTTATATTTGATTAGGGTTTCTTTTAAGATTATGTTTAGATGTATACGTTATTCAAACATTGACATTTTGAATAACATTATTGGTTTTGCATTGCGATTAATGGGTTATCCTCTCCTCTTTGTGTGCTTCTATTTAGATTGGTTTCGAGTACTATATAAGTAAATAATTGATTGTATATATAGACTTTTATGTGGTAAAATGCTTTTTCACCTAAAATAACTAAATTTAAGTTCAAGTTTCTCTGATTTTTTGTTGTTGTCTTCTTAGTCAGTCAAACATAATTTAAATATTATTTTTTCTTTTATAGAAAGTTATCAAAATAATTTGGAAAACTAAAATTAGTATATTTCAAAATTAGAAAGATTAAAAAACTAAAAATAATATATTTCAAAATTTGAAAAACTGAACTTAGAAAATTTTAGAGGATGACAACATGATTATTCTTGTTCATTATGATAGAATTTCTTTCTGCGTGAAGTTTTGTATCTATTATCCATGTAACAAAGCAACCTTTTATTTAATGAAGCAAAATAAGCTAAAAGTATAGAAGAGTTTAAAACTCCATCTAAAACGTTCTTCTCCATCAAGTGGTTTTGCTGTGTAGCACTGTCTCTGAATCAGCTGGGAAATTAAGGGATAACTTCAGCGGTCTAATTCACCTACACTACTAGTGTGATTATTTTAGTATCCCATCTTATTCATTAGTACGATGTGATGATAAAAACAAATTCTGATTTTTTACTAAGGTAATTTCTTAAATAATTATTAAAATGGATAAAATTTTAAAAAATTATCAAAATAGATAAATCATGTCAAATTTACGTGATTTTAAATAAATAGTATTAAATTAACACGAATTTATTATAATAAAATTGTGTCAAAATAAGAAACCTTTGTATTATAATTAAATTTTAATTGAAGATCGTGTTAATATTAGTTGAAATCTGATTAAGTTGTCTAAAAGTGACACAAATATTTCAGTAATCTTATAAAATTTTATCAATTTTATGATAAATTTATAAAATTATCTTAATTATAAAAAATCACAAATTCTTATTGGATACCTGGAAAGAATGTATTTTACAATAAAGTAGAATTCAGATCAGAATTTATGAGAAGATGGTAAAACTAACTATTTAATACTATAAAAACTTGATTTTGTTTTGGCTACCATAAGTTAATTTTGGAATGTAAAAGATATATTCTGAAATTGATGAGCGGTGAAAAAAATGATAGGTGCAAGAAGAAAACCTCTTTACTGAGAGATAAAACATAGATCACTTGAAATTATTGAGCATAAACCGTAAAGGGGTTATTATATAACCAAAACACGAGGAAAAACATTTTAAAAATTTCTTTATCTCAAATAGTTTTAAATTTAATCTTTTTGTAAGTAAATGTTATGATTTATTTTGCCTCCATTGATCCTTTATCTTTAAATCTTTTGCAAACAAATATTTTGAAATTTAAATTATTTTTAATCGATTATTAGATTTCGTTCTTTTACAGACGAGAGATGAGATTAAGTTAGCAGGGAAAAGTAAATTTCAATCATTTGTTCATCATGCTAGCATTTTTATTGCTACTTCTTTTTCAAATATATTTTTTTAATAAAACTTTTATGTTAGGTATAGTTATATAATTTGACATTTCAGTTACACCTTAAATAACAATAATATTTACTATTATACAAAAAAAAAATTATTAAAAAAAAAAAAAAAAAAAAAAATACAATAAATTATTTGTGTAGATTATCAAAAGAACTTAAGTGAACTAGTTGGGTTCTCAATAATTACAAAGCAGAAAATAAAAATAAAATTAAAAAAATACTTTATTAATAACATAAGATGTATACATAGAAAACTCTCAATATTTTTGATGTGATGACTATGTTCATAAAACTTTATATATACATCCTATACAAAAATATTAACAAAAGACCATTAAAAAAACAAAATAGTAAGACACCTACTATATTATCTAACTCGTGTCAACACTAATCTACATGATTTAATGTCAATTGTCACAAAATTGAAAACAATTCTGATAGAGCAATTTATAGCACGTTTATTTTTATTTTTTTGTTGTTATTGAGATTCATCTGTAATTATTGCCCTATTCAGTATGTTTTAGCCAATATATCCTGCTTAAAGCATGTTTCTGAATTGAATCCTTTCCAACATTAGCAAGAAAAGTTAAATTGATCAATGAACGAGTTACATAGAACTTTACAATACTATTCTGAATTACATATCCCACTTGGGCCATGAAGAGTACTGTGTTAATTACTCCAATTTCTATAGAAGATCAAAGTAAAAATAAAATAGCTTGGTTTATTTTGCATAATAAGCCGATGATTTGAGAATTAATCTAACAAATAATTACATGGGACTTAAATCGGACTCCAACAGACATAAAAAAAACCACAAATAGAGAAAATAATTTGAGGATTAATCTAAACAGTAATTATTAGGAACGAGAGAAAGCACTACAAGCACAAATAGAAAAAATGAAGACTACATTACATGAACATATGCATAAAGCCAGAAACACAGCTCAAAACCAATATATTGCTACACCTGGGATTCCTGAGGTTGCGGTTCTGTATTTGGCATCTCAACAATATTTGGAGGTGATCCGGGGAGCAGCTGAGTGATGCAGTTGAAGGATGAAAGGAGCAGTTGAGTGAGGAAGTCAAAGTACAAGAATTTGACTACTAGTAAAAGAAGGAAGTTAATGACAGAGAACCACAAAAGCTGAGCAATGAGGATCCAGAGCAGTGTTTGACATACAAGTATCCCTGAGAAATGAAGTGTTATGGTGGTGATTGGCTTGTTGATGTCAGCTGCAGATGCAAGAACATGGGAAAACATTGCAGTGAGGAGAAGCAAGAGGGTTGATTGGTGGAAAGGATTGGTCTTGGAGGCTTCATACTTGATTCCAATACAAGTTAACTGAAATGCCATAAGAGCAAGGTATGCTTTGTTGCTTTTCATGGTAAACTGAGAGTTGAAGGGGAAGCAAGAAAGATAATTGTTTGTAGTTCAGAAACTGAAGATCATTAGAGAAAATATCATATATGAATACACACTCAGGAACATGAACACCGAAGAAACGAAACTTGTAGGAAGCTGCATGAGTTTAGGAAGCTGCACAAGTTAGTGAATATGTTGACTCTCCTGCTTGTTGCTTCAGAGGCAACGTTGGTTAGTGTCTAACGAGCCCAACCTCCGCTTCTTTTCACCTTTCCCACATCTTATTTTTTGACTGAAAATTCTACCAAGTTGTGCTTTTTGTTTCCCACATATTTTTTCCTGAAATCGTAAATGGATTTGACCATTTTTTTTTATGAATTGTATATTCAATATGTGATTTATCATTTTTTTAATTAAAACATTAACAATGATTTAAAAGAATATCAAATGATATATCCCCTTTACATAATAGTATTGTCCTGTTAAAAATATTTGTTATCTTAAAATGTTCTCCAATAACTGATTAAATACAACATGTGTGCATTATAATATATTATGTATAATTTGATAAATAAAAATATGTAAAATATAAAATATTTTTTCACTTAAATGTTGTTTATATGAACTTGAGTATTTATAATTTAATTTACGTTATGGAAACACTTTTAGTTAATTAGTCTTATTTGTTATACATAACATTAATATAATATTAAGATTCTCTTTGCTTATAGGTTCCATTGTTAAAAGAGAAATAATATGAGAGAATATCCCTAATTTGGATTAATGGATTAATAAATAAGGTGGTGGAAGTGTTGATAAAAATAAAAAATATCTCAGGTAACGGCCAAGCCGTGTTTTACATTTGGGCCAATTGACTAGTACATTTTCATTTGGTATTTTCTTCCTCCATCATATCACTTTTATTGTGCACCCTATTATTTTTAAAATTTTCAAAATTACTCTTATTTTGAATTTGAAAATACAGAATAATAAATATAATTCAAAATTAAAAATACAT
Source organism: Phaseolus lunatus (assembly GCA_013389735.1). Lineage (NCBI taxonomy): Eukaryota > Viridiplantae > Streptophyta > Magnoliopsida > Fabales > Fabaceae > Phaseolus > Phaseolus lunatus. Next base: position 22,055,479 of record CM023862.1, on the reverse strand, counting down.
TTCATATAAAAAAGTCTAGAACTCAAAATTAAAAATACATTTTGGATAAGAATTTTCATAATTTAAAAATGTGTTCTGAAAATTTAAATTCAAAATATTTTCAGAAAAAGAGTTTTGAAAATAATTTTTATCCACACTTTTTTTTTTATCTAAGGTTATTTTCAGGAATTTTTTCGTTATTTGTAATAACAGATTGAGTATATGTTAGAATTATATGGTGTAAGGAGAATTTGCCTTTTAAGCTTTGGTGTCTAAATGTCCCTATATCATTTCAAATAAATTGGGTCAAAATTAAATTATGGTAATAAATTAAAAATTTTAATTATTTTTTGAATATTATAAAATTTAGAATTTTTTTTTAAAATTTAAATTATATTTATAAATTATATTTTAGGGTTGATATAATTACAAATAAATAAAATATGGTTTATATATAAAATTTTAAATTATATAACACAAATGTTAATAAAACTATAGATTATATAATATATAAAAAATAATAAGTATTTTATTAAAAAATATATTATATACATATTTTATTTTAAAAACTATTAATTATTATTTCTCATTAAAAAAATATTTATCTGAAATTTCAGTTTAAATAAAATGAAATTATTAATCTAATGTTCAACTTTTTAAAATTTTACTTGAATTGAAATTATCAACTCGATTAATTATTTTTATTAAAAACATAAACAAATTGTTTATGAAAACACAACTTCTTCGATTCAACATGCACAAATCAAAATTCAAATATACTGAACTAAGGTTTTGTTTGGCATAAAAAAAAAATAAATTTCAAACAATAATTAAAATATATTAATCATGAAAAATCCAATTCAAATCTAAATATTTAGATTAGATTTTAAATCCAAATTCATATTTTATCTAAAATCATTTTAAATTTTAATAAAATTCTAAATATTTGGATTGGATTCAAATCCATATTTTTATAAAAAAAAAATTTATAAATTCATATCTATATTTTTATAAAAATAATTAATTGAATTTTAAATTTAAATCTATATTTTCTAAAAAAAATATATAATAATGTGTAATAAAAAGTTTAATATTATATAAATATTAAGGAAATATAGTAAAATTATAATTTAATAAATATAAAAATATTTAGAATATGTAAAATCCACACTAATAGCTATGTAATGTTTGCCTTACAAATCAATTCTCTCCGAACCACCTCTGCCAGCACTTCATCCCAATATCAGACATCAATATCAACGGCTAATACAGGAAAAATTGTGGTATACAATAATAAAGTCTACATAAACAAAAAAGTTAAGAGAACCAAATGACTACAAGAATCATATCATCATAATATCCACCATCTTTTAAGTCCACAATGATCTTTCCTAAAGTCATTAGCATGCATATGGTGAAAAAATAAAAAAAAACTAAATAGAATATAAGTTTCTTCAAAGAATGAACTCCGAAGCCTATTGAACAAGGTTGCAGAGTTTGAAGATATAAATCCTAACTCCCTCCCTAGGCTTCCAGATGGCAGTGAAGAGGGTATTCCACTTGAATAAATATTTGCAAAGCATCAAAGCAATTAAGACCATAATAAATTAATTCAGGGAAGTAAAACCATAATAAATATAATTAATTCTTTAGAAAAGAACAACACCAAACAAATTCAATACATTATTGCTTTCTGTATGTCTTGTCTTGTCTCCACTACAACCTTGAAATATTTCATGTATCATAAACTGAGGAATTATAAGCTAAAACAGAAAATGAGAAAAAAATAAATAAACTAAGAAAGAAGATAAGCAACAGGAGCTGACTCCTAAAAACAAATTAACTAAGAAAAATAAATTCACGTGACTTGGATATTTGCATATTCTTCACAAGACTTTATGTTTATAAGGACTAAGAAGTCCATTTTTGCAACATGTATGCAACACCAAAAATAAATAAAAAATCAAAGAAAAGTTAACTTATTTATGTGATTCAAAATCATTGGTGAATCATAACATCTCAACCTCAAAGAAATCAATTTGTGGTCATGAAGCAAACATACTATTTAAGGGAAATGGTGGTTGATCCACTAACATCTTGTTGAGGAACCAACTCTATAAGAAATGAAAAACTTATTGTTACTTAATACATTTTTAATTATAACATTAATACATAATTGCAACATCAACATACCTTGGTCAACACATTGAAGCTCTTCAAAATCATAGTCTAACAATGATGGTAGAGGTGTATTTTTTAGCAATCTTATGTACAAATAAGTGTCTTCACCTTTTGATGTAATAAAGAACTATGATATAGATTTAGCACTCTTCCTCTTGTGCTAAATGTGGACTCAGATGCTACTGTAGAAATCGACATAGCTAATAATTCTCGTGCTATGTTTGAAAGGATTGGAAATCTACATGACTTAATTTTCCAACAATCTAGAATATTCAAATTTGCACTTGTATCATGTTCTTCCTCTAAATATTTAAAAGCTCGTATTTGTTTAAAGGTTAACCTAGATAAGTGCACACAAGAATTATATTGGTTCACTCTATAAGAGCTACATCCAGTCTCACCTCACACCAAGGTGGTTTCCACTAGAACAAATCAACACAATTACAAAACTTGCTGTTCTTGAACACTACAAGAACAATTACAAAACCAGTGCTGAAAAACCCTATTTCAGTAGCTAACACACCTCAAGGAAACCTATCAAAAGATGTCAAACCTATCACTGTTACACAAGAAGAGAATAGGAATGAAAGCACTTGGAAGATTGAACAAAAATTCCTGAAAAACAGAAGCCACGAAATTGCAGCACCACAATGACAACACCTCAATCTTGACCAAGGTAACCAAAGAACAAGCACTTGAAAATCTTTGTGAAAATTCTTACAAAAGCAATCAAATCTGTGATCTCAACTGGAAAAACGTTATTGCTCTTTCAAAACCATTTAATCTCAATTTAAAAAGAGGAATGTATCTCTCTTTTTAAAAGAAACTAAAACATAACAACCTTTTAAAAAACAGTTTAAAAAGCTGTTATAAAAAAGAATCTGTTAAAAAGACAAATGAATGGATTGTTTCTTTCAGAAAAGATAAGGAACAGTATTTCAAAAACCTTCTAGCTTAACAGAGTTAGACCAAGCTATTTGTGCTTGTAGACTTTCAACAACATGAGCACCAGTTCAAAAAGAATCTGTTGATTTACAGAACAACATATTTATTTTATGTCCAGTAACATGATTTAAAGGAAAAATCAAAGATAGTTTTAACAAAAAGCTTTTGAAAACTCTTAGTGCTTGAGCTGGCTATCTTGATTAGGATCATGAGGAGAGTAACAGTGAAAAAGGCTATTTTAAACATAAACAAGTCTATATACCAAGACTCTAATTACATCACTACATTTACCAAGACAACCTAGTTATTTTCTTCATCAAACATCTACAAGCCATGGTAGAGAAGATGCTTCATCCATCTTCAACAGTCTTTTTATGTTTCAAAGCAACGTCTAACATCAAATAAGTTGAATTCCACATAGTTTCTTTTCCTCCTTTTTTATTCCTTTATACCCCTCTAAAGGTTTATTTGAGTCTCACACAAAGATTATTACAAAGTTTTTTCAATTCTCTTGCTGCCAAAAAGAAAAGACTAAACACCAAGAATTTTAGATATTCATAAAATCTCGTTAGCCTTCACTCTTATGGAGAGTCATTAGCACAAAAAAAACACAAAAAACTATGTGCCAAAGAAACCAATTGAAGCACCATAACCACCACACTAATTATCATGGCAACAAGAAAATAGAAAAGACCAAACTTCATCATCACCACAATCTATAACACTCTCTTCCCCTTTTCAAGAGTTCTCCTTCACAATCTCCCTCCACCACCACGCATTCCCTAAAGATAACTCTAGAGACCGAGTGAGATCAAGTTCCACTCAATTTGCTGCACTTCGTATTCTTCCTACAACTGCTAAACTGTCTTTCTCCTTTCTTTATAATATTCAACCTGTATGTTCTTAGTCTTTTGGTCAACACCTTCTTGACACGTAGAGAGAGTACCTGTAAAAATACTCCAACGCTCAAATCAATTTTTGTGTGTCTAGACAATTCATAAATGTTATTTCACCTACCTCTTACCTATCCCTTGGACTTTTATTTATACACATTTGTGGTGGGCTTCTCAGTGGATTATGAACAATATTGGCCTTCACTTGGATATGGTATTCTCAATGGCTCATATTACTATATTATTATTAATTTGATTTTTAAAATTATAAAATTTTAAAAATCAAATTAATAATAATTGGAATGGTGCATATAATTGAAATGTATATGTAAACCCTTTTACAATTGATTTTAATTTGAGAATTTACATCCACGTTTACAATCACATTTACTTGTAAAATCACACTTTTGGTTTTCAAATAAATATTTATCTCCCTTATTTCTTTAACTAAATGAAACCAAGCACCTTATTTTGATTGATCAACTAACATATACATCTTTCTAAGATAACTAATATCACTCTATTAATGAAAACTATTCATAATACTTTATTAATAAATTCTTAAGAAAACTAAAATCATTGTAAACTGCAAAGAGAATGTTATATTATACATTTCCATAGATAACTATTATTAAGTAAGAATAAATTACATTTTGCATCTCTAAGTTTTGTAATTGTATAATATTTGTGTCTTCTATATTAATTGTGTAGTTGAATATCTCAACTTTAATCTTATTTACAAGTTCTTTTTGTTACTCTTATAAATAAATGTAACACATTTTATTTAAATGACAATTAAAAAATAACATGATAATTGACAAAATGGTAACATGATGGTTACACAATAATTGATGAAACAACAATGTCACAATTGATATGCACTAATAGGACTTCATCAATTTTATTAACAACTTCAAATGAGTCACTACAGTATTGTGAAGATATTTATTGATGTTTTTAATTTTTTTCACTTTTATATTTTTAACTCTTTTCATTTTCATCACACATCCAAATTATTAATGGAAATTTTTTATATAAATCATTGTATGATCTACCCCTTTTCAACAACTTTTGAATAATGGAATTTATTAAAACTCCACTATTTAAGTTAGGAGAAGGTGTGATAGCATTCCTATGAGCTCTTCTTTGGATTTTGGAGTTCCTTGGTGATGATGGATGCGGAAGCTTATGGAGGAGGTGAGCAAGACCTTCCTAGGAAGCATGGGTGCCTTGAAGATGCATGAAGAGTGAGGAAATGGGGAGGTTCGGCCAGCCCCTTTGGTAGTGATGAATTGAAGACTAAAACCTAAAAATAAAAACAGCCACACAAATATATCAAGAATCCTACACAAAATTGAAAATAGATGTTCAAGCACAAGTTTGAACAAACCCACCAAATGAAATGAATAAACAAGCATTCAAATCATATTAAAACACAAAAAACAGCAAGACAACTTGGAATAAAGATGAACAACTTGGAGAAAAGAATAACTCAAAAAGAAAATGAAAAGAGATACTCATCTTTGAAGAACCATAGCTCTAGATACCAAATGATAGCATTCCTATGAGCTCTTCTTTGGATTTTGGAGTTCCTTGGTGATGATGGATGCGGAAGCTTATGGAGGAGGTGAGCAAGGCCTTCCTAGGAAGCATGGGTGCCTTAAAGGTGCATGAAGAGTGAGGAAATGGGGAGATTTGGCCAGCCCCTTTGGTAGCTTGAATAAAGTAAATGTTGGATTCTGTTGTTCAAGTTGTTTTATTTGCAGTGTTAAATGGGGTGTGAGACTTTTATCTCAACAAAAATTGTTTTATCTGATTGTTTAGTTGAGTTTGTTGACTTTCTGTACAAATATTTTTAGAATTGTGAAATTTAAAAAGAAGATATAAATGAATATTATTTTTAAGATTAAATATATATTTTTTTCTATATATAAAATTGATTTTCGTCATTGTAAGTGATAAGTCGATTTTATGAGGTTAAGTCATATCTAAAGTCCACTTCTTAACATAATTTTAGATTCACTTCGAGCTTATTCTAACGATTGTTTGTTGGGTTTATCAAGACAGATACTGTCGGACCGTTATCCATAATATATAGTCCTATACACGAGTTGGTAGCCTCGGCATGAGGGATGTGTTGGAGATCTCATATCGACTAGAGATTAAAACGTTTCATAATATATAAGTTGGTGCAAACCTTATCTTATAACTCGATTTTATGCGGTTGAATTAACTTAAAGTTAACTTCTTAATAATTACTTCAAATTAAACTAATTTTACATAAAAAAAAATTATCATAAAATATATGAATGGTTTAAAATTTGGAAAAGAAAAAAAAATTAATTTCATTAACATACTTAATTCTTATTCTTATTTTTATAATATTTTATACTCTTGCTCTCTAGCTATATCTTATCAAATCTATTATTAAGTAAGAATCATACTAAATATAATAACTATAACAATTAATCCTGATTATTGCTTGGTTAGTTATCGTTATATCCTGATTATTTTTTCTAAAATGATGTTAATTAACAGAAAGTTGAAAATATAATTTACATAGTGGAGTTTTTTTTAAAACAAACATTAGTTAAAATTTAAAATATAAATGATTTTTCTTGACATGATTCCTAAAATAACGATTGCACAGAAGTAATTTCTACACACATATATATTATATATAGTAGAGATAATCTTATTCAAATAAAATGAAACACTAAATAAAAAGATAACTATACAAAAAAAATTAAATTTTTGTTTGGTTCAGTGTAAAATTATCAATATTTTGTGTGTATATACAGTATATGATTTCTGAATTTTATTCAAATTCCTCACTATTATACTAGATTTACTGAACATAACTTACTAGTATTATGTGGGTTTTGTTTTCTTAACATATGATAAATAAATATTTTTGAGTATATAAATTATATTTTTAGTTGTCATAAATTTTTTATTTAATTCTTAACAATCTATTTTAAAGAATATTTAATTCAATTAAGAAATAAAAACGAAAACAGTAGATTAAAATAAGATATTAATTACAGTTTCTAAAAGACATGATGGTGAAGAATTACAAACAAAATAAATTATCAACAAGGATTAATTTCTTAAAATATTTTTATTAATATAATCATTCAAAAATTTCCAATGTGAATGACACTGATCTTCCTCTTCAACAGAATTATATCTTATATCTATATATTTTGCAAATATTTAAGAATTTCTTAGTTGAGAAGTCACCACTGAAACCAAACCTCCTCAACAAGTCACAGACCTTAAAAGGCAGCATAGTAGTCTTCCAACAGTCTTGTTTTCTGTACCTAATCTCCCATCCAAACCTTTCTCTCCCTCGTACCCAACAACAACAAAATCGTCCTTACCAAATCTAGAGAGTGAGAAAGAGAGAGATAAACGGTTGAATTAAATTGAAGATGAAGATCACTGTCATGACTGCTGATGAGCAAATTCTCACATTGGATGTGGATCCCCATGAATCTGTACTTATCAAAGATTCTTCTTTTGCTTTTCTATTCATCTTTCTCTTTTCACATCACTGTTTTTCATTCCCTTTTCCCTTTGGGTAGGTGGAGAACGTCAAAGCATTGCTCGAGGTTGAGGTGAGTTTTTTGGTTCTTCTCCACTACCCATCACTTTTTTACCTTAAAAGTTTATTTTTTTGTTTGAAAAAAGTTAACTTTGTTTCGATTTTCTTTTTGTGAATGTTGATGAGGGCATTTGGGAAACACCGTTTTCCGTTGGAATTATGGGTTGTACGTTTTTCATTATTTGACTACCCAGAAACAAAACCCATGTGATAGTTTGTTTGATGATGTTGGTGGTCGATTCATGCATCTTTTGTTAAATTGGTGATGTTAGATCTTGTTTGACTTTAATTTGTGTGGCCTTTTTGGTTGTGTTGTTTCTTGATTGGATTTCTTATCGTTTTTGTTTGATGCTAAACTTGTGCATATGAGAAGACTAGTGTGCCTCTTCAACAACAACAGCTTCTGTTCAATGGGAAGGAGGTGAGGAATTCTGAGAAGTTGAGTGCTCTCGGTGTTAAGGATGATGATTTGCTGATGATGGTGTCTGGCGCTGTGGCCGCCTCCGCGGCTTCTAGGTATGACCTTTCATTTTCGTTTAATTGCACTGTTATGAGATAATCTGGGGACTATTACATGATAGAAATTTAGAATTTGAAGAACTGTGAAATTCTATGTGACTTGACTATGATTTTGTACTTGTGTTGGTTTGATAATTTGATATTTCACAAGTGATATAATTTGTGGAGTCTGACGATTCTTGTTCAGTGATAGGACAAAATTTGGGTTGTAGTCAGCTTACTCCATACTCTATCCATTTTGACTAGAGTCTAATCATGTCTCTGCCCTGACATTTTATTCACTAATGTGTTGTTGCATAAACTAAACTAAGTAGAGTGCCATTTGTAGAAGTAAGGTTTTATGGCTAAACATAAGTAAGAAAATCAAATGAGCTAGTGGAAGTGTGGAAGATTATTGGTGGGTATACCACTTGAAAGGATACTTAGTAGTCTTTGAGATCAGACACTATTTCCACAATTTGGTATATTTCTCTCATTTGCTCACTATTCTTGTGGTATGGATAATTAACGTGAAAATAGTAAAAAAAATGACGAGATAACCCATTCCATGCTATAGAATTCATGATGCATGTCTCTTGACTTTTAATTAAATATTCTATGTGAACCTTTGTTTCATTGAAGTGTAATGTATCACTATCTTAATATACTTATTGTAAGAAATTTAAATTATTTCAGTGGGTCTACCAATGATTTGAGTTTGAATACTGATGGTTCGGCTGTCAACCCTAGTGCTTTCCAGCAGCACATAAGACGAGATTCTAATTTGATGGGTCAGCTCTTTCAGGTAAGCTACGTTTTATTTTATTGCTTAGTAAGATCTGGTGTATGTACATGATATGCTATTCCATGCTTACTAAAATAAAATTTTGAACTTTCCTGTCAATTAGCGGTTTATATGTAAATCAGTTTAACTATTTCATATTCTGGTTTTTTCAATCACTTTTTTTATGTATATTCTGGTTCTTTTCTTTTGTGATTGGCTATATTATAACCTTCTTTATAATGGAAAATACAGAGTGATCCAGAGTTGGCACAAGCTATTTTAGGGAATGATCTGAATAGATTGCAAGAAGTTTTGCGATTGCGTCATCACCAAAGAGATGAATTAAAGCGTCAGAAAGAAGAAGAACTTGTAAGTAGGCTGTATGACCCTTATTGTTTCTTTACATGTCAAGGGTTTACGTTCAATTGTATCACGACAAGATGTGTTGCTTCTAATCCTTTGGAGTTGTTCAATTTTATTCCTTGTGCTTTGCCATCTCTCTGTTAGAATACTTTGCTCCAAAGTTTATCTGACTTCTTTTTTGCAGGCTCTTCTCTATGCTGATCCTTTTGATGTTGAAGCACAAAAGAAGATTGAAGCTGCCATCCGGCAGGTCAGTATTTTTTTAATTAGAGATAAAACAACTCAAGTCTCTTGTAGATTGACTTTCGACATATGCATTCACTATACTAATAGGACATCAATTTCCAATTGTGTTTGGAATTTTCCAGGCACTACCATGTACTGGATGTGTTAATTTAGTTATGCATTTGGTTTATCTTAAATTTGGAAAAATAATCTGTTCTTCTTCAGAAGCTCTCTTAGGAAGCTGCAAAATGAAACACTATTATTTCCTCAAAATAAAGCAATTCAAGGCTACACTAACAATATGCTTGTTTAGAGAGAAATATGGTGGAAAGAGTTATAGTGGTTTGATTTAACAATGCATCTTTGAAGAAAATAACTAATGAAGTTGGGAACCATACGTGCCATTGCATTGAGAAAGAAAAAATGTGAAGAAGACCAATTTGCCCCACCTCTATATCCCTTTTCACTTTTTGTTTCTCAATTTTTTTTCCTTTTTGCTTCCTCTGCATCCTGCCTTCTTTTCAATTGCTTCTTCACTTGGTTTCTCTACAACTCCACCTACACCCCTCCTCTTACCACCATATTTCTTGCACCTTGCACTTCTTTCTACACCGGGGCTTGCTCCAATTGCTTCACTGAGGGGGCAGTTTTGGCCACTACACTAAACCACTATGCCATAACAGGCAGGGCTGCTCCCCTCTGCTATATTGCACAACATAAATCCCTGTTCAAATGAATTGATTATGATATTGTGGATTTGTCAATCAATTAGCATTCAAGTTCATTGATTTTAATAGTGTAGCACTTTAAATAAATTGCTGTAGGGGTAAATATATCTTGATATATAATTTCTTTGTCTCATGAATCATTAACTAACCAGTTTGTTTATGATAAGCTCTTGGCTAAAGACTGACTATACCTTGTCAAATTAAATTTGTGCTTGTTTATGCTGTGCGCAGTTGACAAATATTTAGTCATTCTCAGTTTGTATCAGATTACCATGTTATGTGCAATCTATTACTTTTCTGCAAATGCATTGTTTGTAATCATGATCTTGTCTTAGGATCCCCTCTTCCTGGTTAATAATATCTTGTTTGGTCTGTCTAATTTTTCAGAAAGGGATTGATGAAAATTGGGCAGCTGCATTAGAACATAATCCTGAAGCTTTTGCTAGAGTGGTATGTATGATTCTTTGGCAGTTGTATTTTCAATGCTAGAAGCTTTTTTTGTTTATTGTAAATAATTTCATAATAATGTTGAGTTCTTATGGAATATTTCAGGTTATGTTGTATGTTGATATGGAGGTTAATGGTGTCCCATTGAAGGTGAGTGATTTGTCACAATTAGTAATTTTTTTTTTCAACTTTTGGTTCAAACTACACAGAATATAATATACTTTCTTTTAACTCGTTGATTTCAATTTTTAATGGTTGTATGAAATGGAACATGCATTAATTAGATTCTCAATTTGTTTCAGGCATTTGTTGATAGTGGAGCTCAGTCTACCATTATATCAAAAAGCTGTGCTGAGCGTTGTGGGTATGATAAATTTGTTTGACTGAGATTTGCTTTCAAGACATCTATGATACCATATGATGATTAAATTTTATTAGTAGCTCATCTGCTTCCCTGTGAATTTACTCATACATATCTTGATAGATATACTATTGAGGAAGTAAAATTAATCTTAATTGGTTGTGGAGATTATACATTCTTGAATGGGATGAATATTTTCCACTGATATTTATAGGTATATGTATTGTTTTATATATTAATAAATCCTAAGTAAGAAATACAGTTTAGATTTATTCCCTTCTTTCAAGTTTTCTTTTCAGCATACATAAATCAGGTAGTTTAGGAAAAGGAATGAAAATATGAAGAGGGCAGGAATGTAAGGAATATTGTATGTATAATCATATATTTGTTCTGCGTACAGAACAGAAGAGCCTGAAGTATAATTTTACAGTTCGATGTTTGTTAAGCTAGTGAATTATGCAACAATGACAAAAAAACCGTCTGTAGGTGCGCAAGATAAGTCCCTGAATGACTTTAGGGAAGACTAGTGTTGCTTAAATATGACAGTAGGTGGTTAAATGTGGAAGAGAGAAGTTAAAGATTTTTTCTGGTTATGGTTTTATGCATTTTGAGTCTCAACAAACTCTTCTTGTTTACAGCTTGGCCTTCCTATTTTCTGATATAATTTCAAGTCCCTAAAAATTGCATTCTTTTTGAAGTTCCATCTCCAAACTGTTCTTAGTTTGTGAGCCTTTAAGGTTCTCACATCTCTGTTTTGATAGGCTGTTGAAATGAACGATGTGTTCCTATTCCCATGTATTTATAGATATTACTTATACACAAGTTGTCAGATTGAAGGTGTGATTTTTTTTACCGGTCATGTTTCCAGATTGCTGAGACTTTTAGATCAGCGATACAGAGGGATTGCTCATGGAGTTGGCCAGTCAGAAATATTGGGTCGTATACATGTAGCTCCAATCAAGGTATTAACAGATCTTGTGGATAATTTTGTGTTGCTGAAGTTGTGGGTATCTTATTTCATACTGGCTGGTATTGGTAGATGATGATAATATATTTTCTCTTGTCTATGAGGATATCTAATTTTGACATCAACTATACTGAGTATTGCATTTTTTCATTAGGTAGCAAATATAACTGAAATATAAAGCTATTATTGTTTGGTATTATACGCTGATTCAAATTGTATTGATGTATTGCTGAGAAGGATTTTTGTTGTTTGTGATTTAAATTTTAGCAATGGTAGGTATCTCTTTCTCCCTTCTTTCACCATGTGACTGTCATGTTTCATTCATTTTAATATGATTTTCATAAGGGTTAAATGATTGGAGAGATGAGATGCAATTTAGTCATGAGCAAATGTCAATTTCTCCCAGTTTTCTTATGTGACAAGTGTCTACGTTATTCTTTTGATGACATCTCTCAGTCCTCACATGTCAATGATGCAGAGATTGTTGGAGTCCTCTATGAAGCAATCTTTCCAATTCCAGTTTAATCCTTTGAGATTGATTTAATTTTATATTACATTGATATGATAACCATTCTTTTAAATTATTTTTTTGTCCATGTTATGTTTTATTCTTATTTTTATCTTTTGTATGTATTTTCCATTAGATTGGGAGTATATTTTACCCATGCTCATTCTTGGTGCTTGACTCTCCCAATATGGAGTTTCTCTTTGGACTGGATATGCTCCGAAAACACCAGGTACCATTCTCAGTTGCACTCTCTGATACCATTGCTTTCAGTAGTTACTCTAAGCTGCCTTTGTTATAGCTGTGGATCTTGTCTGCAGTGTATAATTGATTTGAAAGAAAGTGTTTTGCGAGTTGGAGGAGGAGAAGTTTCTGTGCCATTTTTACAAGGTTAGTTTCCTAATCTGTGAATTTTAGAGTTGACTACTTTTTATCCTTATATGTTTGCATAGTTCTCTTTTCAACTCAATCCTTCACAGATTATATATAAATATATGTACTGAGCATATTGGTTGTCATTTTCAGAGAAAGATCTACCATCTCGGTTTTTAGACAAGGAGAGAGCTTCTGGCTCTGGTGGTCAAGTAAGTACACTTTTGATTATAAACTTTTTTTAATACACAATCAAGTTAAAACTGTGATGCTTTAATCTGCTTCTAGGTATCTAAGGCTATCATTATTCTTAATCATTTGATAATTATGTTATAATATAGATCCTTCATAGCATATATGAAGGGTGACAATATCCTTCGGCTGTGTATTTTTGGCACATTTTATATATCTTCTGGTTTCTAGGCCAAGGTGTTAAGTAGTATCCTTATTTTTTTTCCTGCAATCAAAAGTGGAGATGTTCAATAGTATTTTGGTTGTCCATCATATAATTAAGTTCATTTTACTACCCATATATCAAATTTCATATTTGCCAAGCTAATCAATGGAGCCAATGATTTCGATTAATGTGAACTGAAAATAAGTGATAAGTAGTTGAAAAATATGATTACTGACTGTTGTTTCTTATTGTTACTTGGTTATAATGTGAACTGAAAACATTGTTGGGTTCATTAGAAATTCAACTCTGCAATTACCGCAGTCAATTGCACATGACACCTGTACACACTTTAAAACAAATAAGAGCAAAAGGTGTAAACAATCATACATGATCTTAAATTATTGTGGCTTTTCTTGATTGCTTTGTCATTTTGTTTTGATGAAGATAATGACAGTTTTTTACGTGATGTTTGTTGTACACCCAGATTACACCAGGAAGCAATAATCCACCAACTGGAGGCCACCCTTCTGGTTAGTTCTAGAGATTTTTTTTAAATTCTACAATGGTGGGAAAAGTCATTTCATTCTTGTATTTGTCCTGTTTCTGGGGTTCAATTGGCTAATTTGCAATCAAATTTTCACCCAAAGCAAGCTTTTTAAGTTTGCAAAATCTTTCCTTTTATGAAATGTTGATGAGGTAGTAATTTGTTTTGCACTTGTCCATAAAATTAAGTTCCTTTTACTTCCCATATCAAATTTTTCATTTCCAAACTAATCAATAGAGCCAATGTCAATAACATACTTATTTTATTTGTACTTATTTTTCAGGAGGAGCTTCTAGTGACAAGGCTAAGGTATGCTTTCAAGTATCAATATTTCAGTTTTGTACTTTACCCTTTTTAACCCGTGTACTTGACTATGAATATGAACATCTGCTTTCATTCCTTTCACATGGAAGAATATATTTCAATTAAACCCTCTAAATGGTTCCCTTTGGATTAATTAGTCATTCAATCAGTTTTTAATGAATTTTCCACCAAACATACCCTTTCATATATTTATCCTTATAGGTATGTGCTGTATCTTTGAAAGATTAATTTAGCTAGACCAAGTGGAGGATTTACTAAAAATGGGAAGTAGTTATTATTGTTGGTCTTTTGGTCTACAATGCAAAATGTAGTGTGTATTATGTCAAGAACATGATAAACAATAAAGCAAAAAACTAATTAACAACATGCTTTGTATGGTTGAAAATAAGGTGAAAATGCAGTTAAAAGTGTTTAAGTGTTGAATCTTTGCTTTGTTGGATCATGTTTGATGTTTCTATGATATGATTCTAGGATTCTGAATTTGAAGGCAAAGTTGCAAAGCTTGTTGAGTTGGGATTTGAAAGAAATGCAGTTGTAGAAGCTCTGCAATTATTCAATGGCAATGAGGAACAGGCTGCTGGCTTTCTTTTCGGGGGATAGAGACAACATTTGCTTTGGAGATTGATTAATTTGTTACTGAAACAATTTTTACTTAGTCAATTCAATTACAAATTCTAAAAACTAAATTGTGAATTGTTCATTCTGCATAGAATGTTTCTATTCAATTGGAAAACCATTTTATTGTCACTTAATGTGTGTATCATGTAACCTTTTTAACATGGGTATGATAATAAATTTTACAATAAGCAAATTCAAATACATCGAAATTATTTTTTGTATTTCAATTTTTTATTTTTTAAATATTTTGTTTCGATAAAATAATTTAAAAAGATCTCTGATTTTTTCAGATAATTTTTTTTTGACCAAATTCTTTAAGAAGTTTTTCTAGTTAATATTGTAGGTTTATCTTAATTAACATACGAGTTTATTTGTAGGTGATGCCGGCAATAATTACTTTAACTAATATTAATTAAGAATTTTTCAAGTCATTGATTTTGATTTTCAGTGACTTGTTTTCAATGATGTTAGAAAGAAAATTCTAGTTTTGAAAATCCTACTAACATCCCTGTAAAGACGTGGGAAGAGAGAATATAAAAGTTTTAAATTATTATTTTTTGGGTATAATTTTAAATTATCTCATTTTAAAAAATTAAATTACTTTTATAAATATATATATATATATATAGTTTTAATTTCATTAAATTTTTTTACCTAACCAATATATTTTATGATAAAGTATTTTAAATTTTTTATGAAAGTAAATTATGTCGTAAACTTTTTTCATAAAAGACTATTTGAGGTTGAAGAAATTGAAATATTACTCAAGTTGAAAATTTTGATGTTAGAAATATAAAATGTTAAATTAATTATCTTTTATTAAAATATGGTGTCTACGTATAATATAGATATTCTCTTGTTCAATGTTACACTTAATAAATAACATATTAGACTATCTATATTTAAGATTACTAATGAATAATATTTATATATTTCTATATATATGATCATTTATAATATTTATGTTTAATGGTTGAAAAGTATTTAATGTGTTCTTTTTATATATAAAGTATAATAAATTCAACAATTATATATGCTTTACATATATAAAGAAAGTATAAAAGTCAATCAGAGAGCTTAGACTAATAGAATAAAATGAAACAAACGATAAAATGTATTTATATATTACAAAATGATTTTCATGTTTATACAATTCTAACTTAGAAAAAAATGCAACCTTCTATCAGAAAACACAATTACAATAAATAATACAAATCAAGTAATTGTGCACTAGATATCGTAAAAATTATATATAAAAATTGTAAAGAAATATATATTGTTCAAACAACATTATACTTAAGTAAGCTATACAAATGACGATAGTTTTGTTAGAAAATATAACAATCTTTACATATTATATACATTCTTTATATTTTCTTTTGTATAAATATTTATTTATATTGTCTTTTATATCGTGCTTATATTAGACTGTAAGGTAACTTGTTTCTGAAAAAGCTTAAACTATGTATCCTTTATAACATGTTTTATATACTATGTATCCTTAATACAAAAGTAACATTCCTAAAGCATATTTTATAGGTTTGTGACTCATTTCTGAAGAAGCTTAAATCATGTATCCTTTATACAAGAGTAACATTCCTGAAACATTTTATAGATTTGTAACCAGAAGTGACAAGAAAAAAAATTGAATTCATGAGATTATGAGAAGATTGAAAAGATTAATCAGAAGTAGTTTGTCATTTGTAATCAATTTTCAAGAGTTTTTGAAGGAGAACTTGACATAGAGTTGAGAATGAACAAGTATAATTTGATAGAGACAATCTTCTGCATGAGAAAGTCTTAGAAACCCTAAACTCTATTCAATCCTCTTCTATAACCTGCCTTAACCATAAATTTATAGGGAAATTTAACTGATGATTGTTCTTATTAAAAATATAAAAGTTAATAAACCATTCGCAACTTGTCTCATCTTAAACCAAGTAGTTAATAAATTTAAGCTTTTCCATTTTCACTTTTCATTAAAGACATTGAAAATTATCCTACATTTTTTAATTTTAAACCCTAAACTCTTCCATTCAGGCATTTATATAGACACACTAGTTTTGTATATTTATAATTGAAAAGGAAATTTGGATCATGTACCTATCATGATTAAGATTAAAAGGTTTTTAAGGTCACATATTCACGTAAACATTCTTAGCCCTTGTTTTAATTTTGATTATCAATGATAGAATTTGATGGTTAACTAGTATTTTGGTTTATGTAATTCACATGATCAAACGAATAAGAAATACCCTATTTATCATTGATTTTCTCTCATATCAGAGCCAATTTAAAGAAAGAGGAACTAAAAGAGTCATTTCAAGAAGGTAATATACATGTATACTTATACAGAATACAAAACGATTTATCACACACATAAGTTAAAAGAATTTTCTGTAACAATCAATAAGTAAACATGCATAAATAACACTAATTTGTACCAATGTATTCATGATCACGGGCAAAACTTCGCTTACATTACACGTTCATGCTTTACACTCATAAAATTGATTGATTTGGACTTGGATAGCTGAACTGAATGAAGCAACTCCTCACAATATCATATTCAACATACTACTAGATAGGTATAGTCCAAGGGAACAAAAAAAATAATCCTATAATGGCATGACTAAGAGAAGATCAAAACCTTTCTGCCAATCTAGCAGTAACCGCTCTTAGTTTTGAATACACCTTTCCTGCCGGTGATCCTAGAATCAGGCTACAAAGAGAATCCCTGGCAATCTTTATGTTGGCAAAAGATCCCAATATGTGAATTTTGGTGTCAGCAATCACGATTCTTGTCTTTGAGGCGTTCTCAATTGCAAACTTTGTTTTACCACCTTTGCCAGATAACCTTCCAATAGCACGAGACAAGTGATCGCCTCTAAGTGTTTTAACATCCTTGATCTCAAAGGACTCAATGTAGAGCTCATCCAGACGCAGAAGAGCGATGGCATCTATGACTTCAAAACCAAGCATGAAAGCATGGACAAAATCAGCACATTTTTGCAGGTTACTAATATCAGGTGTATCAACCCTTGTCTTCAGCTCAACTCTACGAGCTTTCAAATTCATACGGACATCAATTTTCATCAGCTCATAAATGGGAGTATAAATATCCATCCAAGCTTTCTTGAGAGGGGTATAACGATGAGGTGGAACGTTGACCTTGCGGAACTGAACCTGTCCATCAGACATCTCATGAGGCTTCAAAGGCTCAAACTCTGGCTTTGGTGGCAGAATTTTGGCTTCAGATGCGACAGTCTCAATATCCATGGTAGAAGCTGTCTGATTTGAAACCATTCTGCAACTGTTCCAAAAGCAACCCAAAATAAGTTGATTTAAAATAAACAAAAAGGAAAACGCAGAACTTAAATTTAAATAACCCAAATCTACTTCTCCAGTTCTGGATATGACTTATGAGCAGCATAATTATCAATCACAAATAGTTTGAAATAGCTGCGATTTCCTAGTATAAAATAGCAGCAGCAGGCCACTTCACACAGCTATGATGAGCAGAGCATTGCAAAACAGAAAAAAAGCCAAACTTTGCAAGAACATAAAACTGATCAGGTGCTATGAACCTCCTTATTAACTGATTGGATTATTCTCCGTTATACGAATGGACACTTACTATTAACTAAGGAGTCACACATTAACATAGAGCACTTTCCCTTCCTTTTCAAACCCTTCACAATTTTATAAGAAAATATAGAATAAACAAAAACCTATTCCTACACAATTGTTTATCAAATTCAAAGATCCCAACTTTATAATACGTTCCAATCGAACTTAAAGCATGGATTTGTGCAAGGTTTTAGCCAATTTGTGAGAATAAAAGGAGTTATTAAATTCAACGGAAGCACAGACCCTGTATCTACAAAAACACCGCAGATTTGTTTTTTGTTTTCCCTGTTCACAATCAGAACAATTTGACAACCAAATCAAATTAGGTCAATGAGGTCTAACTAGAACAGAGCAATATACAATATACGCAAGGTGAAACAAAGCTAACAGCATACTTGAAAAGAGGGAGACGGCAGAGAAGCTAGCAGCGGTGGAAGCGACCTGCAGTGACGGCAGCGGTAGCGGCGGTCAAAAGTTTGATGCAGCAGCTTCAATCTCTCAGGGTTTGCAGTAATGTATTTAGGGTTTTATAGGGACAACACTTTATATTTTAAAATTTGTTGGAGGCTAATTTTGTCTTTTAGTTTTTGTATTTGTTTTTGGGTTTTAAATTATAATTCTTTTTCTATGAAAGAAAAGTATTTAGGGTTTTATATGGAAAACTGTGACATAACACAATCATGCTAAAAACGACAAAAAGAAGTCAGTTTGTCAGTTAGGTTTGAACTCACTTTTCGTTTTAAAACGGACTCAACATATTAACTGACAAACGTCTTCCAAAAATTTAAAAAAAGTACATTATTTATTTTATAAAATTAATTTAAATACACAAATTTTGTAAAATATATAGGTTTTAGCTAACTTTTATTAGTTTTTAAAATATATTAAATAAATGATAAGGTATATTTTAAACATAACAAAAGTAATTTAAAGTATCAAATATCTCATTTGTATTCTATAAGTTATTACATAACTAATAGTCGTAATTATTTAAATATATGAAAAGGTTTTCTTGATTTTCGAAATAGGTTGAATCAAATTTTAAAATTAAATCTAAAATTTGGTAAATAAACATTTTCTTTTATTTTTGAGTTAAATATTTATATATATATATATAAATATATCTATATATTTTGTATATTATTAGAATATGACATTTTGACATTAAATTCACGAGATAAGATCATTTTATCACTATATCTGAGTTATTGTTATTTTAAAATTCGAAATTCTATTAAATTTTGTCTTAAAAATGTATGCATACAATATTTTGATCTCAAATTTATTAAAATAATATCTTTTGTAACTTTTAAATTGGAATGAATAGTTGTTTTGGTAGTTAATGAGAAGTAGAGCTCAACATAATTATTAGACTTCATTCTCCATTTCATTCAATTTCTTGATAGGTATATATCTTAAGATCTTTTTAATTTTATTTATAGGATATGTTTTTAGACTAATATCTAATCTTTTGACTATTAAACTGATGAAACTGTATTTTTTAGACAACTCAAATAATTTATTTATATATTATTGAAAGAACAGAATATATCCACAGAACCCTAGACATGCTTCATTCTAGGATATCATAAAAAATATTTCTTATTGTAAAACATCTGCACCTTATGTCTATATCGTAACATTATATCCATAGAACCTGTTCTAAGAGAAAAATAAGAAAATATATTAGCAGAAAACACAACCATATAACCTATCCATGAAACCTATAAATAGTCAGACTTGGGACTCATGAGATTCTATATTTGGCATCTGATCAGCATTTGAGACTTTTGCACAGAAAAGCTGAGTGAAGTTAGCAATGTGGTTGAAGAAGCAGAAGGAGGCCAAAAGTGAGAGAAGTAGGTTGATGATGATGTAGCAGTAGAAGAACTGAGTGAGGAGATTCCAAAGCAGTGCTTCACATGCAACTACTCCTGACACATGGAATGTTATGATGGTACTTGGCAGGTTCAAGTTAGCAGTGAATGCAAGGACATGGGAAAATATAGCAAGGAAGAAAAGCATTATGGTTGGACTTAATCTTTGGAAGGGATTGTTGTTAGAGACTCCATACTTTGTTCCCATACAACTTAGCTCCAAGGCTATAAGAACAACATAGGCTTTTTGCTTGTTCATAATGAAGATGATGAGAGTGAAAAAGAGAGTAAAAGAGATAATGATTATTATGCAGAGGTGGAGATATGCTGCATAATCACGTCTTCTTTTCCTTCCTTAAATAGGCATCTAACTTCTAAGTAATATACAAACATCTTTCTCAAGTTTCTTTTTTCCTTTAATTAAAGAGGCATGCATATATATGCTCTATCATTGGCAGAATAGTCATCACCATTTACTCAAAAATTGATTGGTCTGAGACACCGTCCGTGTTGAAGGCTGCAGAGAAAGTTTGGTCAACAATATGATAATCAGCATCAGTTTTAATATTTTTTATTATATTGGACAATATTTTGACTAAAATATGTGTTTAATGTTTTTCATTACATTGGAGAACTATAACTTTATTACTCTAACATATAATGACTTGTTGTTAACACAAATGTTTTATAAGTGAAAAGAGCATAATAATTGGACAACTATAACTGTATGACTATATAACATATGTCTTTAGTGAAATGAGTTGTTGTTAACACAAAATATTTTATAAATGAAAAGAGATTGGACAACTATAACTCTATGACTCTAACATATTTCTTTAGTGTGATGATTGTGTGAATAGATATTGCATGGTTGAGAAAAGTGAGATGAATCAACGTTGCATTGCAATGATTGGTTGATGATATGGTTGTCTAATCCATGAAAGGGAAAGGAGAGATATATTTTTCTACTTCATACATTATTATAATGCAATGCCATCCACAACTGTATCTTGGACATATCCTGAAACTGTTTTTTTCTGTCAATAATGGCATAATATTTTTTATTCTATTTTATAATTTTTTACAAGTCGTCACAAGTGGCAAAATAAAGTGTTTCTTGCAAAGCACGACGATCATGGAATGGAGAGTAGTGGTGAAAATAAATTAACCCATCCAAGAGCATAACTGTTCTGTCCCAGTGACCGTTCGGAGCCTCAGCCCCTTTGTCTCTTCTTCTCTTTGCTACTTTTTCCTTTTTATCCTGTTTTCACAAAAACGTTTTTCTCTTTTTTCCTCACCCTCGCCTGCTTACCTAGTCTTCCTTCTTCTCACTACTGCTATCATTACACTTTTTTCCTAAAATACCGACTTATCCAAACACATTATAAGAAAATCATTAAATAAAAATTAATTTTAGAAATAAAAAATAATTAGTTGTTATAGTGACTAAATTAGAGACTATTTTAGAGACTAGAAAAATTATTGATTTCTAAATTAGTTTCTATTATTGATAAATAGTTTCTAGATTGGTATCTAATTAGCTACCAAAGTTTTTGCTACCAAGTTTAGAATCTAAATAATTGGTAGTTAAAACCTTGTAGCTAATTAGATACCAATTTAGAAACTATTTATTAGCAATAGAAACTAATTTAGAAAACAATAATATTTTAATATCTAAAATAGTCTCTAATTTAATTATTATAACAACTAATTATTTTTTGTCTCTAAAATTGGTTTTTATTTAATGATTTTTTTATAGTATTAGCATGACATATTTTGGTCTTTGTTCGGAGTTAAATAATTATTGAAAAATACTTTATTTATGAAGATAAGGGAAAAACTTGTTGGTATCTAGTGCTCATTGGGTAGGATCACTAAGTGATAAACGTTCCACTTCAAGGCATTGTGTTCTAGTTGGAGATAATTAAATATGGTGGAAAGTAAGAAACAAAATGTTGAAGGTGAATTGCAAAAGCAAAAGATAAGGCAATGACACTAGTCATTTGTGAGGCTTATATGGTAAAACAACTCTTGGCATAACCAATTACGTTTAAGAGGTCATATTTATTTTTTAATACAAAAGGGCTTTTACATCTAAAAGGACATATGTTTACGTAAATATAACTAACAATTATTTTAATTTTTTATTATATTAATTTTTTATAATGTATTAAAATTTATTTGTTACTTTATATAAGTTGATGACTTATAGAAGAAGATAAAGTTATAATGGGGGGTCACTTTGAATGATCTCCAACCATGAACAAGAAACTTGACATCACCAAATTGTTAAAAATGTTAGGTATATTTGTGAATGAGTGGTTCGCTCTCCAGCACTTGCCCTAATTCTAATCAATAATTTTATCAACCAAACAATATTGCAGTAGACTTGACCCTCTAAAATGAGGAACTAACTTTTAAAAATAAAATCATATTTATAATTATTAAAAACTAAATGATAAGGTTTTGTTCTCTAAAATATTCCTCAACTTTTAAAAGAGCCAAATTATATAATAATATACGTATGTACAACTTTAGAAGAAGAAAAAGCAGTTGTTGTTGGCATGTGTAAATTTGGCAAATTCTCAGGGCACCTTCGTACTTTCCCCTATCTACTTCCATACTTTTAATTAATTTCAACAATATAGATAGTGTGATACATTTTATTTATTTTGGTAATAACTGGTGAGAGATAAATTTTATGTTGTTTTTACGAACATATTTTCATTCACTTATTTTTTCTTTTAAAGTTACAAAGTTTTGAAAAAAAACCCAACTAAGTGTAAAAATAAATATAAAACTAAAAAAAATTATCTTCATACTGAATAACGTCATCCCATACATGATTAAATGATGAAACTGTTATCTTAAACACTGCAATTATAAAAGAATGAAAATGTTACTGCAAGAAGAAAAGTATGAGAGTGTGATTGATGTTATTTAAAAAGATAATGTTATATTTCATTTAGAATTATTTAAATTTTAAAAAAATTAAAATCAATTTTTTAAAAGTAACATGGAGATGCATGAAAAAGTATGGAAGTGAAAGGAGAATTTAAATTATTTCACAGCAACTAGTCCTACCTTATCACAACTAGTCCTACCTTATCACCTACCTTATCACCCATACTGTAAACTACTTGTTAAGTATAAGAATAATAATATATATAATTTTATTTAACAAATATAAAACTAAACTTAATATAAATATTAAACTATATTGCGTACACATATGTAAGTTGCGCCTCATCGGTAATCTCAGTTGTGTAGCACAGACACAGACATTGATATAATACGGATATGGACACGGAAATACGTATAATTTTTAAAATATAGGATACGGGAACACGAATTAATATATTATATAATTATGAATTATATAAATTGACAGTAAAGATTTATGTGCACAAATATGTTTTACTTTCTTTTTGGAACAGAAAGATGTTTTTCATAACTTATTCAAAAGGATTTGTTCCTTAATTATACTAAAAATTTATACAATAAATTTGAGTTTTTAGAAAATTATGTGTTTCTCCTTTTTAAAATTGTGTTAGAATCATGATAAAATAGTTAAAAATCTAACAAATATTTTTTGAATCGGATACTTCACCGATACGTATTTTACGAGCGTCATATAAGTGTCATGTTCGATACGTGTGTCCGACACGAACACGCTATTTAAAAGAGAGTGTCCAAGCTTCATAGATTCCCAGTCAATATAGTGTAATAATGATTTACCAAAATGTTCTTGAAATAATGATTTTATTAAAAGATTCGTACTTAAAAAAATACAATTTCTGTTTATATATATATAATTCGTATTCATGTATAACTTTAGGATTTCTTTTTTAAATTTCATGACTTCAATAATTTCTTTTTTCGAAAAAAAGTAATTACTATTCTTAAAATTATACTTCTTCAAATCAAATTATATTAAACTATATTGCGACTAAGTTTTTAAACTTTCATTAGTTTGGTAATACAATTTTTTTCAAATTAAAATATTATAAATAAATTTTGATAAATTTAAAATATAAAGTGTTTTTAAATAAATATTATGTTTTTAAACAACATGAATATTTTGACCAATATTATATCTTATATTTTTTATAAACTAACATATTCCTATCAGTAAAAATAAGTTCTATTTTAAAATAAACATAAGTTGGGAGAAATATATAATATCTAATATTTAAAGAGAGTGAAAAGTATCTATTAAATTACAAATAAAGTCATTGAAAAGTTATTTCAATTAAGTTTTGTTAAACACGACTTTTGTTTTTTATTTTTATTAAAAGATAAACACAGACAACTTTTGCTTTTTATTTATTTATTAAAAGACAAAAACAGACCACTTTTGTTTTTTTAAATTAAAAGAAAAAACAGAAGACATGCATGAGATAAAAGTTAAGTATGGACATGTTGGTTTGAGTACTTTTTTAAAGCTTACTCATTTATTTATAATTTTAAAAGCATATTACACCATTTTCTTAAATTACCCTATTTTAGCTCCCAATTTTCAATTATTAATGTCATGAAATGCATGCATTATTATATCAAAAAGCTGTTCTCAGCGTTGTGGGTACGTCTTGTTTGTCTGAAATTTGCTTCATAGACATCCTTAAATACTATAACATGATTAAATTTGTTGTCTATGAATCTATTCTACTTATACACATTTAACTAGATATGCAATTGAGTGAGAAAGATTCATCATAAATGCTTGTGTCTAAATGTTATGCTCTGTATGTAAACTATACATAATCCAGGTACTACAGAAAAAAAATGAAATGCAAGCATGCAAGTATAA
This sequence comes from Phaseolus lunatus, assembly GCA_013389735.1. Classification (NCBI taxonomy): domain Eukaryota; kingdom Viridiplantae; phylum Streptophyta; class Magnoliopsida; order Fabales; family Fabaceae; genus Phaseolus; species Phaseolus lunatus. Next base: position 22,030,424 of record CM023862.1, on the reverse strand, counting down.
TACACTTGCAACAAAAAGAGCTTCTGGTTTCAAGTCTCAACTGTTTCAGCTTTGTTCTTTTGTATATACGATTATTTTTCATTCCCTTTCAGTGGTAGAATTAACTAGTTTCTCCATAAACCTTACATACATCTTCTATTCTGTTCAAGAATGTCTACAGTATATTCAAATCAATTTTACCAATATAACTAGTATTGCTTTTTTGAAGCAAGGAGTGACTCAATGTAAATTAGCACTTAAGGTGCCAACTAAAAGTAATAACTGATCTGTTGAACCTTGAGGCCGTGATGGTCGACCTTACCAGTTAGTTCAACATGATGGTCTTCCACATTTTGGTTCAACAATTTTAATGCTTGCATAAAGAGAAACATTGAGGGTAGTGTAGAGAGAGACAGAGAGAACACGGGCTTAAGATTTTGGACTAAATACTATGCACAATGAGGAAACAAATAAACACAAGTCATAAAAATAGAGGGCCGAAAAATTTGCTTCATATTAATATTTAAACCCCCCTAACAATTGCGCCAGATGATCGCGTTTTCATATCTTTCATTCTCCCATTGAATTTCGCAGCGTGTTCTAACCAATAAGAGTGCCAATAGTTTGACATATCTTACAAATCACTTATATATTATTTCATTGGCTCTAAATAATTATATATTATTTGATTGGCTCTAAATAATATAATTACAAAATTATCTTTTAGTGTGTTAGATGCTATTCTTAATAAAAGATAGGTTGCCAAATGGTGATGGTTCCCAAAATATCTGTTTTGAATCAATAAAAAACTACTAAATTAACATTCAAGTATCCAAAATATCCTCAGGAAATTAGCTTCAATCCTCCCTCTTCCTAAGGATCTTCTTTGGGAGCAGTAATCAATATATAGCAGTAAAAAGAAAACTGTTTTCTGTACATATGTATATATGCAGCTAAACCGAAGGTCAAAGCACTCCACTCGTTAAAATAGCCAATCCTATATGTGTGAAATTCACAATTCTTAACACAAGAATACTGTAAAATTAAACAGATATATCTCGGATTATATTGAGATAGCTAGGACAGCAGAGTAAACTAACAGATTAATTTCAGTCCACTGCAAGGGAAGCAATGAAGGATTACATATATTAAACACAAACAGTTAAATAATGTTGGCATTGGGTCACCAATCTAATTGGTTCAATGGAACTCAACCCAGAGTAGCATGCTTAAAGCTTGTAAGTGAAGGTCCAAAATAAAATAATCAAATAGTAACAAATAAAGCTGAACAAAATCAAAAGTACAAATTTACCATATGCACTTTCATCACCTCTAAAAACATTCAAGATAGCATCCATCAGTTAGACTAGGAAGAAAATCTACAGAAGTCTTTGGTCGAACGTGATTGTGATTTTATGACATATAACTATATGACTGGCAGATATATTTTGTGAATTAATTTGGTTAGACCCCATAGTTTGAATAAGAAAATGTTATCTTTAAATTTTTAAAAACCAGACTTTCTCGTATATAACAAAACAATTGGTTGAACATATAGGATGGACCAGTGTACCATATAACTTCAACTTACATAATCAACTGTTGAAGCAGGACCAAAGCATTCATGTTAGGAATAGGATCCATTGAATGACGTGTAAAACTAGATAAACTTTATAGTAACACCTCAAAGAAAGTGACTAACATAAATCCAGTTGCTGAATTATTATAGCCATAGTAAATCACCACATTAGAATTTACAGAAAATTTCTTTATTAACATATGATAAACATGAGATTATTTATTTGGCGTAAGATTAAATTTCGTGTAAAATTAAATTTGATTTACTATGGTTTCAATGGATCCTAAACCTCATCATATAATCATGCTATACCAAAGCATGCATTTTAACTTTCACAAGAATAATGAACAACCAATAATTATATATGAATGATAATTGAAATTGAAACCATTTTAAACACTACTTACCCTAAAAGAGCTTCCTGGACCAAATCTTAGTTGACAGGGCCTATCGCAAAAGTCAAATGCCTAGAATAGAACCCTTGGTGGAGATCAAGAATGCAGGTGTATCAATGAATTCAGGCATTAATACTAGAGATGACAATTGAAGATTTAAGATTCAATCGCATTCAGGTGGTGCTAACCGCTATGTTCATCCCTGAAAAATATATCACCAAATTATCCTTTCATATTTACCATTGTAAAGAGGCAATGGAAATAAATAACACTGCAAAGCAAAATGCACTCAAAATAGTAATTTATTTATAGTTTCCTTCGCATGCACACAAAATTGAATTCAGAATTCTTTCCCTAGTTATGGATCTCCCACAAACTTCACTCAATGATATAGAGAACCAATATCCATGTATACATTAATGACATGACAATATTCTATAAACATTAATACCAATACCATGAAATGGTATTATATGATTAGTTGATCAATGATCAGTTATTAAATATAAAAATGAAAACAAACATGTATTGTCGTCAATGAGGTGCAGTAGAAATTAAAACTGAGCTACTAAGAAACAAACAACCGTTAGAAAAATTTAAGGTGATGGAATTGGAAGAATTTCCTGATAATAATATAAGATGTTGTTATATAACATTACAACTTGACATTTTTCCACATTGGTAAAAAATATAAAAAGCTTTTGAAATATGTATAATCATAATTCAAATTTACCTTAAGGTATAAATTGCCTCTGCCACAATATTGAACAGCTTATCACAAACAATACTTAGCCCCAATTTCCCTGCAATTTTTGTGAGAATATTTTTGACACTTCCATTCAAAGCTCAAACCAATTCATTCAATATTAAGTATTGATCAATGAACTCAGAGCATACTTGTCTCATAGTCCAAAACATCTTAAATTGCATTGCTATCACAAGAAATTTTCATCAACGTAATGCTGTAACTTGTACTTCTCACGTAGTATCCTTGTCCTACACACTTGCTTTAATACTAGGGAGTCATGAACTGTATCATGGCCTTTTCCTTTGTTTCAAAATCTTTTAGAATGGATGCAAGAGTATATTGCATTGCTAGCACCCTTCCTTTTAGAAACAGTTAAAAGTACAGCAGATAACCATTTGATTGAGACTTTACCAATTGTCCTTGCAAGAGCACTTCCCTTCAAAAAAATGATGAAACCTGTTTGAATCTCTCATAATGATTGGTCGCCCCACAGTAATTGATGCAAACTTCATAAATACATGGCAGTCATCACATACACGTATATTCTTTATGATCCGTATTGGTTCAATCCCATTGGGCTTTCTAATTAAAGCAAATGCAAGGGCAAGTTTCTCACTATGGTAGGAAATGGATCTAAATTTTTCTTCCTCTCCCACATTGTGTAGGACAATGTTTATATCCGGATTATAACCAATTTTTTGCAATATTGAGATTAATCTGTTCAATTCTCCATAGATTTTTCCCACTTCTTGATGAGAGTGATCTTCTGAAACAAATCTGTGGACTTCATTCCCAACCTCAACCCAACTGCAGGCAGCAAACTTCTTTGCACTCTTTTCCTTCATGAGAGATCTTACAACAGCTACATCTTTCCATCTCCCACAAGCAGCATACAAGTTGGAAAGCATGATATAAGGTCCAGCATTATGTGGATCTAATTCAAAGAGATAACTAGCTGCCAATTCTGCACTCTTTAGGTCAGTTTTGGCACAAACAGATAGTAAGGTAGACCAAATACGGCAATTTGGTTTGTGAGGCATACCTTGGATTAGATCCACTGCTTTATCAATTCTACCTGACCTACCAAGGAGAGTGACCATACATGCGTAGTGATCCAATGTGGGTGTCATTCCTTGTTCACTAATTGCATCAAAATACTTCTGTCCTTCTTTTACCATATTAGCATTGATACAAGCAGATAAGACAGCCACAAAAGTAATATTATCAGGTTTGAAATTTTCTTGTTGCATTCTTTCATACAAAGCCAAGGCCTCTGGAACCTGTCCATTTTGTGCATAACCCAGAATCATGGCATTCCAAGTGATAATGTTCCTAATAGGCATAGTTTCAAAAACGACACAAGCATCCAAAGTGACTCCACACTTCGAGTACATATCAACAAGAGCACTTAATACAAGCATGTCCTTCTCAATGCCCACTAAAATTACTTTTCCATGGACAACTTGACCATGATGCAAAGAAGCTAGTTTGGCACAGGAGCTAATCACACTAGAAATGGTGTAGTTGTCAAGTTTAACATTTCTACGTAGCATGTCACAAAACAACATCAAAGCATCCTCCTCTCTTCCATTTTGAGCATAACCAACTATCATTGTTGTCCAACAAATTTCATCTATTTTTGGTAATTTGCCAAATATATTTCTTGCATCGTCTACGCGTCCACATTGAAAGCAAGCATTGAGAACATTTGAAACTGTAACTATGTCAGGTTTCAAAGCTGACAACTGCATTTCATCAAACAAATGGATGCACTCATCAGGTTTTCCCAATTTTACATACCCATAGATCATGAGATTCCATGAAACAACATTTTTATTGATCATTCGATCAAACAACCACCGTGCCCTATCTATATCACCACATCTAGCATACATATCAGTCACAGCATTCCTTACAAAAGTATTTCCCCCCAACTCGGTAACAACAATCTTCCCATGAATTTGTTTCCCATGCCTCAAATCCAAAAGCTGAGAACATGCTTGCAATGCATTCACATAGGAGTGATGGGTAGGCTGAAAACCCTCTTCCTGCATTCTCATAAGAACTTTCAATGCTTTGCCTGAATTCCCATTATTAGCAAAATATGCAATTAATGTGTTAAATGAAATAGAATCACGATAAGGCATTTGATCAAAGACAACATGTAATTTCTCAACCATGTCCATCTTTGCATAAGCAGAAAGCAAGGCATTCCAAGAATAAACATCTGTCTTAGTCATGTTATCAAATACATTTTGAGCATCTGCGAGCTTGCCCAATTTGGCATACAAATGGATGAGTTGGTTGTGGATGAAGGAGTCTTTGGGTTGAAAAAGGTGAAGTTCCATGTGAGACTGCAGTCTCTTTGCTTGAATGAAGTCATTGGCTCGAGCACAATGAAGCACAAGACGAGTGTAATCATCAAAAGAAGTTGGTCCATTAGAATACAGCAGATCTATGGCTTGGTGAAGCTTTTGCTTGACCTTCATTTAGGTTTGGGAACCTTAGCTTCTCCCACCACCACCACGTTTGGGTTCAATCAACTTCAGTCCATGTCTAACTCATTTTTATGCTCTTGTCATCATGCCCAGTATTTCAACTTTAACCAAATGACATTATTCAGTATTGAATTTTATGTCTACATGGGTAAAGTTATACACTCACTCCTACACCATAATAAAACAGCAAAGCAATGAAATCCTTAAACAATTTATATCATAGTTTTTGGAAATAACAGTAAATGTCTTGAGGAAATGATATATTCATGCATCTCATGTTAAGAGGCCTTTAGTCCCCCGTCCCTAGTGTCTAAATTTAATAATAGCAGTCGAGTTTTCCAAATAAATTTTTTTTCACAAGCAAGTTTTGATATCTAATTCCAAAATTCAAATATCAATGGTTTTAGCTGCTACATACATTATTTGCTCTGCTAATGTATTTATTTCTCAGAAGATTCTATGAACATTTTAAACTTTCAAACTCTCAGGACAAAGGCCATGAATGGTTCTTTGTTTTGGTTGTGCGTGACACATATGTGATGACCATAATATAATTTTCAATGCCAATAAAACTTTTATTTCCAATCAAACTTTTGTCCTTTATAAAACCTCAATATATCTAATACATCAAATTTCTACTATATTTTACTTTCACATCATATTCTTTATTCCTTTTTAACCTTGTAAAATTACTATAGAGGACTACATCAACGCATTATATGGAAATATGGTGATGCCCGAATACACAACAATACCATAATAGGTCCATTAGAACTGTTTCTAAGCCGATTTGGATGAAAGGCCACGTTTGACCATCCCAATGTGCTGGCAACACTAAGTTGGAATCTTTTCTATTAGAAAGCAGGACAAGTGTACCACACCAAGCTATTGGGTTTTAGCTTTGACATTTGTTACCACCCCAGTCGATACCCCTGTGCCAACCACCACCTCCACAACTCTCCCTCTCACTAGCCATTTCTTACCCTGTTCCTGCAATCATTAGCCAACTTCAATAGTTCTACACCAGTTAAATGGAAGGAAAATACACAATGACCTTACCTCCTTACTTGCCTCTCAAACTGTGCAACACGGGCTTCTTTACCACCAAAATGAGTAGTTCATCCATCTCTCACTAATCTCCGCCACCAGCATGTCCTTTTTGAATTTCACAACTCCCCAACTAGTGTCTACTCTGGCCTCAAAGCCAACATAGCTCTCATTCCTTACTTTTACTAACCTAAACATACCAAGACACCAAAAGCTTCATTTGCGAATGCCTCACATGCCAACAAAATAAACCAATAAATCAAAAGAAACTTGGTTTGCATCAACCCCTCCCCATTCCCCAGCAAGTATGGGATGATCTTACAACAAATTTCATAACCTACTTACCTACATCTTTCAGTCATACGGTCATCTAGGTTGTGTGTGACCTACTCTCCAAGTTTGCCCATTTTGTTGATCTACCCACCTCCTTCACCTCTCCTCTTTTGGCTCATCATTTTTCTCTTGAAATTTGCAGGTTGTATGGCAATCCAAAAGTCCATCACCTCCTTCACCTCTCTTACTTAATCCGTTACGGAAAAAGCTTTTTAGGATGCAAGGCACACAACTCAAATTCAGTGCCGCGTACCATCCATAAACTAATGGTCAATCATAAGTAATCAACAAAGGTATAGAGGTGTGTACTTGAGCTGCTATGTCCGCAACAACTTGTGCAGATGGTATAAATTTTGCACCTCACGGAATTCTGGTATAACTCCTCATATCACTCTGTCATCAACACCATGCCATTTCAAGCCCTCTATGGTTGTCCTCCACCGACATTCCAAACTATGTTGCTAGTACAACATCTATCCCCTCACTAGACACGACCCTAAAGAACGCCTAAATGCTCCACCAACTAAAACACACTCTCAAACGTACACGTCAGTTTATGGCCAACAACACCACCAAAGGTCATCATCATTACCACCAGTTTCAACCAGTAGATTGGGTTCTCCTTAGCCTTCAACCACATCGTCAACAATCTCTCTCATGTCAAAAGTACAGCAAGCTATCCTAAAAGTTATACGGCCCCTTTTCGGTCACCCGCCTTATCAACTAAGTGACCTATGAACTCACACTGCCATCAACAAAGTCAGATCTACCCCATGTTTCACATATCCCTCTTACGTCCCCCACCATGGTTTGTTGCCTTGCCACAGACCATCTTTCACCAACCTTCGGTCTCTACCTCATCTTTGGACCAGCCCAATCCTCACCCCATTCTTTTTCCAATCAAGAAAATTTCCCTTTAGCCCTCACCAACTTTTGTCTCCAGATCCTCCCTTGACCACTTCTCTCTCCACCCCTAAGATCTTTGTAAAACCATATTAAAGAAAGAATAAGATAGGGAAGAAAAGTTCAATTTTTTTAGTGTTTTCCATTTACGCCTTTCTGTTTTTCGTATCAAAATCAATTGATATCATCAAATTGAAAAGGTACTCCATCAAGTTGAGGGACCCGAACAGAAATCCATACAAACTACATACTAGACAAAACTTATATTGTTATATGTCACCAATGAAAACAACTTTAAATTCGCTAACTTGTATTGGAGGCTTGATTTCTACTAAGATATATAAATCTAGGATTGCCAACCAAAGTCACATATCAGAAACACCAATAAAAAAGAACGCCTCTTAAAATGTAAAAAACGACTAAGAGGCACCTCTCAAAATAAGATACAGTAACATACAATACAACAATTGTGTCTCTCCATAATAAGTAGCAAAGCATGCTCACAAGGTATTACTATTTAGTCAAAAGAAGGCACACAAAATTTGAAGTTAAATTTTCAAAGCGGAAAATGAGATGAAAAAAAAAAGAAAAAAAAAATAGTCGTTGCATATTGAAATTTCAGTTTGAGATAACTCTTACCGGCTTCATCAAAGATAATTCCTCAAGCTGGTCCAACCATAATCTCCCCTGCATTTATAGATTTATAACTGTGAAGGATTCTAACACAATCAATTTGTTGAGGTAATTAAACATGATAAAATTCAAGGATGAAATCAGGTTTGTATTACCTATTGTAACGCATTTCTTTCATCTACCAGAGATATCTCTTAACATTGGATTTCCTGCAACAGTATCAGCACAGACCTCTATTCCCTAAAACTGCAAATGTATAGTAATTAAAATTAAAATGTGAGTGAAAAAGGATATTGTTCAAATTTAAAAGGTGTAAATTGAGAAACAAATTCAGAAAGAATTTATCAAAACAGGGATTTGCCGCGAAAACAGGAATTGACCTTTCCTTTCAGGAACGAGGAAACTGTGTCTGAGGCTAACCATGGTGAGCAAGGTTGTCAAACTCAAGAGTTTGCACAGACTTGTGGTAGTTCCGTAAATTCATAAGAATTTATTTTCATATTAAAAAAAAAATAATAGTAAATAACTACATTTAGTTATTTAAAATAATTTTAAAGTCTCAAGAAGTTAGTAAAAATATTACAAAAGTTTTACTGCTCCTCCATATGCAGCAACTTTTCCCAATTAAAAAAAAAAGAGACATTATTCTGCAGCTCAATTAAATAAAAAAAATCCGAGCCCATCTTTTATTCTGCAACCCAATAAAAAAACAGAACCCTAATCCCCTAAATCACACTGCATAACAATGCAACCTAATTTCACACCACTAATCTCCAACCTTATATGATGAACGGCACTGTCGACATGCAACCCGCGATCACCGCAACCACCGCCCGAACCGCCACGACCCCGTCACCACCGCTCGATCGCCACAACCGCCGCACTCCACAGAAGAAGACGCAGCACCTCCGCGCACTCCACAGAAGACGCACCACCTCCGCACACTCCACAGAAGACGCAAAGTGAAACCAAAACCAAAACGAAATGCGAAACCCTAAGGGCAGTTTATTTCATTTAATTTTCCCCATCCAGAACGACACCTTTTTCTGTTAAAACGAAAACTCAGCTGAACTCGCCAACTCAGATCAGACTCGCGATTTTGTACGAGTTCACCGAGTTCACTCTGATTCTGCCGAGTTTACTCAAATTAGGGATTAGGATAACAACGAGTTTGAAGCATTTGTTCGCACCATAGTGTTGAAGAAGAGTAGTACACAGTTTTGTTAAAGAGGAAGAACTTTTTCAAACGAAATCAACTAAAAAAGTTAAAATAAAAATATTTTAAGCAGTTCAAAATGATACATAAAAAAAAAAAAATCTTAAATATCATCATGGAAATTATTACTTTTTACTACTGAAAGCACCTTTTTAAGTATTTAAAATTTTCTTTAATAAAATGGATATTTCAACTAGTATGTTACTAATATACTTTAAAATGAGATAAAGAATACTTAATTACTTGAATTACAAATGTAACTCATAATTGAAATTTAAAAAATTTAAACCACTTTACTGGTCCTTGAGTGCAATTAAACATTTTTAAATAAATATCAAATGATCTCTCCGTTAAATTTTAATCATGAAAATACGATTTGCTTAGAAATAATTCTTATACTAACACTTCCATTTTCTTTCTCCAATAATAAATCAACAAATGTATCATGCAATTGTGTTTAATATATAAAACAGTAACTTTATACTTTACTAAAGTTACTGCTATTTATTTATATATATATATATATATATATATATATATATATATATATATAGATACATAATTGTAATTCACTTACTTGCTATCTCTCCAGTTCATCTTATAAAAAATAAAATAAAAAATAGACATTTTCTATCTCATGAAAATATAAGACATATTAAATACTTAGCATATAAATCAAGGAAGAAAATTGGTAAGAAAAGATTATCAGAAAATTTACTATTATGTTAAATGAATCTACAAGTAGTAGGTGAAAAAGCTAAGAGAAAACCAAGTATTGGGTCAACATCGAAAACTATGTATTCCTAATGAAAACAAAATCATCTAGTGTTAGGGCCACATAACATATTACACTTGCAGCAACAAACAGAAGATCCTTGTAATATTCCATATTCTTGCCAAAGTGTCTAGCATAAAGCATGATGCACTTGTTTGTTTACTTCACTGTTCCTTCTGTTTTCTCTTCCAAGCTCAAACTTGTACAGAATAATACTTGGATTGATATTGATAACCTTCCTCAAGAATTTTGGCTAAGAGGTGAGTAGTTCATCAACTTTTGTGTTGTGTATTGTTTCACCTTCTTGACAATTAAGAACTCCGAATGATTTGTGGTTTTAGTTTCATGTGTTATGCTGAATGGTTTTGGTTTTGATGGTAAGTTAAAGTTCTGTGGAACTCTAAGGAACCTGTGTTTCTTTATGTTGCATGTTATGTGAGCAAAACTTGGTGGTCCACATTTGCAGTTTTCATGACCTTTTGATGGCAGAAAAAAAGCATTTTTGAATGGAAGATGGTCTGTTTCTTCTTAGCCATTATAGATGTTTTGTTATTGGGAGACAATGGAGTCGTTTTTCTTAGCTTGGATATGAAGTGACCTTTTCTTTGTTCTTCATGCGTGATATTAAACTGCTTGTAAAAGAGAGTCATCTTATCATCATTTCAATATTCCCTTTAATATACAATTGACAAGAAGTGGAGGATACAAATAAATAATGCAAGATAAGTTAAAAAAATAAGCCACTAATTTATTCAAAAAGAGAAAATTCTCAGACCTGTTTTTTCATGTTCATTGAGAAGCTAGTAATTATAACTTTCATGTCCAAGAAGTGATTTCTTGCTTCTGAAGATGTTTCCAAACACACACTTAATCAAATTATGAGTGCTATAACCTTCTCTCTTCAACCCTACTGGCAATGTTACATGAGGATTTAAATTTGTTAGTTGAATTTAAATTTGGAACAGTATAGAGAGGCACAATGACAACTATGATAAGCCAAGTTGGAAGAGTGCTATGCTGCTCTGAAACTGAACAATGAGGTCAGTTCATTGCATATCAACCACTTTGGTTTGATGAAAATCTGAAGATATCAGAGTGATGTGACTAGGTAGCCACATTTCAACTTTTTTTTATTCCTTTCACATTATGAGAAATCTCAAGATTTCTCTACCTGAATATCAGAAGTCACTGTCTTAAGAGTTTTGGTCCTATAAAGTTAAAAAGTTTGGATACCAGTGGATCAGTTAAATCTGCTCTTAAGGTTAAAACGGTGGTGCTTAATTTTTAGAGAAATTGGAAAATGAATTGAGCACTTATAAATGCTGGCCTTTTGTGGGAGGCATGTTCTCTCTCTCTATCATGGACTCGTGTGGTCTTATTTGCCATTTTGCTGACTTGGCTTAAGTGTTTTCCCTTTCACTAAGTTGTTTTGTGCACTCATCTTCATCCATTGTGCTACATTTTTTGTTGTTGGAGTGTGAAATAAAAGGAGAAGAATTTTATTTGCTTCTTTTCCTAACTTGCCTTTACCGAGAGAAAATTACATTGAAAAGATCAATGGATATATAAATTCTAAAATGTAAAATTCTCTAAACCAACAAAACAGAATGCAGCAATCAAGTATCATCACAGTTCAGAACCATTTTAATGAAGAACATATGTTCTTTATTTACATTTTTTGTAAACAATAATAACTTGTGGTTTAGGGTTGAAGACCACAACATAAGAATGTACATCAAATTGTAAAAAATCCATTTGAACTAAAGAATTAGGTTCATCAAAACAAATCCTGCACAACAAATTGAAACAACCTATTTCTTGAGTATGTTAAATAACACCATGCCTTCCTACCCTTCTTTGAAGTTGAGATATGTTCAGAATCCTTTCCAAGCATCTAAAACTTCATGGAAGACTTCAGCAATCAGATCCCTATCTGCATTATGCAAGAAGGTATTGAAATCATCCCGAATTTCATATATTTTGCCAAACTTCACAAGATACCGGAGGCAACTCATCTTCAGTTTAATTAACTGATATAGAGATGCATTTTGGAGCCTCTCAAGTACATTTTTTGTGTCAATGTCTTCAAGAAGACTCTCATGGCATGCATCTCTCAGATCAGATATGTCATACTTGTCGGCTGCATGAAGAAGGGCCAACCTATGAATCAGAAAGTCTTGATGTTTGATGATTCCATAAAGATAGTTCAGAAAAGCCTGGCATGAATCAAGTGACATATCGGAGATGTTTATGGTGGACAACTCTTTCTCCTGAAGATTATGTGAGAACATGCTGCGGAATACAGGTGATCTAGCAGCAAGAACAGCTCTGTGAGCTCCTATACTTCCATCAGAAGCATTGATGGTGATGTCAGTGTGGATTCCTTCTGTTAGCATTTTACCAAGAGACTCTATGGCATGTGCATTTGATCTTTGCTGAGTAAATCCTTCTGCCCAAATGGAACAAGGTTCTCCACCCTGGATTAAAAACAAGGTAAGGTATATTTGAATTCTCAAATTGATGTTCCAAATTCAATAAGACATTAAATTATTGCAGACATACTCATACACATACTAATGTTATAATAAACCCACCAGTGGTTGCTTTCAATACAATTTGACCATGACCAATTGGCTATGTATAATCCCTCATATTTCATCTTAAAATCAACTGGAATTGAGTGAAGTTGTTCATCAAATACATAAGTCACATCAAGGATTGAGGCACAAAATGTGAGACTTCCCAACAACCCAGAGTGCTCTCAAAATGAAAATAGATAACTTCATAGAATTTAATTTAGATGCATGATCAATGTAAAAAAGATTTCTACACTCATAATTTAAAAGTTATCATAAATAATGATTTTTTATTGCCTGAAAGCATAAAATGTTTACACTATAGTGCATAATAATTAAACTCTACTTTGTAAGTACTAATCCATTGTCACCAATCTTCATGTTCCATCATGGCCGGATAAAGGAATTAGTTAAGTGTTCATGATTATAACTGTGGATTACAGAATCCTAGTGGTAGCCTAAATTGATTTAGCTAGACTGTCGCATTTCAATGCCTCAAAACAATCATCATTTGCAATGAACACTAAAGAAACAACCATATTCAAATAAATGTGTATTTAAAACATACGTTTGGGGATGCAGTCTTCAAATCTAGAAACTCAACGTCAATAATGAATTTTCCAGTTAGTGGAACCTCAATTGCCCAAACAAAATCTTCGTTGTTCTTTAACACTTTGTCCTTTATTTCTGCACCATATAAAAAAAGTAGATATATGCATGTACTCAGTCAACATGAAAAATAAACTGTTAAACAGAATTTGTCGGCAAAACAAACAGTTTTTGAGACATTGTAAAGATACAAACAAAGTGGCACAAGATAAGCCATACTATAAGCACTTTGGACCAAGTACAACATCATACTAAGACATGCAAGAATCTAAGATTATTGATTATTCTCAACCTAGAAGAAAAAGTAAAATGAACCAACAAAAAAGAGAGAAAAAAGGTAAAAAGAAACTAAGACCTGGGTGTGCGATGGCCCTGCGATCTCCAACCGAACTTACAACCCGAATGATGAAAGATGCAATCGGAGGATTGTCTCTTGTAAGATTGGATACTTCTGGAAACAATTTAACAAACAAAACCCTGTTCTTCTCCACAGACAAATGCCTTCATTTCAAACCAAAAAGAAAATATATAAAAATCAAACCACACTCTTTGTTCCAATTTGACACCAAATCAACAGCACAAAATCTAAAACAAGGGTCTTCAAATTATAGCGCAAAAAACAAAATTTATGAGGTACCAAACACTTTATCACGCACCAAAACCAATTAAACCAAGTGGGGTGTTGCATAATTTGCTGATCAAACAACAGAACCCCACTTCGTGTGAGTCTTCTGTTTCCGTGTCCTGTTCTTAAGTTAATATTCTCTTTAAGTGAAACATGATCACTTTCTTTTCTAACACAAGGACAAATAAACATAAATAGATAGAGAAATAGATGTATAGAGAGATACCAATTCCACTTTCCGATCTTGAAAGGATCGGATTTTCGGTAAGTGCAAGAAGCCAAGTTTTCGATTCTCCATTGAGCAAGGCGTGGTGTGGTTTCGACTCTGTATGCAGAATCGCTCATCCTATCAGCAAAAGCAAGTGCTGTGGTGATTTCATGGATGCAATCCAAAATTCCCTCCAACAAAAACTCTCCCGGCTTTCCCAGGTTGACTCTTTCTTCTCCAGCTCACTTCACTCTTCATATGAATATCCTTTGTTTCCTCACTCTGTTTCCCCCAACTCTGTTTTTCTTCTTTTATTTATTTCAAACTAACCCAAAACCTTCAGCAAGTGTTCAACAACATTCACTCTGCTTTGATTAGATTGCAATTTCTTTCAGAGGTTTCGGACACGCAAGGATTTTGGTGTTGCTTTTACCCTTTTTTTTGGAGATTAAAAGAAACAAAAGAGAGTGAGTGATTTGTACTTTTATTGGTATGGGATGGTGATGGCCTATGGTGATAAATATGTATTGGATGGTTTGTTATAGACATGTCTAAGCCTTAGCATTATATTGCTCATATCATTGGGGATGAAGAAGGTGTACGTGTTGGATTTTGTGTTGATTCAGGATGACCTTGTGGTTGGGTCATGTGTGAGTCTGCTTTAAGGGGAAAAGAATTTTTTTATTTTTTTATGCTTTGAAGCAAAGTATCTGTTCCTTCCAAATCTCACCAATTTCTCTAAACCACATTCTTGGATTGTGGATGCAACATACTTTGCTCACAAATAAAACTTCATCTTTTGCATTATTAATGTACTAATAATATGGTTAAACTTAAATGTCTGTGTAACTTGCGCATATTTTTTCATTACTATCACATTAACTGCAAGTTAATGCCCTCAATAAAACCATTAATTATATTGATAATATACTTTACAATTAACAATTAACAATTAAGAATCAATCAAAATAAAATCGAATAAAGTCTACCATTATGAAATGTTGTTATTTTTTGTTGATCTAATATCTTTTAACATCCTTCTTTATGTCGAGACACTTCAATTCTATATGTTCTTGTTAAAATAAATTATACAAAACTATGATAAGCTAGTAAGAAAGAACTTTTAAGTGAAATTTAATCTTATAAAAATATTGATGAAATAATGTTTGGATTCAATTATATAGTATAAAATATTTTAATTGATTTGTAATTATCTTTAAAAGTATAGTTTGATGAAAATGTCCCACTGGATCAACCTATTGCCTCTCTCTACACGTGTCCCAAGGTGCAACCTTTGGTCTTGTGATATTTAATTCTATGCGACTCTGATGCTGATATAACCAATGTGGTGGCATGCTTCATTTCATCATTGCAACAGTGTCTTGCATCAGTGTAGAGGGTTGGTTGGTTATGCTGAGTTACGGTTCAGTTGCAAATTGCAAATTGCAAAATTTTCTTCAGAAATGGGCCACACTCTGTGTAATGAGTCCACTGAAAAATCCATTTTATTCACATATCTTCCCATACCCTTTTTTCTGCTGTTGCAAGTGGACCTGTGACTCACTTGCAAGTTGACCATGGTGCATGCAACATCAACCTAATGTAACTGAAGTTCAACTTTTAAGTTGAATTTTTGGTGTACCTCTTAACTCCAGGGGGGAAGAAGGAAGAAAAAGAACTGGAATTAGGTGCACTTAAACCTAGTCACCTCTTCATTCAAACCCACTTTAGGCATTTCATAATTAAGAGTTTAACAAGTTTTCAAATATGTTGGTGGAGAGAAGTTATAAGTAAATGAGTAGGTGAAGAAAATTGCTTATTCCAATAAATTTTCAGCAAATGGTTGTCTTCTACCTTTCATTGGGAACATCACATTCACACAAAATGGTACAAAAATCAATCAAACTATTAGATTATGTGTTGAGCATGTTTGAATAAAAAAGGTTTTTGCAGATGAAAGAAAATATGGAAAATATATTTCTTTTGTGAATCTAAAAAAAAAGTAGTTTGTGATTTCTTTAGCTTCATCCATGCCATTTTTTTCTTATACAAAATCTGTTTTTTTATAAATGAAATGAATTCTTAGAACCACTTTTCATCAAATTTATCCAAAATAAAAGTTAATTTGAATTATAATCCATTATACATAAAGTTAATTTTTAAAATAATTTTTTTTTCATTACACCAAAAACACACTTTTCATGTAAGAATGATTACAGACCATGCTATTATTAGAACACCTCATAATTTCTTAGAGAGAGAAAAAATATAAATAACCAGCTTTTTCAGCCTAAGGAGAGGTTTCAAATGGTCAATAATAATAATAACAACAACAATTCATTGCTTAAATAACACACTTAACATCCATCAAACTTCAAAATTTCATAATTTGTTTATTTTACATTTTCATAATTTATTTATTTTATATTTCCATAATGATGTATAGTGGAAACACATATACTTTTGCGTTTGTATATCTGTATTTTTTAATTTTAGCATAAATTTATGTGTATATATTTT
Source organism: Phaseolus lunatus (assembly GCA_013389735.1). Classification (NCBI taxonomy): domain Eukaryota; kingdom Viridiplantae; phylum Streptophyta; class Magnoliopsida; order Fabales; family Fabaceae; genus Phaseolus; species Phaseolus lunatus. Next base: position 22,013,780 of record CM023862.1, on the reverse strand, counting down.
TTAAATATTATCATAATAAATCCCCATTTTTATATATTGTCCATGTAATTTTTAGTTTTTTCTTCTTTTTATTATGCAATTTTTAGTTTTTTCTTCTCTCCTATTATGCACTATGATTACCCTTTATATAAAAATGGAAGGAAATAAAATCATGTAAACAAATTTCCATTAAATATGAGACAAAGCAAAGTATGGTGTTGACGTTGATTGAGAAAGATGGAATATTGATATTAAATTGGTTTTCTCTTTCATGGAAACCCTAGATTTCATTTTCCTTAGGAAGAAAGAAGACAACATGGTAATAAGTTGTTAAACCAAAAAACAAAAACCTAAAAGAGACGTATGATAGAAGGCAAATAAAGAGGGAACCTTTCATGAAATCTTAGTAATTGGAATTAAACATTTTTTAATGTATGTGGTCAAGTGGTCACACACACCATTAATCTTAATTAATCATCATCAACCCTTTGTGTTCTTTTTAGCTTTATAGTTTTTTAATCAACTTAATTATGCTACTTCATCAATCAATTTGGACATGATTATTCTCTTCAAGTGTAATTAGGAAATACGTTTATCTTCACTAGATTAAGTGCATGAATAATTAGAGAATCTCTCTTTGTTCTTTACATTATTCATTTTTAGATACACTAGCTTGTTTCTTCGTAATGGTGATAAATGATTACCACAAAATTTTAAAGTTTTTAATTATTTTATCATCATCCAAAGTTTCATCCTCTTACAAATTTTACTACTTAAGTTGTTTTTTCACCTATTTTACAATCAATGTTTTAAATTTTTATTACAAAATTTATTTCGTTAGTTAAAAAAAAAAGGTTATTGCCTGCAAAATATTACCATTTCGACCTAATTTTAGTTTTTAAAAAAATTCATGACATGCTTAAAGTTTCCATGTAATTCTGTAAATATAAAAAGTTCATCTAACACTACAAAAATAAATCATTAAATAAAAACCAATTTTAGAAACAAAGAATAATTAGTTGCTATATTGATAAAATTAGATACTATTTTAAAGAGTAAATAAGTTATTGGTATCTAAATTAGTTTCTATTATTGATAAATAATCTTTAAATTGGTATCTAATTAGATACCAATGTTTTAGATACCAACTTTAGAATCTAAATAATTGATAGTTAAGACTTAGGTAGCTAATTAGATACCAATTTAGAAACTATTTATTAAGAACAGAAACTAATTTAGATACTAATAATTTTTTTAGTCTCTAAAATAGTATCTAATTTAGTCAATATAGAAATTAATTTTTTTTGTCTCTAAAATTAGTTTTTATTTAATAATTTTGTAGTAGTATAAGGTGGAAAACAAATTTGAGTAATAAAATTATCATACAGATAGTAATTTTGTGGTAAAGTATGTGATTAAGTATCACAATTTTTTAATTAGAGTTTTATTTTGTTTTTGTAATTTATATAACAAAATCTTACATTATGAAAAAGTATAAGTTATTGAATTAAAATTAAAATTTTAAATAAAAAATAATATATTTAATTGTATTTTTACCACTCAATTGTGGTGTTTTTACAAATTTTATCACTAAATTGTTTTCCTTCACTGTTATATAAATTATGAAATTTAATGTATTTTATCAATCTATCAATTACTAAGCAACTTCCTCAATGAAATAAATAGAAAATTTCTTGATAAGATGATGGTCTAAGACTCTGGAGTGAAAATACTTAAAGTTATTGTGATGCACTTTTAATTTATTAGTCTTTCTTATTTATTTTTTTCCAATTTATTCAAATAATTTCTCACCTCCATGTATCATTGTTGGAAATTTTTAAATATATATTTTTTCCAAAACTCAAGCTTATCTTCAATATTTTAAATTTAGTTAACTTTGGCTTCCCCTCGAGTGATGAGGACAATTATAACAAAAAATCTTCTTAAACACTTCTTTTCCACACCTTCATTCATTCCTATATAATCAAGACTTTGTCAATTCTACTTCTCAATTTATCATTTTACTTAAGCCAAGTGAATTTTCCACCAATTAAAGGGATACTTATTAGTTCCATCATCTCAATGAATTCAATAAACACCCTAGTGTTTCTATCTAGTAGCTACACTTTACTTTTTCACTACCTCTCTTGTTGTTTTTTGACATAATTGAAGTCTTCTATTAAACGTTGGTATTGGAGCTAATCTTCCTTCTTCTTTTTAATTCATCACATGTCCTTGTTTTTCTCCTGGTCTTATGATGCACATATATATTGATAGACTAACCTTTTTATCCACTACTCTCTAAGCCCCTTCAACCCCGAGAAAGTCCTACAAATGTATTCAATAGTTTTGCTGCTAGGATGTCTAAATCTGTAATGTCAAAGATCAACATTGTTTTCATTACAGTTAAAATAATGTTAAGAAAAAAAACATTATTTTTGAATCCAGTGTGAAAATCATGAAGATAATATAGTCCTTGATACAAATTAGCTTGTTTAATCATCTTAAATGAAACGTTGTCCTAAATCTGACATTTCTTAAGAGAAAAAATTAGTTTGCAGTGTAAATCTTTAATCAGCTTATGAACAAAAATAATATTGAATGAAAAGTCAAGAATATATAAAACACTAAAGATGATAATTTTTTCAGAAATTTGAATAGTTTTAGCATAATGAGATGTAATGAGAGATCCATTGGGTAGTTTTATATTTATAGTTTTAATTTTGTAAAAGACATTGAATTGATATTTGAGGTAAGTCACATGATCAGTAGCACCAGTGTCAAGGATCTATGAATTCTTACTTTTTATTTGTGTTTAAGTTGTTGTAGTTTCATTGTTATACCTTTGAATCTAATTGATACCATGATTTGTTTTTGTTGAAGATTCTAATAGTTGTAGGAGTCTGCATTTGATCAGTAGTAAAAGAATTTCTTCCAGTTTCTTCTAAATACATTTAGATTACACATTCTACCTTAATTAGTGTTTAACTGTTCATTCTTTTGTTTGTACCATGGAGGATATCCATGTTTAGAGTAGCACTAATCCACTGTATGATTTGTTCTATGACAACAAGAACACTGTTTTAATTGATTATTTGATCTTCCTCCGCCTCTTCCTTGGCCATGCTATGCATTTCCCCTTCCCTAAGTCTTCCAAAAATTTCGATTCTGATTCTGATTTTGGGGTTTCCAAGAACCTTGTTCTTTGTTTCCAGTTGATAGATTTTTCATTGGTATTCAAGAGAACCTTTATTTTTGTAGTGACACCTGTAAATTGTCTTTCTTGCTGGAGAACTAGCGAAAAACTCTGTTTATATTGGGGAGAGAATCCATAAGAAGGATTTAGGTTTTAATAGTATTATAAATCTTCCAAGACCTTTTAGGAAGCAGATGACATATTTTGAATCTTTGTAGCATAGATTTTAGACAAAGCACAATTACAAGGAACATGACAAATATAGTTAGGTATAGGTCTAAGATATTCTAGCTCTTCCCAAATAGTTTTCAAATCAATAAAAAAATTATTAACATTTCTTTCTCCCTATTTTATGAAATGTAATTCTTAGAGCAAATCTGAGATTCGAAAATGATCTTCCTTCAAAAATCTCTCTAAAATCTTTCCAAAAGTTTTGAGCAATGTCAATATACACGACACTCTGCAATTTGTGGTGTTAAGGTTCTTGATATCCAAGAAAGAACCATTACATTACATCTTTCCCTTGTCTCAAAATTAGAATCACTCTTGTTGAATTTAGATATGTTGTCATCAACAAATTTAAGCTTGTTCTTGGATAAAAAGGTCTTTTTTTCATGTTCTTACTCCATATATGATAGTTGGTTTCATTGAGAGAGGGAGAGACAAGAACTAGTCCTGGATTTTCTCCAGAATGCAAACAATTAGGACTACAAACAATTAGGACTAGTGAGATTCAAACATTGATCTATTGTAGCAACAATAGAAATGATTTTTGATGAATCAAATTCCATTGTTCCTTGAGAAATAATAAAAAACAAAGAAATCAGTAGCAGACCTTAACCTATTCGGATCCCATGTAGAAAATGGTAAAAAATAATTAATGACAAAGAAGTAAAATAGGACAAGGACAAAACAGTAAAACCATGTATGCATAAGAAAAGTAAAAGTGAAATACCCGGCCCTCAAAGTACATATTAAAGAAAAAAGTAAAGGATTTTAATGGTGGAGGAAGCAATTGCAGCAACAGCAATTGGAGAGAAGAAAAAAAAAAGCAACACTTTACCAAATAATAAATAAGAGAAAAAACTATATAATTTTATTTATGCATACTGTAAGTCAATTTACAACAACAATGAGAAAACCCCTTTAAATAAGATTTGGAAACAAACTTAACTAACTATAGAAAAGATCATATACTTTCAATAAAGTTTGAACTAATTTAATTACTATATAAATTATTGTAAATAAATAATTTAAACTGTTCATAATTTTGTTAAGAAATATAATGCTATGTAATTATTGGTGTACCATAAATAACATTAACAAATGAACATGCTATAATAGTCATATATATTAAGTATTCTACATGCACCATCTTCTTCTTCTTCTTCTTATTATTATTTCACCATCTTAATAAAGGTTGATGGTTTTGTTTCACAGTCATGATTGGCATAAGAATGGGTCCCATGATTGTTGACAAAAAAGATAAGAAGCAAAATATGTAGGTCTTCAAAAATAGTAAATAATATAGTAATAATTATGCAATATGTATATGGTTTTTGAAAACGACCCTTTCTTTTAAAATAATAGAAAGAATAAAACAAGCCAATGAGGTAAGGAGTGTGTCATTCATTCCCCCTAAATTGGCCCACAAGTTGGAGTGAGAACCTAAAGTTAACCTTGGTCAACAAAATATATATATAAAAAAAAAAAAACACCAAGTTTTGTTTAAAATATTTATTAATCAAGAAAAATTAAAATGCAAGAGAAGAAAATAGTAAAATTCAAAGAAAATAGAACATGTTAAAAGAAATTAGAGAGAATGAAATTTATATAAGAAATGCATGATTGCTTAAGTGGGCGTTTAGCAACATTAATTTTTGCGTTAATTTTAAAGTCCTTTAACGTCAATATTTGACTTGATTGCTAAGTCTTGTAATTAATTTTATAGGTCAGAAAATTGCAACTATTTCAACTGCAAAGGTTAAATGAGAGGAAATTTAGGGCTTTAAATCTTCCTCCACCTAAGAAAATTCTCATTTTATTCTTGATAAACTCTATAATTTGAAACTTATAAGTGTGTTTTTTTTACAAAATAAGAAAAAATAAATTAATAATTATTTAAATGGAACTTTGTAATCCTTTTCTGTTATCTTATTCCTTTTGGATAAAAATAATAAAAGATAAAAATGGAATTGTGTAGTCCACTTTTATCTTCCTTTAGATCCATCTTCACTCATTTTTTTATTTTTATTTTTGCATTTTTTACTCGAGTTTTAATCTATTTAAAATAGTCACTTCAATTTATTTTTAATATTTTATAGAAAGTTATCTCTAAAGATTTTAGTTTAATTTTTGATCCGTAAAAGAAAGTAGTTTTAGTTATTATTACTTTTTATAATTTTTGTAAAATTTAAAATAAAGCGTTTTTGAATTTTTTAAATAATAATTTATTTACTAATTATTAATATAAGTAGAAAAATATTCTATTTTTAAAGTAAACAAATAAAAAATTGAAATACGCTTAATTTATTAGAAAGGAAAAATGTCAGAAGTGGGATTTGAACCCACGCCCTCGTAAGAGGACCAAAGCTTGAGTCTGGCGCCTTAGACCACTCGGCCATCCTGACTTGTTTATTAATGAAAATGATATAAAAAATTTTAATCCAATTTGAAAAGGCTAAAGTTCAGGCATATTATTAACCTTCTATTTTGGGCTTCATAGTCACCAAAGCCCGTTGGACAGCTAGTGTTGAAAGGGTATTTTGGGCTTCATAGTCATACTCATTTAAGGTAAAATGAAAAAAGAATTTAATAAATTAACATTTTAAGGATAAAAATAACTATATAAAAGAAAAAAGATAATTGGACAATTTATGATTTTTCTAAAACCTGGTACTAAAATTACGAAGCATTTACCGATCAAAAATTGCAATTTAACAAATGATTTATTTATTTGGTCTGCTAAAGAATTCAGGACATCTTCGACCCAGTTTTTAATTGGGATTTTTAAATACGTAATTTATTTATACCCTTTTCGACTTAAAGTACCTTCTAGTGTCTTATCAGAAAGTGGTGCAGTTTAAAATGTGTGTTAAAAATATATTCCTATAATTGAGAACTAATGTTGTAGTTAATTTTATATAAATTACTCGAACTTTTCACTCTGAATTTGGTGTTGAAATTATTTTACTGTGAGTATGAAAAGTGAGACTGTTTTTATCTCTATAAAATCAGTGTAGTATTTTATAGACAACTTAACAAAAAAATATTACTGATAAATTTTATCAGTTACTATATCAATCAACAGATTTATCCTTCAAAACAATGATATAATTGGATAGCAAAGTAAAAAATATGCCTTTCCATAGAGTGCATAGAGTCACAAAACCATACTGCAAAAGATTAACATATGGAAAATGTCAATGACAAAATTATACCAGCTTCAGCAAGTTGTTGAATATAAGAGGCTTTGGACAGACAGAAGAAACAAAAAATATAAAACAGAACACTGGCATTGAATACTGCACTTTCCAATGTTAACTGGGTGATCAGGACTGCACAAACACCCTTTTCTCTGACATCAAAATATTCATTCGGTGAAGCTCACTCTGAACATTCCTCCCAGGCACTTCAGCAGTGAATCTGTCAAACTCAGAACTTACTCCATAAAGAGAACTTGCACTCTGATTTGTTGTTCTGCAGCAATGTTCCTGTTGCCAATCATTTGAGCAGCCACCATAGACCCGATGATAATAGCCTTCATTTCTAGCACCATGTGATAAGTGAGCATTATGCATTGTTCCACCATGTTCTTCTAGAAAATAATTAGACCTGCCACCATAGACCTGATGATAATAGCCTTCATTTCTAGCACCATGTGATAAGGGAGCAGGATGCATTGTTCCACCATGTTCTTCTAGAAAATAATTAGACCTGCCACCATTAACCTGATGATACCATTCATTTCTAGCATCAAGTGATACACGATCAGTTTCCAATATTCTAGGATGATACAGAGGGTATCTAGTATGGGTTGATGTTTGCCATGTTTGCGAAGATTGCAATGGCTGCATTGGTTGCAATGTTCTTCGAGTATAGACTGGTATATGATCTGTTAGAGAGTATCTGAAATAAGCAGATGTTGGCCGCATTTGCAAAGATTGCAATGGCTCCATTGGTTGTAATGTTCTTGGAGGGACTAGACTCATACCAAAAGAATAGGCACCAGAAGGAGCACCTCTTCCATGCACTTCTGCCATGCTACTTGAGTGACACCCAGTGATTGAAGTATGCCTATTTGTTAAGGCAAATATTGATGTCTCTTCTTTCATTTTTAGATAGTGACTTGTTCTAGGGGCATAACTGAGATAAACTGAAGTTGGTAATTGCTCCACAGCATATTCAATCTCTTGAACTGGGAGATTTATTTGTTCTCTAGAAAACATAATTTGTTTTCTCTTCTTACGCTTTCGCTTAGCTTCAGGAATGTAGGCAAACTTGTATGTGCAGCACTTACCAAGTGGAAAAGGTTCATCGCATCTATAGCTATCACCTCTCTTATTATTGTAACCAGGGTAATCTTCTATATTGAAGTCAGCAGACTCAATCAACGTCAAAAAGCATCGTGCAGCAAGATCCTTGATGTTCCAGTGGCTAAAAGGTGCTGTAGTTTTATGACTGACATGTATTTCACCATTGGCTCGAAGCATGCCACTTGCATTGTTGAAGAATCCAAGCACAAGGGCTTTATGCTTCCTGTAAATTCATGTAGACAAAGAACGCAGCATGCAATCACGTAGATTGTTGAAAATCATTTCAAAATTAAAAAAACATGTTTGATAAACAAAGAAATCTGACATAACGGAATATACAAACCAGTAATTCTGCAAAACATGAAATTCATGTTCTCATTTCTAGCCTTCCACAAACCATGCTAAACTTTTACACTACATCTATTTCTTATATTAGCAAAGCAGAATCACGAATATCCCATATATATTTTTTGTTCCTTATAAAGTACTTCAGATATTCATCAGTCTACAAATTGACTTGTACTATAGAAAACTCACTTAATCATCATTGTGCTATCTTCCCTCCCATGAAAGCCAGCATGAGGAAAGTTGAATATGACTCGATCAAACCTTCGCATTTTTAAATCTGAATGAAGCTTCATTTTGGTTGCATCAATTCCATGTAATAAGCGTGCTCCCATCTTGTGCAAGTCATCTAAATTTGACTTAGCATGCTTGTACATCTTGATAACATTATCTACATATGAGAGATCATTTGGATTTTGAACACGTGAGCGAATGAGACTCTAAAAGGTACCCCTTATTTTCATTCATCAGCTTTCCACATTGTCCTAGCAAACACATTCGAAACTAGAGCAAAATATATACATCCATGTGTGTATAGATAGAATAAAAAAACATTAAACAGTATAAACAACACTTCCCCAAATTGTGGAGAATGAAAACATAGTAAAAAGCGAAAAAAAAGGGACAAAGTTGCAAACAAATCGTTGCTAAAGCTTAAAATAACTTACAACATCAAAAGGACGTATTTAAATCAAGTTTCCTCAACTAACCCAACACAAAATTGAAAATGGCTTCACTTCCAAAAAAGGACAAAACGAAAAATGTCTACGCTACAAAACCACGCCACTGACTTCCCACTGATCAAAATATATCAACATGTCCAGCTGCAACAATCTTGTTCGATTGGTATGCTTAAATAGTTTGAATCTGCAACTGTGGCTATGGAGTCTAGGTTTTTGGGATCATGTAATACCAAGGAAGGCCACAAAAATGCTACACAACATTGTTAACAAGAAACGTTTCAAAACAACCAAGTAAAAACAATAATAACACCAAGAATAGAAAAATTAGGGTTGCTTTATGTATATTAAATCTGACATATAATGAAGAACCACATATGATCAAAACCCAAGATACACATTATATTTTAATGAGCAAAGCATAAACTATTCCTCATACATTTCTCACTACCCCCCACGTGCCAAGATTGAAACTTTATCACGGAAACGTGCTGCGCAAGCCAAAAGCACGAACACAAAGCTAAAGGGTAAGAGAGAGAGAGAGAGACCGAGGGAGTTGAGAGATGAAGCGACGATGTTGGCAGCAGAGCCAAAAGATTTGGCGAGGGAAAGAGAGAAAGAGAAATCACCCTCTCCGACCAACAATATTTGGTGATCACTGGAATAATGGGTTACCCATTTTGCATTATCTTCTTCTTCTTCATCTTCATCTTCATCTTCTTCTACTTCTTCTACTTCTTCTTCTTCTTCATCTTCTTCTACTTCTTCTTTTTCATCTTCTTCTTCTTTTTCTTCTTCTTCTTCTTGAATAGTGTAGCATTGGTTCTTTGATTCCTCCATGTTGAAAATGGCAAGAGCGTGTGAGAACCCCAGTAGCTACTGTCACCACCACTGCACACTTTTTAACCGTTGGACAATACTGAGAAAATAGAAGTGCAGGAGTCGTGATGCAAAATGCAGTGTAAGACTCATATTTGTTTATGCTCTTTCATGATAATCGCAATAAAGGTATCTTTTATGATTTCAAAAATGTTAAAAATAGTATGTTTTGATTTCTAGAGCTCATAATTTTTTTACTTTTTTCTAAAACAAATTGAGATGTTTTTGGTTTTTAGGAGTGATTATTATTTTACAATGCATTCTATCAGATTTTTCTTACTCTTACACTAATTTTTATTTATTTATCTTACAATAAATAGTAAAAATTGAAAATATAACCTTTTAACATCCTAAAATTATATCTACTATACTCTATAATTATTATATTATTATTGTCTTTACAAGCGTTGAACTATTAAAAAAGAATTAGTATTTCAAAATAATCTTAACAGAAAAATATAAAACCATTTGGTTGTCTAACATTGTTTATATTTCTTAGAGACTATTGCGATACAAATACAACATAATAATAAATATGGATAAACAATAATAATCTTACATCATAACACAAATTAATTTATTACAACTTGCTTCACATATTTAGAAAGACTAAAGAAATCTCTCAATTAAAAACTAATATTTAACCTATTTCATATTCTTTTCGTATACTAATTTATTGTTAAAGTATTTATTTTTATAAAATTTGTATAGATAGTAGCAAAATTTATGTAAATAATAGTTAAAAATATCTTTCACTTTCTCATCAGAACATAATATTTTAATCAACATTATTTAAATTATAAGTAAAATTATGATATAATTTAATCTATTTTAGTATAATATTTGTAAATTGGTTGCGAATATTTATCTTTATGACTTGATTATATTATTAATCAAAAACCGCTTCTTAAAGTTCATAATTAAATTATATAAATGAATCTTAATACGGCCATGAGTTATCTTGTGATATATCTCTTAATATCTTTTCATAATCTCTCATAATACTTATTTTTAATATTTTTTAATGGTCTGAATTTAGAAAGATTTACACTTTTTTTTATACTTGAAATCAAATTAGTGAATTTTTCTTGTTTAAGCTCTGAACTTACTTCTTGAACAAAATATCTTGTCAGTTGATCAATTTCATTTTTCTTGAATGGTTAGAACTTTAGAAAGTGTGTTATGGAAAATTTTCTGAAACAGATAAATTAGAAGTCATTTAAAGAAGGGTAAAATGTTATTTTAAAAATTGTAAGGGTGCAGCTTCAAAAGAGGGGGTGCAGAAAGTAAAAGCCCACATTGGATATCCAATACCTCATACCCGTCCTCCATGAAAATTTACTTCAAAATAAACATTTAAAAAATGTATTTTGATTATATAATAGGTGAACCAAAATAATAACACTATCTTAAATGTGTTTCAAATGATATATTATTTTAAAAAGTATAATTTTTTAAAGTAACTAAATATTAGTAATTCTACTTCATATTAATATTATTATTTACTTACGAAAAAGAGGCCTACATCTATATTTTAAAATAAAATATTAATAATGCTTGATAAATAATGAATTGCAATCTCACATATTTTTATAATCATATAATTTTTAAAAAATATTATTTTAACAACTGTATAATTAAATATATCAGTTTACAATTTTATTTTTTTTAATCTCACATCTCAGTAAAAAAATTATTTCTCTTGATACTTTTAGCAGTTATGATCTCAAAGAATATTCTCTTCAGACTAATGATTTAATTATATGTTAGCATTATGATTAATATATTATTGAAATGAGGTAATCGAGATATAGAATTCTGACATGACATCCTTAAAGGGTAAACAGAGAATGTGTGGGCTCTGTTGAACTCAATTTTCATAACTTTCTCAAACATTACCACGTACGAATACCACCAACATTCAAAATCCAAATCTCAATGTAGCACCACTTTAGTTCCTAAGGTTCCTAACTTTTGTCGATACCCAGAAAAAGGAAAAACACATTGTCCCTACTACTAAATTAAAAGCTTCTTTATCCCTTCTTCACTTTCCTTAACCCATCACTCCACTTAGAACAATAAATATACAACAAACCACTCATGATCATGATCTTCATCTCTGCATATCATTGTTCTGTTTGTTTTGAGTGAAGTGTCACATTCTCTAGCAGCATCTACTCATTCTCAACCATGCTTGCCCTTCCACCGCCACCTCCCCCTCCACCCCTAGCCACAAGAAAACAAGTCAAGCAAGTCTCTCCTCACCAAATTGTCCTAACAAAACAACATTCTCAAGAACCAGAAGCACCAAATTATGCTTCAACAAAGTCAATTAGACCACCACCACCACCACCACTAAGGAGGCCTCCATTTCAAAGGACCAACCCCATCATATGGTTTGCTGCAGTGTTGTGCCTCATATTCAGCCTTGTGCTTATCCTCTTTGGAGTTGCAACTTTGATCATCTTCCTAGGCATCAAACCAAGGAACCCCACTTTTGACATCCCCAATGCAAACCTTAATTCAGTGTACTTTGACTCACCAGAATACCTCAATGGGGACTTCACCCTCCTTGCAAACATCACCAACCCCAACAGGAAAATTGATGTGAGGTTTGAGTCCTTGGATGTTGAACTTTTCTTCTCAGACAGGATCATATCAACACAGTCCATTCAGCCCTTTACTCAAAGGAGAAGGGAGAGCAGGTTGGAATCATTGCACTTCATATCCAGCTTGGTGTTTTTGCCTAAGGATCTTGGTGTTAACCTTAAAGGACAGGTGCAGGGTAACAAGGTCAAGTACAATGTAAGAGGAACCTTTAAAGTGAGAGTAACTGTTGGGTTATTCCACTTGTCTTACTGGTTGCATAGCAGATGCCAGATAGAGATGACTGGTCCACCAACTGGTGTCTTGGTAGCTAGGAAGTGCATCACAAAGAGATGAAAGCAAAGGGTACAATTTTTATGCTTGTTTATTGCTTTCTATGTTTGGATTCATACATAACTTGTAGTAATACCATACCAGTGAGAGAAAAAAGGAGTCTTGAAACTACTTGATACACCTTCAAGAAACAGTTTAATTGTTGTATGTTGTTAATATAGAAAATTGTTAATTGATTAGAAATCAGGGTCTTTATGATTTTTTAAGTAACTATCATGAATGGATGATAGTGTAAACAGATTTTACACAGTGATTGCAGATAGAGAACATGTTTTGGCGGATTCCTATCTGACTCAGAACAGTAAGAATTGAATTCACTTTCCTATTACTGTTTTTGTTTATTCCTAATTGCACAGTTTTTCTTGAACAGCAATTAGATTGGGGAGACTTTTTGACAGTCTAGAATAGTAAAAGTCAAAATGTGTAAAAGATTTGGCAAATGCATAATTTATTATATAGTGAGCCTTGTATCTCGAAGTCATGATGTAGAATCTTAAAGTAGACACTCACATTATTTTAATTACACATAGTATTAGCAAATCCTTGTCCTAGTGGCACAAAGAATTGGTATTACAATCACAAATTCATTGCATAACATCGTGTGAGTAACTTTTCAGTATTAAGATAAACTTTCATTTGAGTATCATTCATTCTTCCTTATCATAAACAAGCTCAGTTTACCACATTTCCTTTTCTTATAATTAATTAATGTATAGATAATGTTTTGAATAATATCTTTATATGTTAAATAATGTACAAGAGGAGAGGTTGTTTCATTAAAATGTATGTGGAATATTGTGAATATCTATATACAGATATGAGAGTTAAATCTCCATTCTTATCATTGTATTTTATAAACCCCAAGTTGGTATATCTCCACTACATGTACTCATGTATACAATTTAATTATAGTAGGTAAATAACTTAATATATTTTTTTATTTGATTATATATATATATATATATATATATATATGTGTGTGTGTGAATGTATATACTAAAAGATATTAAATAAGAAATATCTATTGATGTCTTTCGCAACACTTATATTAAGCAAGTCTTATATAAGCATTATATACTTTAATTCTATGGGTACATGATAAGTTTAAGGTATCAATACATGACATGTTATATGTGTAATAAACTCCACTTTAGTTTTTTATCACATGATGTCTTAGTCTATATGAATTAAACTACGAGTGAAGTTAGGAATCTTACACAAATTGAAACAACAATTTACATATCATCCTAGGTAACCTCAATTTTATACATTTCATTCATGTATATCACAACATACTCAAATTATATTTTTATTCATATACATTCAAACCCAATTCATATTTTAAATTCTAGATATCATCATCAACATCAATTCACACATAATTACATTTCACAAGTCTTTACTCACAAATTACAATTGTATACGCGCACATATACACACAACTAAACATATATAGTTCACAACGACATTCTCAATATCATATAATTTTATTTAAATAATGACAATAAATCAATTAAATATATTTTTTTAATAAACCAATTAAGTATATAACACTAATACTCATTCAATTAAAGAAATATACTTGTAAAACCAAATAAGCTTCTCTTGTCACTTGAGCAAAAATAAACCCGAAAAGTAAGTATTTTTCTATTCTATTTTTACTTGAAGAAATTCCTGCACTTGAGTGAAAATTTTGTTGTTGAAGCGAAATTTGACAAGAGACCAACTCAAACTCCCAATCTTAATTTTATATGAATAACTATAATGTCACTTGAACGAAAATATAAGAAGATACATTCGCTTTAGTGATAACAATCTTATTTAAGCAAAAATAAATCTGAAAGCAATTCAACTTCCAGTCTTAATTTTATTTGAGTAACTATAATTTTACTTGAGCAAAAATATCAAACAATAATTCTCTTGAGCGATAATAATCTCACTTGAAATAAATAGATTTGAGAGCAACTCGGCTCTTAATCTTAATTTTTGCTTGAGCAAAAATAATGTCACTTGAGTGAAAATATCAAATGGTACACTTATGTAGAAAATATGAAGTTGATTTATCCTTTATTTTCAAAAAAAATATTAATTTTCTTTAAGTAATAAATGAATTACATTATTTTTAACTGTTCATGTATTTTTAAGTGGGGTTATATGTAATACAATATCAGAAAATTAGTTTGTAAGGTGAGATTTACATCCCACTCATAATTATGATTTTTTTTGTATCACTAATTGACTATAATTGTGATTTTGTTGTATCACTAATTGATATGGTATCTTGTAACACATATTTCAATTAACTAGGTGTAAGAAGTCAAATTGATGTAATGTGTGATTTGTTTTTACTTTGTTTATAGGAAAAAATTTACTACTTATTCTATTTACATATACATGCATGCACTTACACAAACAACCATTGGTTGTACAACGTTATCATAAGTTCTTTAGTTTCCTAATGATATAAGAAGTTACTTCTTACTCCTCTTGAACCAAGGATACTTGATGTTCGATTTCTTTGTGTGGTGATTTCAAAATTTATAATTGAGTCATGGTAACAAGCTATATAAGAAACATGTAAAAAAAACTATATGCGTGTGACATCATCTACTACCTACAAACGAATAACAAAAACATGTATTTATTTATATATCAAATAGTTATAAGGTTTTTGTTTATAATAATTATAAATCACAATTCACATTATAATAACCTAACTGAAAATTTTATTTTGAGTGTTTAATATCATAAGCATTACAATAACAGAACCTCTATACTATAATTTGACATGTTTTTTAACTAAAAAAATAAAGCAATAAATCTAAAATAATATTAAGCTTTCATGCTTCTCACTAATCATATCTACGTGTTCCCCTTGAAAAATCACTTTGTGAAGGGCAACCACCAATTTGATAATATGTGTTATATAAATGGCTATATGTTGTAATCTTTGCTTCTCTTGTGGTTGTATTGCTTGTGGTTGCATTGTAAAAGTTGGAGTAAGAGGAAGTCCTTGTGCTTGATCAACAAAGCGAGGATATGTGTTATGTATATTAATATGTTGTAATCCTTGCCTTTTGTGGTTGTATTGCTCGTGATTGTATTAAAAAATTTGGACTAAAAGGAAGCCCTTATTCTTAATTAATGAAAATAGGAACAACTATGGTGTTAATATCATTTAACGTTATGTCATTGATATTTTTTCTCTTATTATTTTTCTTTAGGCGCTTTTAGTGAAGCTTATATTTTTTAGCATGACTTATAATTTGACTTGTAGTTTTTCATGGAATATACAATTTTGAAATGCATTTCCAATCTCTCATACTATAATTTTGAAATCCAATAAAAAAAATAACATGTAATGAAAGAGCTCAAAGTTAATTCATCAAAAACTTTAATTTTAATTTAATCTTAAAAATATATTTGTAAATTAAAAGTTATATCTAATTATACTAAAAAAGTTGATCTCATAACTAGTAAAAAATTAATCAAATTTTATAAAATAAATTATATTTTAATTATATTTATATAAAAACACATCGTTTTTGAACTAAGATAAGATAATCTTATGTCTGGAAATTGTTATCCACTTATATATTTATTATAATCTATATTATATGTAATATTATCATGATGTACAAAATTCATAAATATGGAAAATAAAATACTATAATTTTATTAAAAATGTATCTATTTATTTTCTGTCAAGCACTCATATGGTTCTCATATAGTTTGAGATGTGACTTTAATACGAGAGACAGTTGAGTGATTTAAATAATTAGACATTTAAATTTTATACTATCCTACATACAGTCATAATAAATTTTGAGTGATATTATTTTTTATCAGAAAAAAAAAAACTTCATAAAAGATGCATACTATAACTAACATTTGTTATCGGATTAATATTATAATTAATATTGAAAGACGAATATTACTGAAAAATAGACACCCAGAAAGAATTTTCGTTCAAAGAAAAAAAATTGTATTATTAAAAATAATTATGATCTTAAAATTTTTCATCCAAATACCACGTAAAAATATTCCAACAAATTTTAGTGTATATTATTCATATGCAAGACATGTGTATCAGTAACTACATTTACCATGCAAAACATGTGTATCAGTGTAGATTTTTTGTCTTGAGATTTACTTAAATTTAAGTATTTGATAATTTATCTTAGGATATAGATAACTTAGAACTTACTATCTATTTACTAACAAAACATATATAATTTTTAACCATATAACATATTCATACATTTCTAGAATCTTATTGTAAGTGCAGTAGAAACTTAGCCAAACCAGATTTGGGCATTCAAATATACATTAGTTTCTATATATACAGAGTAAGGTTTGTGAAGTATCCAGAAAAAAAAAAAATCAACACAAGTTCAGAGAAAATTTCTAGAGTAAAAGGTACCATAAATTTTCCATAAACTTAAATAAGCACAAGGACAATAATATAAGGGTGATCTAAGGTCTAATAGTGTCAAAATTGATTTAGAACTAAAATTCAGACCCCAGCACAATAATCATAAAGCAAATATCAATCACCTTACTAGAAGACCAACTAGTAACCAAAAATTATCATGGATTTTGCCAAACTATAACTCCTGTGAAGAAACCACCATTTGCTCATCATCATCATCTGTTCCAAAGTACCTGTCTCCGAACTCACCCATGCCGGGTATGACACGAAAATCTTCATTCAAACCGATTTCAATCTCAGATGTTACTATCTTTATTCTTGGAAAACTTTTGCATACAACATGCACCCCTTTAGGTGCCTGAAAAGATGCAGAGATAAAATGAAAATTATCTAAATAACACAATAACATAGAGGGAAAGAGAGAGAGGAACTAAGATATTGGTCACTTACAGATATGAGATTAAGAAATATAATGTTGGATTCAGGTACACCTTTCCTTATGAGTAAAGAAATTGCTTGAACAGCAGAATTACCTGGGATGAAAATGTTCAAGAGGCTAATTCAATGAAAAGCAGCAACACAACACCAAATATCAATTTCTTTTAAATTTACTCTTGCTACAATGTAGTGGCAATAGACAGCACACACTTGCAACTTCAAAACAAAAGAGAATGACAAACCTGTGCCAAGTATAGGGTCCAAGAGTAACACATGCCTGTCTGAGATATCATTTGGCAACTTTTCATATATTAGCTGTTCGTTGATCAAAGATAAGATATCAGTGTCAAGAAATGAAACTGAGATTTGTTCTAAGGCATACATGCAGATGGACAAACCTGCTGCCCATTGTCACCTTCTCTGTGAATTAGAATTTTCCCAATCTTGATACCTTTGCAGCATGCTCTCAAAGCATTCTCCATGCTCTCCCCACTGAAATGAGAGTATGTTAATTATGATAACAGAATGAATCTCCAAACAATAAATTATAAACTGCAGAGATACAAGTTCACATTAACCCCATTCCTTAAGACATGACACCAACTGCAATCTAATGGATTTGATACTTCAGCTTTGGACAAGAGTAATACCTTCTGATAACAGAGACACCACACAATCTTTTACAAAAATCAACACCAGTGTATACAGAACCTGCATATGAGGACAAGAAACAACAGTTACCATAAGAAGGTTCTAATGTGAGCAAACTAACTCTTTTAGGTAAATAGAAGAACAAATATGACAACCACATTGAAACATACGCAAAATATGACAATTGTTCCAATTAACATCATGGGAGACAACAGAGACATATCCCAATTACAACATGACAGACAGTTGATTCACACTATAAATAAATGTTCCTTCACATGGCATAAGCCAAAATGAATGAATTATTAGTAGTCTCCTTTCAACATGGGTTCATGAAGTAGAGCAACATGCCATCATACCATGAATTCATATCAAATGGAGGCATGAAAAAGTAAATCATTAGAGGGTATACAGGAATGCTGACATTTTTTAATCAAATTCAATAGATAATGTTAGAACCTCTACCAAGACTACCATTTAAGGCATAGGATAACAGAAATTTAAACACCAGAAAATAAAAAAACTAAAATTCTAGTCATAGTCATCTGTAGAATATAGCAAATTAGTTGTAGTTTATGTACTCCTCATTTGTGACAATACACCAACACATGATAATGTAGACATCCGAAGTACATGTTATCCACAACAATTTGCAATGAAAGCAGACAACGAAACATGTATTAAGAGCAACACAAAACCTGATATGGCAGTCAAAACATTCATCTATATATTTTTTCCACAAAGATCAAAAAGAAAAAAAAAATAGCACATAAAAACTACAACATCACAATAATCACCGAGGAATGTATTTAAAAAGTTAAGATTACCAGTGGGGGTGAGTACTTGTTTTTCTGTAAATGGCAGATGCCCCAAACCATGTTCAACAACCTGGTCAAGTTCAATTATTATGATGTCATATTTCCATTTATATCAGAAACAAAAAACAAACTTGTTTCCTTACCAATCGAATCAAACGGTCAGAGTAAAATACAAAATCATGCTTCGTTGTTTGAGCATCACGTATCAGCGTATGCATACCCCGTATCTGCATAATAGCAATGACCAAGATGGTTTCACTTAAAAGTAAAAATCAAAGATCGGTGTGTTATAAGTGGGATGACTGAAAATGTCTTTAATCAAAGGGGTACCTGAAAAGTTGATTGAATAACATATAAATTCGGATATATTTTACACAGGTCATGCTGACCTAGCTTTGTGCGGATATGCTGTACAATCAAATCAATGGCCACATGATTATCTCCTCCACGGGGTATAATTATATCAGCATACTTCTTCGTTGGAAGAATAAAGTCATCAAAAGCTGGCTTCACAAATTTTGAATACTGCAATAAATATTACAAAAGAATAAGCTGCAGAATATCCATTAAATGATTAATTTTAACCGTGAAAATCTGATGAAGAATATGATAGCTTGACAAATATTTATAAACAAAAAGAATACTTAATGCCTTAATTCCATACAGTACAAATGATCATATGTTTCTATATTAAGGAATTTGCATAGTAACCAACCAGCAGCACGAAACTAAAAATTATATTTCCCAGGACTTACAATGAAGTAAATATAACAAGGTGAAAAAGAAGTAAGAAATAGTGAAAATATGCTATGTAAATGGTGTGGCAAAAAGTTGCTACCTGATCAAGAACTGCTCCAATATCCCGACCCTTCTCATTAGTATCACGCCTAATCCTTCTTGCCAATCGAACATCAGCATCTGCACTGAACATTTTAAAATGTAAAGTAACAACTTAACTCAGTATTTCAACAAAAAGACCTTTAAGTAAAACAATTACAAGTTGGAATTGAATACTCAACAATTTTAAACATTAAGTTTATATACAGGCTTAGAAAATACCCAGCAGATACACATAATAACAATTTAATGAAAAAATAAAGAACCAACAAATAAATGAAAAAAGTAATAATATGAAGATGGGTCAAAGTGTAACAAATAGGCTCATAGTACCCCAAACCCTCAAAATTTCTTAAATGATATAAAACAATATGGAGAATACGAATTTTCATATATCATAATGTGGATTATAGGGGGAAGGGAAGACATCAATTCCAAGAGATGAAAAGAAATGAATCTAACAACATACCCCATTTAAATTAACAAATGCAGGACAACTTACAATAAATAAATTCTGACTTAAATATGGAAAAACAATAATAAAGGACCTGTGTCAACAAATATCTTCATATTCATCAACTCCCGAACACGCTGATCATGGAAAACAAGGATGCCTTCTAAAATTATGACATCTGAAGGGTTCACCTGAAAACACGTTAAAGCAACACAATGAAAAGAGAAAGACAACAACTTTGTATAAGCTAAAATATGCATTTTGATTATCACATAAATATATTTTATACTTGTAATTTGCACTAAAAGAAGAAATATTTTCTTTTGAATGATATTTGCAACTTCACAAGTATTGAGTCTAACAAAAACAGAAGTTCCAGAGACATACCCTTCTTAACACATCACTTTTGTAAGTCTTAAAATCATACTTTGGAATATCTACTGCTTCACCATGCTTCAACTTGTCCATAACTCGAAGCAATTGCTCAGTATCAAAAGCATCTAATTAAATATCAAAACATAAGTACAAGAATATTAACATAGTTTCTTTAAAAAAATTAAAATGTCAACATTTTCACTCGTCTTGCTACCCTATCAATTTTCAGAAATATTTTAAGAGAGAAAAAGGTGTTTACTTTATATAACATTTTTACATGTCATCCAATCACCATGGTAAGTTTGTTGCTTTTACAATAATCACCTAAAAAATCATAACACGATTTGTGATTGGATAATAGAGTAAAACTTTTTACATTGTCGGTGCATTATCATTAACTAATATTTTAATTCACTAACATGCAGCTGTAGTTAATGAGTTCATAATTAGTTTACTAGAATGACTAAAACATGAGAATGAACAAAAGTTTGGACCCTCAGTCTCAAAAGTAAAAAATGCATGTTAATAAAAATAGACAACACCATAGAATATTCCATTTATAATACTTTAATATGAAGAGAATGTCGGTAATGACAAAGAAGTGTACTACCAGGATGGTCAAAGTTGTAATCCTGTACTCGTGTAAGTTCCTCCTCAGAAAAGTTATTGTAGAAGGAATCCTGTCATAAATAGTTTATTTATTAAGCTCAATGTATCAATATAAGTACAATGAGAAGTTAAAAGGAAGGAATAACTAATAGAATGAATAAATAAAGATAATCAATGACATGAATGACAAAGAAATAACATAAGAGTATACTTTGACAATACCCAAAGAGACATATGTTCTTGATAACATTACAAGAAAATCATTAAATAACAACTAATTTAAAGAAAAAAATAATTAGTCATGATATTGACCAAGTTAGATATTATTTCATAAACTAAAAAAAAATTGTTTCTAAAGTAGTTTCTACTAGTAACAAAACTTGATAAAGTAGTTTATAAAATAATATCTAACTTAGTCAATATAATGACTAATTATTTTTGTCTCTAACTTAGTTGTTATTTAATAATTTTCTTGTAGCCGAAGGACAGAAAGAAACTTCGACGAATACTGAAAAAACAAAAATAAACATAGATGATGTATTTTGTTGTAAATGGGGTCAAATTTACAATAATGGTAATAAAAGTGTTCCTTAAAATTCTTTGAATATCAAAAGAAAACAGAATCCAAGGGATTCAGATCATGGATAGAACAGGATGCATATAGGGCCTGATGTACAAACCAATCGATTGTTTGTTTTCAATGATCCCTTTATTATATTTTTTCAATTTGATCATCCAGAAGTATAAACAGAAATTCAATACCTGATTAACAAGTACAACTCGTTGATCATGAAGCTGTTGAATAATCATATCGCAAACTGCTGTCTTGCCAGATGCTGCACCCCCAGCAACACCTGCATCATAAAACATAAGCAAAGCAAGTTAGAATCATTAAGATAAAAGAGAAGTGGTAAGAATTGAAGGCAGGGATTCCAAACTTAGCATCTTGAGATATAAAAAAACTCTACTCTATTTCAATTGACAGAATTTGCAAAGCATAAAAGGACCGTGTAACATTGATATTAGTTGAAATGATACTATGATGCCAGAACTCAGCCATATATCAGATGCTATGCAATTAAATTTCATGTTAATATGTAATAACTCCAGCAAGATGAATTTGTGATTTCTTTTCAAAGCAGACATGATTCTGACCTGAGTACATCAATTTTCACACAAAGACACAGGTTTCAAGTCATGAAACTCTATTACTTCAACTAGTACAAAATTGTGCTTTAACAGTAGTGATTTTGTTCATGTACTCTGTATGTAACACAACTTCAAGGCCTCATGTGAACTTATTTGGCAGTTTGCCACAGGAAAACACACCTATGACAAAAGGTTGTTCATACATGTCAGTTTCCGAGGTTGTTGGTTGTTCTATGCTAGCCTTTCTTTGCTCAAAACCATCCATGTGAAATCCAGAAAAATGAACCTCGTTGGAAGACTCCATTAATTCTACAGCCGACTTAGCATCCATTGGCAAAGACCTGGAAAAATAATAGTTAAAAATTACAGATAGAGAAATGAAAACAGAAACAAAAATGTCGCCAAGACTAATCTGAATCTAGTATGAGTAGATATAGCGAGCACATTAACCACCTTTTAACCAACTTTATAGTGTACGTATAGATACACAATAATGTATTAAAGATTGGAGTTCATATAGTTTGTCACTATCTAAAGAGACATTCACATTAAGTTTTACAACAACATGAAAATGTGAATGATTGGACCAAGTCAACCATCTTAGCCTTTGGAACTTTGTCACTATTCATTTTTAATAAAAGACTAAAATTGCATTTTTCTTTTTTTGCATATCATGACTTTGCATTGACTAAAGTGGACTAGAGTAGCACGCCATTCTCTTGTCTTCCACTATCATTACAGATTGAGATTCTGTGGTACACCCATCTTTGGACCTTGGTAATTTTGGTACCATTTTTAGTAATTGCAGATTATCTAAGGCTTTCAAAGCATATATGTATACACCAAGGGAATCCGGAGGTTTCTCAGCTCCTCCCAGCACCATTTTCATAAATCTACCAAAACCCTATAAATAGACTAAGCACCCCCAATTCCTCTAAGTATAAAGGTATACATCCCACTTTCACCTTGCCTTTATCTATTATGGACCAGATAAGAGTAACACATCATATTTCTTTTCCAGCATATACATCAAACACAAAATTATGCTCCCACTATTGAAAATCCTTTCTACAAAGTAGCCAACAATGATTCAAGTTTCACTTACCAAATAACAAAACCTCAATAGACAGAAGTCAAATAGGGAAAAGCACCTACCTACCAATGCAAGTAACAACCAAGGAAAATAATAAAGAAGATTAAAAAAAAAAAACTAACTTTATGCTCACCCACTTTACACTGAGTAAAAGAGACACACCCCAGTAATCACAGCCGAAATTCTCTAATGGGTTTTCCACACCCAAATCCAGATCCAAGAAAAAGAAAAGGCAAATATTGCAGTTGCATAATTCATCAAAGTTTAACCCCAAACAATCCAACCAATGGATATAAAGAATACTAGCTATACCAAATAGACAAATGCTGATTCCTAACATACCTGTTGAATGGAAGAATTTGACAAAAAGCAGCAACAGTAGAAGGGTGAGTTATTTATTGCAAACAGACACAGAGATGAGTTAAGTATAAATGTTTTTGTGCAATCCCTTTGTTTAGGCTTGGTTTATATACACTCGTTGTTGGCAAATGGCCCCATTTTCTCTACAAAATTACCACCTTCACCTACTATTGAATTTTTCTTTTATTCTCGTTCTGATTCCAATTATCCATGAAATTCATAACTTTCAGAAATGATAAATTATTAAATACTTATTTTTTTTTCTTCATTTTACCACATTATTTTGTAATTGTAGAACTTTTCACCTTTTTTAAAATATGAAAAGCTTTTTTCTTTCTGTAAAGGTTTTTCTTCTTCTTTGAAATGAGCTGAAACTTATCTAGTCATCCTTTTCTCTGTTTTATATTGGTTAATTTTATATCTATTTATATTAAGTTTGAATTTGCGTTCGTAAAATAGATTTATAAAATCGAATTTCTGTAAAAACCCAATGTGAAACTTTATTTAATATAAAATTCATTGAAGTTGTTTTAATTCAAAATTAATTTTCATGTTGAGTAAATTTTTAATGTGTGATTAAACATGTGAATAGTTACTTAAAATCATATTAATTAAGTTTAAATAAATTTCAAACTATTAATTATTTCTTACACATGATTACACTAGTACTACCAAACAATAAATATAAATATTCTCAAATTAAATTTTAATTTACTATATTATTAGAAATTGATTCTTAAGTTTTATTCATTTAATAAATTAAATGTGAAATATCTTTATAATATATTTTTAACTTCTTTCACATAACTATTTCATAAATCTGTGACCAATCGAAAAGCTGTTTAAAAATTGTATTACGTCCCCAAAAAAGACAAAATGGTTTCAAATTTAGAAAAGATAAATTTAAAATTGTAATTGCACCTCAGTTAAATTTTATTCTGTTTGGGTAAATATACGAGTAATTCATCACACTTTTTAAAAAAATAATTTAAACATATTAATGTATTATGATATTAATTAAATATATTTTAATTCAAATTATGCATAAAAATAATAATTAAAAATAAAAATTAGTTATATTATGTTTTAGTTAAATATATAGTTTAAAGCTTTTATTTGATTATTTTACAATTTAAATGTTATAATTATTAAAATAAATAACTTATATTTTTAAAGTTATAAAATATGAAAATATTTTATATATATTTATATAGACAAAAACTCATAAAAAATAAAGAAAAAAAGGACAAATTGAAACGGTTTTTAAAATAAATCCTCACTGATAAAATTCAATTGCGTGATTAATGTCATAATTAATTAACATATGTTATTACTTTCCTCATAAATATGAGAAAAGAGGAAATGTATAAAACAAAGTTTCAAACAAATTTCTACCTAACTTTCCACCTATTTTCATATTGTGTCTGGGATATAAAGAAATAACCATTTAAAGAAATTAAAAAGCTTAATATTGTTAATAATTTAATTTGAAACACTTTGGTTGGTGAAAAAATAAATAAAAACTGAACATTATGAAAAATATATACAAAATTGTGAACACAAATCATAATAAAAAATACAACTAAATCTTTTAATGTTTTTAATTCCTAAAATTTGGAGTGAATTCGGATTTACTTTTTCAAATTTAAAAGATAGGTTTTTTAATTTCTAAAAATTAGATTAAAGGGATTAAAAAAATTTCATCTGTTGCTAAAAATAAATTTGAGATACTGAAACTGTATATTTTTTAACTTAAAAACTAAAATATTTTTTGCACTGTGAAAGGCTAAGATTATTCTTAAATTTTAAGTCTAAAAAATTAATTAATTTTGTTTGCAAACTCTAACTTCGTTTTAATTCATTTTAGTAAATTATATTGAAGAACATATTGAAAATATATTATTTTTTATTAATATTTTAAATATAAATTTAATCATATTAAGTAGAAATGAATATTAGAAGTTATAAGAATATTTATACTGTATGCTGAGATGTCACTGTACTAACTACTGCTGACAGTGTGACTCAAAGCTTATCAGATTTTTCATAATCTACGTTGGCACTGATTCGGATGTGGGCTCCACTTACTTTTATGCCAATTTTTAAAATAAAAGTTATATTATTTTTAAACTATATTTAGGTTTTTCACATTTAAAAATATTTAAACTTTAGTTTTTTTCTTATTTCTCTAAAATAATTTATCAGCTTTTAACTCTCTCTTTTTTTCTTTTAATCCTTCATAATGTAATTCATTGTCTCTGATAACAAAATATAATAATATTATGATACAAAACAGTGTTGTATAAAAACAGTTTCAAATTAGAAAAAATATATATAAATAGTTATATAAACTAATACTGAATTTTATATAATATAAAATATAGCATTCCAAAATTTCACTATCCAGTATAAACTCATCATATTGTATCTACAAAGCTTATATAAATTTAAAATATAAAATTACCCAACATATATATACACAAATATTTATAAAAAGAGAACAAAAATAAAAATATATATTCTTTTTCAAATGTTGTTCCTGCATTACATATATTTGTTTTTTTTTGTGTATATTATAATTTATTACAATTCATATTACAAATAAAATATGTAAGACTAAGTTATTGAAATAAATTTTTAATATAAAAAAATTAATTTTAATTAACAAATCATAATCATTTAGTTCCCTTTAAATACCAATTTATAACCACGATCACACATGGATCTATACTATCAAGAATATTCAATAAATGAAATATTAGTCGACATATTCTAGAAAACTCGTATTAAGTATGTTCTATCAGAAACTTTACGAGCGAACCTAAGATAATTGATAAGGGTAACTTTATTACAACCCAAGTCATATCGACACATGTCACAGTGTGCAATAACTCACATGGTAAGTTTAATACAACTTAAGTCGTGCATCCACATATGTTATGGTGTGTAAGAATTTCTCCCTCAACTTCTCACCACTCGATATCTTAATATATGTGACTTAAATTATCAGTGAAACTAGGGGATATCTGTTACAACATAAGCTTTAATATTTAATACACAATCAAATAATAGTTAATGTATCATCTCATATATGTGACCACAAAATCAATTAAATCTACAACTTAATATTCATTTCACATTTAAAATAAAAATTCATATACAATCCATTCCATTGAAGAGACAAGAAGAAAAAAACAATAATTTTTTTAGATTGAGCAAGAATATTTTAGCTTAAGTGAGTTTGAGCTCGCTTGAGCGAAAATATTTTAGCTTGAGCTAAAATCTGGTAAAAAGGGTTGATTTTCAATACTGGTTTACTTGGGCAAAATGTTGAATTGCAAGGCTATTTTTCTTTAAGTGATAATTGACTTGCTTGAGTGAAAATATCAATAAATCAACCTTTACAACCAAACCTATTTTAAAATTTTTATCCAAAACCAGGTTAACAAATAAAAGTCTCAAGTGCAATAATCTAACACAAAAATGATAACAAACAACAAATTGTATTCATTCAAACTACATAAAATCTCATCTCAAACATTAAAAAAAAATTATTTACAATGTGTTAATTTGTTGTTTTTATGCATATTTTGTTTGAGTGTCAAGTTTTCGCTTGAGTAATGCATAAGTGGTGAATAACCATTGTTTGCATCTAACAGTGTCTCTCAAGTAACATTATTTCTCGTCCAATAAATGACTTATGGGTTGATATAACTCAAGTGATTATGACTCTAAGTTTAAGTGATGTTCTAAAATTTGGTGGCTTATGTAATAAGTCATTAGCTCAAGCGAAAAAGTAAGGATTTATTAAGGAAAAGTCATTATTGATTTTTCTCTCCTCTTTGAAGTTGTTCACTTAGACAACTCGAGGGAAACTCGAGGAAGAAATATCAAATTGATTATCTCTCATTTAGAATTTGTATCATTCCAACGACATGAGTTTGTTCAAGCAAAGAGTTTTCTAATGTGAGAATGCATGTTGATAATTTGATGTGTGTGTTTAAATATATATTAAAAGTAGCGATATTTTAAAATTTAGCTTATCTTTAATTTATTGTGTGTTGATATTATTATTATACTCGTTTTAAGTAGATGATATAAAAGTTGTTGAAAAAAACTATGGAGAAAGTTAGATATATTATGACTATTTCTACCTTCTTTTCCTATATATATATATATATTATTAATTTATTTATTGAAAACAATATTATTCTAATAATAATGCATAATGTATATATTTTATTTAATTTTGATGGATAAGTATATATATTCAACTAGTATAAATATTTTGGAGTTTCAATTAAAAAAAAATTAAAACTATCATACCCATCAATTTAATCATACAAGGAAAAATATAGGTTTAATTACACATTTTATTACTAAGATTTCACATCTTTACACATTTTAAGCTTTAATTTCGTATCTTTTACCACTAATGCTTAAAAATTAAGCAAATTTTACCATTGTATTTAAGATTCATAAAATGTTTAACATTATTATGATGACGTGACATAATTATTTTTATAAATAATCTATTCTCACTTAAAAAATATAAAGATTTTTTTCATTTTATTATCTAGTGTTCAATTTGGTGAATTTTACTACTGTTCTTTTAAAATTAAGTATATTAATATCTTTGTGTGAGTGTGTGAAATGTTAATATGACAATAACGTTTTTAGATAATTTATGATAAAATTTTAGAAAAATCATGTTTTTTTTTTCATTTAAACTATAATTAATGGTGTTATTTAGGGTTCATGACTTACTTTTCTTTTACTTTCTTCTTTATAGGAAGTTTTTGCTTCTAGGATTATAAATTGTCTATTGTTCCATTTCTTCTTCTATGCTTTGCTCAAATATTTAAAAATTTTATTTTTTAATAATATTTTTTTATATATATACTGGCAAATAATTGTTGTTATTTAAAATATCAATCTAACTAATATCAAATTATGTTTAACATAACAAAATTTATATAAAAAAATATTTAAATATAAGCATTAGTAGTTATTTAAATATAAAAATTATGTATTTACAGTACATCATTACGATATTATATATTTGACAAAGAAAATGATAAAATACACTCCATTTCTAAATATTAATGTTAATTATTTTTATTAAAGTTTAGAATCGGAATATAATCGAACTTTTAGACAAGTTGGTTTTTTTTTTTTAAATAACTAGTGAAATTTGTTAATTAATTTATGTATAGAAGATTTCTTATATCAAGTTAGTAAATGTTTAAAAAGAATAAAAAATTAATAAGTAAGAATGAAATTGAGGCATCTAAGTTAATATTAAATCATTTCTTATTAAATATTGAGTTATTTAATGTTTTTTTGATGTGTTTTAAAAAAACAGTTCAAGTTGATCCAAGTTATTCAATTTTAAGGTGGTTTTATCCAACTCTCACAAAGGGGTCATTATATTTCATTATCGGGTTAAACTTTTTAAATTTTAACATGTATTATTTGTTAATCCACGTTTATGTAAGGTTAAATTTAAACCGTGTGATAAAAAATGTAAAACGTGTTTAATTTTAAATATTAGCATGGAATTTGTAAAATTAAAAATTAGTTAACAAAATATATAAAAATATGAAATTTCATTATTGAAACTTGACATTAAGGAAAAAAAATATTATATATTATCTCATAATATTATACATGAATATAATATATCCTTTT
This sequence comes from Phaseolus lunatus, assembly GCA_013389735.1. NCBI lineage: Eukaryota > Viridiplantae > Streptophyta > Magnoliopsida > Fabales > Fabaceae > Phaseolus > Phaseolus lunatus. The sequence goes on along the minus strand of CM023862.1, from coordinate 21,984,319 downwards.
CTAAAACTTCACATCATGTCATTTTAGAAAGTTTCGTCTCACTATCCGTTGAAAAGAGTCGATTGGGTCCACTTTACCCCTGCCGACTAACATAATCATCATAATCACCACAATTTGTCATTAAAAAATTAATTAGTGAGAGATTATAAATTATAATCACCTTTTTTTACATATACTTTTTAAAAGTAGTGATGCGAAAATTATATTTAAGTGAATAATAATTTTCATGTTGACTCCTCCTATCTCACTTAAAAAAATATTTTAATTTAGGGTTAATAATATTTTAAAGCCTCCACAGGTTCTTAAATTTAGATTTTTGTCATTATTTTTTTTAAATATTATAAATACTGAAAATTTAATTCTGTACGAGAGAAAAGGATTAGCTTCAGAAATTAAAATTTGGATATTTTTAAAAATATGTTATTTCATAAAAACACTATTGACCATAAAAAATGTATTCATATATATATATAACCTAAAACTTAAAACACTTAAAAGTTTTTTTTTTTTTTTGGCATCATATCTTATCATCATAAGCGTTTAAGAGATTTAAACTTGTATCATATAAAGTAATAATCAAATGATTTAATTATAAAATATTGTAAGTTCATACGATCGAACATAAAACTTGACATTCGATCTAGATCGATCGAGACCCAACATTTGTTAATCTTCTTTTATTAGACCCATTAACAACAACATACCCACAATAATTATATAGATTAACACATATCTTAAAGGATCAAGTACGCAATCATCTAATCGTAAATACTGAATGTCGAGTGCTAAAATCTGACTTGAGCGTTAGAGTACCTTTTACAGGTACCATCCAAACCCGGAGCTAGCGAGGAGAAGGAGTGGGAGAACAAGGACGTGAGAGTTCAACTGAAAGAAAGTGAGATACAGACTAACTGACCGAAGAGTACTCAAATCGTTCTCTTGATTCCAACCTCGTTTATAATTGGATATTTTATATACATGCATATAGTTATGATAGCTAGTGATAATGTACAAGATAAAAATATGGAAAGAACAAACACATAGTAACAATAAAAAAATAGTTGATGAAACAAGTCACAGAAGATGAATCAATTTACTATGTTCATAATTGGTAGTAAACTACAAAGAAAGTCATTATAGCAACACAGAAATGCATACTACCAAAATGAATTGCATTAAAAGCACTTGTTTAAAACCATGAATGTGAATAAGCATCACTAAAACCAATTTTGCTTAAAGAAAACGAGATAAATATAAAATAGTATTTTTTTACCACCAATTATAGATAGATGAGATTATATTAAAAAATAAACTTTCAACTTAATTTAATTTTATAAAATTATTAAAAAAATAAAGTTTAGATCATTTATCTACTGTAAAATATTTTATCTTTTATCACATTTACACATGTGACTGATCAACGGGAGTAATATGATAAAATCAACAAACTTAAAATAAACTTTTTATATTAAAAATAAAAATATTGTTAAGGGATGTCTTACTTACCCCCAAAAAAGTAATGTGTCCTAAAAAAGAGGCATCATTCCCTGCAACTTTTTTGAAATTGAAAAGGGAAACTGAGAATTACTCTTTGTTTGGCTTTTTATTAGGTTTAAGTGATAACGAACACGTAATTTTTTTTATAGTTGGCTTTTCAGGCCTTCTAAAAAATACCTTACTCAAAGAGTAGTGTTTATTTATTTTTTATTTGTTTATTATTTTCTCTTTCCCTTTTTCTTATGGTAAAATTTGTTGTTTTATTATTCTATTATAAAAAATTATCAGTAAGTCAAGGATAAAAATGTATTATTATCATTAATTTCGATTTTCAAGCCTTGTGAAATTTAATGGAGTAGGTAATAATTTGTTAGTTGAAGTTAAAAGATAAAAATTAAGTATTTTTTTATGAAAGAAAATATTTTTTTTGTGAAATTATGACTCCCCAGAATAATTATTAAAAAATATTTACATGATTTAGTTAAATTTTTGTTCTTAAATTTACACATAAAATAATTTTAATTTATTAATTAAAAAATCCTTTTGAAAAAGTCATCCTAAATAAAATGTTTGAATTTTCTAGTGTAGCAAAATTCGAAAGAAGGTTTATTTGGTCACGGAATTTGTATACTTTTGTATTTGTCAAATACAAGAATATAATAAAGGGCATAGAGATATGTTAGGATTTTTTTGTTTTGTATTTATACAGAGAAAGTTGTTTCAATTCAAGTGAGATAAGACTTTTTTTTTTTGTTTCTTTCGATAAACCAAATTCATTTTTTAATTGAATTTCTTTTATTTCACCGTCAAACACTTCACCAAACCAAAAAAATTATTTGTACAATTACTTTCTTATAAAATATTTAAAATTAAATTATTCATTATTTTTTATAATTAAATGAATTTCGCTTTTTAATTCTTATATTTGCAATATTATCTAGTAGTCCTTATTTAGAACGAGATAATTTATAAATGAATTTAATTATACAAAATATAAACTTAATTATTTACATGTAATTCATTATTTATTACATATTGTTAACATTGTACAGAGTAACTTTTACTGTCATGTTTCTTCATAAAAATCGTACATGTTAAAAATTACTTTAATTTTCTAATGTATTAAATTTATGCCTGGCAAATAAGTGAAATTGCGTATAACAAATAGGACTTTTAATGGATTTATTTATAGCTGAAATTATACTTCAATTTTTTTTCAATTATTTTATTTTTATTGTGAGGTGTACCATTTTATCATTTTATTTTTTATTAAAAATATTTGATAAATTAATTAATAAACTAGTTAATAAATATAAAATACCGTAAAAGAGAATGTATAAATTTTTAAAAAATTAAAATTAAAATTTATTCAAATGTTAAATGAATAATTTATTTAAATATTAAATGAATAATTTATCTAAATATAAATTAGAAGTATATTGGTAAAACTGAAAAATGGAAATAATAATTATTGTATGTCTGTTGGGCTTGAAACTTGCAAGTCCAAACTTACTTAGAGTTTTGCATTCAGCATCCCATGAATTTAAACTTACACCTTATGAGGGAGTGAAATGACAAATTTGTCCCTGAAAAAATACATTCATATACTAAATTTTGAGAGTGTGCACTACTAAATAAAAGTAAAAATAAAAATAAAGAAAGATTTTCTAAAAGTAAATTAATTGATTTTTCCATCTTCTGACAATCGCAAACCACGCATCTCTTACACTAACTTTATGCATTAAAAATAAGTTTAATAAAATTGTAGTAATTTTAAAATTGACCTAAAATTGTTACTTTCGAAAATTTTACAACGGTTTACTCATAATGTTGACAAATTGATTTTGACAATATCGCATATAACTTTAATTTTGAATATATCATATATAAATTTCATACATTATAAAAAAATTTATTAAATAACAATTCATTTTAAAAATAAGAAATAAGTAGTTATAATTAATTTAGATAATATTTTAAAAATTAAAAAATAATTAATATTTAAAAAATTATTAGTATTAAGTATTTAAAATTATTATTAATACAAATTTATATATTTTTAAATTAATATTTAATATTAATTATTAAAATCTTAGTTATAAAGATTTTAATTACTAACTATTTTAGATTATATATTAATTATATAAAAATTAATTTTAAATCTAAAATAATTAACAGTTAAAATTTTAAGAACTAATTTAAATATAATTTAAAATCTAGTTTATAAATTTCTATTAATAATAAAAAAATAATTTATATAATAATAATTTTTTAATTTATAAAATAATATAAATTAATTAATATAATAATTAATTATTTTAAATTTTTTAAATTAATTTTTATTTAATAATTTTACTGTATTCAAATATGTACAATATATCTTTTTACCGTTAAAAATATCAAATTAACAATTTTAAAATGCCAAATTTAAAATGAGTTAATTTTGGAAATACTAAAACTTTTTTAACACTACAAGAAAATCATTAATTAGAAACCAATTTTAGAGACAAAAATTAATTAGTTGCTATAGTAATTAAATTAGAGACAATTTTGGAGACTAAAAAAATTTTTGGTTTCTAAATTAGTTTTTATTATTATTAAATTATTTCTAAATTGGTATCTAACTACCTACCAAGCTTTTTCTACCAAATTTAGAATCTAAATAATTAGTAATTAAAATCTTGGTAGTTAATTAGATATCTATTTAGAAACCATTTAACAATAATAGAAACTAATTTAAAAATAAAAAATACTTTTAGTCAGCAAAATAGTTTCTAATTTGTTTATTATAACATTTAATTATTTTTTGTCTCCAAAATTAATTTCTATTTAATGATTTTCTTGTAGAGTAATTCTTAAAAATAACTATTAAATACCAACCCAAAGTTGATTACACCCAAGAATTCAAGGCCATAAATTTTGTTATAACATTTTTCATCCTTCACACCCATGAATTGTAAGAAGGAATTGTAAAAGACAGGGGCTTTCATGGTGGAAAAGTGGGTATAACAAAGTGTGGAATTTTTTTATTCATTACAAGTTTTATTTTATTTTATAAGTGAAGAAGTGGAATGCATGCATAACTTGAGAAATATGAAAAGAGGCACACAAATCTAAAATGTTTAGCAATAGAATAGCACATTGATTAATTAGCATGCGTGAGTGAATGATCACAATATATGAATATGCATCCTAGTGTGCAATATTTCCAATGGCAAATGGACCCCAACTCAATCATTAGCAACAACAATTTCTATTTCACACATGCATAAACAAATATTAAGAATGTCATGCCTTTTTTTTTTTTTTTTTCTACCAACAAAGGATTTGTGGTTGTTTATTTGGTTCCAACTATAATACTCTTTGGCATTACATGGAATTGTATGGTGCATTTTTCAACCCACCTTTTCCCCACTCATCAAGCTAATAAAGGGTGGTCAATCTCAATATATGAACACCAACCTTTTCCTTACTTCACAAAACTCATTCCATAATCATAAGGGTAACTATTTCATTGGTATTGTATATCTGATTAATGTTTATAAAATTCTAATAGTAAAGTTTAATATATTAGAGATTTCTCATCGATTAATGATAAAAATATTTTATAATATATAAATAAGTATAAATCTTATATTCTAAATCAATTTTATAAGATTAAATTAGATTTAAAGTCGACTTTTAATAATATACCTTATTTATAACTATTTAGGATTTTATAAAAAATAGTATATCTAAATTAATATTAATATTTAGATTCTCATATATTTAGGATATTATTTTTCAAATTTAAGAGACTATTTTAGTGTAGAAAAAAGAAATGAAAAGCACAAACTTAAGAAAAAGTTTTCATCTATGATAATTGGACATGTCAAATACAAGAGAAAATGAAAGGGCATATACATACTAAGGAAAATCTTTGATGATTAGTAATGATCCATTTGTAATTAACCTCTTTTGACAAAGAAGAAAGTCTAATATTTCAAATACTAACATGCATGCTTGTTGGTGAAGTTTCTTCTATCTTTAACCAACCAACCTAAAAGAAAGGCTATGAAAGTGATTCAACAAAATAATGAGAGAAAGAGAAACGATAAGGTCCCCTTTTGTGTGGTCCACTAAATGGGGGTGCAAATCATTTTTATTTTAGGGATCCAACATTCACCTTTTCTCCCTTATTCTATTTTTAAAAATAAAATAAAGTTTATAGAAATATCAATGAATTGAAAATAATGTATGTAAACCAAGTTAACTAAATTTCATAAACTATTTTTTAGGTTAAATTAAACAGTCTTAAATGAGGATAACATATATCTGAATAGTTTTTGTTGGGCTTATTGAACTTTTGTTAAATTTTGTTCTCCATTTTTTTTTCTATTAATGTTCGTCTTATAAATTTTACGTTTTAAATGTGTAATTTTTCATACAAGACATGGTTCGAAAGTTTTATACTAAAAAATAATTTTAAAAATTAATACCGTTTTTTTAATCTATAAATATAATTTCACTTAGGTAATACACGTATTATGTAATATAATCAATCAATTATTAAACAAATTATAAAAATAAAATTCCAAAATCTATATATTTCGTGCATTTCTCCCCAACCTTGTGTGTTTTTTTTTTTTTTAACTTTCCTTTCTCTAAAAAACAATGAAAGCAAATCACATCGCATGAAAAGAAAAAGAAAAAGAAAAAGAAAGAATAAATCATATTTTGTTCTTAAGAAACCAACAATTGATTGATCGAAATCAGTGGTAAGCATGTTGATTAATCCACAGTAAAAAGATCGTCAATTTTCTTCCTTTAGTAGTTCCTTTTACTGTTTAATTAACCAATTTTTAATTACTTTTATGTCCTTCTCATCAACATAAGTGATTTATAGTTCTTTGGTTTTTTCTTTCTTTTCAAGTCTATAAATTATAATGTAATTGGTGCACGGATTAACTAACATAGTCGTTGTTCTTATGCATTTTTTCCTGTTTTTTATTATAATTAATATTTTGTTTCTTTTAATTATATTTTAAGGACCTAATATAAGTTATTTAAACAGAACAGAAATTCAGTATATAGTAGAACAAGTTGAGAAGATTAGTTTTCTCAACTAGTTTTCTCAACTGATCCTACAAAAATTGATGACTAAACCCTAAAGAAAACAGAGAATAAAGGGTCTATAGAGCAAAAATGAATTTATTCTGTTTAAAAATTTGATCTGGTAGAAATGTTCCTTAACTCCTCAGCTACAACGTAGTGTGATCAGATTCTAAAATAAATGATCTATGGAATGAGAAATGAAGAGAGAAGAAAGAAAGTGAGAGAGATAGAAGAAAGAAAAAGAGTGGTGCGTGAGGGGGTTCTCTTAGTTTTTTTTTTTTAAGTTTTAATGCTGTTACACAATTTAAAACTAAAAATGTAATCAATTATCTCAATAAATTATGCTAATTAAATAAATAATTTAAAGGATGAGAGTTTTTTCACCTACATTATATTGAACTTAAGAGTAATTTTTTAGTAAAAAGTATTTCTGTTCTATGGGAAAATAATGTAAAATAATTTTACAAACAGTCTATAAAGTTAAAATGCTTAAGAAACATATATATGAATTACACTTCTTACAAAACTATTATAAATTATAAAAAATTCGTGCAATCTTTTTATATTTAATGAGAAATGATATATTAATTAAAAAAAAATCATATACCAATACTACAAGAATTTATAAATGTATGTGTATCAGTTAGGATTAGATGGTTTCAAAATGTCTCAGGATCCGGTACTGAATGACATGTTTAAAATGCATTAAGATTGAATGATGATTAACAAAGTTAAGTTATACAAAAAACTATGTAATACGCCCTTAATCACGATGCATATACTAATCTCAGTCTAACAGTAACATGACCCATCATAATTATATAAATAGACACAACAACCAAGGAAAAAATATGTCATTATTACACATTTTTTGTATCGAATACCGAACATTTGAGCGTTGGAGCACCTTTTGCAAGTGTCATCCAGATCGAGAATCGAAGGTAGTGAGCAACGAGTGAAGGAAGAAAGCAAAGCCTGACCGAAACAAAGGAGTTAACAGAGAAGGAGTGAACGAAGGTAGCACCGATCAACCGAAGCAAAGAAGTTAATTGTTCATCCGATAAAGATTCTCTCAGTTCCTTTTGTACGAGAACAATATGTTTTGATGAAGTTTAATGAGTACTTATAAGTGAAATTTTCTATAGAATTTCTACAATGAAAATTTCATATTTGTTGCTTTTTACAAAATAACTTTAGTGTGAGCTAAATAAATAAATTGAAGAATATTGCTACAAATAAAATTGATTTGTTCTAACATATTTTTGTAGGGAGTTTCCGCGTTGTTTGTTAAAAAGAATGTGGTTCTGGTAGGTTTTGTATAATTATAGACAATTGAATAAGTTTTTCATAAAGAACAAGTATACTCTCTCATGGATTCATGATTTAATTAAGTTATGTTTTCTAAAGTAGATTTAAAATTCTTGTGAAAGTGGAAAATGTATAAAAGACTAACTTCAAATTCAAATTTGAACATTATAAATATGTTGTTATATATTTTAGAGTGAATGATATTCTGACTATATTCATTGACTTCATGAACAAGATTTTCAGATTTTTTAAAGATAATTTTTGTTGTCGTCTTATATTATGGGAATCATGAAGAACATGAATTACACATGAGGACAATTTTGGGTATTTTGAGAGCAAAACGTATGTTAAATTGTCAAAATGTGAATTTTGGTTGTTTGAAGTGAAATTCTTACGGCTATTATATAAGTTTAATAATTTTTTTTTATATCCTACTAAAGTGAAAACAATGTTGCAATATAAAAGACAATGACTACAATAAGAAGTTTTTGTAGGTTTGACTAGATACTATCGGAGATTCATATAGATGAATTTTCAAAGATAATGGTCGTCTTTACTTAGTTGACTTGTAATGATAAACCTTTTTCATTGATTGAAAGGTGTGAATAATTTTTTTTGGAATTAAAGCAACGGACTAGTTCTCCTGTTTTAATCATCCCAGAGTTAAGAAATTTCTTTAAAGTTTTTTGTGATGCATATATAAAGGTTTTAGTGGTATGTTGATGCAAGTAAAGAGTTGTGACTAGTTATGAAAAAATTTATCCTATTAATGATTTAGAACTTGCAGTTATGGTTTTGGCTTTGCAAATATGAAGACATTATCTCTATTGAGTTCAATTTGATGTTTTAAGTGAGTGCAAGAGTCTGAAATACTTATTTAATAAGAAATATTTCAATATGAGACTGAAGAGATCAATGCAGTTTCTAAAAGATTATCATTTTCAAATTATATACAATTTAGGGAATGTTAATATGGTAGTTGGTGCTTTGAGTAAAGAAAACCATTAAAATATTTATAATTATGTTAAAAGAGTTAAAATTGATTGAACAATTCAGAGATATGAATGCGATAATAAATATTTTAGATGATCATATTAGTTGTGACATGTTGATTATTACTAATGATTTCCTTGATATGATCAAATAAAAACAACTAATTATCTTATCTTAATTGTTTGTTAGATGTTGATTAACTGCATGATTTCTTTTTTGGTGCATATGATAGAGATTTAGAGACATGATATGTGTGGTAGGAGATCATAAGTTAAATATATTATTTTTTTAGAAGAATAAAAGTATACCTAGTTTATATTCTTAAATGATTAAAATGTATTAAGATCTGAAAAAATACTTACGATGGTATAGAATGAAAAGAGACGTGACTTAATTCGTAGGTTATTACTTGACTCATTAGGAAGTTAACATAAATTTTGAGTAGTTAAATATTTCAGAGTGAAAATAAGATAATATATTTATGAAATTTGTTATACATTATTGTTGGTAGACAAAAAAAAATGTCCATTTCAACTAGTAAATTTGAAAATATTTATGTAAAAACTTAAAAAAAATTGATTAATTTTGGTGTTTTAAGTCTGAAATTTTAGGTGCTAATAAAAATTTGATGAATCATATAGATAAAATATCTAAAAATTGATGAATCTTTCTCACATTAAATTGGGATGAAGAATCCTCCATACTAAATGAGATTTATAACAAATCACCTTCTTATAAGAGAGGTAATAAAAAATTTCTATCTCTCTCTCTATATATACTATTTTAAATATAAGTAATTTTGGATTTTTTATATTTAATCTCAAAAGGAAAAATAAAAAGAAACATATAAAAAAACTGAATTTTCATTATTATCACATTTTAGTTAACGGTGACTTTAATTATTAAAGATGAAGTAATAATAATAAATGAATAGAAAAAGCATTAACTCTGTAAAACAGAAATTTAATCTGTATGGATTGAGAACATTGAGTAGACAACAGTAGTGGTAGGAAGTGTCTTCTCATGTCATTTATACAAGACGTTATTGTCTTTAATTACTTATTTAATAATAATAAATAATATTGTCGGTATAGTTAATAATAAATACTATTAAAAGTTACTTCATTTTTAATTTAATTCCTTCTCTTGTATATTTTTAAATTATTACTACTACTATTATTATAATTATTATATACAATGATATTGTAAAAAAGTAACATTATTGATTTTTTTTATACAATTTTTTGGTAAAGAATGACCTGCTTCTTTTTTCTCTATTATTTTTTGAAAATGTAATATAAGATTATAAAACCAAAGATTATAAAATTGTGAATGAAATCTAATTCAGTTAGTTAACATGTTCATAGATTATTGTAATTTTTTTTATTCATATTAATTTTTAAATAATTTTGTTGAAATTAAAACAAAAATATTACCATCTCAATAGAGGAGTATGAGTTTATTTAGAATTTAGTGTCATCCAATTATATAGGTTATTGTATATGATAAATAATATTTGAAAAAATATATATATATATATATATATCCAATTTTTTTGTATTTTTTTAAGCGAGTGTTTTTTAATAAAATAAGTAAATTTATGTTTTTAGATGTTCAATTAATAACAGATAAAACAGAAATATTTTTTCTATCCATTTCTTAAATAAATGAACTTTTAAAATTGTTTATTTCAGAAGCACTTACTTATTTCAATTTTTAAAAAATCGTTCCATAATAATTTTTAATTCATTAATAGTGTAATTACACCAACAATGTATGAAAATTAAATTTCAAATATATTTATTATATACATTTAATAAAAATATATTAATAAAGTAAAAAAGCTATGTTATGCTCTGATCATAAAATATTAAGTATACTAATTTTATTAATTTTTATAACCCTAATTCAAAACTTAAATATATTTCTAGTTGTTATCAAATTTATTTTATTTTCTCAATTTTAGTTTATTGAGAACATTATATGACGGCATGAGTAAGTACAATCTCCGTCAATTGACGCCGTCATTGGTCCTATATTAGTACGAGAATGCCAGTAACGACGTTTGAAGTTGCCTTCAAAGTTTTCATGTGTTTCTCTGTTTTTTCTCTTCAGTTTCCACACTCACACATTAACACTGCAACCAATTATGCATTCAACATAATAACCTTCTTCTTCTTTTCAATGCTTATCCATTCAAAACACCATCACAACAAAACCCTCTTTCCATTTCCATAACCTTCACTTCTTCTTCTCAACCATTCACTTCCCCAGGTAATTTTACTCTTCTTTCTGCAATGTCTCTTGCTTTTCTTCTATAACCATGTTATTGATAAGGAAAATCTATCCACACTTGTTGATCAAGTTTTTGTTTTTTCTTTGGTTTGCATCCAAATTTGAATTGATCATGAGAAAAGTTTAGTTCTTGCTATATGTATCAAGCTACCCACAACCGATTTATTGATTCTGATGTCATACATAAATTGTGTTGTGTATGAAACTTTTTTTCTGCTACTAAGCTGTCATCTAACAATTATCTTGGTTATCAGAGAAATTGAGATGCCACAAGAGAGTTGCCAAAACTCATTTTTCACATCTCCTTCAAAGAGAGGATTGAAGGGTTTGGTCACCACCATGAACAAAGAGGCTTCATGCACTGTCACAGAGGAAGGTTTCAATGATAATGAATGGGCACAGAGGAAGGCAGAGGAAGCAGGTATGCTTCTTTAATGTCACACCATGCATGCCATTAAATCTACTTAAAATATAAATACAGGTGTATAAGTATAATGCAGTTTAATACCATATATGTAAATATTATTATAGTTTAATCTTCATATTTTATTATTGGTATGAATTATTTTTCAACATCCCTCAATGGAATAATTTTATGTTTATATTTGACAATAATTAATATTTTTTAAGAACATGGGGATTGAAGATTGATTGATTCATAATAGACAAAACTTGCAAACTCACAATGTATACAAAATGTTATTTCAAATTGATTTACACTTTAGCATTTTTTTTATGTTTTTTGTTATAATAAATACTAAAAAAATGATTCTATTTGATCCATTCACACTATTATCTTGCAGTGATTACTTTTTTTTTCTTGTATAAAAACTTTAACATGGACAAATTTGAAATGGAGGGAATAGTTCACTTTGCTGAAAGAGTTGATATCCTAAATTGGGAATAGTATTTTCTTCTCTTGGAAAACCTTATTGGAAGTAGCAAAAGGGTACACAGAACACAGCCTGCAAATTTATGAAAGTAGGAATAACTTTCTTAAACAGAAATCGTTGCACACATCTGTGGTGTGAAGTTCCTCTTCCTGAAAATAAAAAAGAAGACAATAGTTCTTTGTCAAAAGGTAGATAATTGACAAAAGATGCTCAAGTTGAGGCACGTTTCTAGGTGTGATGTTTGTTTCTTATGACCCAATGAAAAGAAAAGAAAGAACATATCATTTGGTTCTTTTAACATAATTTATTTATTTATTCTTTTCTTTTTGGGTCAACCAAATCATTACTTGGACCCCTTTACTTAACAAAAGCAGAAAAAAGCAATGTTAAAATACAAAAAGTTAGGTTTATATGTTAAACAAAGTGTGGGTAGCTAGAAAAGAAAAAAAGAATGAGATGTAGCAAGAGATTGATGATGAGGAGTAGTGAGTGGGGGAAAGTGTTTGTACTAAAATGGGTTAGCACCCCACCACTCAATTAAGGTGTAGGACTCAGCCCTTGTCCCTAAGGGTTGGGACCAAAATTTGTGCCATCAAGTATCTTATTTATAACCAAAAAGGTTCCCTAACTATGATTTTAGAGCATAATGTTTGGCATTATCGATTATGGTGACCCTACATCTAAGCAAGGAGCACCATAAATCTGTAACATTGCAAATGTCACTTTGCTGTTATTAATCATTTCCAGTGTCCTTATTTTTTACATAATTTAAAAGAAAATTGTACCTAACTTCCAATAACAGTTCCTTAACTTTTCTTTAATGAATTTGACATAATACATTTGTTCTCTATCTTTTTGGTTACTTCCTATTACATATTTCACTTACTTTAATCTTTATGAAAGAACAACATTTGAAAGTAGAATGCAGATGTTTATGCAGTGTTTTTGAGACCATTGTTATTTATATGCAATGATCTTAGTTGTGTTGTTGCTGTTGTGATGAAAATGGTTTGGTTTTTGTTGAATGGTGGAAGCTTGGAGAAGATACAAAGCAACAGAATGGCTACGTCAAATGGACAATGTTGGGTCATTGTCACTGAGTGCATCACCCTCAGAAGAAGAATTTTGCCTTGCTCTTCGCAATGGCCTCATTCTCTGCAATGTCCTCAACAAAGTCAACCCTGGTGCTGTTCTCAAGGTTCACTTTACATATTAATATGCAAATTTAATGCGACTCACTTATAATGGGACTCACTTCTATTTAAAAAACAAAAGATAATTTTTTTGTCATTTCACATTAATGATAGGGTGCAGGTTAGAAATTATTAGGTGCAGGAAGCAAAAGACAAGAAACTGACTCTGGTTGTTTTGTGTTTTGGGCTTGATAGGTGGTGGAGAATCCTGGGCTTGCTGTTCAATGTGCAGAGGGTGCGGCCCACTCAGCAATTCAGTATTTTGAGAACATGAGGAATTTCTTAGAGGCTGTTAAGGATATGCAGCTTCTCACATTTGAAGCATCTGATTTGGAGAAGGTTTGGCCTTTGGATTTTCTATTTATCTATTTATTTATTTATTTATTTTCATTCGATTTTAATCATTCAATTAATGAATTATTTTGGTTTACTCCATAAGTAAGATCATTAATAATTAATAAAATCATTTTCTTTTTTGTTCGTTCAAAAAAACATGAAAATTTGAAGTACGATGACTATTTCTTTTAATCAATTACTTTTTAAGGGAATTATATTCTAATTTTTTTTACATTTTCAATTGAGAAAGAAACAATCTTCGGCACAACTAATATAATAATAATAATATATAACTACTAATTATAACTGTTCTATAATTATTTTTTATGTAAATATTTCGTTACCAATTATATCCTTATTAACACAATTTGTTTTATTATTTTACCTTCTACATTTTATAATTTTTTTTCTAAAATTTAATTAACTATTTATAATAAAAAATTATCTGTAATAAAATTATTTATTTTATAATTATTGTTATTAACATTTTTTTTTATAAAATTTCATGATTCTTTATTTTAATAATTGCGATAATTTTTTTTTAATTTTTTTCTATCGTCACAAAGATATAAACACACATGCGTATATTCACGTATTTTTAGGGATGATAATGTGCACTAGTCTGTCCTCCATTTGGTCTACAAAATGTAGGTTGGGTTGGTTCGTCTCTCATAAAATATGCGGGATGATTTTACTAATACGTCCTGCATAAGGGTTGGTCTGCCGGCCCGCAGGTCAACCCACATAAGAAATATATTTTTTAAAAATTAATAAAAAACAATTTTTTAAATAGAAATTTTTAATAAAATTAATTCTTCTTTTATTTAAATGCATTAGGTAAATGATATTACAATATTATTCTCCTGACACATAGTAATAAGATGTGAGTAAAAATGAGGCTGCATGAAAATACGGGGGGTGCAAAAAGAAATTTCTAGATTTTAAGTTATGTGGATCATGCGAACTAACCCGTCTGGACCCACATGAGTTGCAAGTTATGTAAGGCAGACCTAAGCGGGTCAACAGGTTGGAATAGACAATTCGTCTTACATTTTTTCTATACGGATTGTGGATCGGCCTGCACAACCCATCCCACTTTGCCATCTCTATATATTTCTCATATTGTATACATAGAGAATATATATTTAATATTTTTATTTTATTTTTAATTATTTTATAATATGGTGTTTATATTCAAATCTTTATAATTAGTATACATAAATATTTGATATTTTTTTTTTATAAATTAACATAGATGCGCGAATATTCATGTGTTTTTTTATGGTATCCATATATAAAGATGATTGTTCTCTATTTAGACCTTAAGCATATAGAAATGTATATTATAATTTGTAATTATATTTTTAATTTATCATATATTAATTAAAAAATTATTATATATTTATAATAATATTGTATAAATAATATTTAAAAATATGGATACATGTATAGTATGTGTTTTTGTTAGTAATTATAATAATAATAAAAATAAGTATCCAAATGTAAAAAAATAAAATTGTAATAAATATATAAAAAATAGCTAAAAAATAGTTTTTTTACTAGGTGTTATAATTATACGATAAAAATATTTTCAAACCTGTATTTCTTATATATTATAAAAACTAAAACATTGGTTAACAAATATTAGAAAAAAATAAGTAAAGAAGTAAAAAATGTGTAAAAAATATATTTTATAATATTAAAATTGTAAATATATGTGGAAAATTATTATTTATTTTATATTGTTTTTATATAAAAATAAAATCAATGAAATAAGTTATATTAATAAGATTAAAATATGTAAAAAAAAATACGTTAAAAGGAGAAATACTTTTTATTAATAGGTATAAATTATATAAATTAATTAATATATTTATTGATAATCTGTAGATAGAATAAAAAAGTACATATTGATCGATAAATTGTAATTAAATTCTAAGATTGAATGAATTTTATCTGGTTTAACTAATATGTTCAATCTTTTAGTACTTTATAAAAAATATTTAATGAAAAGAAAATATGTTTAACATTTTTGAAAATAAAAAGATATTCATTTTTTTTGTAGTACGTAACAATAATTAAAAAAAAATACAGGAGGATTAAAACTATTTTATATTGATTATTAAATTTCTTAGTGTAATCCGTCTATATTTGAAAATGGTTTCTAGATTTTAGATACAAAGTCCTTTGAATTAATTATATATGTATACTTTTTAAATTATATTTGAATTGATTATGTAGTTCTATATACTTTTAAATATTTTCATACAAGTTATTTACTTTTTTAATTTTAAAATATCTGGGAAATAGTAATCATATGCCAGTCACTCTTATTTTACGTATAATGCTAAAAGAAGCAAAGTTTAAATTATCAATTAAAATAATTAAAACTGAAAAAAACACAATTCCATTCAAATTCGACCAAATTTGGATTTTTCTTTACTTAATTTTTTAAATATCCTGATATAAAATCAATTTAAATTTTATATATTTCCAAACAAAATATTTGGCAAATGAAATCAATTCCAAAAAAGATTGTTGAGGAGAACACATCTTGCCATTTTGCTATTGAAAATGATATTATGTGTCACTCTCAGTAATAGATTTTTCTGTTTGTTGATTTTGACACTACTTTTGAGTTTTCTGTTGAAATGGTTTGTGTTTTAAAACTTGAAAATGCAGGGAGGTTCATCGAATAAAGTTGTGGACTGCATTCTATGTTTGAAAGGGTTTTATGAATGGAAGTTATCTGGTGGGGTTGGTGTGTGGAGGTATGGTGGAACTGTGAGGATCACTTCCTTTCCAAAGAAGTCTCCTTCCTCCATAGTTGGCAGTGAAAGTGCTGATGAATCACTGGATGAGTCAGAATCATCACAGTATGAACAACTGCTAGAATTTCTTCAATTATCTGAAGAGTTCTTGATTGAAGAAACCAGAACTGCCAATGCTCTGGCTTTCCTTTATGATCACTTTGGACTCAGACTTCTTCAGGCTTACCTTAGAGAGGCCAATGGGATTGAAGATCTGCCTCTGAATGCAATGGTCGGTAAGATCCTGTCCAGTTTGTTGTACTGCTGTAGCTTCTATTCTAACTTTTACAAAACCGGTTTCTAAAAAGATTAATATATGAATATTATACTAAGAGTATTTTACTCACTAAGATATGCATGAGAATCTCTTACTAGATATCTTAGAATTAAAGTATATAAATGGGACAAACCTTACTAGACAAATCGGTTTTGTAGTGTTATGTTAAGTTTAAACCTAATGAATGTTGATGGGCTTAACAGGCCACTTGCTATTTGGTAGATGTAAGATCATTTGCAGATGTTCAGTTTTGTAAACTTCATATCTAATCTTTAACGTGAGGATGTGTTGGAAATCTGACATTAATAAGTGATATGATCAAATAAAGTATATAAAGTGAAAATTTCACTTTATAAGTTGATTTTGTATGTTGAGTTAGGTGTAAACCAAATTTTAAGAAAACAAGATAGACAAATATAATGTCAGTTGAAATTGAACTGCTACTGAGTGTATTAGACTGGCAAATAAGGTTATTGTTTCAGATTTTTTTCCAATAATAATCTGCATAAAGATTTTCTTTTCTTCATGCAGTCTTATCTGTGATATGGGTGACAATTTGTAGGTAATTGATACCTTACTCAGCAAGGTAGTCAAGGATTTCTCTTCTTTGCTTGTTTCTCAAGGCACTCAGGTACTCCATAGTTTAATTTTTGTATGCAATTTACGTTTGTTTCCAAACTTCACAATTGCCATTCATTTAACATTTTCCTTTTCCTTCTAATGGTTTTCCAAAGTACACTTCTTAACAATTCTTTGCAGCTTGGACTTTTCTTGAAGAAAATATTGAAAGGGGACATGGGTTGTCTCTCAAAGAGAGAGTTCATAGAAACCATCTCACTATATCTTAGCCAAAGAAGTAGCCTGGCATCAAATGACTTCTCCAAATTCTGCAATTGTGGTGGAAAACGTGATAGTTATCGACAAAATGCCAATTATTCTGCAAAATATGCTGAAGTAATCGATACTCAACAGAAACAACTTGAGGTATAAATTGGATGATAGGAGTTTTGCCTTTGTTGATTGTTTGTTACTTTTACCTATGAGTTTGGATTAGCTGTTTAGCACCATGTGCTAAGGTTTTCCTCCCGCTTCAGGGTATGAAGTACTTTTTTGAAGAAACAAAATTGGAGGTCAAACAAATTCAATCAGAGTGGGAAGAAGAATTTAGTAGGCTGGGTAACCATCTAAGAATTGGTTTTCCTTGAATATGTTGTTTGTAGAAGTGTTTTAATATGATAATATTTGGACTGATTGAGTTGTATGCCTTACTTAGAGGATCATATCAAAAGCCTTGAAGTGGCCTCTACTTCCTACCACAAAGTTTTGGAGGAGAACCGGCTTCTTTACAATCAAGTACAAGACCTCAAAGGTGCATAAGGATCCAGGTTCCTAACAATGAATTTAATGGATCAACTTCTTCATTAAAATTTAATTGATTAAATTTCTGTTTTACAGGAGCCATTAGGGTGTATTGTAGAGTGAGGCCATTCTTACCAGGACAATCAAATGGGCAGTCTACGGTCGACTATATTGGAGAAAATGGAGATATGATGATCGTAAATCCCCTTAAGCATGGAAAAGATTCTAGACGAGTATTTTCATTCAATAAGGTTTTTGGAACAACTGTAACACAAGGTAGTTTAATTTTCTACATCTTGCAGGATATACTTTCTTGATTTGTTCTACATTAAATTGGCACTGTCACACATGTTTAAGGTTCAAATTGATCATTTACCGTAAATACTTTAGATTAGATTTAAACTTTCTTTTCTAAATGTTTAATAGTACTAGTGTTCTTGGAGTGTCCATTCATATGGAGGTATTTACAGGAGCGTCAAAGATGTGTTGTAAAGTGCTGGAAAGGTATCAATGCTGGAATCATGTCCACATTTTGATTGCTCAGACAGGAGGAGTGTTTAGGTTAGAAGTTAAGAGAAAGATTAACACAGTTAGGCAATATTAGTTAGTTAGTTAGAGGAACGAGTTTGGATTGAAGGAAGAGATTCATTAGCTCTGTATTATTTGTAAATTGAGCATTGTCTGTTTGTGAAATTGAAATACTTGGAGGAAAGTTCTTTCTCCTGTTTAATATTCAGTCAGTAAAATCTTCCCTTGGTTCATAATAAATTTTTGGTTTTCTTACTAATGAATTACGTTTCTAATCATGTTGGTTCTTATTTGATGCTTTTCATGACGTTTTTTTTTGTCATGTGCAGAACAAATTTATGCTGACACTCAGCCCTTGATCAGATCCGTTCTGGATGGTTATAATGTATGCATCTTTGCATACGGGCAGACTGGCTCAGGGAAAACATACACAATGGTATTAGACACGCATAATAGTTCTAGTTTATCTTACATAATGTTGATTCATTAAACTAAAGCAACGGCATCTTAAATTACTAGGCTATTATTGACTGTTGTTTACACTAAAGATAACACAATGTATGTGGTTTTAAAGTTACAACCATTGGCTTTCTTTTCATGGGATATCCATGTATTATTTACCACCAATCACATGATTTTACTTCTACTTTTGTGTTTTAGGGTACATGTTTAAACACTATCACACGATTTGTTGGGTTTAAAGACTCTTGTAGTACTAGTTAAAACCTTGGTTTGGAGCCATTTCTTTCGAAAACTTCCTTATTTGAAACATTACCCAACATCTAACTTAACAGCTCACTTACAAATTTAAATTAACTATCTTGTTCTTTGTCAACATAAATTGATAAAATGTCCATTTTGTAGACGTTGGAACTATAGATACATTAAAAAACAAACATGTCTATAATAATTTCGATTATGATACATTTTCTTGTTTCATCATTTTTTTATTATGCCTATTAATGTGATCAACTTGCTTGTGCAGAGTGGCCCTGATCTTACAACAGAAGACACATGGGGTGTAAACTATAGGGCATTGGGTGATTTATTTCATATATCAAAGGAAAGGTCTGATTCCATAAAATATGAAGTTTTCGTTCAAATGATTGAAATATACAATGAACAAGTGAGAGATTTGCTAGTCACTGATGGCTCCAACAGAAGATATCCTTTAAGCAGTGTTCTATCGTAATTTTTTCTTCAGCAAGGCAGTTCAAAATCTTAATTTTATACAGATATTAAGAATGGAATTTATGTAGTTATGTCAGTTCCTTGACAAGATATACATTAGACATACGAAACAATTCTCAAATGAATGGCATCAATGTCCCTGATGCTTTTTTAGTTCCGGTTACCTGTACTCAAGATGTTCTAGACTTGATGAGAATTGGTCAGAAGAACCGTGCCGTGGGTGCTACAGCTCTAAATGAGAGAAGCAGTCGTTCCCATAGGTAAAATGACATCTTCATGAGCATAGATGGATAACCAAAACCATAAAATATATTTAACAAAAGTTCTTACTTTTTGCAGTGTTTTGACTGTTCATGTTAGAGGAAGGGAGTTAGTTTCCAACTCCATTCTCAGAGGTTGTCTCCATCTTGTGGATTTGGCTGGAAGTGAGAGGGTTGACAAATCTGAGGCAGTTGGTGAGAGACTAAAGGAAGCTCAACATATAAATAGATCACTTTCTGCACTTGGGGATGTTATCTCTGCCTTGGCACAGAAGAGTCCACATATCCCTTATAGAAATAGCAAGCTCACACAAGTTTTACAAGATTCTTTAGGTAACATTTTGCCATGTAATTTTTTCTCCTTTGGTGCAAGTTACTTAGCAGCATTAAGATTTGGAATTTTTTTCCATTTCTCTTATGCCAACCATATTGTTATAACAGGTGTTACTTCTATTTGACCTCTATTTGTACAATCTTTCTTTTGGGACCAGGTTGTTAGATTAGGCTGATATGTGATTAGAAATTTAAATACTGGTATTAGTTTGGTTATTGCCATAGTTGTTTGTTTGTTTGAAATTCTGTAAAATTAACTTGAGATATGTGTTTCTTTTGTTTTATGAATAGGAGGGCATGCAAAAACTTTAATGTTTGTTCATATAAATCCTGAACTTAATGCTTTTGGAGAGACAATTAGCACACTCAAGTTTGCTGAGAGGGTTTCATCCATTGAACTTGGGGCTGCTCAATCTAACAAAGAAACTGGTGAAATCCGAGAACTAAAGGAAGAGGTTTGCGTTTTAGTCACAAGTAGTGCAATTTTGAATGTAAAATGCACAGCATATGTAAACGGTTCTTTATTTTTTTAGATATCAAATCTCAAATTGGCATTGGAGAGGAAGGAAGCAGAACTGGATCAGTGGAAGGCTGGGAATGCTAGAAACGCCATTGATTCTCAAAAACCAAGAGCTGTTTCACCTTTTCAATTACCAAAATATGGTACCAGTGGCAACACGAAGCATGAAACTGGTCAAAGACTTATGGATGATAGAAGCTTTGAGGTAGTTAAATAAAATATATACCTAGCTATAAGAAATATGTGTATGCATTTGGATATTGTGCCATGTTGATGCAGAATTCATACATGCTCTAACTTAATTTGAAATCCTTTTTTCAGTCTAGAAGTTGCTCTTCAGGTAAGCAAAGAAGGTCAAGGTTTCCCTCAACATTTATGGACAAGGACTCTATGCCAAAAATGTCTTTTCTGACTGAAGAAAAGTTAGTGAGCTCAGGGAAGGGAAGATCACCATCCCCTCCAGTGAGAAGATCACAATCCAATGATAGAGGGACATTCATTAAAAGCAAGGTCAAAACTGAAACAATAGACAACCAACCAATATTAAAGCATCCATTTCCAGCTGCTAACAAATCCCTTGTCACAATGCCAGTGGTTGCATCCACTGACAATAACACAAGAATGTATGTGAATTCACAAGAGCAAGTAAAGCATGAAAACATTTCGGAAACAATCTTCAATCTCCAGAAGCTCAACTATAAGAAAGTTCATCAAGAACATGAAGAGGAACAATTCAAGCAAGCACTTAGTGCCGTAAGACAAGGTGGCATCAGAAAAAGCAAGGTTGAGAGTAAGGCTAAGGCCAAGCATAATCAACTATCACCCTTTAAGATTCAAAAACCTGATTTGACCTCAACATTCATTCCTGAGATGGAATTTGCTAGTGAAAGTAATTTGGAGCCACCTCCAAAGAATGATTACTCCGAGGCCGAAAATGATCTTAGATTTATGGAGTCTGCTGTCCATGATGCTTTAAGTCTCAAAAAGATACGTCAGAACTTTGCAAGGAATTTTCAGAACCTTGAATCAAGGTATGGCTAACATAGGGTGTGTTTGAATCAACATATTTCAGCTTGAGTTTATGACGGGTTAAACATGATTTTCTCATTTACCATGATGTTTTCATTATGTTGAAACATGATTCCAAGTTTTAAACTTCATAAACTTTTTCAAAAACACTTATGAAAGAAAATTTGTGTTAACTTTTCTAAAAAATAACTTTTAACTTCCTGAGTTAATCTTAACTTATAAAAGAACTGGTTTTATTTTTTCTTCTTACTTGTTACTTATAAAAAGTATCAGAAGTAGCTTTTGCATCAACACTAATCTGATGTTATTTGTTCTGTATATACCCTTTGTTTGACTAAGCTATTTTGGTAATAACACACTCAAATCCAATCAAATTTTTGGTCTTTGTTATCCAAACAACAATCATGTTACTACAAGCTCACAAATGCATATGCAAACATAGTAGCATCACTGGTAATGACAGCAGAACCTTTTTGTCCATATGCAGAGGAATAGTTCAAGCAGGAGAACATTTATTGGTTAGCAAAGTTGAAAACAAAGTTTTGAATGGTTCAGCAAGCAATCTTAAAGAAGGAAGCAATGCATCCACGCCTGAATTTATAAGAAGCCGATCTACCCCACGTGGAAAGTTTTTTGGTTTATCTTGAGGTTTTCATCTTACACAGTGAGCATTTTTTTATAGTAATTTTTTTTTGTACAGGAACTACAATCAATGTTTGAGTTCCTCACACAATTCTATACAAACTTTGAGTTTTTGAGGTTAATATGTATGTGCCACGCATTCCTTGTATTTTGAGCATGTTTTTGTAATTTGCAACTTGGTATATCAATACGTATCTCTGAGTCACTGGGTTTTCTTGTGTACATGTTTTTGTTCAAGATTCTTTTTAATTAAGGTGTTTACAAAATTCTCCAAAGATGTTATCAGTTCATATGTTTATTGCTATTTCATTTTGTTAAAGCACTTAGTTCTTATACTAATTGATTGGTTCTAATTGTCAAGAGATGGAGATTATATTCAATCATTTAGGTTCAATTTCTTCAAAACTAAAATTTTAATAGATAAGTGCATTGATAATATATTTGAGATTAATTAAGATAAGTTCATTTATAATTATTTGGATAGGTAGTTGTGTGAAACTCAACCTTAACATCTTACATGTCATTATAAATAAATACAACAAAGAGTTGAAACTCAACCTTAACCTTAACACACTTTTAATCAACTTATGAGTTATTCAACAAAAAGTTTGATTTCTTTTCTTTTATTATCTTTTTATTTTTTGAATTAGAATAAATATATTAACATTTACGACATTAAATTGATGAATGAACCTCTTAAAACTTAAATAGTATACAAATATCTTAGGACTTAGGATAAGAGAAAAAATTATTTTACTAATTACCAATCCACCTGCATTTAAAAATTAGAATAGAAAATTTAGTATAATCAATCTCTCGAATTTTTTTATTACAGCATATTATTACATTGATGTAACTACATAATTTTCATTTTTTAAACTGGAAAATTACATGGACTCAACTTTAAGAGTAATTCCACTATTTTGAATTGTATTTTTTTCATCCAAAGATTTTGTTTAAAATGAACAATTGTTAAGTCTGTAACCTGTATAATAAAAGATGTCAAACTTCAATTCTTTTATCAATCAGATCAATGTTTAGCTGGTGTTGAATCTTTAATACATCATCTTAGTAAGGCATGAAAGTCTTATTATAGAAAAAATCAATACAACTCAATAGATTGTACTAAAATATTTTATTTAATTGTTGATAAAAATACATATTTTTAAGATAAAAAACTTTTATTTTTATAATCCAAAATCTTATCTGATTCTTTTGTGTTATATAAACATATTTTAAGAGATAATTAAAGTCTTAATATTATAATGTAATGTATGGTCCATATATGAAAAGGCATAATGGTTTGACATGTGACATATCACGTGATATTACTTCTTCTGGTAGGCCTAAAGTGACGGTTGTGAAAATTAGTCTTCATTATTGGTCTCATCAAGATAATGGATCTCAACTATATTAAAAAATATTTTATATAGTAAGAAAATTCAATTTAATTTTTGTTCTTTATTATAATAAATTATTAATATATGAAATAATAAATAAAGTTGAAAACATTATAATTCTAGAATTTATATTTCAAAAAATCATAAAAAATTACAAATGTCTAAAATAATCCATTCAGCAACTTATTTTCGTTTAATGAATTTGTAGAATTTGCTTAACAAATTTCTATCAGAAAAGAATTTGTGTAAAAATTTTCATATAATGATGGATAGTTTATATATTAATTTTGTTTCAATTAACATTTTTTAAATTGTAACCATAGTTGTTTGGTATGTAAATAATAGTTTATATATTTTTCTTCTTCTAACATATACTTGTTAAGAAAAAAACTATGACGGAACACTAATCTTGAAAGTGAAAATATTTCAGATGCAATGATTAATTTCAACGATATTATTTATCAGATTTGAGATTGGAATAATGACGTCATATCTAAAAACAAAAATATATCTCAAACTCCTCAATTAAGAGGAATTTGATTCCTTTAAACCTCGACTAGAGATTTGTTCCCTCAGAACAATAGTATATTCACTAGGTTTGGAACATAATGATACCCATATATATTATTTTGTTTTCATATCTTAAATATACCCTTATATAAGTTCTTTTTAAAATTTCTTTAAATTATTATAAAATTAGTTCATGTGTGAGTTGGTTCATAAAATATTTATTGTAGTTTCTAATATTTTATTTTTTACTTACGCATAAACTACTTTTAGTGTATGAAAAAGCTAAATTCATTTTTTATTTTATTAAGAGCTTATAGAAAATCTTATTAAAATAATCCTTAACATTTGTTTAAGTAACGAATTAGCACGATGAACTAAACAAAATAATTTATCTATTTTGTAACCCAAAATTGTAGCTAAGCGTGGTCTAAAACTTGAATAACTTATATTAATAATATATAATTATATTAAATAATAATATGAAAATATTAATGATAATGATAAATTATTGTGATATTAAATTACATAATATATATATATATATTAATAAATTTTACTAATGTTTCTTTAATTATTGAATAATAACACAACTTATTCAGTGGATTTAGATACAGAAATAAAAAATATAAGAGATTTTTTTTTTCAAGAAGAAACATTTAATGAATTTATCTCCTTAAGATAAGATACATGCACATGACTTCAAGTATCTTTGACTTTGGAGTCTTTTCATACACTGTCTCCTCACTAAAATTTTCCATAAAAAATAACATTTACTCTTTATTTATCAGAAACATAAACATTGTCCTTATCAATAAAAACTTAAATAAAATTTTATTCTACCAAAAATAAAATCAGTAAATTATAATACTGCTGATTCTATTTTATTTTTTTTTTCTACCTCTTTAAGTATATAGGAAAATGATGAAAAAAATAAAGTAATTATTCTAAAATGTACTTATTACTATATGTGATAAAATATGAAACGTTCATTTTTTCAAGATTCTTAAAATAATTTATATTTATCTATTTAAAATAAATACTAAGATAAAAAATAGTTTATTTCGAATTTTAGAAAACTAAAAGCTGAAAGTATATTTTAAATGGATTTCAAATTTATTAATTTATATAAATTAAAAATAATTTTAAAATTTTCAAGGATAAAAATAAATAAAAACTTTGTAAAGACCAAAAATTAAAATTCATTGTTTTTACAAGACCAAAAACTTGTTTAATTTTTTAATAAATAACACTCCAATTCATGCTCTAATTTTGTTGTAATAACATATCTGGAATTCTTTATTCTCTCACGTTTCTTGATTTTTTCTGACATTATTTTTTTTTTGTCCTTCTCTTATCTTTCCATGGTAAAGCCAAAAATGGCTTTTTCAAAGATACTGGGAAATAGTTTCCTTTAAGAATTTCAGTAAATACAAAGAGCTTTGTCAAACCTTGCAAATGATGGAAAATTCACTTGTTTTGCAATTTGTGCACCTGCAACAATTTTGTTCCTACATGCCAATTGTATAGAAAAACTGATAAATTTAAAGGAATTAAAATTTTGCCATTGTAATAGTTGAAAGATTTTATATATATACATACAAATTGGAATATGAAAAACTAAAAGTGAAATTATAAAAAAAATGATAATTATCTTACAATTATAATATATGTAATTAGTTTGTAAAAAGCATTCATTATTTTTAAAAACAACTAACATAAAATAGAGGTAGTGCTACATTTAAACAAGAATTTAAGTGTTTATAATAACTAAAAATGAGAAAGTTGAACCAAGATTTATATGAATATATTATTTTAAATTGTTATATAGAAGGTGATGCATACGATTTGGTTTGTTGATACAAAATCTTATATATGAATATATCAAAATCCTTGAATCAGTAACATTATGCACTTATTATGGGGAAAAGCTTTGACTTACAAATCCTAAATCCTGAAGTTGGTTTGGGAGCAGTTATTCAATGCCATCTTTCACTGTTCCATTTATAATGGTCCTGCATATATATACATGTGCATTTCACTACAATACATGCAACCTTTCAGTGTCACAAACCAGATAAGTTCAAGTCAGTACATAACTTTACTAATTTCATTATCTAATTCAAACTCATAAATTCGATTGATAATTATAAAATTATATATTTATGAATCGATAATTGATATTGGGTAACTTCTTAATTTCAACAAACTCTTGTTAAAATAGACTTTAGATGACTCTGATATTATATTAAGAAGTAGACTTTTAAGTCTAACTTAACATTATAAAATTAATTCATAAAATGATGTTTCCACCCAAATATAATATGCATGTACCATTTAAATGGTGAAAATGAAACATATATGTTGAACTATAATGTAAACATGAATGTAAAATGAAGAGGTTATGTTAGGTTTTGTGATTTGAGCAATGAAGTTTCCATTGGAATGGTTGGAAACTGGAGAGTCTCTCTCAGACAGCACATGGACATGTGGTGTTGAACATGGGACCATGTGAGTACTGTTATGAAAGGCTGGCTTGGATGTGTGTGTTTGTGGGGATGTAAGAGAAAGAGAGAGAGAATGAGTCATGGAATATTGTTCTCCATCAATAAATTCTAAACACATATATCCAAAACAACCAATCATTGCTTCAACTTTCCACAAGATTTCAGGTCCTTCTCTTATACACAGTTAAGCCTTCACTGTTCCCAGTTGGCACTAAGGAACCTAAGAAAAATGTCTTTAATTTCTTATATTCATTCCATCACAATTCAAATACAATCTTTAATTACACCACATTCTACTCATCATATAACATACTTAGATCTTCTTATTATTCATTCAATTTCAATTGGCATTTGAGTTATAGTTTTTTATCTACATTACAAATTTCACTTTTCACTCTAATTTTCTTTTCTTTTTTTTCATTTTCTTTCACACCATCCACAAAGGTAAGAGTCTCATGCAAGTTTTTCATAGTTTGGGCACTTGCAAACTAAATTAGTTAGGAAAATGCTTAAGAAGCTATATTTATTTATATATTCAACATATATTAAACATATATATGGATACTTGAAATCTGCATCCTCTGTGTGACATTACATTAAAAGGAGAAAATGACCACACTATATTAGTACTATAATATCATTTAATTAATAATTTAATAATTGAGGAACCTCTAATTGGCACTGCATTAAACTATGTACAATTGGAATGAAGTATATACATGCTCAACTTATTGAGTTATCTGAGAAATTATAAGAGCATGTAGAAGATCCATGTGAAACCACATTCTTAGGAGGTGGTGGAGAATTATGTGATGTTAAACCTCCCTTCAATGCATCAGAGTCAGTTCTTGAGGTCTCAAGGGGTCTAATTTCCTTCAGCATAGCAACAACATCCTTCATTGTTGGACGTTCTTCAGATCTAGTGCTTACACATAGAAAAGAAACTGCTAGAGTTTGTAGCATTTCATGCATGGTGGGATCAGCCCTCCCTCTCAACTTGGTGTCAAGAATGTCAGAAGGGTCTCCTTTGCTAGCCAAATGGTTCCTAACCCACTGAACCAAGTGTGCACCCCCTGGCAGAGTTGGGTCTAATGGGTGCCTTCCAGTGAGAACCTCAAGTAGAACCATGCCAAAACTGTACACATCACTCTTTGCAGTGATAGCCTGAAGAGATGCATGCTCTGTGAATAAACCAAAGACAACAGAAATTAGTACTGTTCAAAGGGTTCATCTATTAGAAGAGAAAAATGGTAGAATGTGTTTCAAATCTCTCAAGTTTTGATCAAATCAATTTTAGTCCTATATTTTAAAGATGGTAATTTTTGTTCTTTGTACTTTTTTAGATATGTTAGATTTGATCCATACATAGGTTCAAAAGTATATATAAAGTCAAGAACCAAGTCCACCTCATTTAAAAACTAAAACTACTGTTTTCAAAGGATTATCTAACAAAAATTTGAGGAACTAAAACATATTTTACTAATCACTCAATTAATTCAATTTTACTAGAAGGAAAAAAATGAATACCAGGAGCCATGTATCCATATGAACCAGCAAGGTAATGTCTTTGAAGTGGCTTGGAGTTAGTATTGTGACCAATTTCAGTTGCAGTTCTTGCCAGGCCAAAGTCAGCAAGGTAAGGTTGATATCCAGGACCTAATAACACATTCATGGCTTTGACATCTCCATGAATAATGGCAGGCAAACAATCATGGTGCAAATATGCAAGTGCATGTGCCACACCTAATATAACATCATATCTTGTCTCCCATTCAGCCTTTCCCTTTCCTGAACCATGAAGCAATGAACTTAGGCTTCCATTAGGGAGGTAATCATAAAACAGAAGCTTCAGGTTCTTGTTTGATCCCCAACCCAGAAGCCTGATGATGTTCTTGTGCCTAATTGACCCCAATGTTTGAATTTCAGAATTGAATGCTCCTGACTCTTCTGATGACCACATCTTTTTAACTGCCAGTGTTTCACCATTTGGAATTGTCACCTTGTACACAACTCCAGAGCTTCCAGTGCCAATCACATTGGCTGATGTCAAACTCAAGACAATGTCATCAATGGAGAAATCAAGCTTCTGATACAAAGTCATCTCCCAAGTTTCGTTTTCCATGAGAACCTTGCTGGCAATGTGAGTTCGGACCAAGACATAGATTGTGAGCAGCACTAGAACTGCACTGGTGCTTAAGAGAATGGACATAATGAACTTCATGGTCGATGAAGCATGACCTTTGTCAGCAGGAGTTACAACACCTCCGGCAATGTAGAGACCTTGATTTTCAGCAAGATCACTAAGAGGGAGTTTGTGGAAGAATGGAGTGTTAGGCAACTCACCAGAGAAGCCATTGAAGGAAACATTTAAGGAGACAAGATTCTCAAGGTCGGAGAGGGAATCTAAATTCCCTGAGAGCTTGTTGTGAGACAGATCAAGCACTCCTAGTTTGGTAAGACCAGAGAACTGGGAGGGAATTTTACCAGAAAACTGGTTGAAGCTAAGATTGAGAGAGATTTCCAATGAAGGCATTAAACCAACTTCATTGGGAATTTCTCCATCAAAGTTATTGCTTCCTAAGTCCAGAAGTTGTAGCTTAGTACAAGACAAGATCTCTGCTGGGATTTTTCCACTTATCTGATTGTTTTCAAGGTTGAGTTTGGTTAACTCAACCAATGAACCAATGGTGTGACTCAATGCACCAGTTAGCCTGTTGTCTGACAAGTCAATCAACTGAAGGCTTTTGGGAAGAGAATCTGGAACAGAACCAGTGAGACTGTTGGAATGAAGGTCTAGAAACTCAAGATTCTGGCATCCAGATAGTGTTGGAGGAATCTCTCCCGCGAGATTATTGCTGCTCATGTCCAGAAAATTCAAACTCTTCAAGTTGCCAATCTCTGGTGGAATTTTACCTGCTAGTCTATTGTGATTCAACCTCAGCCTGTAGAGGCTAGTGCAGTTTCCTATATCAGGTGGTATGAAGCCCGATAACTCATTGGAAAGAAGTAGAAGTTTGGTGAGGTTCCTCAACCCAAATAGTTGTCTGGGTACAGGACCAATCAAGTTGTTGTAAGACAGATCAAGTGCCTCAAGTTCTTGGCACTCAGAAACACTGTCTGGAAGCTTTCCTGATAGCTTGTTCTTCCATGCAAAGAAAAGAGTCAAGCCTTTCAAGTTGCCAATAAGATCAGGAATCTCACCAGTGAGAGCATTGTTGTCAAGTTCCAGTTGATTCAGAGAAGTACAATTTGAAATTTCTGGAGGGATAATACCTGAGAGTTGATTGACACTTAGCTGAAGCTCTTGGAGATTTAAAAGGTTGCCAAAACTTCTTGGTATGCTACCTGTGAGAAGGTTTTCAGATAAGTCTATGACTTTGATCTCTGTGCAGCTTCCAAGCTCTTCTGGGATAGTACCAACTATATTGTTTTGCCACAAAAGTAGACTCTTAAGATGGTTGAGTTCTCCAATTTGGCTTGGTATTGAGCCCGAGATAGAGTTCTGATGTAAGTACAGGTTCTGCAACTCACTGCAATTGCCAATCTCTTCTGGAATAGAACCTGACAACAGAGTTGTGTATATGGCTATGGTTTTGACTTTTTTCAGCATTTTGATTGAAGAAGGAAGACTTCCTGAAATGCTGGTTTCTGCAAGTCCTAGCACGACCAAGTTGGTGCAGTTTCCAATCTCCCATGGGATCTCACCCTTGAGGTTCTTATTGCCACCAGCTCTGAAAACTTGGAGCTTGCTTAAGGAGCCAATGCTCTTTGGAATTTCACCACTGAGATGATTATCATAGATTGTCAAGTTCACAAGGCCTGATAGATTGCCAATGTTGGATGGAATGCTGCCTTCAAGGAAGTTTGTATGGAGAGACAAACTCAGCAGTTTTCTTAGGCTGCAAATTTCTTCTGGAATTTCACCAAAGAGAGAATTGCCACTGAGATCAACAAAGGTGAGCTCGAGATAGTCTCCAATCTCTTTTGGAATCCTTCCAGTGAGGTTGGTTGATGAGAGTACTAGAAACTTCAAGGACCTTAGAGGTTGAAAATTTGAAGGCAATGAGCCTTGCAAGTTCACTGACTTCAGGTTTATCTCTACTACTTCTCCTTGTGAGTTGCAATACACCCCAAACCAATTGCATGGGCTTGAGGCTGAAGGGTTCCATGATGGTAACACATCTGAAGTGATGTTTAAACTGTTTTTCCATGCTATAAGAATCTGGCCTTGCTCATCAAGGGAGAAACAACATGGAAAAAAGAGAAGGCAGTTTAATGAGAGAAGCAAGGTGAAGGAGAAGATTTTGGGAGAAAGTGACAGATTCCTTAAGCTTCCAGGCATTGCTGAGAGAAGAGAGCGGTTGATCTGTTTTGGGATTGTAGAGGGGGAAACCCCATGTTTTGTTTATAGAGGAAGAAGAGTGGAAGATTTGGGTCCAAGAGCTAGCTTCTTTATTCTTTTATTATTGTAATGGAAGTTGTTGTTTAATAATGAAAAGATGGTCATACTCATACTCATTCCCATGTTGCTTAGTTTTTCATTATGATAAATTTCACTAGTCATCACCATTTAACCTCTCATGTAAGAGGTTGAAACTGAAATCTTATGAATTCTGCAATCTGAATGGTTCCAAGTTGTTTTGTTAGCTAGAGTAGAGTTTCAAAAATAGCAATCTGTCAGAGAGGTGAAAATAGTGGAGCTGAAAATCATGTAAAAAGATTTCCTAAGCTTTTGCTCCCCACGTGGACTCTAGCATTATTATCCTGCTTTGTTTTCTGCATTATTTGGTCATTATTTTTCACCCTCTTATAATCTTTTAGTTGCCATGGTTGGCAGGAAACAAGGTAAATCTAGCTAGCACTAGACTATGAAAATATGTAGATAGGAAAATGGCTTTTGAACTAATGGGACATTAAGGTTATTACCTCAATGATAGTGATATGTTGATCATCCAACACAACAGACAATATGATTACATATTGCATTATTTTCAATGTTCTATAGTTCCTGATTTGTTTACTGAAGAATATAACTCCTCCCCTTTGCTTATCAAGCTCCATTTTTTGTGGTCCACCTATTTTATGTGGTTCAAGTTGATGAGGCATTCAAGTTGTCCATAGTTGTTACCTTGTTTGTTTCACCAAACAATGCACCGATGCTGTTTCCTTAATTAATTAACTCATGATGTAAACAGTTTTATATTTTCATCAATTTAACATACATGATACTTTTGCTAATTTTTACAACAACTAACTTAATACTCATATTTAACATGATTTCTGATCTGCTGCCTGTTGTAAAAGTGCTCAGATATTAACTCTTATCAGAATGTAAAACTTGGTGTTCATGTCTACTGTCAAAAAATAAATTACTCAAATTAGAGTACTTTTGTGGAACAGACATTTTTTTTATTTGTTGTTCATTGTAAAAGGACTCACTAGGATTTGTTTATATAGAGATGGAGGAAATGGGTGAGGAATCTGATGAAGAAGTGAAGTGCACATGGAGGTGAGGAATATGTTTAATAAAAAAGGGAAATAAAAATCTGAAAGATCTGGTCACATTGTCTGATGGTGTTTAGTTTAAAGAATGAATTCAAAACAATGAAAAGTATGCTGGCCTTGAATGGAAGGGACAACATTGCACCCTCTTCAATATTCAAATGGTAAATTCATAAATCAATACTGGATGGATCACTTGCCCCAAATTAATCAAGATCGATTATCTCTTTAAATATTCTTTTAGTTTGTCACCCTCTTTGTAACTTAGTGACCATTATGAATTCACGGGCTAAAACTAGAAAATTTAGATTAAAAAAACTAACTGTTGGATTTTTCTAGCGATATATTGAGAAAATTTGACACTAATAACTATAAATCAATTTATATAAAAGATTATTACATTATTTTTAATAAAAAGTTTTAAATTTGTGACACCAACTCTAAAAAAATAAAAAAATCTTAAAACATGAATTTATATATATATATATATCATTATATTAAAAAAATGTGTATTTAAAATATTATATTAAAAAAAATTGTATTTAAAGTATTATTAATTTGATTTTTAAGGGATACGAAATTATATTGGACATACAGAATAAAATACTAATAAATAATTTATCATAATAACTTATGTAAGAGTCGTTATCAATAAATTAAATTAAATTTATAAGAAATTTAATTTAATTTTATTCAAAATTATATAGAGAAAAAATTGTTGAAAAGGAGTTTATAATTCATTTTATCTTCTTGTAAGGATGTTCTATAAAAAGAAAAGATCATTTAGTTAAAGGGTTGTGAAGGGAATATTTGGACTAGAGAATATGTGATGAAGGCTTTTCAGATGAAAAAAAGGTAAAAGATAATTTTGGTGTATGGTTACATTCGAAAAGCACTTTAGTGTGTAAAAGTTGTACTTTTTGTATGGAGTCAATTTTCTAGTATTACCTCTACTACCCTCTCTAAAAAAAAGTAAAAGATAAAAACTAACATTAAGCATCTTAATTCAAACTCAATACAATATAAGATAAGTTTAACAAATAACTAAATATCCAATTGGTTTTCAAAAGATAAATACACTCACTTATACTCACTTATACGTTCTCATGCATTACTAAAAAATTATTGAATAAAAACCAATTTTAAAGATAAAAATAATTATGTATTATATTAACTAGATTAAATATTATTTTATAGATTAATATTTAAATTAGTTTCTATTATTAATAATAGTTTCTAAATTTTTTATTAATAATATAAAATTTTAATAATTTTTTGTCTCTAAAATAGTATTTCATTTAGTTAATATAATAATTAATTATTTTTATCTTTAAAATTAATTTTTATTTAATGTTTTTATAGTGATCTTAACTATTTATTAGTTACAAAGACTAATCCAAATATATTTTCAATAATGGAAAAAAGGGTTTGGAAATATTTTATAATAAAGGAGAAGTTAAATGGACCAATAATAGGCTAAACAAAAGACATTAATAGCATTACAAAGAAGAAGAAAAAGAATTAAAAAATGAGGGAGGAAAAAATAACAAAGAGACAACTCACACAAGTTATTTGTGGATGGGAAATATGGTATAGTTGAAAATTGTCCTATTCCAACCCCACCATTTTTATTGTTGAGTTTAATTCTTTGAAAAAGATAGTATATAACAATGACCATTCTTTGGGGCATGCTATGAACATTACACATAAAACCATTATTCATGAATGGCATAATGTAATTTTTCACGTGGAAATGAAATAAACACTAAAAATGTTAGAAATTATGTAAATTAATTTCTATTATGTGACTCACATGAAATTGACTTTGGGCCCAAATGTGATTTAATAATAATAACGAAAAAGACCCATTGGTTAACATGAGAAATAAATATAAATATCTGATGATACCTAATGAAAACCTATGGAGATTGGGAACTAAAGGCAATAGGGTTCTGTCTCTGCAAATAAAAGTAGTCTCACTATTAGCCATCAAGAAAGAGTGTGACAATAACGGGATTGCTAAGAGATAGATTGGGATTAAGGACGTAAAGGAACTGCTCACGTGAGATCAGTCATGGATCAAGGTAAGTGCCTATTCCTAATTGATTGTATGAATATGTGTGAGAATCATGATGTGATAAGATCTGTATGTGGACATTATTGTATACGTTCATTCATGTTTAATTTTACATGTGGTATCAGAGCCTCGTTGCTCACATTTTGTGATTCTCCTTTAATGTTTTCCAAAATCAAAGAACCCTAATTTTATTTCCAATTTAATTAATCCCAATTCAAGAATCCTAATTTTAAAATTAGGGTTTATGGACCAAAGTTTCCATTCCTCAATAATAGAACCTTAATCTTCCTGCACCCAACGCCATTAACGGCGTTAACACCGCTGAACCTTTTTCTCTTCTCCGTCACTGCGACTGCCTGCGTCGTTTCTCCGTTCGGGCACATCTCTGTCGCTGTAGACGCGTGCCACCACCCTTTTTCGTTGCCGACGTCGCAGGTGGCCATGACCTGGTCGGTGTTAAGGAACGCGGTGATTCGTGCGGTGATTATGGATCCTTAAGGTGCAGCGTTTTGCGCAGCCGTTCATGGATCTGATGGAGCCGCGGTGGTCACGCATAAAGGAGACGACACGCGCAGCAGAAGCATGGTGGTGCGGTGGTTCGCGGAGTGAGTCGCGCGGCGCAGTGGCCGCTGGGAGTGGCTTGGCGCCGCCGCCGCTGGTGGTGCTGGAACGAATCTTTGGTGTGAGGAGGAAGATGATGAACAGTGAGGATTATTATGGAATATGTGGAAAATGAATTATAATATAATATTAAATTATATTATTGAAAGGCAATAGTGTAATCTTTCCTGCAGCTTACGCATTATTTCCTGCACCTTACGTTATTATTATTATAATGTTAAATTAAAGTTTTAATGAAATTTTATTATGTTTTAATGTAATTTAATTTGCATTAAATTAAAGTTTAATTAATTGATTGAAAGTGAGGAATGGAAAATTATATTTTCCGCTTTATGTATTAAATTTTAAATTGAAATTTTGGAATTATTTGTATGATAGATTTGTAATCACCAAAGTGATCAAATCTTTATGTTTTATTTATTTAATTCCAACTTACGGATGAAATTTTATTTCAATTAATGATATTATTTATGGAATTATTTGTATGATAGATTTGTAATCACCAAAGTGATCAAATCTTTATGTTTTATTTAATTCCAACTTATGGATGAATTTTATTTCAATTAATGATATAATTTCTGGAATTATTTGTATGATAGATTTGTTAATCACCAAAGTGATCAAATCTTTAAGTTTTATTTAATTCCAGATTACTGATAAATTTTATTTCAATTACCTATAGAATGGATGCTAAATTATATATATATGGGTAAATGGAAATTCATTATTATAGGGCATTTTGGATCGCCCAAAGGTTGATTAGTTGTCCTTATAATTAATGGATATGATTGTTAGTAGTGAGTATGTGTTATTAGTTTTGCTTGTATATCCAAAGATAACAAGTGTTTCTAGTTAATGCATATATCTTGTCAAATAATGTTAATATTATTAGCATCATTATGTTTTGTGTATTAATGTATCACCCAAAGGAGAACATTAGTATGCATAGAATGTTTTATTATCTGAATCTGTATTGTATGGTTAGTTTATGACTCAAAGTATTAATGTTAAGCATGTGTGAATGCAGTATCTGTTCCTGTAGCCTTACATTCGCAAGCTACGTCTGTTCCAGTCTTTAATGGTCTAAATTTTTCTGACTGGAGTGAAAAAGTCCAATTACACTTAGGTGTATTGGATCTTGATTTGGTCATTCGAATTGAGAAACCTGCTGATATTACTGATGATAGTAGCAATGAGGAGAAAGCTCATTATATGGCTTGGGAAAGGTCAAACAGACTTAGCTTGATGTTTATGCGAATGAGCATAGCAAGCAATATCAAGTCTGCTCTTCCCAAAACCGAGAATGCAAAAGAATTCATGAAGTCTGTGGAAGAGCGCTCCCAAACAGCTGATAAGTCTCTTGCTGGGACATTAATGAGTACATTAATAACCATGAAATTTGATGGTTCTCGTACTATGCACGAACATGTCATTGAAATGACTAATATTGCGGCAAGACTTAAGTCTCTTGGAATGGCAGTGGATGATAATTTTCTCGTGCAGTTCATTTTGAACTCTTTATCGTCTGAGTATAGTCCTTTCCAGATGAACTATAACACTATGAAAGATAAGTGGAATATGTATGAATTGCATAGCATGTTAGTTCAGGAAGAGATTAGATTGAAGAATCGAGGAAACCACTCCATACATTATGTGAATAATCAGGGAGCTGGAAAGAAATTCTTCAAGAAACATGGAAAGGGTAAAGGACCACTGAAGATAAATGAGTCCTCTACTAAGCTCCAGAAGAAGAATGACAAATGTCATTTTTGTAAGAAATCTGGACATTTCCAAAAGGATTGTCTGAAACGTAAGGCTTGGTTCGAAAAGAAGGATAAGCATAATGCTTATTATGTATGTTTTGAATCAAACTTAACTGAAGTTCCACATAATTCTTGGTGGATTGATTCTGGATGCACAACTCATGTTTCTAATATGATGCAGGGATTCCTTTCAACCCGAACCATAAAGCCAAATGAAAAGTTTGTCTTTATGGGAAATAGAGAGAAGGTTCCAGTGGAAACGGTCGGGACTTATCGTTTAATCCTCGACACTGGATTTTATTTAGACTTAATGGATACTTTTTATGTACCTAGTATATCTAGGAATTTAGTTTCACTGTCTAAACTTGATGTTGCCGGATACTCTTTTAAATTTGGGAATAGTTGTTTCAGTTTATATCAGCGTACCTGTTTGATTGGATCTGGTACTCTTTATGATGGATTATATAAATTGAATCTTGATAATCTATATGCTGAAACTCTTATGACCTCGTATCATAATGTTGGCACTAAACGTAGTCTAGTGAATGAATGTTCTGCTTTCTTGTGGCACAAACGTTTGGGACATATTTCCAAAGAAAGGATGGAAAGATTAGTAAAGAATGAAATACTTCCAAGTTTGGATTTTACTGATCTGAATGTATGTGTGGATTGTATTAAAGGCAAACAAACAAAACACACAAAGAAGGGAGCCACAAGAAGTACTCAGCTTCTTGAAATTATACACACTGATATATGTGGACCTTTTGATGTAAATTCTTTTAATAAAGAAAGGTATTTTATCACCTTCATTGATGATTTTTCACGTTACGGTTATGTCTATTTACTGCATGAAAAATCTCAAGCAGTGAATGCCTTGGAAGTTTATGTAAATGAAGTGGAAAGGCAATTAGACAGAAAGGTGAAAATTGTCAGGTCAGATAGAGGTGGTGAATATTATGGAAAGTATGATGAAAGTGGACAACACCCTGGTCCGTTTGCTAAGTTCCTTGAGAGACGTGGTATTTGTGCTCAATACACAATGCCAGGTACACCACAACAAAATGGTGTTTCAGAAAGGCGTAATCGAACCTTAATGGATATGGTTATGAGCATGTTAAGTAATTCATCTGTACCCGTATCATTGTGGATGTATGCTTTAAAAACTGCCATGTATTTGTTGAACAGGGTTCCTAGTAAGGCAGTTCAAAAGACACATTTTGAATTGTGGACAGGAAGGAAATCCAGTTTGAGACACCTGCATGTTTGGGGATGTCAGGCAGAAGTTAGAATATACAATCCGCAAGAAAAGAAATTGGATGCAAGAACAATCAGTGGATATTTCATTGGTTATCCAGCAAAGTCAAAAGGGTATATGTTTTACTGTCCTACCCATAGCACAAGAATAGTTGAAACTGGAAATGCACGGTTCATTGAAAATGGTGAAACCAGTGGGAGTGAAGCTTCACGAAATGTGGAGATTAGGGAAGTTAGAGTACAAGT
Source organism: Phaseolus lunatus (assembly GCA_013389735.1). Lineage (NCBI taxonomy): Eukaryota > Viridiplantae > Streptophyta > Magnoliopsida > Fabales > Fabaceae > Phaseolus > Phaseolus lunatus. Next base: position 21,945,884 of record CM023862.1, on the reverse strand, counting down.
TCCTTTAACTAGTACCTCTACTTCAAGTATTGTTGTTCCTAATGTAGTTGAACAACTCAATGATGAAGAAGAACAACAAATTAATGATAATGAAGTTAACAATGAACCTGTAGTAGAACAACCACAAGAAATAGTATTAAGAAGATCTCAAAGAGAAAGAAAGTCTGCTATTTCGAATGATTATGTGGTTTATCTAAAAGAGTCAGAAAATGAATTAGGTATTGATAATGATCCAGTTTCATTTTCAGAAGCCATCAATGATGATAATTCTGATAAGTGGTTAGATGCCATGAAAGACGAGCTTAAATCAATGGCACAAAATGATGTATGGGACCTTATAGAATTGCTAGAAGGATGCAAGAGAGTCGGGTGTAAATGGGTCTTTAAGACTAAACGTGACTCTCATGGCAATATCGAACGTTACAAGGCCCGACTTGTTGCCAAAGGTTTTACTCAAAAGGATGACATTGATTATAAGGAAACATTTTCACCTGTTTCTAAGAAAGATTCCTTTATAATTATCATGGCATTAGTAGCTCATTATGATCTTGAGTTACATCAGATGGATGTTAAAACTGCCTTTTTGAATGGGAATTTAGAAGAGGATGTTTATATGGACCAACCAGTGGGGTTCATTGAAGAAGGAAATGAACACATGGTGTGTAAACTTAAGAAATCTATATACGGGCTTAAGCAGGCTTCTAGACAATGGTATCTTAAGTTCAATGATACTGTTGTGTCCTTTGGATTTAAGGAAAACATCGTTGATCGGTGTATATATCTGAAGGTCAGTGGGAGCAAGTTTATTTTCCTGATTCTGTATGTTGATGATATCTTGCTTGCAACTAATGATCTTGGTCTATTAAGTGAGACTAAGAAGTTTCTCTCTAATAACTTTGACGTGAAAGATATGGGTGAGGCATACTATGTGATAGGAATTGAAATATTCCGTGATAGATCACAAGGACTGTTAGGTTTGTCTCAGAAAGCATATATTAATAAAGTTTTAGAGAGATTCAGAATGGATAAATGTTCAACATCTCCTGTTCCAATACAGAAAGGAGACAAATTTAGTCTCATGCAATGTCCAAAGAATGATTTGGAACGGAAACAGATGGAGAATATCCCTTATGCATCTGTGGTTGGGAGTTTAATGTATGCTCAAACATGTACAAGACCAGATATTAGTTTAGCAGTTGGTATGCTTGGTAGATACCAGAGTAATCCAGGATTGGATCATTCGAAAGCTGCAAAGAAAGTATTAAGATACTTACAAGGAACGAAGGATCACATGCTTACTTATAAGAGATCTGATCATCTTGAGGTGATTGGATATACAGATTCAGATTTTGCTGGTTGTGTGGATACACGGAAGTCTACATTTGGTTATGTGTATCTTTTAGCCGGAGGAGCAATTTCATGGAAAAGTGCGAAGCAGTCAGTCATTGTTGCATCCACTATGGAAGCTGAATTTGTGGCATGCTTTGAGGCCACAGTTCAGGCTAATTGGTTGCGGAATTTTATTTCAGGACTTGGAATTGTTGACAGTATTGCCAAGCCGCTGAGAATTTATTGTGATAACTCCGCAACTGTCTTCTTTTCTAAAAACGACAAGTATTCCAAAGGTGCTAAATATATGGAATTGAAATACTTTGCCGTTAAAGAAGAAGTTCAGAAACATAGAGTGTCAATAGAACATATTAGCACTGATCTTATGATTGCTGACCCTTTAACAAAAGGGTTACCGCCCAAGATGTTTACTGGTCATGTTGAAAATATGGGCATTATGTCTACTAGTGAATGATTAATGATTGTAATTAATGCTTATTTGACACTCTGAGCTCAATGATAAATAAAAGTTTCTGAAATTTATGTTTTCTACTTTATGTATATGTATGCAAATTATGTTGTAGAAAACAAATTATGTTATTATTGATGAAAATGACATTATGTTTGAACCTATTATGGATTTCTCATTATAAAATCATATTAAGGAGCTAGGATGATATAGTAGTACATGGAAGGAACCGCCATTACTCTTATTATTTCTGTATCCTTGATTTTGATTGATGATAGAACCAATTTACGTAAGGTCTTTTAAATGCGCATTATGATTTATGTAATTATTAAATCATGAAAGTATTATAGCTCATATGAGTCAAGTGGGAGAATGTTAGAAATTATGTAAATTAATTTCTATGATGTGACTCACATGAAATTGACTTTGGGCCCAAATGTGATTTAATAATAATAACGAAAAAGGCCCATTGGTTAACATGAGAAATAAATATAAATATCTGATGATACCTAATGAAAACCTACATCTGATGGAGATTGGGAACTAAAGGCAATAGGGTTTTGTCTCTGCAAATAAACGTAGTCTCACTATTAGCCATCAAGAAATAGTGTGATAATAACGGGATTGCTAAAAGATAGATTGGGATTAAGGACGTAAAGGAACTGCTCACGTGAGATCACTCATGGATCAAGGTAAGTGCCTATTCCTAATTGATTGTATGAATATGTGTGAGAATCATGATGTGATAAGATCTGTATGTGGACATTATTGTATACGTTCATTCATGTTTAATTTTACAAAAAAATTATTAAATAAAAATTAATTTTAGATATAAAAACAATTATTTATTATATTAATTAATTAGATATTATTTTAGAAAAAAAATTATTGATATTTGAATACAATGAATAAAATAAGGAAATTTTGAGAAGAACAAGAAGAAAAGGTATGGAGGTGATTCCCCATCCTATATAATTTCTTCATCTCTAATCAAACATCTTGAATAAAAAGAATAATTAGAACAACCTAACCTATAATTAATCACAAAAATTCCAAACCCTCTTAAAATGTTTTTAATTGTGAGGAATAGGGTTTTATGCAATATTTAGGTCTTCAATTTAAGATCATTGTCATATTATATATTAAATGAGCATATATCAAATAAAAATTTGTATGATACCAATAAAAACAGCTTTCTATGAGTGTTAGATGAGGTAGACTTTAAAGGATGAATGTTAAAATTCTAATTATATTTAAGAATATAAATAAGACTTTTAATTATTTAATTATTAATTTTTAAAACTATATATTTTTTAAAAAATTATCTTAACTTTATATTTTTGTAACTTTTTAAAGAAGATTTTCATTTTTTTTATTAGATTCCAATAACTTCATAAAAAGAGTAACTACATATAATTTCTAGCTAATTATAATTTGGTTTGAAGTGGTTTCTCACTTTCTCTAAGAAGTTATTTCATTTAAAAGTTTTAATATTATTCGCAGCTAATTATAATTTGGTTTGAAGTGGTTTCTCATTTTCTTTAAGAAGTTATTTCATTTAAAAATTTTAATATTATTCGCATGAAGTCAAGACTTCATCGATTATATATAGCTAAACACATTAATGACAAATTAACGAGGATGAGAAGTATCACAGTACAAAATATTAATAATGAAAATCGTGCTAATATAGATTCATAGGCATAAATATCCAATATCATGTCAATGTATACATTTATTGAGCATTTATCACACTCAATTATCCTATACCAACATTAACCCGAGCGTCAAAACCTTTTACAGGTATCCCTCCGACATTTCAACCAAAAACCGAGGCTCTCAAACGAACGACACCGATACATAATAAGAATAATGAGACATTTCCAATCTAAATAGGAACACTTTCTTTTGAAGTTGTCACTCCTCAAAGAAGAAAAACAACTACCTTGTTAGAAAATATTTCTTTGTCTATTTTGAACGATTTTCTAAAATTTTTAATTATTAGTTAATATTATGATTTAGTTAACCATGATATTAATGGTGAATTGCTTAGATTGAATGTGAGTTAAATCAAGCATATTGTGTTGTTTTTGTTTGACTTAACCATTGATAATGTAGATATTGATTGCTTCACAAGTTCATTGGTTTGAATGAAAAAAAACTCAATCCATGTTTAAAACACGTTAGGATGAGTTATTATACTTTACCTCTCGTGTTGTGATATTTGTAGTTTTTGCTAGTTCTAGATATAACACTTAAAAGCTAATTTGAATGCTAGAGGAGCTCAAATGATTGCATTTATTACACTTAAACAATTGAATATGTATGAAACTATTTTATAAGGGTACTAAATTATTTATATTAGAGCGTAGTTATGATAATTGTTAGTTTCTGAATCTAAATTTAGTATATATGTTGTAATTGACATGAATGACCTTAAATTAGTTAGATATATATATTATTTAATGTAAATTACAATCTAAATTAGTAGTTTATAATTTTTTTTTATAGTTTTACCTATAAATTTGTTATTATTGTATTTCTATAAAAGAGTATATAATTTTATAGGTTAAAATATTAGAGAAAAATTGTCTAATAATTATACGATGAAGGTTAATAAGTGAATTTTTAAGTTTAATTTAAATTAAAAAAATAGTTAATAAAGTAAAATAAAATTTATTACTAGTTATATACTATGAAATGTCCTTATCTCTAGTCGATATGGAATCTCCAACATATTTTCTTTATTTCGAGATCTGTCAACTCATGTATGATTATATATTTTATTTATGAATGGTCTAATAACAGTCTAATAGCGAATAATTTGATCAGGTTAACCAACTCTTGTTAGGATAGATTCTAGATGGTTTTGATACCATGTTAAGTAATAGACTTTATGTTTAATTCAACCTTACAAAATCGACTCATAAGATGAGATTTATACTTAGTTATATACTATGAAATATTCTTATTTCTAGACGATATCTAACATATATATTTATATTACATTCAAAACTGCATATTAAATGTTACAAAACCTAAATTTTAAATTTAAAACCATAGCTAAGACTTCTACTTTAAACATGTTCTTAACACTCCCATCTACAAATACAAAAACCATGTTAATTACTTTCTACTCTTTATTTTATACTAAAAAAATTAAATAAATGATCCCATAAATTCATCAAGATAAAGACATGTTTTAAAGATTAAAAAGATGTTTACAGATGCATTCATCATATCGATTATTAAACTCAAAATTATATTTTTGTATGATATGCGTCTTATCCCTGTCAACTACATAAATCCTTGTTGATAATTCCTTTTAGTCTTTGATCACACATTTTACAAGCCTTTTTCTACTTGCCTTGTAAATCCAAGAGCTATTTTAGAAAAAAAGAAAATTGTTACTTTCATTTTCTTCTTTTACTTTTACCATTTTCCCAAGTTTTGTTTTTCTCTTTAGGATTTAGAAATATAATTTGAATAACATCATGATTTGGGAATGAATTGTGATTGGTAAGATTGGATCACATATCTCTTAATTTATTTCCTCTTGTGTTCTTATCCACTAGTATTTGAACTTTATGATTTAGAAATAAACTACGAATCCTATTTTGAAGGTTTGTGAGAAACATGTGTGGAACTTAAATCTGATTTGTATGATTGGATCCAATAATATATTTTCTCACTCCAAAGCACCAACTTTGAATATTAAAAGTCAGAAACAAACCTAAGACAAACACTGCTAAAGGTAAAAGCATAGCACTGTTAGGCACATCAAACCAAATGCTGTTGCATTTTCTTGTGGAACCAAATAGTAATAAAAGAAAAACATAGCTAAAACACTATTTTTGGTTCAAAAGTGAAAAGTGTTCTCACGCTCTATACAAAATTAAGAAAAATCAAAATATTTTTTTAAGATATTAAATCATCTTTAAAACTTAATTAGTTACTTTCATTGTAATTTATTAAAACTAAATTAGTATAACTTTTATAATTTTAGGTTAAAATAATTTTAGATTATGTTTAATATAGTCTTACATCGTTTAAGAGTCGAGATCAATGATATTTATATATACATTTCTCTCTTAACTACCATCTCAGGTGTCTTTTGAGAACAAAATTGTAACAAAATTTCAACTTCAAAGCGAATAATATCTCAAATATAGGAATAAAAACTCGTTTCCTTAGTTCTCGATTGGGAGACTTGTTTCAGTACTCCCAATACAAAACGGTATTTGAGGTGTATTAGGATGATTTAGAAAAAAATAAATTTTTAGTTTGAAATTGAGAAATTATGTTTTAAGTTTGATTTATCTTTTAGAAAAAATATTTTGTTTTACATGCACACCCACTCCAGATGAGATTCTTAATTTCACATTCAATTCTCATACTTTAACTTCAATACATAAATTCAGGATATTTACACATAATTATGCTTTATATATTTATAACATTTTCACATGTTTAAATTGATCTCAATGATATAATTTTAATTTAATTCAAGAGTTTTAATTATACCCTCTTCTATAAAAAGTAATAATTTCTAGTTCAACCATATATAGTTAATCTTGGTTTACAATTCATTTAAACTAGAAAAAATAATTTAGTTAACTTCTATCATCTTAATTTATGTTTACTTCAAAAGCTTATAGAAGTTAGGAAATCCTAATTTTTCTTTAAGAACCATAATTTATAAACCAAACATATTTTTGTGAATCTATATCAACACAAATTTATTTATTGAATTTAGATTTCATAATAACAAAAATCCTCACATACAACTTAAACGAGCAAAGAGAACTTAAAATAAAAATAAAACTTACGTAATTTAGAAACAAAAAATAATTAGTTACTATATTGACTAAGTTAAATAATATTTTAGAGATTACAAAATTATTGGTATCTAAAGTGATTTTTATTATTAAAAGATGTGGATACAAGACTTCTAGAATGATTATCGGATGAACTAATATGATAAGGTGAACAAAGATCTTATGAGGGATCAACAACTTCACTCATGGATAAATGTAGCAAACCTGAGATGTCAAGTTGTATAGTAATGTCTAACATTAAGTTTTATAAAAAAAAATGTAGCAAACAGAGCTCAGAGCTCTGATACCATATTATATATATAAAAAAAAGATGAAAACAAAGGATATGAGAAGAAATATCTTTTCTATTTTTTTTCTATTAACATCAAAACAGGTTATCTGAATATATACGAGCAATACACTCTTCTTAGGTCTAGAAAAGGAGAGAGAATGAAAAACCAATAAAAAAATTTATAAAATAATTTCTAAATTGGTATCTAAATTTGTTACCAATGTTTTAATTACTAATATTTTAGATTATAAAGTAGTTTTTGAAAAACTAATAGAGACTACTTTATAATATAAATTAGTTAGTAGCTAAAACATTGATAGTTAATTATTAGATACCAATTTAGAAAGTACTTTATAAATTTGTGTTAATAATATAAACTACTTTATATACCAATATTTTTTTAATTTATAAAATAACTTCTAATTTAGTCAATATAATATGGTCTCTACAATTAATTTTTATTTAATAATTTTCTTGTAGTGTCTTTTTAAATATAATAAATTATTTTTAACAAACTCTTAATAATTTTTAAGATTGGAAAAGTTTAGAGAAAAGTCAAAAAGAAAAAGATTTAGAGAGATAAAATTTTTTAAATAAAAGAAGAATACATTAATTTTAATATATATATATATATAAATAAATAATTGATCTTACAATTAGTTTACATTTTTTTTATAAACATTTAACAATTTTAAAAAAAAGTTTAATAATTTTATAATTATGGGAGAGTAAAACATTTTTTTAGTTTAATTCAAATTTGATACTAACTTATGTTCACAAATGCCAACATAGTAGGAAAAAAGATGAAAGGATATATACAAAAAGATGAAGATAAAGATGAAAGGAAATTTAAATTTTGGCCGACAAATTTAGATTGATGATAAGTAGAAGTGGCTAAAGATGAAATAGGACATTAATCTTGCACAAGAACACATCACCTTCACTCTATTTCATAACAGTAATCACTCTCAAAAACTCATATTCCTTCTTCTGTCGGTAAGCCTTTATCAATTTCGTACTAGTACTACTTGTAGGCGTGTGCAATATGGACCAAACATCATCTTTTAACTACTCCTTGTACTCACATTGACATTGATAGGTAAAAAGAAAGAGAGAGAAGAGCAATAATTTTACGTGTTTGTATCTTCATATTTACAGTAATTTTTGGGTGTACGTATGTATTATGCACGATGATAGAAATGTGAGAATCTTACGTGTTTCTATCCACATATTTATAGTAATTTGTGAGTGAGGAAACTCACGAATGGTTTGAAAGAGTTTTTCGGATATGTATCCTACCTTATGTAATTTTTTTTTATCAATAAAGAATAAATTAATTAAAAAAAATTATTTTAAGAGTGTCCCAATATTTATAAAAAACCTACAATCTAATCATCTTGCTTACAAATCATAACCATTACCATCTTTCCAAAAATCAGATCATTTGGAAACTTGCTAAAACAATATACTCGTTATTATGCAATTTCCCAATATACTCGGTAAAACAATATATTAACAAATTATAACTTTTGTTTAAATACTCATAAAATGTAAGGTTCCAAACTTGTTTTCTTCTAAAAAAAAGTTAAGGGTGTGTGAACAATTATGGGACCTAAGAGCTCCTCTTTTTTGAGTATCCCTTCACATAAAAGATGGTGTCTATATTAAATTGAGCAATTCTACTCATTACTTCTTGGAAATATGTATAATCTATCTAAAAAGGAAAATGGATGGCTTCCATGAAGCCAAATTACATTATCATGAACACCAAACAGAAACCAAGATGGTGAGAGGTTTTATGATTTTGTATTGAGAGTGGACCCTTTTGACATGCTCTACTACTATTACAACACCATATGAGAACTTTTGTCCTTGATGCATGCCACACGTGGAGTTTTTGGTACCCTACAACACTTATACAAATCAATGCATCCAAAACAACATTTTTCACTGCCACTATGAAATCACATCAAAATGCAAGTATAATACACCAGTTTCCACATCTAAGGAAATAAAACTAGTTGGAATATTACTTTCTTTCTAATTATTTGGACAATTCTATCTACAATCACTGTGATTATATCCCAAAATCATACACTGAGTCTGCAACTTTTTCTAGGGAACAAGACTGTTGTGGTGGACAAAAACATTGCTGCATTTAAGTTTAGACATTTATTTGTTATTGTGTGTGAGCTTGAGGATTGAAATCCACCATCTAGCAAATTGCTTTAGAACAATTCAAATTATTGCCTCCCTCATAATGATCATGGTTTTATATTTCATTAATTTGAGTCTAAAGTTGGATTTTCTCCTTAACTTCACTTGTGTTTATTAAAAGTTTCAAAGTGCTCCACTGACTTCAGCTTTGTTTTCTCTCGATGAAGATGACCCATGCAAATCAATAATTCCATTATTAAAAAGGTTTTTCCGAATAGAAACATGTTTTGGTCACACATGATCTTCATATTAAAAGGTTAAATCGCAGTCTCAGCCATTATTGTGTTCATATATCCCCTTGAATCCGGGGCTTATGCTCCCTTGTGAACTTTGCAATGGCTATAAATTATTAAAAAGAGAGGTAATGAATACAAAGAGGGCTTATAAACCCTTCCTTTTTACCAAAACCACACCTTGTTCAACTTCTTTAAATCAACTCACAAGTCAACATTGGTATACAAAGTCTTTTCCTTCATTTGACTTTGGAAATTAAAAAAAAAAAAGGTACATTGGTGTAGAACTTGAGGAGGAGGATGCTGTTTTCATTTCCTTTTTACTCTCACAAACAAAGTAATAAACTTCATTACCTTATTATAGTATCATTAATGTAAAACTCAGAAAGGTAGTTTTTTTTTTCCATCAAAATAGTGCTACTCCGATTCCAAATTATGGATTAAGATCAGTTTTAAATTTTTTCCAAAATTAGATAAACTGTCTTTAGATTCACGACTTTACTTAAAAATAGTATTTAGGTGAATTTTGAATACTTTTGTTAATTTAAGTGTACTAAATTGAATTTTCTTCATGTAACTTAAAAATTTAAATAAATTATTAGTCTTTGTATACAAATCTAAATTTCAGTTTTCATTTCATCTTTTGAGTTAAATGAGCAAAACTCAACTTAGCAAATCTAAGTTTAAAAAATATTAAAACTTACTCAAATTCATAATAGGAATAATAATTGCATCATTTTGGGGGAAAACCCACAAAGGTAACCCCTTGTACTATTGACTACAAATAGTTCTTCAAGCCCATCCTTAAATATTACTTCATTTTGTAATTCACATTAATCTTATTTCAGAAGAAAGTGGATGATCTGATAAGAAAATCCCCTGAAGCAAAAGCTAATGCCCTTCTAAGATGTATTAGTGAAGTCAAAAGTTTCATGGAACATACTTTGGTCCTTTAAACCCGGGAAAGGTTATGTCTCTTTATAGTATTCAATTCAACAATGTCTAGAAGAGGGGGGACCAAAAGATGGTCGCAGTTTCAAGCAAAATTCTGCATATTGTTTTGGCAGGATCAGCAAATCTGTGAGATTCCATTTGATGATTCCACTTTACCCACTGATGGTACCAGGCAACCAACATCCATCAGAGTCCAATAAGGACCAATTGACAAAATAGCCTTGGCTCTTTCTCCCTCCCTCATCAATTCTTCATGCAACTCTATAGAGTTTTGGAAAATCTAAATTATTCATGATTCAAATTTTCAGATTGTATAATTTAGAAACCTATTCCAAATTATACAATCCAAAATGTTCTGAACCTAGTAGACAATTTATGCTCTTTCCACACTTATGGATGCGTAAGAAGAGGAAGAAAAGTATACAGTGCTGAAAGAAAGAACCTTTATCTTTACTAGGAAGCTTCATGGTCCACATAGTAATAGAAGTTAGATAGAATAGCATTTACATAAGATTAGAGGATGTGGTAGTTCCACTAGTTATAATCTCTTACTTTCATGTCCAACTTCTCCTTAAAACTTGCTATCTTCCCTTCCGGTTCTGTCAATTATCATTTTTGTTCCTAGTCAAATAGCAACATTTTGAATATAGTGGCACTCTGCATCAGTTTGCAGAGGCATTGAATTAAAGAACATCGCCTACAGTGTTTGTTTACCAGCATCTGTTATGGCAATTTTATTCAATTAGCCATGGAATTTATAGGGTAGCATACCTCTAGCCCTAGTTTAGTTTCTCTATGAAATCAGAGATATTGCCAATTGCTATCCAATACTATGCTTAACCACTGAAGTTAATAATGTGTGTGTGTGTGTGTGTTAGGGAGCTTGGATTTGAAGTGACACCAGTCCAAGTCATTTTAAGACTTAAGTGGAGTATTGATGTCACAAGATTAATCTACTTCAATGTGAAAAGGGTGACGTCGCATCTTCTTGACATAAGGTGATAAAATCGAAAGGGGGGAAGGGAATCAATTCCCAATAAAAAAATGAAATTCTCAAACAAACAAAAGTTATTTCAAATTCCAATTGTAGAAGGGAGGCAACACAAAGGTAGAATTAACTTCATCAAGCAGACAATGTTATTTTGTTTTCACAAACACGAGGCGAAGAGGCAAATCATTTTTTTTCCATTCAGATATGGCAGTGGCAATAAACGTTGAACCCTAGGAAAGTGTTAGGTGATGCTTCAACCCAGTAATATTCTTCGGTCTCTTCAGCAGATAGATCTTTAGAGATAAATTTACAAATCAACTACTCTATAGACACTGGTCCGAACTCAAGTCAACTATCAACAAAAAAAATTGGTCACCGCCCAAAACATTTCATTATTGAAGAGGTAAGAGCAGAAGTTAGAAACTTCATTCCAGCAGATCCACCAGGAAAGTATGATATAGAATAATAGCCAAGTGAGAGAACCTGCAAGTGAAGTCAAAATTTCATTTTCAATTTTCAATGTAAGACATATATAGTTATAAAGAAACACGACAAGAAGAATAAAAAGAAATCTGTAAAGAAGACCCATCTCCACACACCCAGCAACTCACATCACATAAAGCACACTATCAGGAGTGTGTGAATAGCAGTTCATAAATTTATATTGGTTTTGCTAGATTGAAAGAATTGTTCCTAATTGTTATAATAAATTCAAGATCATAGAAGTCAAGAAGCCTTTAGCATAACACCTTAAATCAACAGCAAATCAAAACAATAACACAAGGGGATTGGGGAAAGGGCATGGCTAAGCTACAAAGAAGCATTTTTAAGGATACGTGAAAGTAATACCTGCACTACAGAGAATACCACAGAGAGGATGTAGCTGTGAAGCACCATTGATACATATATGGTACCAATCATACTGCCTAGAAAAGCCAATGTGAAAGGGAGTCTCTGAAAAATAATTATAAAACAGACAGTTAGGAAGAAGCGGCAAACCGGGAATCAAAGAGACTGTTTTTCTTTTTTTCAAAAAGCCCAAACAAATAAATTCATTGAAGCAACATAACAGCTGGTCAAGATCATCATGCAAGCAATAGGAAATGAAATTCTGGCAAGTTACCTCCATTGACATCATGTGAGTAAGCTGGTTTTTTGGACCCTTGAGAGCAAAGAATGATCCAATAATAAATCCACAGCCAAGTGTAAAGCATATAGCAAACTTTTGGGGCATAACCACCATGACGGGCAGGAATAATGTAAATGCTATGAAAACAAAGAAGACTCCAGTTGCCAGAAGCAAACCAAAATACACAAGTGCTTTGCCAGAGGGCACATTACTAGTAGCAGACTGAAAATTGCCAGGTATATCTCTCACACCTTTAGAAACCCTAAACAATAAGAAACAAATTGCTTGATAAGTCCAGGCAAAATTATTATTATTTGTCACAAAAGGCTTTCTTACCAGCATGTTCTTTTGTCATGAGGTAGAAAATCTATTTAAAAATTTAGGAGAAATTGAAATACACAAGCGAATGTTCTTTCTGCTGCATTTTACTCTAAATCATATCAAGCCTAAATCAATTAGGCTAACTTACAAACAAGTTTTTCCAGCTAAGGCTTTTAAAAAAAAATCTATTTACTTAAAAAGCCCTAGGGCCTAACACACAGACATCCTTAAATCAATAAATACTACGCTATTAAATTTTTACAGAAATTTTATTTTACGTTATAACTTGACATATTTAAAGGGTAAAGTCCACTAAACTACATGAGGTATAAATTTAGGCCCATTAAGCTATTAAGAGTTAGGTTATTTACCAATTAAAAAATTCTTACCACAAAGTACATTTTTAAGTAAGCTTTCAGGCTAACCTAAGCTTCTAAGCTCTAAAGGGGCCAAGTTTAGGCCCTAGAACTCTTGTCTAACAAAAGCAATTTCCAACTCCACCACCTTATCACATGCATATAAGGCAGACAAAATAGACAATTTTCCCATATACAATTGCATCAGAAACTGTGCTCACTTGTAACATTAATTCACAAAAAGTTCCTGACACCAAGACTCAGCCTTGTGAATTAATATGACCTGAGAGTGAAGTTTATGACACGAGAGAGAAGTGAGAAAGATCATGCACATGTACATGTATATGGTTACATTGATATTAGGAAAACACAGGACTAGTGTTTCAGGTTATCGAATGTTACTTTTGGGAATAGATTCCCAGGAATATAATGATGGGAATGGCATTCCTTAGTATTTAAAAATAAATACTATATTAACAACTACATTTTTTTAGAATTCTTTTGTGAAAGTGGTGTGTAAAGGAAAAAACAAAGGAAGTTTTACATTTAAATGTTATTCCCACCTGAACGGAATCAACTTACTGACAGGGACTTGGATATCATGAAATGCTTAAGTATCATATCCAATATTACAAGACTATAAATCACAAATGTCAATGTCTAAAATATGGGACAAGGGAGACTCACATAAACACACAGAGACAAATGAAATTAAATAAGAGTTGGTTGTCAATGTTAAGAAAAAGGCTACTCATGCAGAGGAACCAGCCAAAAAGGCTAAGTGCTATAGAGCAGAGTTGTCAAGACATTGAGGCAATGCTATGATAGGGATTTGGGTATCATGGGGTACCTAAATCCAACATCAAGTAGTATGAGATGCTAGGTGGAGTACTTAAAATGATTTTATTCTCTTCCCTTAAAATTTGGATTTGAAGGGAGGGTTGCCGAAGTGCTTAGTAAAAAATGTCTTTGACAAACATGGCACACTGCTAAGAAGTAATAAAAAAATTATTTTGATATAATAGACATTAAAAGGTTAACTTTGAGTAACCAAGCTAAGTTGGCCTTCCATTATTTGTCCAAGTCTTCAATCCATTCATGTTCTACCTCTATCGGTGAACTCCTCGCTTTCTCCACTTTCTCATTGTTAGTAAACATAGTTTCAAACAAAAATAAGAGAGAACTGGAAAAAAGTGTAATAAAGTGAAATGGAATTATATTGATAGTGAGAAGGAGTGAGTACAAAACTATTACTCAGCCTTTATATAGGGGCTTCAATTAACAAACCTCTAATACTCATCTTAAATCAACTCCGCCAAAACCTGCTTAAAAAAATGACAAAGGATATAAATTAAGATTATATATGTTTTATTTGGAATATTTTTATTTATTCCCATATTATATCTTTATTATTAAAGGATATAAAGTCTTTTCTACTTATTTTATTGATTCTATTTTCTCAATATAAGTAAAACATTTGTGTTGCCTTAGAACACACTGTTTCAGTTTAATGTCTCTCTATTTCCTAATTTAACATGGTGTCTAGAGCCTTTTTCAAAGTCGTGTTGACCCAGGAGATGGACTATCTCACGAGGATTATTTTGCAAACCTTTAAGTTAGGTTCATGTTCACTATTCCAGCACTACCGTCCGCAAAGTTTTCAACGACAACCATTTTTCTTTGGTAAACACAAGGTTGAGATTTCCTCACACCAATCCATCCAAACTCTAATGCAAACCACTCTTCAACAGTGTATGTACATGACTCTAATTAAATTAACTTACAAAAGATGAATTTTTTTCTCTAAACATGTTGAATTATCTGCTGAGTAAGTAAAGTTATTCTTAAATAAGCAAAATAACTACAAGTACAACCAATCAAAACCTACAACAACAACAATAATAATAAAGGGAACAAAATCCATGCTAAAGTTATTTTAACAATATCTTCAGATCTAAACGGGTTGTACCAATGGCTACTAGCATGGCACTTATCCATCCTTAAAAATAGAAAAATTCCACCTCAGTTCCTAGAAATCACAAATGTCAGTCACATTAGTCCTTTTCAAGGACTAAAGCAAAGTGTCTCATGCTTATAAACTGAGACTTTGCTAGGATAAATTTCTCCATAAACACTAACAAGAAAAGAACATATAAAGGTAAAATGAATCAGATTTCTTCCAAAAGAAAAAGCAACTTTTGCACCTAAGTCCTCAGCTTTTCAAGAAGTTGTACAAATGAGCTTCTTTGAAAATTAAAAGCATAAGTTGATTGGATCTGCTTCCTCTAAAACAAGTAACTCGCTTTAGGGAGTAAAGGAAGTACGGTTATTGATAAGAAAGAAAATCAACCATTGATATTTTAAGACAAACGTGATTTGCATCAATGTACAATAACATCCACTGCGGATTTTTTCATCAACAATCAAAATTACTTACTTTTACGCTTTAGAGTGAACCACTCAATTTAGAGTCCAAATCCATTTTACCACATTGTTTTCTTCTCTTATAAGTGCTTCGAGAGTATAGTTTATCTATACAGAGCCAAAGTGAGTTAATCAATTTAGATTCCCAATTCGTTATGCTTTCTTAATTTCTTCTCTATAAATTACAAGTGCTTCCAAAGACAAGTTTATCAAACTAATTCGACCCACATTTGTGATTGTCTTGGACTAACTTATAATTCTGTAGTAATAGGAATAAATAGTTCCCACCCCAAGCTTGTCAGGCACGGATCTGGAATTTCACTTACAAAAACTAAGCTGTTACACGATTCTCACCACAGACAAAACCAAGCCAACATTACATCATTCTCTCTACATAATTAAAACCATATTTGCTTTTACATACAAACACATGGAGCAAAAAAGGAGGCATGTTAAGATATTGAAGTGGGTTTCTTACACGCTGAAGGTGCCGGAAACGGTGTCGTTGGCGGACCTAACGGCCGATTCGAGATCGAAGGAAAGGCCCAAATTGGAGTTGTCCTGGGAGGATTGGGCGGAGGCGTAGGTGTTCCAATCGGCAAGCAACGACGACGCGGGCTTCGCCTCCTCCTCACCACCGCTCGGTGCCGAGAACCACCCCTGCATTTTGGTGGCCAATTCCAACTGCGAGTGATTGTTGCTTGGAGGGAGAAAAGGGGGAAAAGGAATGAATTAGGGTTTGCAATTGGGTCTGTGGATTTAACTGTTGCGTGCTGAGTGCTTCCTGTTGAGAATTGAATAGATGGGTGCTGCTTCTGCTCTGTATTCATCCAATCACCACTCCATTGCTACCATATCATCCCACACTTTATAACTTTTTTTTAAAATAGGCCTAAAATATTATAACTTAAAAGGAAATACTTAGAACAGTATTTTAAAATTTTACACAAACATTTTTATGAATATAATTGTATCACATATTTAATCATTTTAATTATAAATTATTTGACTTTGATCACAAATAAATTAATTATTTTAAATAAGATTTATCTAAGTAGATTTACTTTGACTTTCACTATTATTTATGTTAATGTTATGGTGTTTTAGTTGCAGTAAATAGTCTAATATTTTTTGAATTAAATATTCAAATGGTTACATGGATAGATGATATGAAGGAAGTGCACTACCAATGGGATCATGTGAAAGTCTAAGTTGCTTATTTGAATAAAAATGGGGAACAAACTTTGAACATAAAAAATACAATATCTCATAAACAGAATTGGAAGCAAATATTCTCAAACATACAAAAAAAAATTCTAATTAAATAGGAAATAAAATTCGAGAATTTGGGAAAGTTGGGATATGAGAGACGGTTAACAATATCTGAACTAAAATATTATTATGATATCCTTGGAGCAAAGAAACTTATAAAAAGATGCAAGCTTCATCAAACTTCACATTGGTGTTCCAAAAATAGAACATTAGGGTTTCCTTAGTTTATTTATTTTCTTTGCTATAATCCTTTCGTGGTCTTCATATGGAATAGTGATATTTTGGGGTTGATTATCTTGTAAATTCGCAATGAATTTTGAAGTTTATGTTCAATAAAGTTTTATCCTTAAATTCTTTGTAAGAGAATGTGTTATTACCGTTAGTCTTCTTGAAATTTGGTTTTTGTCAAAAGAATTATTTTTAAAGGCTTGTTGAGAATTCATTTTTTTTCTTAATTGGAGGTTTGGGTTAATTCGCTTAGTCTTAATCAATCTCTTGTTTGTTTAATTTAAGAGGTATGAGATAAATAACTCACGAGTAGATGCTTGGAATTAGTGAGATATTGAATACATCAGTCAACGTTTGATAAACGCTTGTTTGATATTGTGTGAGAATTGAAATTGTGAAAATCTTAAGAAAATCAATAATGAATTCATTATCAAATAAATTGATAGTCAACCTACTTTTTTCTACTCTTTTTGATTGTTTACTTTATTTTTTACTAAAAAAACTCAATCCCCCTTTTACGTTATTATTATTGATAACTTCTATTACTTGTACATAGATTTTGAACACTGATTTACTTATTTCACTATTAGATTCATTGAGAGACGAGATTATTTTGACCATATCTATATTATCATCTCTTTAGTGTATGATGTGTACTTCTAATAATCATTACACTGATGTTTGTCCCACGTTACATGAAGGTGAAGGAGGGAATAATATTGAGTACCCTAAAACATACATGGCTAATATATACAGCAATGGTAAACTGTCCATTGAATTCCATTTTAACAGTAGACCATTTAATCATCAACCGCAACAATATAAACATGACCTATCTTCCGATAAGTATAATCTAGGTTGGAGGAATCATCCAAATCTAAAGCGAGACAATTCACTACAACAACAATCTTTTATGCCCTACTAATCACAGAATGTGGGAACTAACAAACCATCTATTCACACTTCAAAATAAAGTAGTGTTAAATTTGTTTGGGTGTAACAAAATAAATTATATTAAAAAAAAACAATAGTTTTTCTTGCTTGTATGTTATGTAATGTAATACGTCACAGTACATGACAAAAAATACAATCAAATCAAAAATAAAAAAGCAAAACAACCTGAATTTGCAACTTTTCTTTCTCCTACTCTTTTTTTTTTTTTTCCATAATCTCAAACACATTTTTTGTCTCTTATTCGGTCTTCCTTTCATTGTTCTTCTCTCACTAAAGTCTTAATAGAAACTTAACATAAAACTACGAGTGTGTGTTGACACAATAGATAAAAGAATTATAATTTATATCTTTTAAATATTAAAATGTTGATACTAAAGAATGGGAATTTTTTGGTGATTTGAACAAGTGGAGATATTGATTTCATATATATTGAGTTGAAAGTCTTTTAGGAGTTAAAATTGTTTTTTTCTTGCAAAATAAACTACCACCAAATGAGGGGAGTTAGTTGGATATGAAAATATTATATTGGGTTGTTGATAGTATTGAAAAATATAGATCAATGAGAATCCTAGACCCTAAATAAATGAGAACCTGATTTGGTATTGTGGAGAGTTATAGAATTTGTTTTGAATTAATTGGAGTATTGTACATTGAAGTTCCTAAAAATCACTTTTGGGTCTTAAATAGCCAAATTGATAATGAATGGTTGTTTTTGATTATGTTATGTGCTAAAATATGTAAAATTGCATTAGAAAATTATATAGAATGCATAGGAGTAGTTTTGGATGTGTTGGGAGATTTTATATTTTGCAAAGCAAAATTTTGGTTTTCTAGAGTCATTGCTAGCTTTATTGAATATATAGAGCTCTAATGCTTAAACATCCAACTAGATCTCAAGTGATAGAAATCTTGGCTCAAGTCATAGATTGAAATTTGAATAAAAAAGATGTCGATATAATTCTTTCTCATTTTGAAACTTTCATGACCCAAGAGATGAATGGTCACTCATGTGATGAAAAGTTAGAGATTTTGTATTGTTTCTATAAGTTTATGGCTTGATGCATGAAGTCATGTTGCTTGATCAATGATATCTCAAGTGTTGATTAAGAGAGAAAGAGGTGAGCAAATTATCTCTTCTCTAAAGTTGGTATCACTTAAAAAGAATGTAACTTCACTCAAAATAATTAAATATGGCTTCAGGAGTGCATTACAACTTAAGTGATGAGTCTTCTCTTATTTGTAAATATGAATTGCTCAAGCAAAGATGGTCTCACTCACATGACATATGCTAATTGTAAATTTATATATGGATTTAAATTGGTAACATCTAATGTATTCAATTGGTATAGTTTAAATATAATGAAATAATACCACACAATTCTGATATCTAAAAACTGAAAGTAGAGTTAAGAAAAAAAACTATTAACAAGTAATCAGTTAAATGCAGGTGATGGTGGAGGGCTCAAAATTTTCAAGAGTTGAACTTCAAAAACCAACGGTTCCTGTGCATGAGAAAAAAGACTGCGACGAGGGCCAAACTGCAATTAACAAAAAAAACACAGTTTGCAATTTACTGTTACAATCAAATTTAATTATTGAGAATTTGCATTAACAATCAAAAAAACTTCTAATCTAACCTCTTCAGGTATTGGTTTCAAGTTCTCATTTACATATCCTGCTGAAGGTGGGATCAATGCTCTTCTCTTTCCTAAAAGTACAAGTAAATGCCACAAAACATGCTTCTGATAATATTAATTAATATACCTTAATATAACATGTTATTTTTATGTCATGTCCATTGTTATGTTCGAATATTGTTTGAAAGCATATGTTAGAAATGTATAGATGGATTGCATGCCAAAGTTTGGAGTAAAATGTATATAACAACTCTCATGCATCTCAGTGAAGAACATACCACCAACTCTCATGCCAGTGATGACCTCTTTTAAGCCCACTATCATCTGCATAAAAATGCAATGCAATTAGTATAATATGACCTCATAGATATCAATTGTTTACAGAAGAACAAGAAGCAAGAATTTGAATGTCAAGTGATCAATAATATAATCTCATATGTTAATTGGGGAAGTTGTTAATGCAGAAAAATAACAAGCACAGTAAAAGGGAATAGCCATGTACTATCAGAAGTCAGAGCAGAATTTTGTGGTTGATGAAATCCTCAACCATGAAGAATCTTAGATAAACATAGTCAAAGATTATTAGATTTAGGAAGCAACAAAACGCCTCCACACTCAACTAAATTGTCTTGTGCACTTTACATGCTTCTTTTTCTTTGTTCATCAACACAGTTCTTTTTCTTTTTCACAAGAATCAACATGCTTGTTTTACCAGCATGCATTGACATTTTTCTTTTTCTTTTTCAACTTGGAAGAATGTTAGAACAAAATAAACAATGATTGAAGTTAGATAACAACAAAACACCTCCATACTCAAACTTGTACTGTGCATCTTTACATGTTTGTTTTCTTTTGTTTCACAAGTATCACCATACTTTGAAATAGAAAAAAGTAACTGCAACTCTAGAAGCTATTGAGCAAAGTAGAAAAAACATGACAAGAAGGACCTTTGTAAGAGCCCCCTTCTCACTTTTTTCTTCATTTGTTACTTTTCCATTGAATTCAAGAAAAAAATGACAACACAACCTTATTTACATTTGAATGGTAAACATATTAAAGAGATCACTTGACCCTACAAGTTGAATGAAAAAAACTGACCTGTTTCTCGTCCAAGGGAAGTGTAACAGGTGTACTTTCTCCACTGAATTGATCGACTGTACTATCATGAATTAGAGTATGAAACCATGCAACAGTAGGACAGGTTTGGATCAGATAAACCGGTTTAAGGGAGAAAATATGAAACTAGAAATTAAATGGTTGTATGTATTAGAATCTCATAATGATTTGAATTATGACAATCAGTAGAATATCATGTAAATGAAAAATTCCTAGTTTGCAGTTACCTGAAAACAAAGTATCCATTTGCACGCCTGCATACACAATTGAATTTAACCACATCTCCATTATGTGCTTCTGGTCCTTCCCCTTCAACAATATCTAATTTGAAAACTTGATATGAGTACCTATTTATGTACAAATATTTGTATTGATAGCTTGATTTATTTCGATCAGAAAGAATAGTAAAATCACTAAAATGCACAAGATTTCAATGAGTTTATCAATAACCAAGTATATTCACTCCTATTTCTGAAGAAACATGGAAGAAACACAATGGGATGTGGGAAAAAACACATACACACTCAAATGAAAAGAAATAAGGTTGTTAGTCTTTCCATCAAACAAGAATGAGATTCATCAGTGTGAATCCTCAAAGTGTTTTTGTATCAACAATTTCTCTCATACATACACGCTTCATTTTACTGGAGGAATACAGCATGGAAGTTGTAAAATTCTTTACCTTGAATTCTCACTCCACTTGGTAGCTTCACAGTCCTAGATGCTTCACGTAAAAAATAGTAAATCACAAATCATAATACACTAGCATTTTTCATTTCACAAAATAAGACTAGGGTAAAAAAGGGATAGACAGACAAACCGCATGAGTTCAGGTTCCTTCATGTCTGGCATAATTGGTGCAGCCAAAGCAGGAGAAGCATACCATATCATATGATTAATCCCCAAAAACTGAAGTACTATCCTTCTAGAAAATCGCTTCGCTGTTAAAATGGAGACTCTGTTAGACTCAGCATAACCGAGTTTTGAATCCTCCAAGCACCTGGATTTACAGAGGTTTGAAGCACTTGGTCAACAAAGATGCTTCTCAAGAAGTTTGATGATAACTTTATGCATTAGAAAAATCCATTTTGAATTGAAATATAAGAAGTCAGCCTATGTTTAGTTTTGTTGAGGAAAACTATCCCCTCCACACATAATGAGGATCAAAGATACAAGATAAACGCAAAACACCATCACAAAAGAAAAATAGCAAAACTCTCCCCATTACAAGTTTTTTTGATAAATCAGAGAAACCCTCTTCATTATATTACCACCCCTCTTGAGGGTGGTGAACCCCTCCCTAGATTGGGTGTGTCTTCTATCTTGAAGCATAATTTTTGAAAAATTGGATTGATTTTCACAAAAAGGTTTACCATTTGACCTCTTTCAACTTACCCAATCAAACTTAATTTCATGGTATGTTTAGTTTCTCTATAAAGAAGACTATCTTGCATTTGGCTTGAAACTAAGTTTGAATTGGAAACAACATCGAGGTTTTTTTGACAAACCCACCTTGTAAAATGAAATCCATTCAAATTCAAACTTAGGTCGGCAAATTTTAATCAAATGATGCACTTATAGCATATAATAAAACCATAGAAATTCTATTTACTTCTTTTTGCTGCTAAAGTTGGCTTAATTTTCCAAAGGGAATATAATCGGAGCAATAAAAAGCAGGGTAAAACTAATGCACTAAACATTGCAGGGTAAAGTATGTGTAAAATACAGATTGGGATTTATATAACCAACAATTAACTGATGGCATCACAGGAAATAATGATAGCAATTCATAAGAATAGTGGAAAATAAATGTAAACATGAGAACAAAATAATGACCATTTCAAGGGTACAAAGAAGATGACATATTTCGACATAATAAGTGAGAAAAATGAGATTGGAGAGAAATTTCATACCTTTGAGATGCATATACAGAAGCAGCAGAAGGAGGTGGAACTAAGAGAAAAGATAGAACTGCCATACTCAAATTGAAATTTGAGAATTAAGGTTGATACTTGTGTTGTGTGGCCACTGAATTTCAATTCTCAAACAAAGCATTATTTCTATCACTCTATCCAAAAGTAAGGTACTTGTTGATGAGTATGGACCCACCAACCCAAGAATTAGTAATTGTTTCTAACTTTTGATCTTAAATGCAAAGCCAAAAGGCAAAAAATAAAGACAAAATATTGATAATCTTGTACTCATTCTTTGATTTGATTAAGGAAAAAAAGAGAAAAAAATTGTTTTTAAAATGCATTTTTTTAATTTTTTGTTCTTTTCCTTTTTCTTTTGTTAAAAAAAAAAAGTATACATTTTTTCATTACAAATATAGTTTTTTTTAAACTTAATTATATTTTCTATCCATTTAATTTACTCTGTGTTAGAGTTTGATTCTCCGTGCTTTTGTTTAAGTCAATTAAGATTTTATTTTTAAATTAAGCGAACTCGGTTTTTTTATTTAAAGCATTTAAATTCTTGTTTTCATTTAAATATTAAGTTTTATTACGCATTTGAGGTATAAATATTTTTAAAAGTTCTGAAATTCATAAAATTTAAGTAAAATTAGAGTTTGATAAATAACAAACAATAATTATTAGATCTTACGATGAATAATTGAAAGAAACCTAAATTTCATGCAACTTTTTCAAAATAATTATGTGATTTAAAAATAATAATGATGATTGAACAACTTAAATTTACTTCTTTTCTCATTATCTTCGTATAAAACTTTTATATTTGTTATTTTTAAAATTTTATACGGTTAGTGAAGGTATGTAAATGTTCCTAAAATCATAAATATGAAGTTTTATGATTAATATAGAATAATATTAGTTAATATAAGATAACAACTCACTTTCATTATTTTAATTGAAAAAAAATGTGTTGGATAAAGAATTATTTTTCTGTTAATAAAAATATAATAAATAAATTATATTATAATTTAAATTTAGAGTAAATTATTCTATAAACATTTTAAAGCTTATATTTCAGTTTTCCATCTCAAATTTTCATTTTTCAACTTTTCCATACAAAATTTTAATAAGATTATAAATTAAGTGGATTTAATAATTATTTTCTCAGTCTAGATGTGAAAATTTCCCTTTTCATGAAAATTCTTTGTAATTTCCATAAAAGTGTGATGACCACTTCTCACTGAGAAAGGTAAAAGTGTACGACAATGAAAAATATGGGAAAAAATCTATTATTTTTTAAATAGAAAAAGATGTAGAAAAAAAATAATTTTATCGTCCATATTTTTGAAATAGAAAAACACTATAACATTTCCAAAAAAAAAAAAAAAAAAAAAAAAACTACAAGGGAATGATTTATTTTTAAGAACCGAGTGAGGTGTTTTTCCAATTTTAAGAACTTCAAACATATTTAATCGAAGTTAAAGCATTAAATAAGAAAGCTTAGTTTCTAAATATTTGGGAATCACAACTATCTTCATCAATCAATATAAAATATAAATCACAATTTAAAACAAACTCTAGACAACCTTCCATCATGCTTTTGAAATCCTAGTTTTGAAAAATGGAACCAAATCTGTCTGGAAATTTGAAGAAAAAAATGATAAAGAAAGACAGCAAAAGAATCCACAAAACAAAATATATTATTCAAAGATGTAACAAATGTAAAGTAAAAGTGCCATGCCCTTTTCTACACAAGTGGCCCTGCAGCCCAAAAGGATGAAACCATGGGAGAAATTATCTTCAAGTATCGTCTACTTGTGAATGAAATACAAAGCTTGGGAATGTTGTGGTGATGTCCCTGCTCAAACACGTTGAAAAGGATATCAGAAAAGCCAAGTGAAAGACAACGGACAAATGAAAAGATTTGATCATACTTTTTTAACAAAGATTTAATCATGAACACTTGTGAAGATATAAAGGTCAGTGTTATTTTGCTAGTCCACTTTGGAAAGTGTACTGCAGAAATTGATAAGAAAAATATAAGTTCAATAATTACTTGAGATATTGAAGGGTCATGTTCTTCAGAAGTGATGGATGCCGCAGAACAAGGTTTCTCCACTCTTCCTTGTCAATCTTGCCATCATGCTTTGTATCTGCTTCCTCAAAGGTCTAATGAAATTCAAAATTTAGTGTTAAAATCATCCAAGTGAGTTTTCAAAAAGAGAAAATGAGACTCTTAAGACTATTGGCATAGTTAGAACTTATAAATGTAAGTGATAGAAGAATGGGGCAAAAACCTTGTCAATTATACTTTCTATAACATCATCTGATAGGTTCATGCCAGATTCAGCAAGTGTAGCTACTACCATTTGCTTCACCTGCACAAAAAGCCATACAAAAATCAGGCTTGTCTGGAATGAAGAGAACAAAATTTAGAATTCAGCAAACATCGACTATGTACCTCTTGCCTTTCAATGAAACCCTGCTGCTTGAGATCATACAGTTGAAAGGAAACTGAAACATGATATCATTTGGGCTTAGTTTTGTTTATTTGAAAAGGTCAGTGAAGAAAATTAAAGACTTGATTTCAATTATGCATTGTTCTAAAATTTGAAAAGATGAACACAGAAAATTCATGCTAAAATTTACAAAAAAAACTCCTCATCACATACATTCAATCTTATCATCAATAGGGGCATTTGGATGGAAAACGGAGAGAGCACGAGCAAACTCTTCAAAACCCAGTATCCCATTGTGCTTTGTGTCAAACAAATCAAATACCTAATAGAGTTACAGAAAAATTCATGAGATACCATCCACAAGGAGTAATGTGATGAATCAATCTTTGAACAAGTTACAAAATATAATGTTCAAAAATATTTAAACTGGTATAGAACTAGAATATTCTTGAAAATGGAAGGGAATATGTGAAAAATAAAATGTATAAACAGGTCACGCATTGTGTGCATACACTACTTGTGCAAGTAAATTAACTATTTCATACTGCATTGAATATGCCATCTTTTTGTTACATGTACAAACAGGCACATGCTAATTTTTAAAATAACATCCTTTCGAGGTACAAAAGTTTAACATAATCTTAGCAACCCTCATGTTCAGTGAACTATTCAAGCTAGTATGTCTAAACAAATATGATGCACTAGTAGACATAATATGCAATATTATACACAGACCAATGAGAAGAAATTATAAAATATAAAGACAACTGAACATCTAGACAAGGTTATTGATATAGATGTCAAACTGCTAAAAAAGTTGCCTTGGAACATAGCGGCCAATAATATAACAAAAAAGGGAGGACTACCTAATTTTCAGTCATTAAGCATTAGACAGAGAACCAATTTTTTTCTGTGTAGATATTAACCTGATATGACCTTAGAAAGAGACTTCCATGCTTCAAAGTAAAGATATTTTCATAGGAAATCAATAAAATGAAACAAAATCAATACCCGATCAGCAAAAAGACTTTCTTTTTTGTTTGTCTTGAACAATGCCAACTGAAACTCTTCCTGCAAATGATATCTAAAATTGAATATAACGTCTGATATCTGATAGAGTTTTTAAAACTAAACCCTTCAAAAGAAAGTACATGACGAAATAGAATATGCAATATAGATACAGAATGATAAACATAACTTAAAATTAGACATGTACTTTCTTTCATTGTTGGAAAAAGCTCAACTATGTGAAATATAATACCCCAAAACAGACAAACCTTGTTAATCAACCCATCATCAATAACAGCACTGCTGATCTTTTTGAAGAGCTCATAAAGTGCTTCTATTTCACTTACACTGACTGCAAAGACAAGAAAATATATAGCCATTCTTTAGTACAAATATCACGTATTTATTTCCTTGCAGCAATGTTAGAGGCAATAGAATCCAGCATTACAAACAAAATAATTATATCTTTTATACTATTGCTTTTCATATTTTGTTCATCGCTACTAGTTAAATTACCTCAGAATATGATGGAATAATAGAAGATACAGGATTTCAGAAGTGCATATTCTCAGTCAAAACACATAGGTTGAAAATTCAGAATTAATTTGTAATGCAATTATGTAACAACAAAAGTGACAATTAATGAATCATAAGCATAAAGGGTAAGTGCGTACACACTGTCTCTCTAGCAAGAAGTTCAGGATCTTCAAGGCCTCTTGGCTGGTTATATATGTCCAGATCACAACATCTCAATATGGAAGCAAATAAAGGCTTAAATCCCTCTAAGCACTGCAACATGATATCTTTCGCAAATCAGAACACTCCATAACTGTTCCAATAACAAATCAGTTAGAAATTCCATTTAGTTCATCCTTCATAAAGTCATCATAAGAATGCACAAGGCAAGCGAACCTTTTAACCATTTCCAATCCCGGTGAAAATCCCAAATGGCAAGATCTGAAAAGGTAGCAACAGACAAAAACAAACCTAGTTTTAGACTTGAAACATGATATTGATGACATTTTTATATCAGAAGGTACCCAAATTGAAAATAAAACCACCAATAGTTCCACTTTCAACCACAAGCAGAATTAATTTAAAATTGAAAGTACTTATCACCACGTACGTACTACAAGCATCAACATTCAAAGGCTATAAACCGTGCATTAATTTCTTCCTTTCACTTTGAATCACATGAAAATGTGCATATAAATTCACATTTCAATGATGTATGTATGTATATATTGACACTCCTTAAACTCATTACAAAATGTTTCAATGTTGAAGTAAATTGCCACATATATTTGATAAATTAATTAAGGATTAAGGAACTCGAGATAGAACCATACATAAACAACTACAAAAATGGAAACAACAAACAAAACCTTACTCAACAAGATGGGGCAATGCTACATTGGTCACATGCCCATATCAAAGACCAAATTTTCAGTAAGTCCGTAATCTTCAAAACACACACATAAAATTACTGATAATTGACAAACTCAGAATCCATGATCCCACATCAAGCTCCTCACACAAAACCTCTCAAAATCGCCTTGGAGCAACCCCAGATTCGAATTTCAACATCCCCACATAAAAAGAATCACAATCTTTCAAGGTGGCCAGATTCTGAATTCAGGGCAATTCACAGCTCACACATATTCACCACCTTACAAGCCCGAAAAACCCATCGATCTATGTGAACCAGCCCCGAATCAACACATAAAATAAAAGAAAAGAAATTTACAGAAAACTCAAGAACCCCACATCAAAATACACCATAAAATCATGTTATGCAGCTTCAACCATGATTGAAAAGCAAACAGGCCAAGAGGGTAGGGGTAAAAATCTGACCTTGGAGGCAGAAGATCAGGCAACAGAAAAGGAAAAAGAAAGTGCGTAGAAGATTTGGAGAAGTGAAGGGTTTGGTTGGAATTAAATGGAATTTGTGGAAGTGAGATGGATGATTGGAATGAATGTGTTTATGAAGGTGACGCAAGTAATGTTGTCGATGACAGATAGAGTACAACCCACAAGAACCTCTGACAAATTATTTTTATATCAAAGGTTAACTCAATTTTTCATATCAAACACTTATCTCTCAAAAATTAATAAATACAAGATAAGCTTTCTATAAAGTATTTCAAACTATCAAATAATCACAGGTTGTTACAAAATTTGTTTGATTCCATGTCTTGTTACTAAGTTATTGAATTTTTTTAGAGTTTGATTCAATACTATAAATAAAAGTTGAATTTTGAGAAGTGAGGCTTTCATTCATTTTTTTCTAAATTTTAATATGTTCTAACAAATAAATGTTTAGATTTCTTTGTTAAGAATTAACTTGTAACTAAAAATTAGTAATTAGTAACTTAACAATGTTCAGTTAATATCTTATTAAATCATAAATATGAAATAAAGTTATCTGTTGAAATAACTAAAAATAAACAATAACAGAAATATACAGATTCATATGGTACTTTGTATAAATTTTAATTTTATTTAATCAATCAAATTTATTTTTTAGTATTTATAATTACTTTTTATTTTTATTTTTATTTATGGATATTTTATTTCAGTTATGTTATGTTTTTATATTGTGTATTTTATTGTTCATCTTATACTTCATTTTTAAATATTTTTAATCATATTTAAAATAAAATAAAAATAACATACTTTTAAATGGATATGATACTTCCATTATACCAATTAAAAAAATAGTATGAAATAAAAAAAATATATCAAAAATAATATTTTGAAGCATAATGTTGAAATAGTATAATAATTGAAATAAATTGTGTAATATAAAAATATTCATAACTTAATAATAATAGAAAACGAGTTTATTATCTATAATATTCATAACTTAATTTGCCCTTCTAATTTTTAACCCTAAATTAAATTTTAATAATGTATTGAAAACTTTTAATAGTTGATTTGTATTCTGAATTAAATTGTTTCGTAGAGGAAAAAAAATCAAAATATGATTTATATATTCAAAGATGTTTTAATATGAATGTTAAGTATGATAAACTTTGTATTTATTCTTATGACATAAATTAGAATACACAAATTAAAAATTAACATCTATATTATTTCTATGTGAATATTCTTAGCAGTAAATATTCTTAATATTATTTATATTACCATATATTTAAAGAATATGTTCTTAATATTATTAATATTACTTATCCTTTTAATAATTTCATCAACTACTCCTCCACATTCTCATATTTCTCTTTCAATCTCTTAAAAACTACTTTCTTTCATTTTTTCTACATATTTGTTATTCTTAACTATGTTGTTAATTGATATTTAAGTTATCTAATATTAACTTTTTATGCTTTTACATTCTTATGACATAATTCATATTCTCTTGTGAAAACAACATAAATATTTGATCATGTCATGTAGCATAAGAAGGAAACTTTTAAAATTAAATATCAAATAAATTTCTATTTTTTAAGCTTTTAAGTTTTCTTCTAATTTTTTTATATAGTTGTATAGATGGTGTACAAAATTTCACACAATCAAATATATTAAAATTAAACTTTGAATATTACTATTAAAAGAGTTTCAAGAAGAATAAGGTATCTTAAAATACATTTGAGAACTAAAACTTTAGTAGTCAATTATATGCATTTCAATAGAAAAATATTTATTACATAGTATATATGCAACATCTTAAAAAAGAAAAAGTATTTTGGAATTAGAAAATTGGAGGACTTAAGCAAGGGTAGGTGCAACTACTAGTCTTACAACTAACAAATTATTTTTCTTATCCTTTTGCAAAGTAAGGTAGCAACTACCATATATTTTCATCACTTGTTCTAAGCTTTTGGCTTCCATAAGTGAATTGCTTTTATGTCAATTATCAATCTCACAAATAAATAATAAGCACAACTATTTAAAGCATAATTGATTTTAACATCAAAATAATATTAATTTGCAAAATGCTAAGAGAATTCTTATGGTTTGGTTTCAAACCAAACCAAAACAAACATGTTCATGATTATGAGTCTTGCATTAACAAATACATCATGTAATTATGTCATGTTGTGATGATTCAAGGTCATAATCCATGAACTTTGTCCCTAAGGGAGTTTCAAGTTAAAATTGATTTCCAACACAATAATGACACAACCATTTCATTGTCACAAAATGTAAGTTGAAAAATCAAATAAGATGAAGAAAAAAAATTAACAACCATCTTCTAACTCAATGAAATTGATAAACAAATTTGTTTATTAACATCAACAAGTAATATTCTTATTGAATAAATGTGTCAACCCAATAAATATAAATATAGAAGTCTTCTAGTTAGAAAAAAAAAAGTCACAAGGGTATCAAATTTTATAATCTAAAAAACTCCTTAATAGTAATTAATCAAATATAATTTCTCTTAATTAAAAGTAACTTGTATTATAAAAAATTATATATAAGAGAATTAGAAAACACAAAATTATAGAGACTTAGAATAAGATAATAAAATATAACAAAACTTAAATTAAAGACCAAATCAATATTGAGTTGAAGTACTAATATAAAAAGAAATTGAAAAATTTTAAGAGAAAAAATTATTTTGATTTGAAAATTGTTCAGAGTAAAATGGATCATTTACACTCAATGATCATAAAAAAGACAAGTATGGAAGGAGGAACCAACTTACAAAGAAGTTAGAAGAAAAATGTTAGAAAGAAAAAAAATCTAGAAAAAAAGATAGATAATGAATCTAACAGGTCTTATAAAAATATAAATAATTAAAAATCATAAAATCAAAATTATATAACTAATGTATGAACCAAATTACAAACAATTAAAAAAATTAAGACACTAAAATTACAGAAAATAAAAATAAAAATATTGAAAACTAAAAAAATAATTAAACCTTATAAGATACATTAATTAAATGCAAAATAGAAACCTAAATATCACAAAAATAAAAAGAAAAATAAAATGCTACTACTTTTATCTCAAGTTATTCTCAGTTTTAATAATTTTTTTCAAAATTATATTTGTTCTATGATATAATTAATTTTTTCCAAATTTTATCGTCTGTAAACTATTTCAATAATTAATGAATAAGTGAAGTAAATGTAATGTATTTATTGAGAGTAAAATAATTTTAGTAATAAGTGTATTAAAAAAAGGATTATGGTATTTATACCTTTGACTTTTCCACGTGGCGCTCAAATATGAAGACACCGTATGTATTAACAAGCCAGACTCGTAACTGCAGAGGAACCGTATCCGAGTTGTCCGACCCGTATATTTGAAACCGTATCATATGACCCGACTCGTTATCATCTTCTTTGTTGGTTTTTGGTTCTTCTGAAACTCAAATGCAAAAATTCACTACAAACCCTAAAATCCGTAGCTCCGTTTCCTCAACAGGGCGTTGGTCGAATCGTAATTCGAAGAGCGAATCGAATGGGGAAGAGAAAAGAGCGTCGCCTCGCTGCTCTCAGCAACACCGGTCGCCGACTCAAACTTGATCTTTTTGCGGAACCCTCTGGTAGTCACTACCTTTGCTTCCTATAACCTCTCTTGTGAATTTTCAAAACTTTTATTCTGTGATTTTTTTCCTATTACTTCGAATTCGATAACCCTGATTTTGATCCACATCTTTGCTGAATATGGATTTTTTTAAAGAATTTGTACTAGTACTGCTTTCTAAGGTTTAATTGAGAATGATAGTGATATGATTTGTATGTGAATTTCGAACGAGATAGTTTATCCATTTCAATGTCTCTATGATCTTTTCCCTGTTGTATTATTTTTGCTTTCTAGTTTTTTTGTTCATATTTTTCTTTTATGTTTTACTGGAAGTGATTGTAGTATGACTTGTACGTGTATTTGTTAGTTTAGTATTACGATACTGGAATGAGTCTATATATGCATATTACAATGATTCTTGTCTTATCTCACCATACTGTATTGTTCATTCTTTCTGGGGTTTCTCGTATTTTTTATTTTAACATTGTCGTTGGTTGAAATCAGGTGTGTGCTGTTGTTACATAGTTGTTTTGTTTTAAGTGAAATAAAAAGTTTGAGTTTTCACATCTGAGCACTATCCGGTGGGTAGTTTCTATCCACGTATTGTCTGAAAAATAATTGGCGCAAGTGCAATGCCCTGGAATGTGCATGACTTGTAGTGCCATGCACAAGACATATTTTTCTGTAGTAGATTACTGATTTTGAAAAGTTTGAGCGTTGAGTTTAATGCACCTATCAAAGAGGGTGCCAGGGATTTTTTTTGAGAATCAAATTATGGAAATGGTTTTTAATACATTTATTTACTTCTCATGCTATGTTCTTAATCTGATACCTCTTCAGGAGAGTTGGGTGGCTCCACTCTACATGGTGATGCTGGAGGAGATACTGATTCTCAACATCGTGATGGGTTACCCAATTCACCCTCGTCTTCAGGTGGGTTCTGTCAGTTTTCTCAAAAGGACTATATTTAGAGGACATGAGTGCTCAACATTAAATTGGTGGAAATATGGATCTATATATACAAGACATGTTTTGTTGTTTGCCCCAAGAAACTGTTCTCAGACTGTAGGGCTGCTGTGTGGTCTTGGGAACATTCATTTCAGATGAGGTCGGCCCTGCGACTTTGAAATTTGAATGACTCCTAATCTCGTTTTTCCCCCTTTGGCTGCATCAAGGGATTACTGAGGTTCAGACGGTAAAAAGTTTTATCGGTTCATATGTTTTTGGCTTTATTTGCTTAATGGCTAACTGACATTTCTCATTGTAACAGGTGACTTAGATGACACAAGCTAAAGTGCTTGTGAATCTATTTTTCATCCTTGAGTTTTGCTTTTTGTCTTGTCAATTGTAGCACACCTTTTTAATAGTTTTTTTTAAAAAAAAATTAATGCTCTTGCTGTTGCATGGTCTTAATCCAGTATTTCTGCAGTTTCTAACATGCTGGCATCTTGTCTTCAGGTCAAGAATCACAGAATCCCTTGCTGTTACTTGGGCAATATAGTGATGATGAAGGGGACGACAGAACAAGCAGAGGGCTCAATGATGCGAATTTGCAAAGCCCTGTGCTCAATGAAGAGGTATTCTACTACCTACGTTTGTATTCTAGTCAAAACTTTGACTATATCATACTAGATATGGATCTGAGCTTCATATTTGTGGCTTTCCTTGCAGTGCTTAAATTGATATTTCTTGATTTTAATAACCTTCATAATTGAATCTCTTATGGCGAGGAGGGGTGTGCCACCAATACTTGGCCTGGTTCAATGTTAGTGTTACATTTGAATTCCTCTTTGATGGATTAAGCTTATGCTCCTGTTATTGAGAGAGTGATATCCTGTTTTCTTGATGGCTATGTATGAATTACATATCTTTCGTTAGCAAATTTGTAAAATTTACAATTGTTGTCCTGTTTTATTTTCTTGGTGTCCTTTGCTTGAGAAGCCCTTTTCTGATGCTGTAATATGACATTTTTTAAATTTTTTTTTAATTTGAGGCTTATGGTTTGCAAAAGTTTATGAATACTTCTTTTGAAGGAATTCTGTTTACCATAACTTCATACTGTAATATGAAATTCATTTTTTTTTTGGTACTTCTATCGAGAAGTATGAGTTATGTGTACTCATTTTTTGTTTCATTGCATCGTTTGATATTTGTATATTCCTGTGCGCTGACATAGTCATAACAAATTTGAGAAAATATTGTCTATGGAATGTGTGTGGTGCGTAATCCTACAGTGAATGAACTATGTTTTCATTTATTATTTATACTTTTTTGCTGTTTTATTTTCGTCAGGGTAAGGGTGAACTTGATGATGGATCCAAAGATTTGAATATCAGTGTCTCTGCAGATCTTGTTCCTCACAATAATGAACAGCAAAATGCGATGCCAAATTCTACTTCGCTTGATGTCGGATCCTGTGAAAGAAATGAAAGTCACGGTGTTACTGAAAATTTGGAAAACGGAATTGTTTCCAAAGATCAAATATATGTTTCTGAAAGTTTTGATGAAAGAGTTGTCACTGATGTTGGTCTGGGGTGGAAGATTGTGATGCACGAGGAAAGCCAAAGCTATTATTACTGGAACACTGAAACCGGTGAAACGTCATGGGAAGTGCCCCAGGTCTTGGCTCCTGCAGATCAGTTGCCTCATGCTTCTGTCAATGATAAAACAGAGGTCGCTGCTGTTGATGATAGTTCCGGTGTGCTCTCAACTGGGGTGCTGGACACTTCTGCTGCTTTCACTACTGATACTTCTTTGGATGCTACAAGGACTTCTCATAAAGAGTTGTGCGGTCATGGGTCCCAGATGAATGGAAGTAGTGTTGAATGTAGAAGTCAAAATCAGGGTTCTGATGTTAATGGTAATGAATTGACAAGAGATGATGGTCATATGAGTATATCCGAAGATCAACATCATTCATTTGTTTCCAAGTCTAGTATTGAAGAACAGCAAGCGGACATTGATTTTCCTTCTCGTCTTGTGAATCAGTGCCAGAGTTTGTTAGAGAGGCTGCAATCACTGAAAAAGTATGTATATAACGTTAGCTGCTCTTTATTATTTATTTTCAGAATTTTGTTTAATTATTTATTTATTTCATAGTGTGAACAGCTTATATCTTCCAGTTCCAGATTAAGTAACTAATAGAATACTGCACAGGTCAAAGGAAAATATGCAAGGCCAGGAATTCTTGTCAAAGTACATGCTAGAGATTGAGATTAGGCTCTCTGATATTAGGTGTCTTGCTTCATATGGATCATCTCTGCTTCCTTTCTGGGTGCATTCTGACAGAAAGATAAAATTGCTTGAAAGTTTAATCAACGATGATTTGCTTGAAACTGGCAAGTCCTCACATGATGAAGTTGAGGATAAACATGTCCCTGTCTCTGAAGAATTGGGTGACCAACTGAATGGTATGGAACATGAGTCTGGGGTAGATCAAAATAATAACAAAGGGAGCCTTCTTACTTCTGATGCTTCTAATGGATCTGAGGTTGATGCTTCAGCTGTACTCATAAAAGATATCAACAATGATTTCTTTACCAATGGTCAGCATGTTCCATCGTCTAGTTCTCCTGGTAGTCATATGGAATCATATGTAGAAATTAATTCAAAAGCTGAAGCAATTATAAATCCTCAGGAACCAATTCATAAACATGGGTATGTATCTAGTGAAGATGTTGATATGGATGTTGATATGGAAGTCGAAGATATGAATTCCTCAGACAATACTACTGTCATAGATGTGCCTGTTGCAAAGGATTCTGTTCAAACAGATCAAGTGGTTCAGTTGAATCCTCCTATTGACTACCGTTCTGTGTTGCTTGAGGAGGGCGAGTTTGTTGTTCCTCCCCCACCAGATGATGAATGGATTCCTCCACCACCCCCTGATAATGAGCATGTGCCTCCACCACCACCGCCAGATAATGAGCATGTGCCTCCACCACCACCGCCAGATAATGATCAGGTGCCTCCTCCACCTGGGGATCCGCTACCACCTTCTTACAGTGTTTTACCATCTTATGTAGAGACAGGGCAGCCTCTTTCCTATGCCCAATATACTCTATCTTATCCTGGCGTTGCTGTTGAATATTATGGTCAGACAGCTGCTGAAGTCCCAAGCAGTAATATATATGGACAAATTGCTATCCCCCCTGCACAGATTTACTATAATAGTGCAATTCCGAACATGTATAGTGAAAGTCCTCAAGTTATGATCAATCCAATTGACACTGTTGCTTATTATGATGTTCAAGATGGTAAGTTTGTATTGCTGTAATTACTATTTTTATATTGCTGTAAATACTCTTGTACGACTATGAGTAATTCCAACATTTCTAAAAATCAATGTGGTTTCCTTTAATTTTTCAGGAGCTGGTTCACAGTCCATACCTGCTATTAGTATTAACGGTTCTGGTGTTGGTGAGGCCAACTGGGTATCTAGTGATGTTCCGTCCACCTCATCTAGTATCCATGCACCTGCAACTGTTTCAGTTGATGAAGGTGTCTCATTACCTCCGGCTTCTTCTGAAACTGCTGCAGAAAATAATGCCTCGTCAATAGCTTCTAAAGCGCAATCAAAAGGTACAGATGTCAAGCAAGTCAGTCTAGTGTTATTGGTTGGTTGATCCTGTTTCAAATTTAGTTTGTAAAGTTGAGAGAGGCTGATTGGTTTTGTTGGCAATCTAAGGGTTCTAGAACACATTCCTAGGTTTATTAGGTATTATATCATGTTTTTAAAATTGATTGTATTCAGTTGCAGTTACTTGGTAGTGTTGTTTGAACCTTCTTCCTCCCTCCTTGTATTGGCTGACAATAATATGGGTGTTATATTTGTATGCACGCCTTTCCATTTGTGGATTGGGAGGTTAATTCATGTTTTCAAATAGTCCACTCTAAGACAATGCATTTTTGGTATTTTTGATGTCTATTGATTATAATTAGGTTTATTTATTTTTCAAGCATCTGCACACAGCTTCTTCCTAATTGTTTTTATTTGTTCATTCTTGTAAATTTGAAATGTAATTGTTTTTGTACCCCTGTGAAGCTACATGATAAATAGCAATCCTGCCATTCTTGATTCTTAACTTTTCTTTCCTTGTTCTCAGTTGTACGGAGTAGGAAGCGAGCAGTTGCAGTTGGATCCTCGTTAAAGTCTAATAAGAAGGTTTCAAGTTTGGTAGACAAGGTAGGATTTTTTAAAATAAAAACATGTATATTTTCTTGTTGCATTCGCTCATATTCTTTCCTCTTCAATGTGAAATTGATCTTAGTTTCTAGTATTTGACCTTTCTGCTCTCTTTCTGTTGTTTATCATTATTAGTGGAAGGCAGCTAAAGAGGAGATGCTTGAAGAAGAGGAAGAAGAACCTGATAGTGTGTATGAGGCCTTAGAAAGAAAGCGCCAAAGGGAAATAGAGGTTTGCATGTGGAACTTACCTTAAACGTTGCACTCTTCCGAATTTTTGTCTCTCAATTTCCTTTGATTTTAGGAGTGGCATGCCAAGCAAATTGCAAGTGGAGAGGCCAAAGACAATGCTAATTTTCAGCCTCTAGGTGGTGATTGGTATGGAACTCAGAAACCTTTAATTTCAGATCCACCCATTGTCCATCTTGCACACAATAATAGATTTCTTGTTTTATTCAGGCGAGAGAAGGTCAAACGCAAGAGAGCACAAGCAGCAAAAGAATCTGTTAGCAAACCGCAAGATGCTATTAAGCAGAACCAACAACAGCCTGATCCGAATGAACTCGCCAAGGGTCTCCCAAGTAATTGGCAGGTGTGTTTTCATTATCCCTTCTAATACGCTCTTTAAAACAATCTCATTCAGTATATTAGTTTGTGAAATGCTGCTGTTGTTGTCGTCACTTCTACAGGGAGAAATTTAATTTGAGGAGGATTGGTTAAAAGCATTTCTGATTAGAATTTATATTTCTTCAACTAAGCTAACTTGGGGTTACCACTTTTCTTGAGTGTTCTCACTCAACTACTTGTAAACTTGTTTCCATTTTGCTTTTGTACGCTATTGTGATTTTCTGAAGCAGAATACTTGAGTAATAACAAAAACTTCTATACACCGAACGTGATTCATTTTCTCAATATTCTCGTGTTTGAAAACTATGAAACTGATTCATTTTGATCTTACTCATTTTTACTTGCCTTTCAGGCTTATTGGGATGACAGTACAAAGCAGGTTTATTATGGTAACACCATCACCTCGGAAACAACATGGACTAGGCCAACAAGATGAGCAGTGATGGTGCACCGACAGCTACACTGGCTAACAAAGAATTTTAATGCTTAGAACCTTTTTGTTTCTCTTTTCCTCGTATTATGTTACTAGGCTTCTTTAATTAGTTTCTGGGGGGCTTACTAGAAAACCAACATGTTTGATTTATTCCTTTTTAGTTTACTGCAACAGCGCATTTCTAAATAGCAGCGCACTTTTTTTGTTTGAAAAGGTGGTGGGGGTGCAGAATTGAACCATGGTAAATATTATTCTGGACCATTTTTTGTGTATAATTCAAAGGAAGATAAGCCGTAGATTTCTTCATAATGATAAATGATTTTTTAATTTATATGTAAGGTAGTAAACAAAAACTTCGAAAAAATTATATATTCATTTGTTAGTTTTAATTTATGGAAAAGTTAAGATAATTTTTCTCTTTGAAGTGTTGTTTTTTTCTCTATGAAAAAGCTTTCTATTCACTAATGAAAAGAATTGAAGTGACGTGGGAACTGGTCTGCAACCCTTGGAATGGAAAATTATGAAAATGGACTAAAATTTGTAAAATCTGGTGAAAATTATTGGTCAACTGTTAGCAGCAGCATTCTGTCTCAATAGTGTCTTTTTTTTTCACTTTTTTTCATCAATTTTAAGTTGTAATGAGTAATTCAACTTTTACTGTTAAATTAAAGACGAAAAGTAACTCGTTAAAGAGAAATACTTTTTTTTATGTGAATGAAAGTTGTCAATTTTAATTCCTGTCACTACTACTGTAATTTTTTTGTAATTTTTCATTATCATTATTAATAGTT
This sequence comes from Phaseolus lunatus, assembly GCA_013389735.1. Taxonomy (NCBI): domain Eukaryota; kingdom Viridiplantae; phylum Streptophyta; class Magnoliopsida; order Fabales; family Fabaceae; genus Phaseolus; species Phaseolus lunatus. Next base: position 21,907,234 of record CM023862.1, on the reverse strand, counting down.
TTGATAATGAGAACAAAAATTTAAACTAAAATAATGTACTAATAAAGAATAAAATTCAAAAGCTTACACGAGTAGATATTGTTTTTGAAAGGACTAATAGAAAAATTAGAATAAATTCTAGTTCTAAAATTAATTTATTAAATTTAACTCAACTAAAAGGGATATAGTTATTAACTAAAGGTTGCAACGAATGTATCAGATAAGTTTTATTTCAAATTATAATGAATAGGATAAGAAGATCTATTAATCTATTTGATCCATTAAAAATTTAATAAAATATTTCATTCAATCCAATCTATTAAAAACAATTCAATTCTATCCATTCATTAACAATTTTTCACTAGATAAATATTCAACCTATTTTTTTATTGGACGCATCCATAAAAGTAATACCTTTAAATTTAAAATAGTTATTTTAAATTATATTTTGAAAAGAATTTTAAAAAGAATTTTTAAAGCAAATTTAAACTATATATTTTGAATTTTTTAAATTAAATTTAAGAAATATTTAATTAAAAAATGGTATGTTAAATATTGTACCGGAGGATTCATTGGGTTTTTAGATGAATTTAATTTAATCTATTTTTGATTTACATACATATTAAGCATATGAATAATGAATAAATGAATTGTTTTGTCATCATTAACCATATATCACAAATACAAATTACATAAATTATATTTGTATATAAAATTTATGGCAGCAGTTTAAATATCTTTTTTATGATAGTTGGATATCATATGTTTAAAGTTTTAAAAGATTAATTGACCCGAAATTTTTGTTAAAAATATTAAATTGAGAATAAGTAGAATAAATAGTCTCTGGTTAAAAAAAAATGAAACTGGATTATTTCTTTAATTTTTATTAAAAATAGTTGGAAAAAAGAATAAAGACCTTAAAGATTATGAGACGTGTTTTCATAAAAAGTGATAACAGAGAAGATAATAGAGTTGTATAATTATTATTGAAAAATTGTATACACTTACAAGATGTATATGTTTTCCAAAGGTGAAAAATTTATGATAAGACAAATAAGATCCACTAACTTTTGTTCATCAAGAAAACCATAAACCTTTACAATATGGAAAAGATTATTCACCTAAACAAAAAATGCAAGATTAAAAAAAGTAAGTGTGGATATACAGTAACTTGCGTGGATCTTTCACTGATGTCAGTTAACTCTTTCAGGTTTGTAAAGAGACAGGCTTTAGAATGAATTACCATTATTGCAGTTATATTTGATACAATTAAATGCTTTTAAGATGGAGTTGGTTTCCTAGACATAGACAAGGGGTCAAATAACTTTGATTATTGTGTTCCATGATCCCATTGCTGTGTATTTTTTTCTCGGGAAGAGCTCCTCCCATTAGAGAGGAAAGATAAGGGAAGAAAACTCCATTTAAGTATCATGCTAATTTATAACATTTTAAGTCAAAAAGTGTAACTACGACAGTAATGCCAAGGTTAATTAGATACTGATGTAATTTGGTACTAATTATTAGTATATTTCCTCACATACTAATATTTCAAGTGGAATTACAAAATTCTGCGCATTACATCATCTCACGCAAGCCCAGAACCTCAATTGACCAATGCAATCTTCGGTGTGTATATATATGAGAGAGGAAATTAAAGAATACTTCAAGTAAAACATGCATTTGTGGTGACCAATTCTTCACCTTCGGTCATCCCCGTATCTGTCTTCAGTTTCCTTATCCTTCAAGAAACCAAGAAAAGCAAGAAACCCAAAAAAGAAGAATCCACCAGACCAGTTGCCTCCGCCTCCACCTCCTCCACCACCACCATCATCATCACGAGGTGGAAGTCCAGTTCCTCCATCGTCAAGTTGTGGTGACTTCTCCTTTCCTGAAAATTGTATTAAACCATGTTGGACAATCTAGAACATGCTTGGGAAGAGTAAGGGTCTATTAGTAACAAATAACATTTAGGTGTTTCATACAGGTAGCACAAAGCACAATGGAGTTAACTTTATATTTGAAGAACTTGTGCTAAATTTTCCATGTTAGGCAGCAGGTTACTTCTTTTAGAAGGGACAATAAAGGCTTGTTGGAGAAACTTCAACATAAGCACTTCTAGAGAGAAAAGTAAAAAAGGAAAAGTGATTAGTTTCTTAATTTGTAGAAGTCATTTCAGATAAGCTTTTCCAAAATCTGTTTTTTAACTCTTGTATAAGATCATTTTAGCTTTGAAGAAGCTAAACTTTTTTCTCTATCCCAGAAGTGCTTATGAAGAAATGTTCTCTTAAACAGACCCTAGGTCCTTCATTATTAGTTAAAAATAGACCCAAAAAAATTGCAAAAAAAGGAAGTGATATGCCCTGACTAAAAGGACTCAAAAAATCAATAATGATGGTCATCAGCAATTACCAGGAATATGAGTAATTGTAGGAGCCTGGCGAGTAACAGTTTGGGTTTGCTCTGCCCCACATCTTGCATTCTGCATATATCAGAAGATGCTAGTAAATGGAGGATCGATAAAATATTGTTTTTTTTATTACTATTATGCATGTCTTCAAAATGAAATTTCAGCACATGTAGTTTTTTTCAAACATTCTTAGGATAAAAATGGGAAAATAATAGCATGAAAAATGTATCCCAAGTGGCCATTAAAGACAATTTGCCTCAAATGAAGTTCTCCTCAAGTGGTTAGATATGCCTAGTAAGTCTGAACAAAATAACCAAGATCTATGTGAAAATATCAAAGTTAGGGAAGCCTAGCCTACTGGAAGGTGTCAAAAGAATCAAAGATGAACTTTAGAAAGTAAAGAACCTTACCAAAGCTGCAGCACATATTACAGTTGCTGTTTGAGGAGAACGAGCTCTTGTACCAAATGGAAACTGTGCACAACTAGGAGACATTGAATTATTAGTCGTCCGTAATCGTCTTGGTAAGTTCAATGAGGTAACGACATTCTGCTCATTGTGGTGGCCACCTCTTCTCACTGTTAGGAAAAATACAATCACTGTTAGAAATGGAATTGAATTAGAGATTGGACAGGGTTACCTTAGTCACTGTAACCCATACAAATAGAGAGAGAAAATGTTTATGAAAGCAGTTGATTTTACACAAATGCGGACAATGGGACAGCCTAAACTAAACCTTCACCTCACAGATTCCAATCCATTGTGTAATCAAGAAATTAGATGCAATTTTTACAGAAAGTGGATGTGTTGAAAATTTGAGATTTCAAACATGTATATGCTAAATGCTTGGATCATAACGAATATTGCACCAAGGATTTCTCCGTGCAGGCATTATGTAACAGATGCAAAATGATAGTGGTGAGAAACTGTAATTTCCCCAGAACTTTATTCTAAACACAAGTTTAAATTGAAATGTAACAAAAGTAAGAAATTATCATTACCTGGTGGTAATACGGGCAAAGAAGCAACTGCACTAGTAGCCAACATTGATAACCAGGCAGGAAGAGGGCTGACATGGAAACAAAATTTCACCTTAGTCACTTTAAGCATAACTGAAGAAAATAGAAGATAATATCATTAAACAATATCAAAAGGCAATTTAAAAAACATTCTCCACCACTTCCTACCCATCTTGTTTGATGTGAGAACTTTCATAGGAGGGCAAACACAAAGGCAAAGACCACTAGCAAGAGGAAATCAGAAATTTCTTAAGTAGAATACATTCTCTGTCGAATAATTGGAATCAAAACCGCTTTACACCAGTCTCAAGTTCTTATTCACTCTGCCATATATCCTACGAATCTAGTGCAAATGCTCCGTCAACATACGAACATTTACACCGCTGTCCAAGAATATGAACCATTGCCAAATAATAAATGAGTTTGACATCTCCAAGTGTGTGAACTTGCCATTCATCAAACCTAGATGTTAGATGGTAATAAAAATTTCTTTACGTTGTTAGAGCATCCAAATTAAAACCCTATATCACAATTCAAACTCTAATGGCTCCAACATATTTGAAATTCTTATCCAATGGCACAAGTACCAAACCCATTAAACCTATTTCCACAACCTCTAAAATTCGATTTATCTGCATAACACAAGTAAAGAACTGAATTCTGCACCTTGACACAAACACAAAACCACATACGAGGAAAACTACGTTGCTTTCATAATCAACAGCTTCTACTGAAATTCAACCGGAGAATTTACAACACAACAAACCAACCACACAGCAATAAAGGATAATGAAAAGGACGGTTAAAATTGAACTTTTACGGTGATGTCATATAAAGGAACAAAAATATGGTACCATACCAGACGGGGCCGCCGATTTCTTGGAATTCACGAGTTGTCCGAACGAGAAGGTATGGAGGGATTGCGAAATTGAGCTTCAATTGGGAGCTCCGCGTGAGAAGAGGAAACCCTAATGGAACAGAGGAAGAAGACGATAGAGAGAAGAGAAGAACCCAATTGCTCCCTCTTCAGAATAAACCTCAAGTTTCATCCACATCTTTATTAATTTATTTATTATTAAGAAAAAACGCTACCGCCTGTGTCAAAATTTTTATAGTAACTACATTTTTATTATATTAAAGTATATAATTTCATTATTTTATAAGTAATTAATTCAAAAATAAAATTAATTTAATATATATAATTTTGTAAAAATACTATTAAACAATTATATAACTGTTATTTTTAAAAGAAAAGTTATTTAATTATTTTTAAATAAAAATTGTTGATTATTTAGTTCATTAAATAAACAAATAAGTTACGTTTTATTTATTAAAAGATAACATAAAAAAGTTACAAAAAAATTATGTATAATTATAGATACAAAAATAATTTTTAATGTAGCATTTCTTTTTTCAAATCTTACATACTTATATTAACTTTTCATTACATCACATAAAATTGGATATCATGTTGCGTTGGATCCTATATAAGTGGAGATTGAAACATTTTCATAAGTGTTTCTTGAAAATGTTTTTTGAAAGTATTTTTTGAAAATGTTTTCTAAGTGTTCTTTGGAATTGTTTTCTGGAACTGTTTCTTGGAAGTGTTTCTTGCAAGTGCTTCCCATAAGTGCTTCCCGAAAGTGTTTTCTGAAAATGCTTCCTGGAAATGCTTCTTGAAAGTGCTTCTCATAAGTGTTTCCTGGAAGTGCTTCCTGAAACTGCTTCTCGGAAGTGCTTCCCAGAAGTGCTACTCGGAAGTGCTTCTCAGAAGTGGATGGGCTTCTCAGACGGGATTCCCATAAATGCTTCTCGGAAGTGCTTCCCATAAGTGCTACTCGGAAGTGTTTCTCAGAAGTGGACGGGCTTCTCATACGGGCTTCTCAGACGAGATTCTCAAAAATGCTTCTCATAAGTGCTTCTCATAAGTGCTCATTAGAATTGCTTATCATAAGTGTTTCTCAAAAGTGTTTCTCGAAAGTGCTTCTCAAAAGTGCTTCTCAAAAGTGCTTCTTGGAAGTGTTTCTCGAAAGTGTATCTTGGAAGAGCTTCTCGAAAGTGCTTCTCGAAAGTGCTTATCAAAAGTGCTTCCCATAAGTGCTTTTCGAAAGTGCTTCCCGGAAGAAGTGCTTTTGGGAAGTGCTTCCTAGAAGTGCTTATGGGAAGTGCTTCTCGGAAGTGCTTATGGGAAGTGCTTCTCGGAAGTGCTACTTAGAAGTGCTTCTTGGAAGGGCTATTCGGAAATGGATGGGCTTCTCATACAGGCTTCTCAAACGGGCTTCTTAGAAGTGTTTCTCATAAGTGCTTCTTATAAGTGCTTCTCATAAATGCTTATCATAATTGCTTCTCATTAGTGCTTCTCAAAAGTGCTTCTCAAAAGTGCTTCTTAGAAGTGATTCTCATAAGTCCTTCTCAAAAGGGTCTCTCAAAAGTGCTTCATAAAACTTTTAAATTTAATATAGCTTTTTTTTTTTTCAAATCTACACATCTTAACTTTTAATTACTTTACATGAAATTGGATATCACGTTGTATTGGAGATCCCATATCGAGTAGAGATTCCAACATTTCATAGTATATAAATGGGTGCAAACTTTGTTTTATAGGTTGGTTGTATAAAGTTGAGTTAGGCTTAAAGTCCACTTCTTAATGCGGTAGGGCTTCTCATAAGTGCTTATCAGAAGTGCTTCTCGTAAGTGTTTCTCATAAGTGCTTATCAGAAATGCTTCTCATAAGTGCTTCTCAAAAATTATTCTCACAAGTTCATCTCAGAAGTGCTTATCTGAAGTACTTCCTAAAAGTGGTTCTAAAAATGTTTCTCATAAGTGCTTCTCATAAGTGCTTGTCAAAAATGCATATCATAAGTGTTTGTTAGAAGTGTTTGTTAGAAGTGCTTATCAGAAATGCTTATCAGAAATGCTTCTTAAAAGTTCTTCTCTGAGGTGCTTCTCATGAGTGCTTCTCATAAGTGTTTCATAAAACTTTTAAATTTAAAATTTAGCATTTTTTTTTCAAATCTTACTTACATATCTTAACTTTTGATTACTTTACATGAAATTGGATATCTTGGAGATCCCATATTGAATAGAGATTCGAACATTTCATAGTATATAAATGGGTACAAACTTCACTTTATAGGTTGGTTGTATAAAGTTGATTTAGGCTTAAAACCCACTTTTTAATATGGTAGGACTTTCGAGAGAAGTGCTTCATAAAACATTTAAATTTAATTTAGCATTTTTTTTCAAATCTTAGTTTCATATCTTAACTTTTGATTACTTTAGATTAAATTGGATATCACGTTGTGTTAGAGATCCCATATCGAGTAGAGATTCGAACATATGATCAAAATTAAGATTACAAGAGAGTCTTAAATCACAACACTTAAATACTAAATTATCAAAATCTAATATTTTTACAAGTTTAAACAATATATAAATAAAAAAAATTCCTGAAAGATAAATTGAATATTGGGACCACCCTAATCGCAACACTTAAATACTAAATTATCAAAATCTAATATTTCTACAAGTTTAAACAATATATAAACAAACAAAATATTTGCAAAATAAATTGAATATTAGAATCACGTCTCCTCCACATCCAGATCTTCTAGCCTAAGGTACTATTAAAAATTAAATTTAGCCTCCTTACCTTAATTGCTTGTTTTCCAAGCAACTTTTAGAATTTTAGCCTCTCAATATGGATAAACTTCAAAATATAATAATCTAATGCAAATTGCTCCCAATTCACAATAAACCTCAAATTTCATCCACATCTTTATTTATTAATTTATTATCAGGAAAAAACTTATTATTAGGAAAAAACGCTCACGCCTGTGTCAAAATTTTTATAGTAACTACATTTTTATTATATTAAAGTATATAATTTCATTATTTTATAAGTAATTAATTTTAAAAAATTTAATATATATATATATATATAATTTTGTAAAAATAGTATTAAATAATTATATAACTGCTATTTTTAAAAGAAAATTTATTTAATTATTTTAAAATAATTTATTTAATTATTTATGCTATTAAATCAATAAATAAGTTACGTTTTATTTATTAAAAGATAACATAAAAAAGTTTTAAAAAATGATGTATTATTATAGGTACAAAAATAATTTTTATACAATGAAAAAACGATAATCTTAATTCCTATAAAATAATTATTCTATAACAAAAATAGTTATAACAATTTAAAGAATAAAATCATAAAAAAATTATGTAGATAAAATATTTATCAGATTTTGAAAAGAAAAATAATAAAAAATATACACACCAAAAAATTAAAAAACTGCATACCGTTTATTAATTACTATAGAGTTCTAATTCTGTATTAAATAAATTGCTACATATTTATAATTATTATTAAGTAATCATTTATAACAATTAATAATAATAAATTTCATTTCCCCATATATTTTAAGTTAAACTTGGTTAGAATAAACTACATCTTAAGTAAATTGGTATTTTAGTTTTTCATCATCGATTTGAATGAATTTAAGATAAAATAAATAAAACATTTTGAATTAATTTGAAGATAAGATATCTATCTAAATCCTAAGAAATATCAACAATTTAAATTTAAGTGAATCCTAATAGAAAATATTTACAATTTGATAACTGAATTGTTTCACATATTTAAATATAAAGAATAATAACTAAATTATGTATTAATTAAAATCGTTTAATTTTAATTAGGGATGACAATGTGGGGCGGGCCGATTCGTGGCCCGCTAGTAAAAAATGGGGGACAAATTCATTTTTTCAACCTGTTGACCCGTTTTAGCCTGTCCCACATAACCTGCAGCCTGCGCGGACCGATAGCAGATGGGGTGGGGCGGGCTGACCCATAAAAAAAAAATGTGTGTTGGCTTGGCATTGGCAACTTGAACTGCATCCAATGTTATTGAAATGGAAAAATATTAATGTTTTTGAATTAACTATGTTTATTGTAGTGGTGTTTATGTTTAATGTTTTTGAATTAACTATTTTTAATGTTTTTGAAATGGAAGAGTATTGATATTTTATTTTTATCTTAATTGAATTATTGATGTTTGACTATGTTTGAAATGGAAGAAAAAAATATTGATGTTTGATAGTAGCAAATATAGGTTCAATTTGATAATTTTCAACAGCAAAAAGCTTTTTCATTGAATTTCCTAAAAAAAAAAAAAAACAAATGCGGGCTGGTCCATATACAGGGTAGGACAGATAATTCAGCACGTGTTCATTACGCAGGACGGGCCGCCCCACTTTGTCATCCCTAATTTTAACAGAAAAATATTATTTAAAATATTTTTTTCACTCCAACCATTTCTTATAAATAGAAGAAGAGTGTGATGAGAAAACACATTTCACAAAAGAGAGTATAAGAGAGAACAAAAATAGTATTGAGTTGAAGTGATTATTGATTGAAAAAGAGAAAAGAATAATGACTAAACAAAACAATGATGTCATTTCTATAATTGATTGTGAAATCAATAGTGATAATAGTGATATTATTTCTATTGATGATGAAATTGATAGGATATTAGGATTAACCGATGAGGGGAAAAAAGACGATGATGTCTTTTCCATAACTGATGATGATATCAATGAAATGTTTGGCTTGACTGGTGATGAATTGATTTCTACTAATAATAAGGTATTTTATATCTACAAATTCTTCCTTATATTTTCTTGAATTTAAGGTTCAGAAATTGAGATTTAACCCTTTTTTTTCAATATCATATTTGTTTCCTATTGTTATAATCATCTTCTAATTTTATTTTAATATTTTAAACTCCTTTTTCATTTAATTATTTGTATAATTTTTTAATTAATCATAATGTTTCATAATTGATATTTGATAATTTTTCATAACGAAAATTATGATTTTTAATAGAAAATATTAAATTATTCAAAACATATATATATATATATATATTCACATTTCATCATATTTTTATCATAGCTTTTTATTCCTCGAGTTAAATGATTTAATAAAATAATATAATATATTTATCAGATTTAAAAATTTAACAAGAAAATAAAATGAGATTTTCACTTTCTTCGTATAAACAATCTTGCAAAATTTTAAATTAAAAAAAATACTTAACCGTGAATGTTATTTTCTAAAACTTTTAACTAAACAAGAAAAACTAACATTTTGAATTTTAAATTAAAATATAATCATTTGGAACACACTTTTTTTAAATAACAATTTGATAACCTATTAATAACAAAATATTATATTTAAATAATAAAAATAAAAGTAAAAAAATGAAATAAATTAATAATATACATCTTTATTAGATATTATGAAAGTTGTTAACATATTATATATTTTTTTTAAAAATTCTTGAAGAGCTAAAACATTTTCATCATACCAAATATTATTAATTTTGAAAGTAAACTTTTTTAGTTTCTTAAGTTATGATACTTAATCTAATATTTGTGTTGAGATTGATGATTTTAATGACTTCAATTTTGAACTTCTTCTATAAAGGTTTGTGTTGGAGCAAGTGCGGTTTCTATATCAAATGTTTCACCTTATCAATCTACATCATTTAAGGATAATGGGGAATCTGTTTCTGAGTTTCTTACACATACCACTCAAACTATTTCCCCTTATGTGTTTTGTTACAATCACGCTCCTACTCCTTCCATGGTTCCTCCTACTCATGTTTCTGCCACGTCACCGAATACTATTATATCCAAACATGTTTCGTCTGGTTGGGTTCAAATGCCTAACTATTCAAATCACTCAACACCTCCCGAATTGAAGTCACATCGCAAGCGATATGAGCGCTGGACAGAAAATGAACATAGGTATATTTTCAATGAAATTCTAGTATTTTAGTTTCCTTATTTTTATGTTATAATGGGTATATAAATGGCTAACAATTCCAAGAGTTAGTGTCAGGTTATTCGATTTTAATTAAAAAAAATATTTTATAGAAATATAATTTATTTTATTAAATTTGATGAATTTATTACTAATTACAAGATAAACTTTTTTGTCTTATTTTTGAAATGTATACAGTTAGATATAAATATTAACTTATAAATACATTTTTGTAAGATTGAATTTAAATTAAAGTTTTTGATGAATTAACTTTGAGGTTTTTCATTACAGGTTATTTCTTATTGGACTTCAAAATTGTAGCCCGGGAGATTGGAAAAGCATTTCAAAATGTTATATTCCATCAAAAACTTCAACTCAAATTGCAAGTCACGCTCAAAAGTATAGGCTTCATCAAAATAGCCTAAAGAAAAATAAGAAAAGAAAAAGTATCCACGACGTATCCTTATATGACATGAAGTAAGTTAATTTCTCTAATAAAATAACTAATTATGTTATGTTATTGGTTAATAGAATAGTTATGTTAGTTCGTTAAGTATGTTAATAAGAGTGATTAATTTCAATAAATAAATAATTTATAAATTATTTTTTGAGTTGCTTTAACTTCTTTTTAGTAAAAGACGTTATTTTTATCATTAAAGGCTTTTAAACATAACAATAAATAAAGAAGATTTCTTTTTGTATATACTTGTTTTCAAATTTCATCCTTTATAATATTAAAATATAAAAAAAATTATGAATTATTTATTTTAAATTAAAAAATTAATTTTAATTAAAAAAAATCTAACTGAAAAAGTAATTATTGGTTAAAACATTTATAATTTTCTTTTTGAAATTAATTTAAAGTTCAAATGTTTTTTTTTTCATTTTCTTCATTCATTATGAGACAAATATTTAAAATTATCAATCAATTATTTCTACAATAGTTGAAGAAAATATGTCATTGGACAATTAATTTTATTATAGAAATTAGATATGATTAGAACATTTGTAATATATTATAAAGTATTAATAATACAAGTTTTTCCTTCAATGAGAGTTCTTTTACTTTGTTTTTTCTGATAAAAAATAATATCACTCAAAATGTATTCTTACTGTGTGTGTGATATGTTTCAAATTTAAAAATAAATAAACTATAATTTAAATTTTAAAAAATTTAAAACCTATAATAAAAAAAGTATTTACAATTTGAATTTAAATAAGTTTCATGAAATATAAAATCTATCTAAATCCTAAATATTAAATTTATAACCATGTCTTTTATTTTAACAGAAAAATATTATTTAAAATATTCTTTTCATTCCAACAATTTCTTAAACAATTTTTTATAAATAGAGGAAGAGTGTGATGAGAAAACACATTTAAAAAAAAGTATAAGAGAACAAAAATAGTATTGAGTTGAAGTGATTATTGATTGAATAAGAGAGAAGAATAATGACTAACCAAAACAATGATATTATTTCTATAATTGATTGTGAAATCAACAATAATAATACTAATATCATTTCTACTCAATAGGATATTAGGATTAATCGATGAGGAAAAAAAAGAGGATAACGTCATCTCTATAACTGATGATGATATCAAAGAGATGTTTGACTTAACTAGTGATGAATTGATTTCTACTAATAATGAGGTATTTTTTATTTACAAATTCTTCTTCGTATTTTTTATAATTTAAGGTTTAGAAATTGAGTTTTAACATTTATCCCATATGATATTTGTTTCCTATTACTATAATCCTCATATATTTTTATTTCAATATTTTGAACTCCTTTTATTTTAATTATTTGTATAATTTTTAATTAATCATAATGACCACTCACATAGAATAATCTTATATAATTGATATTTGATAATGTTTCATCACAAAAATTATGATTTTTATTAAAAAATATTAAAATTATTCAAAATATATATATATTTATATATATATATATATATATATATATATATATATATATATAACAGTGAATGTTAAAACTTTAACTAAACAAGAAAAACTAACTTTTTTTTTTTACATAACAACTTGATAACCTATTAATAACAAAATATTATATTTAAATAATAATAAAAATTGAAATAAAATAATAATATACATCATTATTAGATATTATGAAAGTTGTTAACATATTATATATTTTTTTAAAAACTCTTGAAATATTTAAAATTATCAATCAATTATTTCTACAATAGTTGAAGAAAATATGTCATTGGACAATTAATTTTATTATAGAAATTAGATATGATTAGAACATTTGTAATATATTATAAAGTATTAATAATACAAGTTTTTCCTTCAATGAGAGTTCTTTTACTTTGTTTTTTCTGATAAAAAATAATATCACTCAAAATGTATTCTTACTGTGTGTGTGATATGTTTCAAATTTAAAAATAAATAAACTATAATTTAAATTTTAAAAAATTTAAAACCTATAATAAAAAAAGTATTTACAATTTGAATTTAAATAAGTTTCATGAAATATAAAATCTATCTAAATCCTAAATATTAAATTTATAACCATGTCTTTTATTTTAACAGAAAAATATTATTTAAAATATTCTTTTCATTCCAACAATTTCTTAAACAATTTTTTATAAATAGAGGAAGAGTGTGATGAGAAAACACATTTAAAAAAAAGTATAAGAGAACAAAAATAGTATTGAGTTGAAGTGATTATTGATTGAATAAGAGAGAAGAATAATGACTAACCAAAACAATGATATTATTTCTATAATTGATTGTGAAATCAACAATAATAATACTAATATCATTTCTACTCAATAGGATATTAGGATTAATCGATGAGGAAAAAAAAGAGGATAACGTCATCTCTATAACTGATGATGATATCAAAGAGATGTTTGACTTAACTAGTGATGAATTGATTTCTACTAATAATGAGGTATTTTTTATTTACAAATTCTTCTTCGTATTTTTTATAATTTAAGGTTTAGAAATTGAGTTTTAACATTTATCCCATATGATATTTGTTTCCTATTACTATAATCCTCATATATTTTTATTTCAATATTTTGAACTCCTTTTATTTTAATTATTTGTATAATTTTTAATTAATCATAATGACCACTCACATAGAATAATCTTATATAATTGATATTTGATAATGTTTCATCACAAAAATTATGATTTTTATTAAAAAATATTAAAATTATTCAAAATATATATATATTTATATATATATATATATATATATATATATATATATATATATATATAACAGTGAATGTTAAAACTTTAACTAAACAAGAAAAACTAACTTTTTTTTTTTACATAACAACTTGATAACCTATTAATAACAAAATATTATATTTAAATAATAATAAAAAATTGAAATAAAATAATAATATACATCATTATTAGATATTATGAAAGTTGTTAACATATTATATATTTTTTTAAAAACTCTTGAAATATTTAAAATTATCAATCAATTATTTCTACAATAGTTGAAGAAAATATGTCATTGGACAATTAATTTTATTATAGAAATTAGATATGATTAGAACATTTGTAATATATTATAAAGTATTAATAATACAAGTTTTTCCTTCAATGAGAGTTCTTTTACTTTGTTTTTTCTGATAAAAAATAATATCACTCAAAATGTATTCTTACTGTGTGTGTGATATGTTTCAAATTTAAAAATAAATAAACTATAATTTAAATTTTAAAAAATTTAAAACCTATAATAAAAAAAGTATTTACAATTTGAATTTAAATAAGTTTCATGAAATATAAAATCTATCTAAATCCTAAATATTAAATTTATAACCATGTCTTTTATTTTAACAGAAAATATTATTTAAAATATTCTTTTCATTCCAACAATTTCTTAAACAATTTTTTATAAATAGAGGAAGAGTGTGATGAGAAAACACATTTAAAAAAAAGTATAAGAGAACAAAAATAGTATTGAGTTGAAGTGATTATTGATTGAATAAGAGAGAAGAATAATGACTAACCAAAACAATGATATTATTTCTATAATTGATTGTGAAATCAACAATAATAATACTAATATCATTTCTACTCAATAGGATATTAGGATTAATCGATGAGGAAAAAAAAGAGGATAACGTCATCTCTATAACTGATGATGATATCAAAGAGATGTTTGACTTAACTAGTGATGAATTGATTTCTACTAATAATGAGGTATTTTTTATTTACAAATTCTTCTTCGTATTTTTTATAATTTAAGGTTTAGAAATTGAGTTTTAACATTTATCCCATATGATATTTGTTTCCTATTACTATAATCCTCATATATTTTTATTTCAATATTTTGAACTCCTTTTATTTTAATTATTTGTATAATTTTTAATTAATCATAATGACCACTCACATAGAATAATCTTATATAATTGATATTTGATAATGTTTCATCACAAAAATTATGATTTTTATTAAAAAATATTAAAATTATTCAAAATATATATATATTTATATATATATATATATATATATATATATATATATATATATATATAACAGTGAATGTTAAAACTTTAACTAAACAAGAAAAACTAACTTTTTTTTTTTACATAACAACTTGATAACCTATTAATAACAAAATATTATATTTAAATAATAATAAAAAATTGAAATAAAATAATAATATACATCATTATTAGATATTATGAAAGTTGTTAACATATTATATATTTTTTTAAAAACTCTTGAAATATTTAAAATTATCAATCAATTATTTCTACAATAGTTGAAGAAAATATGTCATTGGACAATTAATTTTATTATAGAAATTAGATATGATTAGAACATTTGTAATATATTATAAAGTATTAATAATACAAGTTTTTCCTTCAATGAGAGTTCTTTTACTTTGTTTTTTCTGATAAAAAATAATATCACTCAAAATGTATTCTTACTGTGTGTGTGATATGTTTCAAATTTAAAAATAAATAAACTATAATTTAAATTTTAAAAAATTTAAAACCTATAATAAAAAAGTATTTACAATTTGAATTTAAATAAGTTTCATGAAATATAAAATCTATCTAAATCCTAAATATTAAATTTATAACCATGTCTTTTATTTTAACAGAAAAATATTATTTAAAATATTCTTTTCATTCCAACAATTTCTTAAACAATTTTTTATAAATAGAGGAAGAGTGTGATGAGAAAACACATTTAAAAAAAGTATAAGAGAACAAAAATAGTATTGAGTTGAAGTGATTATTGATTGAATAAGAGAGAAGAATAATGACTAACCAAAACAATGATATTATTTCTATAATTGATTGTGAAATCAACAATAATAATACTAATATCATTTCTACTCAATAGGATATTAGGATTAATCGATGAGGAAAAAAAAGAGGATAACGTCATCTCTATAACTGATGATGATATCAAAGAGATGTTTGACTTAACTAGTGATGAATTGATTTCTACTAATAATGAGGTATTTTTTATTTACAAATTCTTCTTCGTATTTTTTATAATTTAAGGTTTAGAAATTGAGTTTTAACATTTATCCCATATGATATTTGTTTCCTATTACTATAATCCTCATATATTTTTATTTCAATATTTTGAACTCCTTTTATTTTAATTATTTGTATAATTTTTAATTAATCATAATGACCACTCACATAGAATAATCTTATATAATTGATATTTGATAATGTTTCATCACAAAAATTATGATTTTTATTAAAAAATATTAAAATTATTCAAAATATATATATTTATATATATATATATATATATATATATATATATATATATATATATATATATATATATATATATATAACAGTGAATGTTAAAACTTTAACTAAACAAGAAAAACTAACTTTTTTTTTTTACATAACAACTTGATAACCTATTAATAACAAAATATTATATTTAAATAATAATAAAAAATTGAAATAAAATAATAATATACATCATTATTAGATATTATGAAAGTTGTTAACATATTATATATTTTTTTAAAAACTCTTGAAGAGCTAAAACATTTTCATCATACCAAATATTATTAATTTTGAAAGTAAACTTTTGTAGTTTCTTAAGTTATGATACTTAATCTAATATTTGTGTTGAGATTGATGATTTTAATGACTTCAATTTTGAACTTCTTATTCTATAAAGGTTTGTGTTGGAGCAAGTATGGTCTCTATATCAAATGTTTCACCTTATCAATCTACATCATTTAAGGATAATGGGGAATCTGTTTTTGAGTTTCCTACACATACCACTCAAACTATTTTCCCTGATGTGTTTTGTTACAATCACGCTCCTACTCCTTCCACGATTCCTACCACTCATGTTTCTGCCATATCACCGAATACTATTATATCCGAACATGTTTCGTCTGGTTGGGTTCAAACTAACTATTCAAATCACTCAACACCTCCCGAATTGAAGTCACATCGCAAGCGATATGAGCGCTGGACAGAAAATGAACATAGGTATATTTTCAATGAAATTCTAGTATTTTAGTTTCCTTATTTTTATGTTATAATGGGTATATAAATGGCTAAAAATTCCAAGAGTTAGTGTCAGGTTATTCGATTTTAATTAATTTTTTTTATAGAAATATAATTTATTTTATTAAATTTGATGAATTTATTACTAATTACAAGATAAACTTTTTTGTCTTATTTTTGAAATGTATACAGTTAGATATAAATATTAACTTACAAATACATTTTTGTAAGATTGAATTTAAATTAAAGTTTTTGATGAATTAACTTTGAGGTTTTTCATTATAGGTTATTTCTTATTGGACTTCAAAATTGTAGCCCGGGAGATTGGAAAAGCATTTCAAAATGTTATATTCCATCAAAAACTTCAACTCAAATTGCAAGTCACGCTCAAAAGTATAGGCTTCATAAAAATGACCAAAAGAAAAATAAGAAGAAAAAAAGTATCAACGACGTAACCTTAGATGACATTAACACAGGTGTTGTTCCTAGTTTCATTAATGAAGAACAATGGCTTTGTCCTACTCAAAATTTTTCAATACAACCACAAGAAATGCAAGGATTACAACATATCAACTTATACAACATGTATTATCAAAATTGTGGTTATTTGTAAAATATATTAATTGAGTTTATGTATAGTTCGTCTTGAATAGAATTGATTTAAATGGATGCATACATTTTAGTTAATCTTTATTGTTTTCAACTTACCTTCAACTTGTCATTATTGATGATATATACTTACAAAATTGATTAATAAAACATTTATGGTTAAAGCTAGTTTTAAATTCAATTAACTAAATACCTCAATTTCTAAATTCAACTTAGCATCACTTAATTCTATAAATATTAGTTTTCCTAAATAATTATTATATACAAATAACTTCGTTCTAATTTATAAGAACCATTTAGAGCATATTCTTTTGAGAGTTTATTAAATGTATCAACCTTTAAATCTAACGAATTTCTATATGACTCTGATATTATTATTTTTTTAAAATTTAAATTTAATTCGATGTCAAAACCAAATTGAACTTCTTAATACTTTCGAAATTGGTTACCTCCTTAAAAATATTTTTTTCTAAAGAAAGAATAACTAATAGCACAATAAAATTATTAAATAGAAACCAATCTTAGAGACAAAAAATAATTAGTTGCTATATTGAAAAAATTAGATACTATTTTAGAGACTAAAAAATTATTGGTATCTAAATTAGTTTCTGTTATTGATAAATGATTTTTAAATTGGTATATAATTAGATACAAGGTTTTAGATACCAACTTTAGAATCTAAATAATTTGTAGCTAAAACTTAGGTAGCTAATTAGATACAAATTTAAAAACTATTTATCAATAATAGAAATTAATTTAGAAACTAATAATTTTTTAGTCTATAAAATAGTATCTAATTTAGTCAATATAGAAACTAATAATTTCTTGTCTTTAAAATTTGTTTATAATTAATAATTTTTTTTTAGTAGTGTTCATAACTTATATATCTAAAAAGAAAGTAGAAAAAATATTAGAAAGTTAGAGAGCTAAATTATTAATAAAATAAAAAATAAATTATCATAACCTATTTATAATGTTTTATTTTTGTATCCATTTAAAACTATGTTTAAAAAGGATCCCATTCTTACAATTTTTTTTTTCTTTTTAATAATTCTTAGTTTTTATTTAATTATTTTCTTTTGTAAAGTTTTATTTACATAAATATTAACATTTATTACTGGGAATTAACTGCAGTAATGGCATAGATGCTATAAGCTTTTTTTTTGTTATATTTTATCTAAGAATATCAAATAAAATTATTAGGGTCTCATATATTTATGTCTTTATATCTTTATAGGTCATATCCATTTATTATAAAAGAACATGAAAATTAAAATATATAAATTAAATATAATAATTCAAAATAATATATTTTTCACTCACGGGTGATTTAATATGTAATAATAATATTTAAGCATTAACTATTTTTTATTAATTATATTTTGTAATATTAATATATTTTATTTATTAATAACGTTTTCTTAATTTTTATGATTTTTATATCTTTTCTCTTCGAAAACTTAAAATTTTTTAATTTTATAAAAAAATAAAATAAAAGTAATTTTTTTATCCAACTTTTGAGTTCAAATGAGACACTAATAAAAAAAATCTAATAGAAATGTTCTACTAATAAAAAAAATAGCATATTATGTACAACCATTAGGAATGACCTATAGTTTACAAAGACTAAGCAGATTGAAATCATACAATTTGATATTCAGAGCACAGGTTTGAGTGATAATACAATTGTGCATCCTATTTTCAGTGTTCATGGCATTGTTCCACACAATTCCGCATAGTTTCGCATAGTTTTGCACTATTAAATGTTAGAATGATAATACAATTGTGCATCATATTTTCACTATTCACGGTATTATTTGTCTTATATTTGATATATTTACTAATTATTTAGATTCTAAATTTGGTAGTAAAAACCTTGATAGTTAATTAGATACTAATTTAGAAACTATTTATCAATAATAGAAACTAATTTAGAAACCAATAATTTGTTTAGTTTTCTCTAGTATTGATTTATAGTGGACTATTTAGATCAAATAATTATTAAGTCTGGTATAATTGATATTTGATAATCTTTCATCATCAAAATTGTGATTTTTATTAGGAAAAATTAGAATTGTTCAAAAAATATTTTTAGATATATATATTTGAAATTAAAGAATAACATATGTTTATCATATCTTTTTATTATTCCTCGAGTTAAATGATTTAATAAAATATTATAACATTTTTATCATATTTAAAAATTCAACAAAGAAAATAAAATTTTTACTTTCTTCTCATAAACAATCTTGTGAAAAATTTAAATTTTAAAAATGCACTTAACCTTTGAATCGTGAATGTTTTTTTTTAAAACATTAATTAAACAAGAAAAATTAACATTCTCAATTTTAAAATGAAAAATAATTGGCAGACACTTTTCTTTAAACAACAATTTGATAACCCTTTTAAAAATAAAAATAAACTTTATAATAAAATAATAATATACGTAATTATTAAACATTATGAAAGTTTTTTTTTATCAGATTGTGAAAGTTGTTAACATATTATAATCTTTTTTAAATTCTAGAAGATATAAAACATTTTCATCATAACAAAGCAAAGGTTATTAATTTTTAAAGTAATTTCTTAATAAAAAAAATTATATTAATTTATAGCTTTCAAATATTGTAAGTTATGATATTTAGTTAAATATTTTTTAAGATTAAATTAAATTGATTGATCTAATGATTTCAATTCTCAACTTTTTTTTAAAGGTTTGTGTTGGAACAAGTAGGATTCTCACATGTTTTATCTTATTAATCCACATAAAACATCTAACTACTCAAATCAATCTACATCTTTCTATTGAAGTCACATCATAAACGTCTCTCGTATTGAAATTACATCATCACAAACTATGTGAGCATTGGATAGAAAACGAACATAAGTATATTTCAATAAAATTTTAATATTTTATTTTTTATATTTCTATGTTATGAATTTTGTACATCATAAAATAATATTACATATAATATGGATTATAATAAATATGTAAGTGGATCAAAATGTAAAGAGCTACTATAAGGTTATCCGGATTTAGTTAAAAAATGATGTGTTTTATTAAAATATAATTTAAAAAATAGTCTTATTAAACATATAATTAGGATATAAATCTTAAGTTACAAATAGATTTTTGTAAGATTGAATAAGAAAAATTTTCGGTGAATTAACTTTGAGCTTTTTCATTAAAAGTAATTTCTTATTGGACTTAAAAGGTGTGGTCCTGGTGATTGGAAAGGAAAATCAAAATTGTATATTCCAATGAAAACTTCAAATCAAATAGCAAGTAACACTAAAAAATATAAGCTTCACCAAAAGGACCTAAAGAAAAATAAGAAGAGAAAAAGTATCTATGACATAACTTTATATGACATTAACACGATTGTTGCTCCTTGTTTTGTTGATCAAGAACCAGTCCAAATTTTACAATAAAACCACAAACAATACAACCATAAGAAATGCAAGGATTACAAGATATAAACTTATATATCACACATTATACTTGCTTTGTTGATCAAGTTATTACTTGAAATTTTATAATACAACCACAAGAAATGCAGGGATTACATCATATCAACTTATATAACACACTGTCAAACTGGTGGTTGCTTTTCTCAAAGTGATTTTTCAAATGGAACACACATATGATTAACAAGAAGCACGATGGAAGCTTAATATTTTAATGCTTATGTTATTGCACACTCGGAATAAAAATCTCAATTGAGTTATTATTTTGTGAATTATGATTTACAATTATTATAAATAAATAGTATTTATAACTACTTTATATATAAATAAATACATGTTGTAGGTAATAGATGATGACACATGCATGTTTACTATGTATAGTTCTTCCTTTATGTTTCTTACCTAGCTTGTTACCATGGCCCAATTATGAGTTTTGAAATCACCACACAAAGAAATTGAACATTATGTAACACTAGCTCAAGAGAAGTAAGAAGTAACTTTTTTATATCATTAGCAAACTAAAGGACACATGATAATACTTTAATTATACTACTGATGATTGTTTGTGTAAATGTGTGCATGTATGTGTAAATAGAGTAAATAGTAAATTTGGTCCTCAAAAGTACAAGACATTGTCACTTCCATCTTTGAAAGTAAAAAAAATTTAAAAAAAAAAAAAAGTTCTTCAAAGTGTAACTTATCATTCACTTTAGTCCAATCTCAAAAAGTCACATGACTTACTTATAATAATAACAAACTTTTGATTTTTGATGACTAAAGTGATGAGAAATAAAAACTTATTTTGAACTTTTTTTATTTTTATTTTCAAAGATTAGTATGACAATGCTTTACACTTTCAAAGATGAAACCATGGTTTTATCCTATGTATATGTGCAACCTCTTTGTAATGCAAGCTATTGAGCTTGGAGTGTGTCACTGATTGGACCAGCTTTTGAACCCAATTCAGCGAGGTTAGAACCAACTGATTTTCCTCGACGCATGTTGGAAGATCGATGGTGGCGACATCTAAAGGAACCAACATGTGTGGTGGGTGAGCATAGACAGTTCATCCTCCCAGGTGATTTTTTTCTACTTAAGGATTGAGATAAGGATTGAGATGTTGGTGACACAAGCATGTGTGAGTTCTTCTTTAGGATTTCCACGTCCAACTCTGGAAGTTTACTAAGCATGATCTTTGGTGGCTTTTGCTCAACCTTTGGTTCCATATTTCTCCTATCACAACTTTTCCTATTAACAAAGTAAAAAAAAGGAAAAGGATAAATCAATGTTGTTTTACTCTTATTTCTTATTTTTGTGTTTTGTTTCAAATATCACATCTCTCCAAGTAGCAAGCAGATCAAAGTTATTTGTTTTTATTAACTTGCATTATGAGAAGATGCTTATTGATACAAACATGATCAATTCATTATTTTAAATATACATGAATAAGAACAAAGAAAAAAGATTAAGAGAAGATTTTCTAATTGATATAAGTTTTGCCAATATTCCATAATGTCTAATGTTAATTAAAGAAAAGTTTAGTATAGATTTAAAGAAGTTTGAAAAAGTAAAAATCTCATTAAACTTGAATTGATAAAGATAGAAAATATGAAAATGGTTTGATATGGAAGCTCATCTATCATGTCACAAAACAAAGAATCATACCCAATAAATATATATATATATATAGAAAAATTTTCATGTTTAATCGATATAATCTAATTTAAATAGGAACAAACATGTTGTTTCACTAAAAAAAATCATTGAATAGAAATTAATTTTAAAGATAAAAAATAATTAGTTGATATAGTGACTAAATTAAATACTATTTTAGAGATTAAAAAATTTTTTGATTTCTAAATTAGTTTTTATTATTGTTAAATAGTTTCTAAATTGATAGCAAAAACCTTAGTAGCTAATTCTATTCAATGATTTTCTTGTAGTGTTGTAATGATGAAAATTCATGTAGACAAGATAAAAGCAAAAGAATATTACAAAGAAACATTGATGAAAATGAAAAGAGACATTTACTTACCTGTGTTTGGATATAGCATGCAAAAAGCTTGAATGAACAATAACCAGCTTCTCAATGTTCTTTGAATTATGAGCAGGAAGAGTAAAAGAGAAAAAGGTGATATTTTCAATTGCTACGCTTCCCACAAAACAAAAAATAGTGAAAATTCCATTAAAAAAAACCGTGAGTAAGCCTAAATCATTGGGAATGTTGTTGACTACCTTAATTTTCTTATTACAAATATGTGGTTTTTATCAAATCAACCATTTTTATTTCAAATTTCTGGTTTTTTTTAACTAAATCAACAATCTGTAACCACAAGTTGTTACCCTTTTTTCTACAAAAATGAGGCACAAAGAGTCAGTTAAAAATAAATTTCCTTTATTAGGGTATCATTTGATCACATTGGTAACTTTTTTTAACTATTTTACCAAAATTAACCCCAAAATGTCTCCATATACTTGTTCACTGTTTTCCAACATTTTTATAATATTTAATTTATTTTAAGTATTTCATTGTTGTGTTGTACTAAATAAAGTGTGAAAAAAAACTGAAAGTTGTTATAACAAGTGATTTGACACTTTGTTTGTGGGAGAGTTTAATGTGCAAATTTTAGTTCTAATTAGATTATTAAATATTCATTTTACATTAGAATAGATAAATAAATAAAATTAGTGCTGAAAATTAGCTCCTTTTTAATAATATAAGGGGAAAGATATTTTTTTTTTGCTTTTTTTTTTTACAAAAAATTATTATAACATTTTTTCACTTAATTATAAAAATATATTTCCATATCTTTTGTAAACATTGAGGGTAAGTTAATACTTGAAAACATTCGTCATAAGGTTCTAAAATATTAAAAGCATACAAGTTTCAGATATCAACTTTTATATATATTGTTTTTTTTTCATTTTATATTTTATAAAAAATGAATTTAAATATTATGACTCAATTTTCTAATTTTGTTATCTGATTTGTTATAAGATTTGTGTTATTTAACTTAATGAGTGTTTCTTTTAAGCTTGTTTAGGTTGCATTACTTCCAAAAGTATAAAATTGAAAATACATATCACTACTATAATATCATTAAATAAAAAAAAATTTAAAAAAAAAATTAATTATTATATTAATTAAATTAAATATTATTTTAAATATTAAAAAAATTATTAATATTTAAAATAATTTTTAAATTAGCATCTAATTAACTACTTATACACTTAAATATTAAAAAAATTATTAATATTTAAAATAATTTTTATATTTTTAAATTAGTATCTAATTAACTACTTATACACTCACCCTAAGAAAAGGTTTTAGTATCTCTCCCTTTTCCTCTTCTTTCTTACATTTGTTAGTGTTTTATTGCTTAAAGTCATATTATTTCTCAATGTTTCCCTTTCTTGCTAGTTTCATACTTTGAGATTCATCAATGTTTTAATCATTGCTTCTTGTTGTTCTATTGTGGGATTACCTAACAATTTTGTCTTTTCAAATGACTTCATTTATCTAAATACCAAAATCATCAACCTTCTATAATGGAAAGAGTTTGAATTTGTGCTCCAACATAATATTAATTTAAAATTATTGAAAAATATGAAATATGAAAAATTAAATAAACAATTAAGACAGTAGAAATTATTTTAAAGAAAATTATAAGATATCAATATATAGGACCATATTTTGGTATTTATATATTTAGTTACTAAATGAGTTTACATATATTTAATGGTTAAATTTGTTTCAATGCAATTAATTATTAAATTAATTTTTATATAATTAATTATTAAATTAATTTTTATATAGTTAATTGTTAATTTTTCTTTGTTCGGTCACTAAATTAATTTTATATAATGACAAATAAATTGATTTCTGAATCAAAATTTAAATTATATCTAACATTACTTATGCTTTTATTTACTTACTTTTATTATGCTTTCAGTTACTTATTACTATATTTCTAAATTGATATTTAATTTTATTAGTTTAGAGACTAATAAATTAGTTTTTAAAATAGTTCTTTTGATAGATATTTTTTTCAATAAACAAATGTGAATTTAAGGATTTTACTAAAAACTAAGAAATATGTGGGAGTACCCAGTCGAGGCAAAGTTCATGTATATTTATTTTTTATTAAGTATTTTTGCATGAGAATATATATTTTTTGAATTAATTTTATATAATTTTTATAAGTAAAATTAAATTTATTAATATTTTCAGAATTAAATCAATCACGAGGATACAATAGAATCAATTTCTCACTCTTTTTTTTTCCAATAATTAGATTCTTGAAATTGATTTCAATAATTTTAAACTATCAACCATTTCAACACAGAATAAACATTGAATACAAATGAAAAGAAATGTTAACAAATATAATCTCTTATTTATTTTTTAAAACTTTATATATTAAAGCATAGAAAAAAAATGTTAAAAAAAGGAAAGTTTATTACTTCACCTAAAAAATTACACGTATCAAATTTTCATTTTAAATAAAAAATATAATATTATAAACTCTCAAAATCGTATTCATTATCATGATGTAGATTTTAACTTTTAATAAAAACTTATCTTCTTACGATTTTTTTCTAAAAAAATTAACCCATATGATTGATTACTCGTTTAAAATAATGAAAGAACTTTGTTTAAAGTTTAATTATGGTATACTATCGACATTATCATTTGATTTAAAGACACTGTAAATATAATTTTTAAAGCAACTTTCACAAAAAAAAAAAATAATTTTGATTATACAGTAAAAATTCATAATTAGATGCCAGGATAAAAAAAGTTTTATTTTATGTTTTTAAATTGTTCAAGATTTTACATGTTACTCAGCAATGGAATCACTTGCGTTGAGTTCATTAATGGTGCAAATTCTATTTCAATCCAATTTAATTTTACATATATTTAAAGACACTGTAAATATAATTTTTAAAGCAACTTTCACAAAAAAAAAAAATTAATTTTGATTATACAGTAAAAATTCATAATTAGATGCCAGGATAAAAAAAGTTTTATTTTATGTTTTTAAATTGTTCAAGATTTTACATGTTACTCAGCAATGGAATCACTTGCGTTGAGTTCATTAATGGTGCAAATTCTATTTCAATCCAATTTAATTTTACATATATTTAAAGACACTGTAAATATAATTTTTAAAGCAACTTTCACAAAAAAAAAAAAATTAATTTTGATTATACAGTAAAAATTCATAATTAGATGCCAGGATAAAAAAAGTTTTATTTTATGTTTTTAAATTGTTCAAGATTTTACATGTTACTCAGCAATGGAATCACTTGCGTTGAGTTCATTAATGGTGCAAATTCTATTTCAACCCAATTTAATTTTACATATCAAGGATTATTTTTCCCAACTTAAATTTATATTTCTTTTTCACAAGTATCTCAATTACTAAAATTAAACTCAAATATGAAAAAAATGCATTTAAATTATATAAAAAAACACTAATTTTGAGTGATACTAGATTCGGTATCCATGAGTAATGTTTCATGTTTGAATATTCTAAATATAAAAAAAAAAAAAAAAACAAGACAACATTAAAAATGGTCAAAATAATTAGTAGTTGAGAAAACTGATAAATATTTGGTACTAATAACATGATTAAAGTAAAAAAAAAAAAAAAGTGTACTCTAAATAAGTTTATTATACAAAATATTAGGAGCAAATATAAATATTTACTTCATTATTCAATACACCTTACAATAAGATTTAGATGACATGATAACAAGGGAGAAAAAGCTTGTAGAAACAGTGGAGTAATTTGAAAAGTAAGGGGATTGGTTCACTCCTAAGAATCAAGTATTCTGTGTAGTTTTTTGGTTACTGGTGACCTCTTCTGTACATGTACAAACTCACTCATGTAACCAAAGAGGAAAAAAATACAAAATAATTGGAAACATATATTGAGATCAATGTTCTTGAGTGTTGTGTATGATGGCTACCTTTGTAATCCTTGTTTACAAAGGGGGCAACATGATATGATTCTTAGCCATTGATCCACACATTTTAGGTGGAACAAATGGGAACAAGGTAATTGCCTGACTTCTTCTTTGTCTTTGTACTTGGCCAAGCAAATGCAGCATTCCTGTTAATTCACCCAACACCACAATATCAGTTCAATATGAAATATCAAAGTCAAAATCAAAATGTTGCAAATTCTCTATGATGATAATGTCACTTACTGGATCATCATTGATCAATCTTTGAGTGGTTTGAGAGTCATTGGCAAAGTCCAAGTTGGTGTGAGCACCTTTGTATCTCCAACTTGGGATTTGTGAGATTTGATCATCTGATGCCCCTCTAGCAGAGGAGCCCATGCTCATGTTGTATCCAAGGAGGGTGCTCATCAATGGCACACAGCAACACAACAGCAAAAACAGCAGAAAAGGGAAAGAGTAGCATATTGCATTCCAACCAAGTAGGATCATGCATAACACCTGCAGTTTAGGAGCTTGTTGGAATGACCCTAAACGTGAGTCAAAGGCCCAAACATTGCCCATCACAAACCATATGGCAAAGAAAAGCTCTAGTGAACTTCTGCATTTGTCCATCAAATGTGAGCCCCTCAACACACTGCATGATGCAAAGTTCAAAAATAATTTCAGATGAAGTTTTATTTGTGTACCAAACATAGAACAGCTTTGTAGTTTAATACAATATTTTTAATGTTTTTTATTTGATAACATTCATGTGCTTCTCATTAAATAGTAGGTTTAGCTTTTTGATTTATTGGTTTTTATCTCCAATTTAATGAATCTTACACTAATTTTACTTAACAGGATATACACTGACAATGTAAATTGTTTGTTATCTAATCCCAACATAATAAATTTGTTAACTTTTGTTCTAATTAGTTTAAAATTTTCACCAACAGTGATTTTTGTTTGAATTGAAGGCATCAAAGGTGGAAAATGGTGCCTCATGATTGACCCAGTAAAAGCTAGGTTAGGTCAACCGAATTCAAAATAATTGTGCTAAGCAGTAACCAATTGTCTGGCCTATATTTTGCTTGGTTCCTGCTCCAACCAGTTCTTTGTCAGTGAAAAAGTTAGGTACTTTCTCATTCCCTTTCTTTCACTCTGAAATTTTGATTATTTAATGCTGATATTGTCTTCATGTCCTAACTTATGTGATGAAAGTTGAGGTGCATTATTAAAACTACAAGAGTTTCAATCTTCATCAATGCTCTGACCCCTTTCCAGCTCTGTTTCCCCATGTGCACCATGTGCAAACCCTTTGGCCCACTACAATAATTGGGCTCTCCCTTAGGAAAAAATAAAATAAAAAGTCCATCTAAGTTCCATATTTTCTTGTTGAAATACTATACTACTCAATTAAAGTTCAACAGTATAATTATTAGATTTTTTTTTTTATGACATGAGATTCTGTCTTGAAGTTGTTTGAATTCAACCATAAAACCAATGGAGTCAAACATTTTCTAATTTCAACTAGGCAAGTTTTCAGCACATTCACACAATGTTTACCCTATAAATTCTAACTTAATGGTACTACCAATTGGTAATGATAATGAAAGAAAAATTGTTGAAATGAATAGCAAAGGGTACCTTGATTCTTCATTGTTTCTCTGGTGTTCCAAATCAGAAAGGTTAAGACCACCTCCTTGAGTCATATGGAGTTGATAGTAGCCGCCACAAAGTAGCAGCAGATTAAGGACACACCCAATATCATAACCTGCTAGCCACACCCTCATTGGCCAAATAGGCTTCTCACTCTTTGAAATGGCCAAAGTGAGTGTTGTGATTGTTATCTGGAGCAGTAAAGCAATAAACTCCAGCATCATCCAAGTGCTAGAATTGAAGGGGTTGGAACCAAGATCAGATCTTGGTCCATTTTGGTAATGGAATACTCTTCTCAAGAAGGTGAACCATCTTGATCTAGAAACTCTCATGGCCACTCTAGTCATGAAAGAAGGTGAAGAAGCTTGAGGGTGGCTGTTTTGGGCACCGGCCATGCTATGTTCTGATGCAGAATTTGAAGGAAATGAAGCCATGCTGCTTCAATTAATTGGAGTATTGATTGGAAATGAATAGAGGATAATGAAGAGAAGATACCCCTTTTGCCTCTATATATGTATTCAGATCAGAACTAGTCCAAAATTGAAAAACGTGTGTGTGCCTGAGACCAAGTCTTGTTTGATTTTCAGTACATACCATTTAAGAATCGAAGGAGAGAGCCAAACTTATTTGAAGTCTTGGAGATAATTTAAAAGGCATAAGAAGCATTCAAGAAAGATCACTATGCTTTAACTTAAAAATACCATCTATTGAGGGCTCAAGAGCACGAAATTCAGCAACCAAACTTGTCTACTAATTGAAACCAGCTCCAATATTCTTGAAAAGCAGGAGCCTCATCTCATGCTGTGAACTAGGAGAAATTTTCAGGGTCTGCACCACCACAGCTCAAAAACTAGGCACCAATACTACTATTGCTGTAATTACAAACCAAGGTTTGAAGGGCATGCCATGAACCTTAGCATAACAAGTCTGAGAGGGTGAAAAAGTGTAGTGAGTGTGAAGAAGGGGAGTTGGAGATTAAGTGTATATAGAAGGAAGTTAGGAAGCAGAAAGGGAAGATTGGTATGAAGGGTATGTCAGGAAGGTGAAGTTTGAGTCTCAGAAGGTGACCAAGAATCGACTACTGAACTTTGCTTTGATTACAAGAGACTCTCAAGGTTTGGAGGGAAGTTAACCGTTGGCCAACTTCCTCTATAGCTATATTTCCTATGAAGTAAGAGTTGCTGAGAAAGCAATTGGAGTTCAATTTTTCAGAACTTTCTCTCTCTTCCTTTGTGAAAATTAGGACAAACGCAAAGATTTTTATTCTTTCTCTCCACCCCTCTTATTATTTTGGAATTAAAGTAAAGTTTATTAGTTTTTTCTCTCTTTGAATTCAAGTGGATAAGACTTAAAGTGATTATCTGATACATTCATACATGCGTAGGACTCCAAGGGGTAATGTTTGTTTGTTCATAACGTGTCCTTCATAAATGCATTCTTTATATATCACAAATAACAATAAGCCAGGAAATTGTTTTTTGAATTCTGGCGGGGACAACTGATTTTGATATTGTGTGGTGTTGTAAATGGTTGCCCACCTAATCCAACTAGCAATTTGTGTCAATGTTGAGAGGATTGTGACCCTACTTGGCCTAGGAATGACTGACACAATTTTGCATCTTGGCCACAACATTTTCAATGGAAGGTACTTCTTTTTTAACCTGTTCTGATATTTTTAGAGGTGAAGATAATGACTCTGTTGCTTTGTTTACATGATTATTTGGATCAAGGTTGTGCTTAATTATGCAGATAGCTTCATTTGCTTAACTTTGCACTGTGGATAATGTAAGATTTTACCTAATTGTGCTAATCATGAGTGAAGACAAATAATTATTATACCATGAATAAGCATGCAAGTGGTGTTGTTTAAGGTTAAATGCCTCCATCCACTTTTCATATTGTAATCTGATCAACTATGCTGCCTATTGAATATAGAGCTCTGAGAATATCTACCTTCTTTACCAAAACTTGCAAATCAATGGAGACAATGTAACATTTTTTTTTGTCAAAAACAGATCTTTGGCCACCTGAATAATAGGGTATGTTTGTTAATTTTATTTACAAATTTGTCACATTAATTTTACTCTTTTTTTTTTTATATTTGTACATAAAATAAAGAAAAAAGGTTTTTTTTATAGTTCTTGCAATTGAAAGTGAAAACAAAAGCAATCAAACTTTTAACTTTTTACCATTTTTTTCTCATTATAATGAGTTGAACATGAACAGGGTTGAATCTTATTTGTCAAGAACTAGGAAAAAATCTACTACTAGCAGGCAAAGTAAACTTCTGGGATGAAGCTAGGTTATGGAAGTCAACATCATCATATTAATGTGATAGAAAGAAGGCTAATCCGAAATGATGTCAAAGTTTGATCATATTTTTTAGCAATTATTGGAAATGGACATTGAAACAAAAGGGAAAATAAATATCAATATTCACCCTAAAAAAAAAAAAAAAACTTTAGCTCATACATCATTTTCTTTTGTACTACAATTATACAAATTTTTATTCTTGGCTACAAAGAGCTTCAATGGAGGCCAAGATATTGATGGGTAGGAGTGGTGTACACTCAACTAACTATTGTTAATTGTTAATTAATAAGTGGTTTATTAACACATGTAACATCACAAATAGAAAATAAATATAGTGGCAATTAATCTCATAAACATAATATAAAATCTTTGAATTTTTTAGGAGTTTGAAAATATTATAATTTAAATTAGGTAGATGACTTGATAATAAAGGGTATGAAAGGGAATTGAAGGAAGATGGGTAGATATGTTACTTGAAGGACTAGAATTGAAGGTTTTGATGACCAATAAAAATTGGAAACATGTTGCTTATTAGGTGGATATGTAGAGGAAAAGAACACCCTATAATTAACAAATAAAAGAAATACTTTAACCTTGTTTCTAACGTATTTGACTTGAATTTGACCCTATTTGGCATGTGGGGCATGCAATGTTAATTATTCATATTTCTTGCAAAGGAAACAAATCACTTTCAGAGGAAAATTGGATATTAGGGCACCAATTTAAGAGCCCTTCTTTAAGGTATGTGTACTTATAACATTAATTTAGAATGAAAGTAATCTTCAATTTTTTTTAATACATTATTTTATTTTTCTATAAAAAGATCCATTGAAGTATATTAAAATTTTATTAGCTTTGAAGATAATATATTGTCTTCCTTTACCATTTTAGTAAAAACAATTATTTGTTAATATATAATTTTTTTGTTGTCGAGAAAAAATCAAATTCATTAATTATCTTTTCTTCTTCAGTAAAATTTGTTTTTTATTTTGTTAATCTTTATTTTAGTTCCTTAACTTTTAAGTTCAATGTTATATTTCTATTAGTCGAAGTAATTTCATTACTACCAAGTACGTGGATCAACTAATACATCATGCTATAGTTTAATTAGCAATATTGAGTTTGAGTTCTACGTTAAATATCTAAAGAAAGATTTTGATTTTACAATATTCAAGCATAATAATTTTCACTCATGAAAAACACAAATAGTTTATTAAAAAAAATTATTATTAGAAGTGAGTCAAATGCATAATTCAACTAAAGTATCATGTAGTTTAATTGAATTATAAAAGTAATTCGATAAAACTTAATTCTATAAATGTTTAAATAATGATTGTAGTTTAAGTGAATTTAAGCAATCTGAACACTTATAAATAGGTAGAAGTTTGAGTTGTTTAAATTATTATCCATAAAAAAATTATTTTAAACTATTTTTTAATATCATAAATTATAGTATTTTCAAGAGACATCATAGTGTGACAATTTTGTAGAAGATAAGTATTGATGATTTATTGTTTAATGTTTACAAATCAAAGTATTTAACAATGAAATGCTTACATGGTTGAATAAGATCACATGATCTTGAAGCAATTTTGAAGGAGAAATTGCATCTTCTTTCTTCTTCTTCACTCTCTTTTGGCTTTGTTCCAATTTCTCATCAACATCACAATCTTCTCTAACCCAATTTTCATTTCTTCATTTTCAAGGTTTCTCTTAACAATTTCACAATAACCAAAACCAATCCATCCATCCATGCTCACACACTAAACGTAAAACAAGCACACACCATTGCCTACAAGAAAGTTTCATCCACTCGATCTAAATTTTGAAGCAAGAAATTCTCTTAAACACTCTTACTTGCATTTAGTTAATTTTAGTATAAATTGAATTTTGAAACTTTATGCTCTTTTGTCAAATTGAAAGAGAACTATTTTCTTAAGATAATTTGGATTTTAAATTGTTATAATATTAATGAATCTTAATTTAAATTAGCTTTTAAACCTTGAAATATATTTATTTATATGAAATAATAAAATATTTATTTTTCAAAAGAAAGATAAATTTGATCATGCTTTATTATTTTTTATAGCAATTATTTAATAATAATGATAATAATAATAGCATATGTTTTATTATTTTTTATAGCAATTATTTAATAATAATGATAATAATGATAGCATATGTTGTATTAATGCAAAAATAAAGTTTCCCAACACACTTTGTACTGGGAGGAAATATTTATTGAAATTTGGAACAAGTCTTGAATTAGTTGTTGTCAAATGGATTATTTCTAAATTTGTTTATTTGATTGGATTTTTTAGATTCAATCATTCCTTTTTGTTGTCTTTGAGAACTACGTATTAGATGAAGTTCTTTTGTTTATCTTCTTGTATTTATTTAATATTTTTTTTGTTTTAAACTCCAGTGTAATTGCTTAGACTACTTTTGAAATTTCTTTGTTTTTTTTCACATGGATCTGGTTTAAAGTCCTTTATTTTTTTATTTTTTTTTCAATTTTATGTTATTTTTTATGTGTTTGACACATGATGTCTAACATACTATATATAATTTATATGCACCAGCTTGAAGGATTGTTAGATGTAACAAGTTTAACCCATATTTTTTTTTAATGTTTCTTATCTCTAAATACATTATCCTATTTGTTTATTATACATATGGGTTTGATTTTGTACTTCTTTTCTACTATATTTTCACAGGCTTAATAAATCAATCATATAAATATAAAAATTGTTATTATCATTATGTTCATTTTTATTATATATATATATATATATATATATATATATATATATATATATATATATATATATCACGTTAACACACTTAAAATTTCAAGTTTATATGCGTATAAACTTAAATTCTACATAGAAACCTATTGTAATGTAGAATTTTAAATAAACTCTACCTATTTTTTTACTCTCTTTATGTTTTTAGTAGCAAAAATTTTAACTTGTAGTTTTATAATATTTTATTTCTAGATTATTTTTTTATTATTTTATTGGTAGATCAGAAATTTCAGAATGAACTTTTTGAAATGCAAAATATTAAGTTATAGGAAGTTGGGACCTTGAAAAGAAAGACTTAATTATCTTGACAAATATATTTAAATTGGGCAAATATTTCTTTTTTGTTTTGGACTAGCAAGAGCTCCTAACAACATTTTTAAATGATAAAGCAATATAAAATGATCAAAAATAAATTATAGAAAATTT
The DNA here is from genome assembly GCA_013389735.1 of Phaseolus lunatus. Classification (NCBI taxonomy): domain Eukaryota; kingdom Viridiplantae; phylum Streptophyta; class Magnoliopsida; order Fabales; family Fabaceae; genus Phaseolus; species Phaseolus lunatus. The sequence goes on along the minus strand of CM023862.1, from coordinate 21,873,257 downwards.
TAAATTATTGTAAAATAATATATTATGTGTTTCAAAAGATAGAATAGTTAAATAATAATAATAATTCATGAATATTATATTCTTGCCAAAAAAATATACAAGATCTCTATTTCTTGAAAACATACTTTCGCAATTTTTTTTAAAAATAGTTAACATTACAGGTGTAATGCAATTATTATTTGGCAGTTTCTTCTTGCACCCCTATATATTTCTTCCTGCACCCCCACAATGTAATGGAAAGACAAAAATATCCCTCAATCCGGATTGCAAAATCCGTAAATCTTCTGGATTGGTGAATCTGGTAATCTTCCGGATTTGTGAATCCGGTAATCTTCCGGATTTATCAATCCATAACAGAAATTAGACTTCCAGATTCAGCAATCCAGAAATCAACAATTTACCTTTGAAACAATCACTTCAGGATTGATGAATCCATAGCACACTCCCAGATCCCAAAATCCGGTAACCTAAAAAACTCTAGTTTTTTCAAATAAAAGGTGAAGGTCAGTTTTAGGATTTACAAAATTATGGGGGTGCAGGAAGAAAAACGTAAGGGTACAGGAAGAAGAAGCCTTATTCTTACGCATATTCTTTGTTGAAGTCAAAACAGGCTGCATGGCCCAGCCCAACATTATGGACTAAGGGGCCAACATTATGGACTACGCGGAATTTCTTCCTGCATCCCCACAATTTTGTAAATCTTAAAAATATTTGTCTGAATCCATTCTTTTTTTTTTTTTTAATTCGAGATTATAGAATTTGAAGATTTTTCGGATTATAAAATTTAAAAAATAAAAATTTAGATTTTATGTATTTTGGATGGTGCAATCTAAAATATAAAATTATATTTCGGATTGTACAATTTGAAAAAAAAAATTGTATTCTAGATTTCAATATAGAAGCCTTTTCTGGATTTGAGAATGATTGTACAATCCAAAATACATTTATAAAAATAAAAGTTTTGGATTGTATAGTCCAAAATGCATCATGATAGACGGTACAATTCGAAAGGTGTTTTTAAATCCATAATATAATTTTACATTTTAAATTACACAATCCGAAATACAATTTGTTTAGGCTCCCTTTTCCTAATCCGATCTGTTTTATTGTGTGAACTAAGCTAGAAGAGATGGATACCAATACGTGTTCTTCCTTACTTCAATTGTCATGAATGATTTATTTTAATTAATTGTGTTTATTAAATCAATGGACTAATTGGTATTGGTTAGAAACTTAATAAAACCCAAGCTAGTTTTTGCCTTTAAGTATATCATTGAAGGTGTTAGTAATGATGTTACATTCTTAATTTGTAAACTAAATCATTTTTTTTCCACAAAATACAATATAATTTATACTTTGTGATTGGTGGATATTGGTGTTCCGTCTTCTCCTTAGTGTAATCGAAATTTGTTTAGGATTCTCTTTTCTTGATGCATGTGTTATTTGAAATCTCTCATAATATCACGAGTTCTTTGGAATCTCTCACATGCTAGACATTAACAACATATATTCTTCGAAATCTATCACAATATCATGGGTTCTTTAGAATTTCTCACATGTAGACACTAACAACAAACACTCTTCTTCCTCACAATAGACATTTTGTCTTATCACGATGTATACTAATAAGAAGGTTGTTCAATCTTTTAAAAAAGTGGAAAGGAATTTGTTGTAGTTGCGACAAAACCAGTGAAAAGTTGGGATGGCTCCATTGATATTTATTGGAAAAACATGGGACCGGGAAGATGAAGAAGATGAAAAGGAGATATTGTAAGTTTAATTGTTTTTTCTATTAAGGGTGAAATGGAAATTTCACCACCCTTATGGAAGTGCAAGAAGAAATTATGGAGTGCAGGAAGAAAATTCCTGACTAAGTGAAAACATTTTATTGTCAATCTGATCATTTTCCAACTATAATTTCTTGCTACCTTTGTTAAATCATTTTCCAACCTTAATCAACCTAACTACTAAAGAGCAAAAATATGATAAACTATGAGGACAAAAAGGATTCATGTTACAATTGCATATTTTAGATTAGGAATCATGTCATACTAAATGCATTTAGGGTTACCAAGTCACAAACTTTGCCCTCAATTTACATCATTCATTAAGAATTCATACTGCAATTGCATACCATTCAAAATGCAATTATATTTTAGGATCATCAAGGCTCTAACATACCATCCCAACATCTCTTCACTATGATTAAAGAGTTCATACAGCAGTTCAACTGAAGGTACATACATACATACAATCTCAGTTTTACTTTATCAATCAAGAAATTTTCCATTTAGAGTCATGGGGTTCAAGCTTATCGTCCAGGTTTAGGATCATGAATAAAGACTCCATCACACTGCAGTTCCCATTAGGGTCATCAAGGTATCCCTCTTCAAACTACAAGGATCAAACTTGTACAAATCCCTTTTCAGATCTTGGAACTAAGAACTCATCTATATTAAGAATCATTAACTCACTCCTGGCATGCAAATATGAAATCTTGGAACAAAGATTTGAACTTGCAGTCAAATTTGCTTGGAGCAAAGATTTGAACTTGCAGCCAAATTTGGGTTCTTCAAGACTAAGAAAATCATTGCTGTTTCCCATGATGAATCATCCTGCAACTAATAGATTATGTCACAACTCAAATACATGCATCCAAAACTGATTTTGATGTTTTAAGATATATTAAAAAAAATTAATACATCAAAATTAATGCATTTTGAAAATATAGTAGATGGACAACATAAAAAATTCAGTACAAAATCTAGACTAATGTTTTTCACTTTTTTATCCTATGTTTTTTTTTTTTTTATATATATACTATTTTAGAAGGCATCGTACATAATATAGACTTTGTTTGCTATGATTTGTTTAAGAACCTTTCACCAAACGCTACTTATATTACTCAGTAGAATCCTATAATTTATTAATTATTATTTTACCAAAATATTCTTAATTATTTTAATATAACAAAATATTATGAATTCTCTTTGTCTCTCCTATAGAGATTAGTTAATTGAAATTTTCAGATTAAATTGATTATTCGATTCTTTTAAAATACTATAAATACAGACAATTTAACACTTCTAACTAAATTAACCAACTTTTTAATAAGTATGAATTAGTTATCAACCATCCATATTATGTCAAAACCTTTTTGGTATTAGCTCCTCACATGCTTTTTTGTTTTGTTTGATACTAAAGTTTTGCAAGCAAAAGGAACAGTATATGCAGAAGTGTTGTTATATAAATGCAAGAAAGTGAGGTAAGATTTGAATATAATGTTTAGTGTACAAAATATAAATGAGAACAATCATTAAATGTGTGATATCTCCAGAACACGATGGTTGCTGAATAATGCATATAACAATAACGAAAACAAATAATGATGATACTGAAACTCGTCTTCATGACTAAATCCACTGATATTGAAGGTGCTATTATATTTCTGAAAAGCCAACATGAGTCTCATTTCTTTCGGTACAAAGAATAAGAAAAAATGTTACAGGAATGAAATACAGATACAAATACAAATACAAATACAAATTGTGTACAATTTTGACAAACACTGCCACCAAGTGAAAATATTTGATGACCCTGGAACTAATAAAATGAGGCAAAAAAGTAGATCCTATTTTTTTCCAATTACAATAACCTAATGATACAGATAAAAATGAGATCGTGTAGGGTGACTATGAGCAACTCAAATCTAAAGGCAAACTCCATCAACAATGGCAAAGAAGAGCATGGAGTTACACCAAACTTCAACTGCAAATAAATAATTTTATGGACATAGGTAGAAGAAGAAGCTTAGCTAGCTGGATTTCTGCTTGGCCTTGTCCTTAGGTTCTTGCAACACAAATTCAGCATACAAATCCTTCACTGCAATCATAACTGTAGTGATTAATGGCCCCATGATAGCTCCCTGCAGAACCAGATACACCCTTTAGTCAATGTAATGATGTGATGAATGTGGCACCATAAGAGAAATGTATCCAAGCAAGGTTCCTTATAGACTGAACCAAGCATGATAAGAAATGAAGCTAATTACAACATTGAAATTAATGACTCAACAGGAAAATTCAAGTCTGATCCCAAGGATGCAGATTCCTTACAGTTGACCATTTGAAACTGTTGAATGAATATTGGTGGATTAACATTTTAGCTTTGTAAATCAAACTTAATACTGATTTATGATTTGAACAATCTGATTTTAATCTAATGGTACGAATTCTTCTCTGTCTGAAAGTGTGAGTGCATGGAATCTGGATTCTGACCCTACCAAAAAAAGACAATAATTGAAAGAGAAAAACATAACCCAGAAGAATCAGAACTGCTTTATATCAATTGTTGCTCATTGAGCAGTTCAGTGGATATCAACTGCATTGGCACGTTATTTTCAAAAGTAACAAACGTAAGTTCACTTTGGAGAAGATCACATCAAGTTAATAGCCACATTTCGAAGCTTAAAACTAGAATTTTATCTAAGTTATGCAGGTAGACCAGGCTTCCACTCTAAAGCAACAATGTCCAAAAGAAGCAAGTTAACATAAAAGCTAAAATTAAAGAGTAAAATTACCTCCAGAGCAGATGGGAACAATGTCATTCCACCAATTATGCTTAGCCCAGTGAGATATGCACTATTCCCAGGCACGTCTAGTAGAATCTCTGACGCCCCATAGTCCATGAGAAAAAGATGAATAATAGACAGCACAATGGCCATTATGTATCTGCCTTCCAACACCAATTGCAAGGCTGCAGGTATTGTTGCAAGCCAAGATGGAAATATTGGAAAGAGAGGACTTATGAATGCAAGCACAGTTGACATGTACAAGAAATGTACTTTGTTCAACCTAAACAGAAGCCAAGTAAGACACCCTTGAAAAAATGCAATCTCAGCAGTGGCCAAAAGGACTCCTGAAATAGCTTTATCCAAAACCTCAACACATCGGACCCTGGCAGCATTTGAAATTGGAAGCATGTACATCACTTGTTCGGTCACTCCACCACTCTCTGATGTGATGAGGTAATACAAAACCCAAATAAACACCATAGACTGGGACACAAAATTGATAACCTCAGCAGCTCCAGAGATTATAGAATTAGCAATAGAAAACATAAACTTTGAACTGCTGCCAAGCACAGTTCTACTACTGGCGAAAATTTGCTGAGACACATCAATTCCTTTGAAGGCAAACCCTTTTGCCTTTTCAACCAAATCCTCACGAGTGATCACAAGCTCCCGCAAAATTGAATCAACCTCTGCATAAATCTGGCCCCATTCGCGGTTCCTAACCCTGGTTTTCAAGCTCAGGAACTTCTCAGCGTACGGCGAGGGAGTCATCTGGGCTCTGGATGGCACTGAGGAGTTTACCGGATTGGATATCACAAAATGCTTAATGCCAGAGACAAATTCAGTCATGTTATACTGCACAGCCAACCCATCTATCTGATCAGAAACAGTCTCGTATATCTTTGTAGTGTAACTATCTACCATCCCAGCAACATCATTCTCATCCATCCACTTCTTAACACCAATCCTCTCAGCATAATTGCTCTCCTCCACATGCAATTTCAATGATATCACTGCGTCTTTCCCTTCAACACCAATCTTGTAAGAGAAGAAAATCACCCCACTCAAAAAACCCACAATCATGCAAACAATGAGTCCAATTGCCACAATAATCTTCAACCTTCTCAGTATCCCTCTGGTAAAAAAGGCACTAATTGTACTACGCCTGAAACTAAGGCTCCTAAAATTAGACAAAGTGTGCATAGTGGAATCCACATTGTTTGAACTAAACAGAAACCCCAAAATAAGAAGTGACAAAGCCCCAAACCCTCCAAGCCTCTCATAAGCAATGATGAAAATCCCAAAAGACACAAGCAAACGAAGCAGCTTGGAGAACCCACTACGGTTCCTCGAAGGGAGGTTCTGCTGAGACTTTGGCTTCCTCAAAATGACTCTGAAAGAAGCTTCACGAATCTCAACGAGTGTGCCAACAAAAACCCTGAAAATAGCAACAGGTACGGCGAGAACGGTTTCTGTTAGACCCAGAAGGAGTGGTTCGGACCAAAACGCTACGAGGGTCTGCTGAATGCCCCTGAGGGGAATAGAACACAGCACGGCCCATTGCAGAGGTCTCAAATACTGTTCTAGAAGCTTGGAGAACGTGTATAGAATAAAAATGGCGAATGCGAGACCCGCATGGGCCATGGCTATGTAAAGGGCCAGCCGCACCTGGGCATCGCCTGAAAATGTGTTTTTTCCATCTGGGTCGCCGTCGGATGGCGGATTGAACGCCGCTTGAGAAGAGGGGGAGGGCGCGTGGAGTTTCGAGGGTGGCGCGTGAGGAGAAGGGGCGGAGGAGGGGTGGCGGGAGGAAGCGGATCGGAACATGTCCTGCCATGCTGGGGAGGTGGAGGAGGGTTCAGAGTAGGGAACAAGTTCCATGGTGGGATGATGATTCAGCAGAGCTGACAGTGTTTGCCAGTTATGAACTGACAGAAGAGAGAGAAAAAGCAACTCAATGGGTTTTGACTAACAGAGAGGTATGCTGAATGAGTGGCTTCACATTTTTTTAGTGTTTTTTTTGTTTTTGTGTGAGAAAATAGGAAGGTGTGTGGATTTAACACAATCAAGAAAAAAATAGTATATATATATCAGAGTAAATCCTCTTCTGACTTTTCTGTCTTTTAATGGTATGTTTTATGAAAGAAAATGGAAGAAAAATAAATAAATAAATGATAAATTTTGTTTTCATTTTTAGGTATATTTTAAAAGGAGAAGAAAGAAAGAAAAAATTTGTGAGACTCATTTATATATGGGAAATGTATCATTACCCTTTATATATTCAACTTGTGAATACAATAAAATTATTATATAGATTAATTTTAAGATTAAAAATAATTAATGAAGATATTAATTAATTAAATATTATTTTAAAAATTAAAAAATTATTAATAATATAAATTATGATTTAGTCATCATAATAATTAATTATTTTTATTTAAAAAATTAATTTATATCTAATAATTTTCTTATAATCAAATAAATGTTTAGTTTGAAGATATAAATTTTTTTTATCTTTTAACACTTAAAATTTCTATTTAGAAATTTATGGTACTTTATGTTTATATATTTCCTTGATATACTTTCTTACTAAATGAATTAAATAATTATTTCACTTTCTATTTATTTGTCTTCTTATTTTTCAAATTATTATTTTTAAATAAAACATACAATAAACATTTATAACATGAAGAAAATGGTGACAGGTTTAGGTTTCTAAATTCACATTAATAATTTCATTATAAGTTTATCTCAATATATTTTTTTGTTTATTAAATTTCGCAACTAAACTTACAAAGGAAATCTTATTTGATGAAAAGGAATTAAATAGACACTTAATTGAATAGTTTATGTTCATATATTTTGAATCTTACAACTAGTACTTTTTTATTTTATGCTAAATATGAGGCGTATTTTAATATAGATGTTATTTTTAGTGTAATTTTTCCTTTATTACAATACACTAGTTATTATCAATTAAAGTTTGATTGTAATAGTAAATAGTGAAATATCATATTTTAGTGATTTTTTTTACTGGACATTAAATAATAGTATAAAGTTGTTTTTATGTATAAAATAATTTTTTGTTTATGAATGAGTTTTTTATTCTTTTGTACAGCAACAACTGGTGCAACATTCAGTTCACCATTTAGTTGTTTAAGTAGGAAATAAGAAATTGAAAAGGTCCATTTTATGTTTAATATACAAGTTACCTTGAAAAAATTATAGTGCATCAGTTTCAGAGATTTTTTTTTCAAGTAACCCAAGTTTACCCAAATATTTATCCAAAATATATTTATTTAAGGTTCACAAACGATTTTTCAATTGCTTTTATTTATCTATTTTTTTGTCCTGCTAGAAGATTAGTTCAGGGACTCTTTAAAATTATTATTTTATTATTAAATATATAATTAATAATTTATCTATTTAATATAATTAATAAAAATTAACATTGAATTCTATTATTAAAACTGATTTTCACTGCACAAAATTACATTATATAAAACTAATTTAAATTATGAAAAATTCTAAATAATTAACACTAATGCTTAGGTTTATCACATCAAATTTAACACTTCTAATAAAGACAACTTGTCCATTTTTAAACTTGCTTAATCAATTTTAGCAAAGATATCAAAAGTTTGTTTAGCAACAAAAGAGCTTTCTTGTTGAGTCTCTCCATTGGCCCCATCACACCCTTATATCTCTAGGCAATCAAATAATTCATTGGCAAAAGCTTGCACCAGATTTACCTATTGTTTGATGGCTGGTATAAAGGGAGAGATTGACCCTTCACACTCCATTTGGTTCATACTCAATTCTTTGTTGGAGATCACACGTTGACTATAATATATAAATAGGTACAAATTTCACCTTATAAACTATTTTTATAAGGTTGAGTGAGGTTTTATTGTTTATTGTGTAATCAACATTTGCGACTCTAAAACATTTTTCAAGAGAAATCAAGATTACTAGGGACCTATAAAGCTCAAAGATGACGTAAAGGTGTCATTTTCGTACTTTCAACATACGTTGACACGAACATGCAACGGATGCGTGAACGACGCAGTGTTGGATACACCTACATGGACTAGATATGACTATCTTCTTAAATGTGTGAGAGGTCTATCCTCTTGGACGCGCCTTTCACACAAAAATCACACAAAATTTCACGCAATGCTAAGTAGAAGAAGAAGAAGAAGGGATGGAGTATTCTTGAATAGTGGATTGATTTTAAATTTAATATTTTTTATTGAATTTATATTTTTCATTTAAATTTAAATATAATCTATTATATAATTATATAATATTATATATTCCTTTATAATTTAAATATTATATTATATTTTTATTTTAAAATTACAAACATAAAATAATATTTTTTTTTTATAATTTAAGTCTATTTTTAAATAGTAAATTAAATTTTTATTAAAGATTAATATTTTAAAAAGATAAATTAAACTTGTACTTAAATAAATTAAATATTAAAGATGATATTTTTATAATAATTATATTAAAATTAAAAATATAAAATAACCTTAAATAAATAACATAATAATTAAATATTATTTAAAAAATATATAATATATTACAGTTAATTTTTAATTCATTATATCTTTATTTTTATTTTTTATATTTATAGATTAATTTCTATTAAATAAATTTATTTGATTTTTATATTTAAATAAATTTTATTCTATGTTAATATATATGTGTATATATTTAGTTGTGTCCCGTATCTTGTAATTTTTTTTAATTTAACCATATACTCTATCTTAATCATATTCTGTGTTTATGCTTCATAACTAAGGACTAAATCATGCCTTTATCCATTCTTCATGCTACAGCTTTTTTAATCACCCTTAAATTGAGCTAATCATGTGTTTTCAGAAAGCTTTGACATGTTTTCCAAGAACACAAACTTCTTGGTAGGTTAGAAATCAACAAGTAAAAATATACAATGTTTTCCTTTTGTACAGGGCTTAGTAGGTGTAGATAAATGCTGAAATGATTAAAAGCAGTGAACAAATAAACAGATAGTGTAGATAGATACAAGTACAATTTCATGAACAAAACATTTATTGAGTGACTTTGTATTATTCATTCTTCTCTGTAGTGGTAAGTTGGTAACATATATCTCGAGCAATGAATTCCATCATGCATTAGTTTTTTCTACCAATTCTTACACGGAGACACAAGTAAGCTAACAACCTGAAGATCAATGCCATAGCTAGCAGAATCCACACTTCTTTCAATCCACCCTTCAAGTTTACAATGTCAAATGTTGGAGAACTCTGCAAGGGCCTGCACCCTCCATTGCTTCCACAATCATATAACTGCTCTCCAGAATATTGCACTTTTAGAAGAAGCCTAAAACCATAGTACATGAAGGATAAATACTTCAACCATCGCATGAACTTTGGTATGTGCTGCACAATGGAAATGAGTGAGTGATTACCCAAATAAGACTACAATATTGGCTTCATATGCTTACTTATTCACAAACCAGCACTGAGTTATGTTAAAATTACAAAGATTTAGATAAGTATTAATAAGTGAATTTTTAAGCCTAACTCAATTTTAAAAAACCAGTTTAATATGGTATTAGTCTTGATCGATGTGGGATCTTCAACAATAAGAAATGAAGATGTTGATATTTTCTAAAATATACTTATTCTTTTAGTCTATTTGGTCTTTATTATTATTATTATTATTATTATCAAAATGTTAAATGTGATTCTGTAATTGTCAAAGTATATAGAATGTAGCATTTTTATCTGTTCTCTCACTAGTCCAATGAAAAATGGATGCATAACTGTCATGTTAATGTTGTTAATGAGAAAACATACTTAAAGGATGACATTGCATATATTTTAACTATTAAAGGGCCATGTTTAATATCTAACAATAGAGGGATTAAGTTAAACAAATTACAAAAATAAAAGAACAGTAAAAGTAATTTAGTCATAGAATAAATATGAGAAATAGAGAAACCTAAGTAACAAATTTCAGAGGAAGCTACTTATGCTAAATATCTAACTACATTAATTGCAGAACTTGCATTCTAGTTTTGTTTCCTTTTATTAGTATTGTTGCTACTTATTATGGGAAAAACTTTCATACTAAAATAGAAAAATTGTATGTACCTGGACATAGTAGCCACCTGTGAGAAGGAATAACATTAGTATCAGAGAAGCAGCAGTACCTGCTCTTTTAACACTCATAATTGCAGCTCCAAACATTTCACCTGCTCCCTGGTGACATAATTATAGATGTTAATGAATGAAAAATTGATAAACCAGTAACTCATCCATTGAGTACTTTTAACACAACTTACTTGACTTGTTATAGCTATTAACAGAATAGTTAATAGTGTCAAAAAGAAGGAAGTAACAGCTCTCTTAAAGCCAGCCATGAAGTACAAGATGAGCATGAAAAAAGTAGGATAGAAAAGGGTTGCCACCATGTCACATAGAGTGCTACATGCATAGTATACACTTAATCTGTACATGTCAGCTTTACTTTCTTTTATCAAGTAGTACTTCTCAAATGGAAAGACATAGACTGCTGCAAAAATGCATGAAGATGTCCAGAATATACAGATGTAGAATGCTAAACCAACCTGCAACAAAAATTGTGATTAGAAGCTTGATATTGCAACATGAGATAAATAATGCCAAGGAAATTACCTGATCTCTGAGTTCAGCTTCAGTATTGGTTGAAGATTTCCACCAAAGGAGCCCCAACAAAAGTGCAATCCCAAGTGCTTGAACTAGTCTTAGCTTATCAAAGTAGTCCTTTCTTCTTGCTCTGTATGTTCTCCTGGAGAGAATCACAAATTGGTCCAGCCAACTCGATGACCACTCCATCTTAACCTGAATTGCTAGTTGAAGCTGTTCTGGTGTGCTTGCTACTCTATGGTTCTCTTCTTTTTCTTTTGGCTCCAGTAGAGATTTGTATTTGAGCTGTAGATACTAACAAAATAAAGAAACAATTAATAACAAGCTGGTAAGAGATGAATATATGTCTGAGGAAAATCCTACTTCAATAACAACTTTTGAAGTGTCAGAAGATTCTTGATCCTGAAAGATATCTGTTGGAACACTTATGTCATTCACTTGTCCAGTTGCCAAGTCAAGCAAGAACTCTGCAGGATTCATCGGTATTTGAGGGGTGAATTTCAAAGATGAAAAGTACTCCATTGTTTCCTTAGCCTTTCCATAGTAAACAGGATAGCCTTCTGATATCAGAAGTAGTTTGTCAAACATGTGAAAGATTCTACTGGATGGCTGGTGTATTGTTGTGATTATGGTCCTTCCAGCCTATAAATCAAATGTAACTCTCAGCTTATATATTCATGCATTTAGGTTGTATGTCTACATTTGAACATTTAGTTATAGATAGATACCTTTGCAAGTCCTTGAAGAGTGAGAAGGAGTTTGTTTGCTGAGGAGGAATCAAGGCCAGAAGTTGGTTCATCAAGTAGCAATAGTGAAGGATCAACAAGAATTTCATAGCCTATGCAGGTTCTCTTCCTTTCTCCTCCTGATATGCCTTTGAGATATCCTCCAGCTATTTTTGTGTGGCGACATCTAAGGTTATGCAAGGGATTATTTAGGGGAAAAAATTATGTCTTTCAATTAAAGTAACTTCTCTCTAATTTTGTCATGTGCATATATATGGTGCAAAACACACCTTTCTAGGCCTAGCTCCTTGATGGTGGCATCTACTTTTGCATACTTTTGCTGCTTGCTCATATTACTTGGTAGCCTCAAAAGTGCAGAGAAGACTAAAGTTTCTTCAACTGTTAATTGTGGGAAAAGCACATCCTCTTGTGTCACAAACCCAATCCTAGCAGGTAGGGGAAAAAGAAAATAAAAAATATTAGCACACATTCAAGTTCTATAAAAGTATCAAGTACTTGAAGTAACACACTCAGGGAGTTCATGCATTCACAAGTTTAGATAATCAGAACCACTAGATGAAGATCAAATGGCTCATATTTTATCTCAATTAGTTCAACTTAAGATATCTTTCTTAAATGCTTCCAATTCATGTGAATGTAGGGATTCCATTTCTGAAGTAACAGATGATTATGTAAACCACTTAACCTCCTCTTGAGAGCTGGAGTGAAACGAACATCATTGTAAGTTACTTTTCCCTTTACATTGTCAACTAGTCTCCCTCCTATAACTCTCAACAAGGTTGTCTTCCCACTGCCAGAAGGACCCATCAATGCAAGAATTTCACCAGGGCCTATGCTTCCTGTGATGCCCTTCAAAATTTTCTTGTATCTATCTTCTTCCGCAGTGAGTTGTGTGGTTAGCTTTGACACCATTGTCTTCACAAGGTTACCTGAGCCTGTTTGGTTATTTCTCACCTTATACTCCACATCTTCAAACTGCACAAGAGAAATGAGAGTAAATAATTTCAAAGAGTCTGAATAGTGCAGTTATGGCTCTTGTTGGCTTATGATATATACTTGTTACTCGATTCTAACATTGGTCCATTTGCAACAAAAGAAAAATAGAAACACAAAACAAAAGAAGAGGAATGCAGGTAACACATTCACACCTAAATACACTATTTAACACATCACTTGGTGGTTTATTCTTTAAATATACTCAACAACTACTCTAGAAAATAAACCAATCATACTTATATTAAAGAATAGATTTATTTCTATACACTGTCATTCAATAAAAACCAGTGCCAAGTATTGGTTTTAAAGTAACTACTACAAAAATCAACAAACTTAATGGCATACACTATTTACTTGTTAAAAAATTGCTTTGTATCATTATTGTCCTACAACTTAAAGGCATTGCTTCTAGTACCTTGAGAAATATGGGGAGGGGGCGATTTTGATCGAAATTGGAATCTTCAGTATCTATGTCAATCTCTGAGTACTTATTCTGAAGATATGCCTGAGACATGAACTCTTTGTGGTGACAAAAGTCATTGTTAATAATGGAACCAACTACTGGGGGTGACATGGACATGTCCACAATCTCATCCTCTCTTCCAATTTCCATGATCAGTGAAGTCAATGAGAGGTGGTTTGAGGCAAAGTCTAGCAACTAAATTCTGATGTGTTGAGTCAACTGCATCGAACCAACAATCATGTCTATATATAAAGGCAAAATTCTGGTTTGTGTGACACAAACTTTTCATGACAAGTTGTTGGTGTGTTCTATCTAGTCCTAGTACACATGCCCTTTAACCAATATCAAAAGTTTTCGGTGTATTTTCAACCATTATGATATGCATAATAAGAAAATGAAGAATATTTGGTTTGAGAAGATTCTGAACATTTAAAAAACCCATTTCCTTCAATATTGCAGCATTCAGTTAGATGGATGAACTCGTAGGTTTGCTTTTCATAAAACCATTTTTTCCCAAAGAAATGAGGAGAAAAGAATGTGAATGCAATCATTGAGCCTTTGACGGAAATTTTATCTTCAGGAATCTTTCTCTTAGGCAACTTTAAGTAAAGTGAATTTTTCGTAATTAATAAAAATATTTAGTAAGTATAAAATGTTTTTATATCACTTTTTTTAGAAGACTTTAATTTTTACTCTTTGACAGATTTTTATTCTGTCAACAAATTAAAAAGTATTATAAAAATGACAAGTTTTACTATAAATGATAATTTAATTTATGAATGATTGATTATATTGTGAATTTTAATAATAGTTTTATTTATATAAACTACAATAACTATATTGTATGTGAGTAATTTTAGGAATTATTTTAAAAAAATGTTTTTAAGAGTTTTTAAATTAAAATATATTTAAGAAATTTTCTCAACCTCTACTGATATTATTTATAATATGATAATTACTCCTTTAATAATAAGTTATTTTAAACATGATAATAATAAATATAAAGTCACTACAGATATAACATAATCATGAAATTATGATCAAATTATAAGATCAAGAATCAATTAACATTCCATAAATTAATTGATTAATTCAATCAAAATATACACTTACTATGCACACACTTCAGTTGCTATAATTGAGTATAATACTATATTTTGATGAATAAAATAAAATATATATTTTACAAAGAAAGAAGAATCAATACCATAATTTTACGTGATGAGTTTTTATAATATTTGATAATATATAATTGGTTTCTAAATTAAATACCAACATTTTAAAAAATGATTAATAATTAAAAATAATATTGTATTATAATATAAGTCATTCGCTATAAAGTTTAAATATAACTTATAATCTTCAAATTATTCACTTATCATTTGGGTTATATTAAATAATAATTTAATTTTTATAATTTGCATACTAAAATCCCTTTTTTTATAATAAAAATAAAACCTTTGGTCTATCAAATATGGTGAGGGGAGATACGACAACGTTTGGGGTGTGATTAAACAGAGTAAAGACTTTCTATGGAGACACTGGGACACCATTGTTCAAAATTCAGAGCTTCTAACTTTTACATTCACCTTACGGCGTCGTTCAGGACATCCGAAATTCCTCCTTGATTGAGAACTTGGATCACGCTGAATATATCAGCTTCACTGAGGTACTGTCACAATGCTCAATTTTTGCAATTTTCCCTTCTGGGTCAGTGTTTGGATGTATGGGAACCAATAAAAATGATTACTTTTTAGTTAGATTTTCCATTTCTAAATAGTATTCTGGTGTGCGGTGTTCTGTCTGTGTATAATCATTGCAGCTTAATGGAATAGTGAGTGGGAATCGCAGATCATTCAACAGTGATCAAATCTTCATATCTGTTTTCATTCTTTGTTTTCCTTTTTATAATTCTAGTTTGCTGAACAATTTAGTAGGTTGAAATCAAACTTTGGGCATGTTAATGTTATTCATTTTCACTGTTATCTTTTGATGACTTAATTTATTTCTTTACAAGAATCATCATATTACTCTCTTATTAGTTGAAGTTAGTCAGTTAATTATAATTCTTGACAATTGGCATGCATGTGCCTTTTGGTGAATTTGCATTTCTGATGAAACTAAGGAATATGGGGTTGCAAAACTAATAATAATAAGCTAGCTTGTTATGTCAGTTCTGACTGTGAATTGTTGTGAACTAAACTAGGCATAGTAAGCTGCTCAAGCATATTTTGTGATGCTAGCCAACTTAACCGGATTATGTATAGTGTGCAAAACTCAGGCTTCTTGGTATGATAATTCTTAAAACCATGTACTAATATGATCGATGTTCGAAGAGTGCTGTTTTGTAGAACAATCCACCACCACTGATTTCTCTTGTTTTGGTTGTGTGGACTTTGGAGCATTATAATGTCAGTTGTTCAGATTTAATATATCATTGGCATATTTGTAGTTGTGTTTCTATCTTTGTCTTCTCTCTTTTTGGTACAGGAGATTTATGATCTTTTTCATGACAAAATGTTTGTATTGTATATGATGATTGTTTTTAGTGTGGGTATCTTTGCTTGCTTGTCTTCTCATTATGGTTCTTGTGTTCACTGTTACTGTGTTTATAAAAAACAGAATATATCTTCTGATTGTAGCTGTTCCTGTATCCATTTGAAGGAGATCTGCACAAGTTAATAGAACTCTTGGTGTAGAGGATTCATAGTTGTGGGAAAGATATAGGGTTGCCAAGCCAACCATACATGTACTAGACCTAAATACAGACTAAGAGAAGCTAACTAACTATGCTCTTTGTAGGACCCAACTGAAAAGGAAGACAATGAAGAGGTAATTGGTGATTATTTTATAGTTGAAATTGAAGCCCATTAAATGCTCTTATGATGGACACCCGGATACATGGAAGAGAGAGTACCAAGGGTGATGTTTTTATCAATCAGGCCAACAAAGATGAATCTAGCTCTAGGATGGAAGGCTTTATCAAGGATGAATTCAACTGTGTATTAAATGCGAAGGAACTGTCTGAAGGACAAGTTGATGCTGCAGGAGATTCGTTAGGAAATGAAGAAAATCCTGCTTATAATGGGGGTGGAAATTTGACAGTCTTGAAGCAAAAAGTATGTTTCCTAAAGATATCTCACAGTAAGCTGATGTCCAGTTGAGAAAATATGATTTTTCAGCTTTTTCTTATTTCTATATCTACTATGTCCAACTGTAAAGTTGTGTATAACAATAAGGTATTATTGAATTTAAAGTGTATAAAAAGTCTTACAAAATTGAAGAATATGCTTATGTGTTTCTTTTCTTTAGGCTTGATGCTGGACTAGATGAGACTTGAATTGAAACTGATAAATTTCAAATTCAGGAGAAAGAACTCTTTGATGAAGTAACTGCAAAGACTTCAGTACTGGAGCATCTTGAACGAGAATTGGAACTGATGAAGGAAGCAGCTGAAATGGTATTTAATAACGAACATTCTGTTGACTTCTACATTGACCGGTTGAATGAACAAGTACAAGCTAAAAGGGATTACCTTTTGACTATGCAGTCTGAGTGGTTAGTTAAACTGTTGATGCGATTTTTCTAAAATTACTTATTTCAGTATGGCATCTCTTATACGGTTGTAATTCTGGGTCAGCATAGAATAGTTCAATGCTCCAATAAAAAGGGGTGGGGGGTATCACTTTCGTAAGACAGAACTGATAATTCTTGAACACAGAATAATTTTCTTTAGCTTCTTAAGAGAGTGAAGGCAGTGGAATGATTTTTAACTTCTTTGTTTTCAATGTGTCTCAGGGATGCCGCAAGAAAACCCCTGGAGGAGAGAAAGAGAAGTCTTGAGGAGTCTCTCTATTCAAATGATCCAGATGCACTAGAAATGCTTCAAAAGATGAGAGAAGTGCAGCAGGAAGAGCAGTTCATTTTATCTGAAATTATGAAGAGGTACATATGAAGTTTATTGTGCATGATTTTTCCATTTGAATAAAATTCTAAGGAAAAGTAAGCAAAGGCATATTGAAAATGCAAATTTAGAAAATGGGCTGAGACGAACTCTGCTTACTACATTTTTTATTTCTGGTGAAATCTTACTGGAAACTTCCAGTGAGCCATATGTCTTTTAGTTTTGTTTAGGAATTAGTGCTTAATGATATACTTTTCGTCCTTATACCATGCTTCTTGATTCCCTTCAAGTGTTGCTTAGATGAAGATATCTTCTATATCTTCTTTTCCCATTACTGATAGATATGGAAACTTGTTGGAAGTTATCTTTCTTCTAGATCTTTGTGCATTAAGTCCTAAGAAAATGCATATGCCTTTTTGACTTGGATGTTCTCTCCTCTCCATCACTCTCTAGGGAGGAGGAACATTTGAAACTTTCTGCAGATCTTGAGAAGCAGCAGAAAGTAGCATCCAGGAAATCCTATACTGACAGGATAAAGGAGATTACAAAAAATACTCGGAAACAAGACACCGATATTGAGCGTATCTTGAAAGATACTCGGGAGATTCAGCTGGAGAGTAATTCTATCCAGGAAAGCTTGCATAGAACATATGCTGTTGCGGATGAAATTGTCTTTAGGTATTGAAGTTCTATTGCCAGCGCATGCATACCCACACAAATACTACTAATCATTATGCACAAGCAAGAAAGAAGAAATGAAATTGAAATATACTTGGGAAACAGAACAGAAAGATGAAGAGAAAATATACTACTAATTATTTTGCTTTTAACCAAAATTAAGTAATGTGCAATTTTTTTCCATTTCTTATCCTTTCAGGGAAGCAAAGAAATATCCAACAGGGCCGCAGGTTTATAGGCTTCTGGTTAGCATCCACAAAGGTTTTGAACAAATATCTGAGAAAATTCTGGCAACTGATAGAATTAAAAGAGAAGTGGCTGAGTATGAAATGAAACTGGCATCTGCTTCTTCCAAGAGCTTGGATTTGACTGAACTAAAAGCTAATCTTGATACCATTATCAGGGAAAAGGAATAAGCTGAACAACATTTGCAGTTAAGTGAAGCTGTTTCAGAAAAACATTTGAAACTGGCTGCCCCAAGCTTTTCTTGAGATTGGTATTAGAGAAAATGAATACCTTCGATAAGGGACATTTCAAGTTGCTGGGAACAACCATTTCTAACTGTTAATTGCCACTTTTTCATGTTTTTTGTTGCAAAGTTCTGCATAGGAACGCATTAATTTTTGGTTCTTAATGGTTTGAATGCTTGAGGGCATTATTCATACTTGTTTTGTCCATTGTGTGATACTACTTGTACTCAAAATTTTATTCTTATCATCATGCATTGAAGAATGAAGATTTGTTAGTTTACTTTGAGCAATGAAAGTTCAACTCAATGATTGTGATTAGCTTATAAACTATACAAGCATCTTACACAATAACTATCTTATCACATGAGTAAGATTGTTAAGAACATAATGATGATATTATTAAGTAAATGAATTAATTAAGAAACTAAAATGATTGAGATAATACATTTTCATCAATTTCCTTGTTTTCAACTAAATTTCAGACTGAATGAACTCAACATAATTTCAGACTCAATTCAATAATATTGAACCAAATGATAGGTACTTGAGTTAAAAAAGTGATCCCATTCAATAATCAAGTTGAACTTGATCTATCTACTGTTCAACTCAAATTATTTATTAACCTACTTGAAATTATTGAAATTTATTTATTTTTCCTTTCTTTGGTAATTATAATATATCTATCAAATACAATGATTTTTTTTAGTTTGTTACTTGCGTAGTTTTTCTATGTATATAAATATACTCACCCTAAAAAATATGATTTTAGTCAGAATTGACTAAAGTGATTGTGATTTATGTTCAAATTGATTAATAAGTTAATAGTAAAAACTTATGGTAAATTTTTTAATAGCTGCTACCAGAAGATCTTTTTTCTTTAACATAATAAGCTATTAGAACTCACAATTAATTTCGAAGACAAAATTATTTTTTCAACGTGAAACCATGTGAAAATTACATATATTCAGCATGATTATGAATCTCCTTAAAAAAAAAATTATAGACAAAATTAAATAAAATTTTAGTATCTTTAAAACCGGTTCATATTACAATTGATACCTCCAAAACTTTTCCATATTTTTTTATATCTAATATTTAATAAATATTTAAATTTGGTTGTGATAGTCATTTTATTATTTTTGAATTAATAATGTTAGCATATTTATTTCGATGATATAAATATTGTTATACGTAAATATCATCAATATTTATATATTTTATTAAGTGTTAAAAATAGAAAGATACTGAAAAAACGTTGAACGTATCAATTTCAATATAAACTAGTTTTAAAATTAACAAAAGTTTATTTAACTATAAAAAAAAATATAAAATGAAATCAAATTAACAATTATTTGCGGATCAAAATACATTATGAATTTGATATTCTTTAATATATTTTTAGATTTAAATTTTTGGAACACTTATCTAGATTTCAGAATATCTTTTTCTAGAAGTATTCGATTCTATTTTTTCATAATTTTTCAGATTTTTTTTTGAATTTTTTTCTTAAGAAAATATTTTTGTACTCCAGAATAACCTTTTTAGAATTTTTTAGAATAAGATTTTGGTTTTCCAATTCTATTTTAAAATTTTTATTTTCAAAACACAAACATCTATTTTAGATTTTTTTTTTTCGAAATGTATTTTTTTAATTTTTAATTTTAGAATGAAGACAATTTTAAAAATTCAAAAGTTGATTGGGTGGAAGTCAAAAGTCATCTGGTGCGGGAAGTAATTGCCTAATTTGGAAAAAGGCAAGACCCAACGGCCCAACCCTTGTCTCATTTGCGATCCAAAGAACATACAATCAAGTAAGCGAAGCATAAAACGACGTCGCGGAGTTTCTTCCGGTAAACCCTAAACCCTAGCCGAATTTTATTTTTTTTTGGTAAGCAGAAGAAGAAGAAGAAACTCAGCGCGCAAACCACACTGCCCATTTACTGCTTCGTTCACTACCTTACAATGGCTCCCGCGAGGAAGAAACCTTCGAAGCCAAGCAAATCCCCGAAGAACCCTAAGAAGACCCAACCCAAGCACGATTCCAGCTCCGAATCCGAAGAAGACACGCCGTCGCAGCAGCAACCGCAGCAACTCGAACTCGGCGATGACTACTCCGATTCCGCGTCGGAGCTCTCTTCCGAAGGGGACGACCCGTTAGCCGACGATTTCCTCCAAGGAAGCGATGACGACGAAGGTGCTCGTTGTTCGCATGCTCGCGCGTTGAGCATTCGAGATTGCTGTTGTTACTTTCCTCTAATGTTTGTATTTTTTTTTCTTTTCAGGGAAAGGCCCCGGTTCGGACAAAGGTTCTGGTTCTGATTCTGATTCGGATGATTATGATATCGAAGAGAAGTCGAGAGCTATTGATGAAGAGAAGGCGAGAGAGGAAGAGGACGCGGAAGCCGAAATGCAGCTCAATATCAACCAGGAGTCTGATGAGTTCAGATTACCGACCCCAGAGGTTTAACTTTTTGATTTGCTTTAATAATAGGAAGGGTTCAGAATGAATATTTTTTTAAATTGCTAAGTAAGCTAATTGTAATTAAGGGTGTGTTTGGATTTAGGAAGAGCTACTATAGAGCTTATTTGGAATTTTTACCTTTCATGCAATGTAAGTTGTTAGTATGTGTTTGTGTCTGCTTGGTCGTGCTTTTTAAATAAGCAAGCAAGTAAAGAGATCCTATTAAGCTTGGTTAAGGTGTTTAACCCCAAGGCAGTTTAATCCGGCTACTCTTGGTGTTTTACATTATTGAATGATGGAATGTTTGTTGAATATGTTTCTTTTTGGATGTTAGGAACTCGAGCAGGAGGCTTTGCATCCACCTGATCTTTCCAATCTCCAAAGGAGGATTAAAGAGAGTAAGTTTTACTACTCTGCTTACTCCCTTTGACTGTTGTCGAGAATATTGTTCAGGTTGTGCTGCAAGTGCGTGTTTGGAAAAACAATCCACGTTTTTCCAAATCCATCAATATAGTTGCTTCTCCTATTTTTGCTTAGTGAAGAAGGATTTTCAGTTTAGAAGGCTCTAAATGGTTATCCATACATGCTAAGTTGTAACTGTTTTAAATGTTTGTTTTTGTAGTTGTTCGTGTTCTTTCAAATTTGAAGGTTTTGAGGCAAGATGGGGCAACGAGGAAAGATTATGTTGACCTGCTTAAGAAAGATATTTGCTCGTACTATGGCTACAATGAGTTTCTAATGGGTGCTCTAGTGGAGGTTGGTATCATTATATTTTTATTGCTAGCATAGTGAACTTTAATTTCTTCCCAAATGCTAATTGCTCTTTGTGTTCATTTTTACCTTGGTGTGACTGGACATAGAAAAGGGACTGTGTTTCATTGATGCGTAATGGTAGTTTGTATTAAAACTCTGTATTTTGTTTTGTCTCAGATGTTTCCAGTTGTTGAACTTATGGAACTGATTGAAGCCTTTGAAAAGCCACGCCCTATATGTCTAAGGACTAACACATTGAAGGTTGCATGTCATTTTCTGTCATTTTGGGCTTATATCTTAATGTGGATTTAATCATGTTCCCCACTGATGGTATGAGTTTTTCTTCTGCATTCACTCAGACACGCAGAAGGGATTTGGCTGATGTTTTGATAAATAGGGGAGTTAATTTGGATCCTTTAAGCAAATGGTCAAAGGTAAAGGACTCATGTCTGGCAAATTTGAACCTTATATTTCTTTGTTGCTGTTGACTTTTTGTTATTATGTAGTTGTTTTTATTGCGAGTACTAGCAACAAACTAATATGATACTGGGGTTATATTTTTTATCCAAAGGTTGGACTTGTTGTGTATGATTCTCAAGTGCCTATTGGTGCCACACCTGAGTATATGGCTGGTTTCTACATGGTAGGTGGCCTTTTACTACTGTAGCTTCTCATGGCTTTTAATTTAATATTGCATGATGGACTTACTACTAGTTCTTTATGTAGCTACAAAGTGCGAGCTCTTTTCTGCCTGTCATGGCCTTGGCTCCTCAGGAGAAGGAACGAGTTGTTGATATGGCGTAAGTATAAATCATTGTAAAAATGTAGCTAAAATTTTAAGTGTCCATACAGTAGCTAACATGGTCAAGTTCTAACATGATTGTGACATGCTTGACGGCTTTTTAGACCGTGTCTGTGCTTCTTAGGTTATAAGATGTTAACATTATCATTCATATTTTTTGCAATGCTTTTATTTTCCTGAAGGAAGTTTATACCTTTTGCAGAGCTGCACCAGGTGGTAAAACAACTTACATCGCTGCTCTAATGAAGAACTCTGGTATTTTTTCATGTTTTTCTTAGTGTTTCATTCATTTCAAACCTTTTATACCTATTAATTGGCATCAAATAGTCTGTAAAGTTATTTTCATAGTGCTGCTTCATACATATGTAACCATATTGTTGTAGGGACTTATAATCATGTTACTCATGTTATCATGAAAGACAGTGTAACTTATGTTATTTATTTGGATATTGTCAAGTATATATTCCATGAAATATTGTGTTCTACATGCATAACAGCTGAGCTGAAATGTCTTCAACAAAAAATATATTATAGTGTGGCCCTTTTGGTAAAACAATGTTTTTTTTTTTCCATATGAATTGTATGTAGTGTCTTTATTTTAATGTATGTTTATGTGCTTTTTGTCCATATAATATATAGTTGGGATGATTTGGAATATTTCTTTGATAAATAAATACTGGCAGGAAAAAGAGCCAAACATTTTACTTTATTCTGCACTGTGGAATTTGTTTTTCAGAATTAGATTAAACATTACACTGCTTTCAGTATTTTTTTATGCACGAAAATCATGTGAAACTTTTCAATGAAATTTTGATGATAGAAAAAAGCATTATCCTGCTCATTTTTTATGCAAGGTATTTTTAAAGCCTGTTGGATCTTTGAATGAGTCACTGAACTAACTGCTTGATTTCTCTTGCATCTTAATTTTGCTTCTAGTTTTTGTTTTTTTAATTCATGTTTCTAGTGGTCCAATCATACTTTTTTTTATGGCAGGTATAATTTTTGCAAATGAAATGAAAGTACCAAGGCTTAAGTCATTGACTGCAAATTTGCATCGTATGGGTGTATCCAACACTGTAGTCTGTAACTATGATGGAAAGGAGGTTAGCATCTTTATCCTCAGTTATTGTTGTTTTAGTGTTTACTTGTTTTGCTACAAACGAGCTTTGATGTCCTTACTGCTATTAGATTGTATTATTGTCATTTGGTTTTGTATTTTATTATTAGACTATCCATCTGGCTTCTCTGTTCTCTATAATTTGTTTGGTTTGACAAATTGTTGGTGTAAAGAAAAAGGGCTTCCCCTATATTGTTATGAAATGCTGAGAGAAACATTACAAATATTTGTGACAAGAGAATGTAAAGAAAAGAAACTGGAACTATAGAGTGCAGCTCATTAGATTAACAATTATATTAATGATGACTGTATTGATGTTATGCCAAGTGATAGTGATTTGTAGAACAGAGCATTGTCTCCCAACCCATTCTTTACTGGATCACTTGTATGATCTTCACCACCAACCTCAATCTTGCCTAACTTGTTCAAAATCAGTTTCAAAAAATGTCTTGCTCATACAATTGTTTCTTCAAGAGAAAAATATTGGTTTGAAGAGCTTCTGACCTATCAGGATAGGTTGACAGCTGTTTGTCTCAGCTTCTGTTGATGATCTGCGTGTGTTTTCCTGTTTCATCCCAGATGTTAAGTGCTCCATATCAACAGTCATATGTTTAAAGTTTAATTGTTTGTTTTAGCATGTCTCATTGTTGCTACAGGAGTTGTTACATTCTTTATCCAGTTGATTTATTATTATTATTAAATGTTATCCTTGGTAAATTTATTAATAAGCATTTTAGTTCAACTTCAGATTTTCACGTGTCAGTTCCATTTGTAACTCCTATAATTTGTAGGCCCTATAATGATATTCTCTGTTGTACATGCCTACATCTGTCTAATGTCTATATTATCTATTTCAGCTTCCAAAAGTTTTAGGTGTCAATGCAGTTGATAGAGTATTATTGGATGCCCCTTGCAGTGGAACTGGGGTAAGAAATAGTGAATAATATTCGGGGGTTAATGTTTGGGGGATTGTCTTTTTTTCTTGAAAAACGTTGAAAGACACTGAATGACTTTATGTATACAGGTTATATCCAAAGATGAGTCTGTTAAATCCTCTAAAAGTTTGGAAGATATACAGAAGTGTGCGCAGCTACAGAAGGTAAATTGACATTTTTTCTTGAAATGTTGTTTGGGAAGTGAGTAAAGTCAGGCTGGGGCATAATTCATCTTTTGTCTGCCAATAAAATAGTGGACAAGTTTATATTCTGCTTCTTTCACAATAAATTTCTTTCTTGCTGGTAAAACAAATCTAACACCTGAATAGTTGTTTATCCTTATATAGTCTTGTTTGTTACCTTTTTTTCCCTCAGGAGCTTATTCTTGCGGCAATTGACATGGTGGATGCTAGTTCAAAATCTGGGGGATACATTGTTTATTCTACATGCTCAATCATGGTTGCCGAGGTTTGTTTTTCAGTTGAATTGAAACTTCTGAGTTTGTATGTTCGTTTTCTTTTCTTTCCTTTTTTATGTTGTATTTTCTAAAAGTTCTTTTATTTTTCTTCAGAATGAAGCTGTTATTGACTATGCGCTCAAAAAGCGGGATGTTAAACTGGTTCCGTGTGGACTTGATTTTGGGCGTCCAGGGTAATGATTTTATTTCTAATTCTTTGTTGTTATGAATAGGAATTATGTATGTCACTATATTTGACATTTGTATTCCATCAGGTTTATAAGGTTTAGGGAACAACGTTTTCACCCTTCTTTGGAAAAGACAAGGCGTTTCTATCCTCACGTACAAAATATGGATGGTTTTTTTGTTGCAAAGGTGTGTATTCTCTGTTTGATAAATGAAATTGGATAAATAAAGCGAGATTGTTGGATTACAAATTTTTGGGTAAAATCAAGTTACAAATTTATCTTGTTTGTTTGAAACTTATCAAATAATCTTTGTTGTTAACTTGTGTTTTTGAGTTCAGTTCTACTTACCGGAGTGCAATATAAAAGATATAAATTTTGTTTCCATTAGTTTTAGTATCCAACCTCTTAGCTGGAAAAGTTCGATCTTTCTTGCCAATGTTATACATTGGTTGGGAAGCATAAAGTACCGTTATTTATGTGGGGCTTAAACAAACTGAGTTTTTGCACTCCCTAATATTGCAGTTGAAAAAAATGAGTAACACAAAGCCAGGTACAAAATCATCAGAAATAGCCGAGATGGAAGAAGGTATCGTTACCACGTTGGAGAACGAGAAGGAAAAATCAAATGATGGGAAAAAAGAAAATGGCAATGCAACTCTTGAATCTGAATCCAAGAAGACGAAGAAAAGAAAGTTCCCCTCTAAACCAGTTAACGGTCTAAAAGAAAATGGCAAAGAATCTTCTGAATCTGAGCCCAAAAAGAGGACGAAGAGACAACTTCCATCGAAGGAAGAGATTTCAAAAGCCAGGTTAGATGTTTTCTCCGTGTAAACTTAGAATATAACTTTATTAATAAATTTATAGCAGCTTATGGAAATAAACCTTAATCATTTTGTGGTTCCTGTAGGGAGGAGAAGAGAAATGCTTTACGAGAAGAAAAGAGAAAAGGTGTTAAACCACAGAAGCACAAAATGACCAAAGCCAATGGCAATAGATGAAACAGTGACAGGAGACTACTGGGGTGATTGTCTGTTCCATTGAAGTGTACCCTGAAATCATAGGCATGCCCTATTCGTAGGGCACATTTTTGTTTTTTTTTTCTAAGGTAATTTATAGTAATTTTTGTGGTTCGAGTTAGTCATATGTTGAAGCTTTTGGTTGTTCTTATTTTCAGTTCCAGTCATGAATTGCTAGTTGTAAAACAAGTTTCCAAACACATGGTTAGCTGCTGAGATTCATTTTCACTTTCCATCTGCAAAGCTGTAAATCAGAAAAGAAATATTTCTTTTTCTTATGTGCCATCAATTCATTTTAATTTATTTTCCATTCCTTATCGTCGCATCTCACTTGTCTTTATTCATTATTAATGTGTAAAAAAGGGTATATTTGTTTATTTTAATGTAATATATTTTTTCAAAATCTTATTTAATTGAATGGGGACTTAAAAATATTTATTTTTCTGTAAGTTAATGTTTTTAATTATAATGAGCATTATTACAGACTTTTAATAAGGAAGTAAATATGGAAATTTAGTAGTCAGTTACATTTTTATCTTTAAATATTTTGAGAAAATTTATATTTTTATATTATGGATTTTGTAGTTTCAATATATTATTGAAAGTTGTAACATTATTGGGAATATTATTTTGATTCTTCAAACATTTGTATTATCTTTTTACTAAAATTAAAAATTAAAATAAACTGTTAACCAGATTACAATTGGTTTTTTCTTGAACTCATATATTTGTTTTAATAAAAGAAACTTGGTGTATAATAATTACGTATTGGAGTTAAATGTTTTTCAAATGATTACGCTCTGTAATCTTTATATAAAACATAAATAATCAATAACTTTTTTCTATCAAGAATATGATTTTTTTTTATTCTTAATTTATACTATTCCTTTTGGTAATATAAAATATTATTTAAACGAAATTTATTCTTCTAAATCTTAGTTAACTAAATGGGAATATCCGAATACTTATTTTAATTTTTTAATAACTGATTAAACATGGAACATATAGTTGTTAGTTATTATTTTTTATTTTCAAATGTTATGCAAAAACCAAATTATACTTTTATAGTATTCAATTTGTGGCCTACATAAAATTTTCAAATTATTGCAATTATTATTTTGATCGTTTAAAACTTATATTATTTTTTTTACTCAAATTAAAAATTCAAAGGGATAAAAAAATATTAAACAAATATAATTGATTCTTTTTAGAACTCATACATATTTGTTTTAATAAAATATTAGATAACGTATAGTAATTACACATTGAAATTAAACTTTTACAAAATATTTATGTTTTATTTATATGAAATATAAATAATAAAAGACTTTATATTTAAAGTATATAATTAAAAATATGATTCTTAATTTAGATTATTTTATATTTAATAATATAAAGACATTCTTTAAATGTGATTTATTCTTTCGAAATGTATTTAATTAGATAGGGATCTAATTTTTTTATGGTGGTTTAATGTTTTTAATTCTAATAATCACAAATTAAAAGTTTTCAATGGAAGAGTAAACACTTATATATTAATATTTATCTTCAAATATGGGTCGGATTGCCCGTCCCGCATAAAAAATGCGGGCTAGTTTTCATAGCCTTCTTCGCATGCGGGTTGGCCCGCGGGCTTGCGGGTTGACCTACTTTATTTTTACATGTAGGAGGAGTGGAGGCAGTAGCGAAGCGACACGAGTGATAACCGCGCGGCAGTAGCGCACAACAGTTACAGGTGAAACCGCGTGGCGTCGCAGTCGGAGCGAGCGGCGGCACTGCAAAGGAAAATGCGTCGTGTGTTGTGTACATTTTTTTGAACATCGTAGCTACCTTGTGTTGAGTGAAAACCTAATTTTCTTTTACTCAAAGTTGTCACTCTTCCACTGGGTTGTGTTTTAAGTAAAAATCTAATTTTCTTTCTCTCAAAATTGTCACTCCTCCACTGGACCATTGCTACCAAGTCAATTTTTTTTTGGCGAGCCAACAGGTCAGCCCACCCCGCCCTGCTGCTGGCCTGCGCGGACCGTGAGTTATGCAGGACGGGCTAATGCAGGTCAGTGAGCTGAAAAGGTCAGTCCACCTGGCCCCCCGCTTTGCCACCCCTAACAACTGGTGAAATTTTGTATTATCTACTCAGATAAAATAAAAAATCTAAACCAATAAATAAATATTAAACACATATAATTGTTTTTTTAAACACATATTTTTCAAACACCATAATTATGCATCGAAATTAAATATTTTTCAAATAATTTTGTACTATAATCTTTATATAAAATATAAAAAATATATATAACAAAATATAGGTTAAAGAAATAGATTGGGCTTAATGACATGACAAAATATTTTATACGATACATAAACAATACTTTTGTAATCTATTTTATTATAAAAAAAAAATCTGTATAGATATTTTAACAAAAGCTAATAACTAACACTTAAACCTTTATACGTATTTATTGAATTATTTGAAATAGTGTGGGATTTGGTTAGAATACTATTTATTATTTCAAAATATAATAGTGATGAAGAAAACTAAATAATTAAAAAATATAGTAGTTATGGTAGGAGTCAACAATATAGGTATATATTATTATTGTCAATGTTACATGGAAAAATTTTCCTCAATTTTTCTTTTATATTTAATAGAAACAAAAATTTTAATGGAAGGATACAAAAATATTAGTCTGTCCTAAAGTAGGGTGAAAAATATAATAAGAAAATATAACGTATCTAAATATAGTAAAAAAAAAATCAATAATATTTTTTAAAATTAAATTAGGTTGTATTAGAAGATTTTTTTTCAGTTTCAAAACTTATATTTGTTATTTTATCTAAACAATAATTGATTCGTATATATTAACCCCGTAAAAATTATGCAAATACAACAAATAAGTTTAAAAAAATATACTATTGAATGAATTTATAAAATTTTATTACACCCCAATAAATTAATAAAAAATGTACAATTAAATATAAATAATTTATTATATTTTAACATGAATAGTACCATCTATTAATATAATATAACAATTTAAATAAATATTAAATTACGATAGAAACAAATATAAGTGTATATATTAGAATATTATTATTATTTAAATTTAAATATTAAACATTAAAAAAAATTATCTATATTAAAAATAAAAAATTAAACAAATAGACTTTAAAATTTGATATAAAAATAAGAAGAAAAAATGTACTTTGACACTTTAAAAAAATCCACTTAAAAACCTCTTTTTAATAATACAATAATAACATGTATTAATAGTTTAAGTTAATTTGATAATAATATTAAAGAAAAAATTCGTAAAATTTAAATAAAGAAGTAAAAAATGTATTTATACTAAAATGGAGTAGATCAATATCAATATTTATTTAACATACTTAAATATAGTTATTTTTCTTTTTCTCCTTTTTTTTTTTGTAATTTTGAATGAAAAGTATGCTAAAAAACTATATTATATTATAATTCCCGCGAAAACCCTAAACCCAAATCATTTTTTTTTTTTTTTTGCGAAAGAAGAAGAAGAAGAGCATAACAAGGATGCCGGAGGAAGACGAATCCATGGCGGAACAGAGTAATAATGGATTAGGACTTGATTATATAATTAGCTTAGAAAATCTTCTATCAAAGCTCACTCCACTACTCCAACTTTTCAAAACGCGTCTTCTTTGCAACAACGATGCTCCTGTGCTTGTAGGCCCTGTTGTCCTTAAATTTCTCTTCTTTTTTTTCTCTCTTGAAGTTATTTAATTTTACCCTTTATATGCTACACTTTTTTTTATCATTTTTTATTTTACTTTTTAACGCTCAGTTTCATAAAGTTTCTAAATTCTCAATTGGGGTGCTGGAATTGTAGGAGTTAGGATTCCAAGTTTTTACATTTGTTATTATCTTTGAAGGGGTTTGTTTTTTATTTTCGTTTTTTGTTATGTTGCTGTTTGTAGACTTACTGTACAATATTCTGGTGCTTATGCGCTTTTGGAAGTTGATAATAGTGTGCGGTTTGATAGCTTCTGTGAAAACTTCAAAGTTGAAGTTAAGCGGCTTACTGATAGAGGTGGAGTTTGATTTATTTGGTGTTGATCCAGCAATTGCCAATGCATTCGAATAATTCTTATGTCAAGAGGTGATATATTTTTGCTTCCCTGATCGTGTACAATGGTGATGGGATTTTTTTAAATATTTGGACGCATTTTGTTGGTGCTATTGTTCGAGGTTAGGATTTTGAATGTTTTTATCTTTAACAGACCTAATGTTGTTGACAACCAAATATAGAGTTATGAATATAACTTGAATGATTTGTCAGATTTCTGAATTTAAATTAACATTTTGTTTTAAATCTATAGCTGTACAAGCAGCTCTATATGCAGACGAGGTACATGTGTCCTCGTAGACAAGAATGTTTTATTGTAGACTTTGATAGAGTTGCAAACTTGCAAGAGTAAAATTTATTTCCCTTGATTTCAAATTATCGGAATTGTTCTACTCCAATTTTTATCAGTAGGTCCTCAATTTACTTTGGATTGACCCAAATGGATCTAGTGTCTATTAACTAGACTATCAAAGGCATTACATTGTGTGAATTGTGTTTATATGGCCTGGAATACTGATATTCAAGGCTCCCAGTCTTTTCTTTCCTTCAATCATCTTTGAAATAAGAGGAAAATATTTCACAACAATTTCCAGTGTCATGGAAAAGAAAAAAGGAAATTATGTAATAATAAGATGAAGGTTGAGTCAATAGGTAATGGTAACTTTCATTTTGGAGCAAGGAACATAGATTATTTATATGTGCTCTTTGGAATTTTCGTTTTACTTTTGGTGCTACTAAATCTTTGCACATGATAGTGAAGACTGCTGTAGATTTATGTTACTTTCTTTGTTATATAATCCCTCTTTAGTCCCACAAAGTAAGATTCCTGTTTAAAGTTGTTTCAGTTACCCATTGCAGCTATGTATTGCATAGTAGTAGTGAAATCTGGTTTGAAAACCATTTCAAAACCAATTCGATATTTTAAATGGTTTGAAATCAGTTCAGTTCAAAACCTCTTCAGAACTGGTTCTTGAAAAGTTGTCTTCCTTCCAACTCGTTCTCTATTATGTTTCTATTTGGAGTGAACAATTTAAAACTGTTCGATTTTTTAGTAAACTGAATTTTTTGCACACCCCTAAATTTGATTATCCTCTCAAAAATGTATGTTTTGTATTAACAAATTCAGGATAGTTATGGAAATACTTATTATGAAATGATACATTATACATGGATAATATAAAATGTGATACCTTTACGAGTTGAAAGTTTTCTTTAAATTTATTAAAACAAGAGGGGACATATTGCATGAGAGGGGTTAATTCACTTGCGTTGATGTGTTTTGGTGAATGGAGATTTCTTTTATTAGCTACAGTTGTGTATAGTATTTTACAGTAGTCTTATGTTTGGTTTTATTCATTTCTGTTTGTATGATACTTTGGGTAGGCTGTTAGTAGTAGTGTATTTGTGTAGTATTGGTGGAGATATTTATATCTTTTGTGGTTATATAATTTAGGTTCCAACAATGGCTATTATTTATAGAGTATATATCGCAAACAATACATCTGTTATACCAGATGAAGTTCTTTCCCATAGATTGGGTCTCGTTCCAATTCGTGCTGATCCCAGGTTATTTGAATATCCAGGTCTATATCTACACTAATTGTATTTCTCATTAATTTATGACTTTCCTATGTGTAACTTGAAAGTTGGCATTATTGTGTACACTTTTTCAGTGTATTGCGTCTGTATGGTCCTGGTTCAGTGTGTTATTTTTGTCTTTCAATTTGATCAGATAATGCGGGAGATGACAGGAATGAAAAGAACACCATTTTCTTTGGGCTACATACATGGACATCGTGAAGTAACTCAACCTCGTATTGCAGATACATGACTTGAGGGTATTGCAGATAATATATACGGTGCTTTTAGTTACCTATTTGGCTATTTGACTTTATCCTTTAACCTTGCAACAATCTCTCTTGCTCGATGATATTGTGATATTAATGCAGCTAAATCCTATAAACTAAAGTGGTTACCTAATGGGGGGTGAGTTTCCCAGTGAAGATGTCAAACCAAAAACGTTTACATCTTTTACTTGCAGCCAAGATTCACTTCCTGAATTTTCCAGCAATTCAATTGATCTTACATATTAGGATCTTATACTATCTAACCTTCGACCTGATCAAGTAACCTTTTCAAAAAGAAGTGAAATCATTCTATTAAGAAGTGAATTTTAAGTTTAACTCAAATGAAAATGGTTCATAAGATGAAATTTATACTCACTTATGTATATTATAAAATATTTTTATCTCTGATTTATATGAGATTTTTAAAACTATGAAGTTGAGTTTTGGAACTTTCTTAGTTTGCTGATTTGGTTATTGAGTAGGTCAAAGAAGAGCAAAAGTAGCTAGGCCACGGAATTCCACTTTGTGGGCAAAGAATGGGAAGATCGTGATTCTTTACGTCGCGTTAAAAATGATTTCATTTGTAAGTATCATGTAGCCTACTGAATTCACGGGACTAGATCTTCAAAGTTGTCTGAAATCTTAACTTGCAAAATTTACATCATTTTTAGGAGTTTAGTCTCAACATTGGTTCTTGTAGTGGTTAAGCTTAGAAGTATTAATTTGTGGAGCAGGTTCTTATTTTTTTGTTGACATGACTGATGCCAAAATTCACTTCCTTCTTATTATATATTGATTTTTCATTTATTAAGGAAAAAGACCTTACAGATGTTGTTCATCTAATGAAATATATTTTCAAGAATGTTGGTATATTAGCCAATGGCTGTGGCAAATACAAAGAAGAATGCTAGCAACATTCTCATTATGATTGATTGAAATTTATTGGAATAAATTTATGATTAATTTTTTACAACTCTTTGCAATAAATTAAAGCTCTTTCTTTACTCATAGTTATACTTTATCTATCTCATTTCTTGTGTTATTTCACATTTTTTTAGTAAATAATGAATAAATTGTGTGATTGTAATATCTTTCTCTTTTATCTTGATTTAGGTGCATAATAACAGTGACACTAAAATTATATATTACTCAATTATTTCTAGTCGACTCTTTAACTCATTCATAGTTGACATTCAATGAACAATAACCATTGGAATTGATCAAAACATTTTAGCAAGAAAAGGTTGTCTTTGTGCATGACAGATGGGTGACCACTCTCTTCTCATCACTCACTAATCACTGTCAAATCCATGTCGGTGCAATGCAGCCTGCCATTGTATTCAACAGAAAAAAGTTGATAATTAATTATTTTAACCAAATTTATAATTTATAATTGAGTTTTAAAAACCAAGTTGGTAGTATTTTGAGATAAACTAATCCAACCATGTTATAAATGCATGGTGCAGTTTTATAAAAAGAACTTGTCGGTCGGATAAGTTATCCTGCATTTCTTTTTGTCCTTGTCTCATTCTCTCTAAATCACATTCTGATCACACCATTCAGTAAACAAAGAAATCACCATCTTTAACATTTGTTTTATATGTGAACATGCAAAGAGTTGTATTTTTCACTAGTAGAAGGGTAGCAAAATCTTAGATTTTATATTTTAAGGGTAATCATACACTGTGATTTATGCATATTGTTAAATGTTGAAACCAAATAATATCATATTGTTATGTGTATGTTAATGGAAATGTTTATCTATTACTGTGAATTCCAGAAGTCAGCATGCATAGCATAAGCCCAAAATACTGCTCATCCACAAACAGTGGAAGCAAACCATGATGAATTTAAAAACTGATTTGAAGTGGCTCTCACTTTTTCAAAGGCTAAACTAACTTAATTTAATTTTTTCAATCCAATATCATATAGAAACAATAACATAGCACCATAGCTTCTTTCATTTTTCAACCAGCCAAAGCACCACGCCACCCTTCAATATTAAATGAGGTGATTCCCCACTTTTGACAAATAAGTGACCTATACAATTCTGTGTTATTGGAGAATCTTACACGTGGGAAAGCTTGCAATTGTGGTGACTAGTGTGTCACTTTGCCATTATCTATCACCTTCAATCCCCTTTGCCTTGTTTCTCTCTTCTTTCCAAATTCCCTCTTGGTGCATTAATCAACTTCTCTATACCATTCGCCAATAACAAACTTTAAGCAAAAGACAAAGATTACCTTATATTTCTAATCCAATTTGAGTGCTGTGTTTTCTTACAATTGGGAAAAGGTGTGAGTGTCTTTAACTTTAATTCCTTCATCTAATTCTTCTTTGCATGTTTTTTCAAAGATTCTAAAAGCAACTCCCAAACTTTTGTTTTTCTAAGAATTTGCTAAGGGAAAGATACCCAAAAAGAAACACTTGTAAGAAACTAAAATCATAAAATTGCACAAGAGATAAGATTCTTTGAGGCTTATAGATATCAACTTTCATTGGCGTGCCCTTCTTTTTGTATAATATATACCACAAAAGTGTGACCCAAAATTTGGTCCACCCTACATTGCACATTCATTTTGAAGAGCCATTTTTGTTTTCACTAAAATGGTGCAATTTCACTTCATAATTACAATAATAGATAAAAAAAAATTATTATAAAATTTATAAGTCGTATATTGAGAACACAACTTCGTATGAAGACACAAAGTTGTGATCAATAAAAATAATTTTTAACACATGTGAAATTCAAAATTAAAATCGTATTATATAGAACTACTTTAATTAAAAAATTATATTAAAATCATGTATAAAAGACGTAATTTTATTACGGTTAAATGAAAATGACTAAAATCGGACATGTGTGACACAACTTCATTTTATGTCACAACTTCATTTTAAATGAAAACAAATGAAATTGTGTCATTCATGTGCGACTTCATAAATCATATCATGCATACATGATTTAAATTTGATAATAATTTTTTTTTTTTACTTTTTCGTAATTAGGAAGTCTAATTACACCATTTGGGTAAAAACCAAAAATAAAATGTAATAAACTTACCATGGATGCTTTGTGCCAAAACGGGGACAAGTGACAGAAATTTCAGAAGTTTGGCATGCTTTGAATATTGTTATCGAAAGACAAACACGTGAAGCCACATCTCTAAGCATGTGATGGCCATAAGAGTTAAAATCAATACGCAGAAGCAAAGAGAAAAAGTCAGAAAGATGAAACACATGGGAGAGTAACGTGTGCTATATAACTTTTTAATTACTATATTAACTATTTTTTTTTGTTATTACCATATCAATCACATGTTAATTCACTCACATATATAAAATAAATTTGTTAACTTTCATAAGAAATTCCTTAAACATCGTACTAATAATGTTTTTTTAATAGTCGGCTTCTTACACTAATATTCTGTCATTAAGCTTATTTTTTTACATATTTACATTATTTATTAAAAGTATAAAATTATAAGTAAAATTTATTATTTCGACTAAAGATTAAAACATTTCATACTGAGTGCAAATATCATCTTATAATCTAGTTTTATAAAGTTCAGTTAGACTTAAAATTCAGTTTTTGATATGGTATCAGAGTCATTTAGAGTCTATTATAATAATATTTGTTAGGCTTATCAGGTCATCCACTATCGGACCGCTATTGAACTACCTATAAATATATAGTCATATGAGTTGGAGGATCTCAATATGAAGAGATATGTTGGAGATCTCACAATTAAAGTTAAGAACATTTCATAATATATAAGTAAATGTAAATCTCAGTTTATAAGGTTGAGTTAAAAGTGTATTTCTTAATATTTGTTAAATAAAGTATTAAACATTATATTTATTAGAAATGGTTGGACCAAAGTCAAATCTCAGCCATAAAAGTCGAGTTTCTTGGTTGGTTATAGCCATAGATAGTTTCCTAGCTTGTTAATATCAAATTGTTTCAGCTTTCAAGTTTTTTGAATAATATTTTTTGTGACTATGACTTTGTAAACTTTTTATATTATACAAAAATAGAATTGTTAATTGATGTGATGCACTAGCTACCTAGTTACCTATTCAAATATAATAATACTTCTTTTTCTCAATGGAATTGCTTCTTTCAAGAGTACGTATTTACACACTTTGCTTAATATTTCTTTAGAATTTGGATTGAATAGTTGAATCATGTCATGCTATTTTGATAATTATGTATATTGAATTTTAGAACATTCATAGATTTAGTATTTTTTGACATAAAAGTAGGCATGTTATTTAATCACAAATTATTAAGTTTATTAAATTTTAGAATGACGTTCTTAATAATTATATTAACATTATTTATAACTAAATAATAATGTAAG
The DNA here is from genome assembly GCA_013389735.1 of Phaseolus lunatus. Lineage (NCBI taxonomy): Eukaryota > Viridiplantae > Streptophyta > Magnoliopsida > Fabales > Fabaceae > Phaseolus > Phaseolus lunatus. Next base: position 21,836,707 of record CM023862.1, on the reverse strand, counting down.
GGCTTTTATAATTTGGTTGATATGAACGATAGTGATTTACGTTTTTTCATTTGTATGTTAAAAAATTTATTTTATAATAATTATATTGAAAAAAAGAGAGTCTAACATTAAATAAAGAAAACTCGTATATCTCGTGAAAGTTTACATTTATTTTTAAAACTATAAAAGCTTGTGTTTCTTGATATTTATTTGCACCACTAGAATTGTATGTATTACATTATTACTGCTTCATATATATTATTTATTTTATTTTTTTTAAATTTCTTCATATAAATAATAACTATGCACGTGTGTGATTCACGAGTGAGGAGAGTTTCAATATATTCCATAAATTATTCTTGCGTTGGAATCTTTTTATAAATCACCATTGTTATTAGTTTTCCACTTTGAAAAGAAAAAGGAAATCGTTAATGTTATTCCTGGTGATTTATCTCAAAATCTTGCATATATTCTATCAACCACTGTTTATAAATTACTTTATAGGATTTATAGGATTTAGGGTTAAATCTCATGTTGCTTATGTATAGTTAAAACGTGTGTTTGAATACAATAAAGTATAAATTTTTTTTTTTAGATAAAATTAGTTTGTATATTAGTTAAAAATAAGAATTTAAGAAGGTTATATAATTTTATTTTACAAATTAGTTTATGTACAAATTAGTTTTATCTTATGTAAAATGTTGTTTATTTTTATTTCAACACTTTGTTGAGACATAAATGAGTTTAATTATGATAAGATAATAGTTTTTATCTCAAAATGGAAGAATCTATATTTGAAAACAAATAAGACATTTCTAACGAAATTATCTAGTACGTAAGAAATGTTAAACACTTAATAAAACAAACGATTATTTATGAATTTTTTGAGATAATCATAATGATGATTATACAAAGACACACTTATTTTATGATCAAAAGATCACATTTTAAAAAAAGTCATAATAAGTAAAGGCTAAACAACATCATGTCAAGTTCTAAACAAAGTTCTAATCATAAAGTCACAAACTTATAAAGATAAAATGCACTCTAAGATAATAAACACATTTGGCACTAGAGGGGAGGTTTACCAAATGTAGGTGTAATAGACCTTAAGTGATGGAGACACAAGTGTTTTATAAAAGCATCAAACAAAGGAAAAGCACTAAACAAGTACAAGTGTAGATGCATTTGAAATTTAGACACATTTAATGTAAGCACTATACATAAGCTTCACTAGATGCTAGTACAAGAAAATAGATGAGCATTTTTTAAGCAACATACACATGTTTCATTGGTTAATGTACACAATACCAACAAAATCTCACATAAGCACTAGATAAAAATATAAATGCAAGTTAGGTATGCTAGACGTAGTTCACAAGTGCCCGACACTAGACACATAGGTATAATATAACATTACCTAATGTCTATGATAGTTGACTAAGAACGCTCTCCAAGAAGATGTTAATGTAAAGTATAGTATATTAATGTTTGTATGCTCATTTGGGTATTGTTAACTAAAGTAGAAACACAACAAATATAAAGATAATGGAGAAACATCTCCTTGTACTTCATAGTAGATGTCAATAGAAAGTCATGTCCTTCTGAAAAGTTATATCACAAGATCTCTTAAAACACACAATTTACAACGGTCTTTTATGGATGTATATATAAGAATGTTATTTTATGCAAAATAAAGGCTAAGGTTCCAAGAGACAACAAGTGAGCCTCACCTCTTTGAGAATAGTTTGGAAAAGCTTTCAAGTACTTAAGTTATATAGTTTCCCTTGTAGACAACTTAGAGATAGAGTTAATCATATTTTATCTTTCACTATTGTGAAGTAAGTTTTTTAAGGACAGACTTAGATTTCATAACCACTTATTTGAGTGTGAACCTTATATCAAACAACTTTCTTTGTTGTATAATCCAAGAAGATTCTATTACTTGTCTAGAGAGACACTATGTTCTCATGTTTGAATTCAAAGAAAGTTTAACATGTAGTCTTAAGAAACACCGCGTATTTATATTTAAATTCAGTGATAATTTAACATATTAACACAGAGTTTCAATAGAAATTATCTATTCAAGTAGTCAATAATAACTTCATATTAATATTATTTTCTATTACACATTACATTGTCTTGTGTCTTTAAACAACTTTATAAAAGTATTTTTAATACAGTTTAAAGAACCATCACATGATCCTCGTAAAACATCATATACCTATTAAAAAAGTTTTAAAAAAATACTATATTAAAACCTTTTTCCTTTTAAAATTAATCTTGTTTAACACCATATATATTAACAACTTTTTTATAAAATTTGAAATGTTATAGTCATATATATTTTTTCCTTTAAAATTTGAAAGGAAAAATTAATATTTAGAAGAAGAAAAAAACAGAATTTTTTTCTAGTGAGCTCTAAATTGAAAAACAAAGTCTTAAATTAGAAAAAAAAATAATATATATATATATATATTTATTTTCTTTTATGGTTGAATGATCATGTTTAGTAAAAGAAAGATCCGAAGTAACGGAGAATCTAATAACTTTTACTTTTCTAAATAGAATTTAAATTTAAATCACTCCATCACTTTACATTGGTAATTATTGCCTAGGTTTTATACTACAATATGTGAATACATATAAATTCACATTAAGAAAAAAAATATTTTCTTTTATTTCTTAACCATTAACATTTATCATACTACTAAAATTTCAGGTACACGTATAAACAAATCGAACCAAAATAAAAGATAATTTCTAACCACTCACATTTACTATTCAATTAACTTAATTACAATGATTAAAAAATATTAATAAGATTGAAAATATCATAATACAAAATTATTATATTAAAATTATGCTTAATGTTTACTCTTTTCACATTTTTAACGTTTGAGTCTTAAGGATATCTTGAAGACTCATAGATAAAGTCATAAATTTAAAATATAATTTTATAAGATATTTCTATATGTTGATATAACATGAAACTTAAAATTCTAAATTTTAAATACAATTATGAACATAAAATTATATTTTAAGATTTAAACAATTTATTAAATTGCAAGTTATATATATATATATATATATATATATATGTATGTATTAGTTTAAACTTTTGTGGCTTATAAATTGTGTATACTACTCTTAAATACAATAATTCATATATTCAAAACTATTTATATAAATTTCAATTATACAAAAAAATTCTATAAATTTTGTTTTGAAAAAAAAAACCTATATACTAAAGTACTATTGAAATTATAAATTAATGTAAAAACACTTGTGAATCTATTAGTTGTAATTTTTTTTCGTGAATATATATTAAACCTATGAACATGTTATTCACTTAACACATTGATAAAGATTTGTGGAGTTTAAAAGTTTGCATATGTATGTGTGGTTGAGCTATCAATGAAATTTGACATTTGGGGTTGTGACATTAATTTTATTGGCACATAGGTGGAAGAGTCTTGGCCACAAAAGAAAAAGAAAATTTGTCACAATCTTAGTGATATGATAATGGAAATGTGTTTGAGATGAATAAGAAAGATGGTTAAGGTGCCACTTTGGTGGACACATGTCACACCTTAATGTTCTTTCCAATTCAATACTACGAACTAATAACAATACCTTTTAAACACTTATTTCATTTTATTTTTATATAATTTTTTTTCAATTTATGTAAATTTAGTTATATTTTTGGCTTCTATACTTTAACTTATTATCTTAAATTTAATTTTTAATTACGGGGCATTTTGTTCTTGTAATTTTTAAATTATTCGAATTGTTGAAGTTCATCATCCAATAATTAATAAAAATGTCAAGAGGTGCAATCCTTTATCGGTTAGTATATACTTACAAAGGAAAATATAGCACAAAAAACATATGTAAAAAAATACAAAAAAAAATTGGTACTTTTGATATGTTTTGTTTAAATGTGTAATTATTTTTTCTTTGTCAATTTCTGTAAATAAAAAAATTATATAAATATAAAAAAATATTTTGGATAAAAAATTAAAACGGAAAACCAAGGTTAAGCAATTGAATTTTTTTAAGAAAGTTAAATACAAACAGTTAAAACTATGAAAATACAAAACTGGATAAATGAAAGTATACTGAAAATAAACCATTTCTTTTAATATAGTTCAAAAAATAAACCATAATATTTATATTTTAATCATATTTAATACATAAAGTATAAACACATATACTAAAAAAAATCATTAAAAAGAAATTGTTAAAACTTTATTAGCTAATTAGATACTAATTTAAAAGTTATTTAATAATAATAGAAATTAATTTAGAAAAAAAAAATCTTTTTAATCTCTAAAATATCTTTAATTTAGTCAATATAGCAACTATTTATTTTTTATCTCTAAAATTGATTTTTTTAAATGATTTTCTTATAATAATATGTATAATTTATATATAAATATAAATATAAGTGTCGAAACATAATTATTCCATATAATTATCACTTATTTATTTAGAATTGCTAGAATTCACAATGCAGTAAGAATTATTGTAGTTTGGTTGATGACAATTGTCAACTTCTTATCGATCAATCTAAAAATATTTATAAAAAATGTGTTGAAAAATCGTACAATTATATGGAATAACTTTTAATATAGTCTTAAATAAATATTCTAGATTCACTTCTAGATTTTGGTAAACATTACAATAAACTTTGAAAATGATATAAGAGAATAATTCAATTCTTAGAATATTTATTAAAGACTTTATTTTGGATTAATTAAGTAATTGAGTTCTTGAAATATTTGTTAAAGACTTTATTTTGGATTAATTAAGCAATTGAGATGAGATATTATTTTTGTGAAATTTATATCTAATAATTGTTATTTTAGTATTGACATGTCAATGTATGAAATATTTTATGGAAGAAAATGTATAACTTTTCTCTATTAACATCCATAATAAAAGAGAATGTGTTAATAGGACTTCAATGTTGCAACAAACCGCAACTAAGGCTAAATAGATTAAGAGGAGAAGAGAGTATCTTGAGTCACGAGAAATCTTATATTGATAAAAGAAAGACTTTTGAAAATTTCATCTAGAGGCCATGTCATTCTAAGAATTACAACACCATCAAATTGAAGAAGTTAATTCCCAAGTTCATTGGACCATACAATATCATTAAACATTTTGGTCAATAGCCTTATGAATTAATATTACTTGTTGTTGGCTAACTTGCATAATGTCTTTCACATATCTTAGTTGAGGAAATACATATCAGATCCAAGTCACATTTTTGAGTTTGATGAAGTTCAAATTAAAGACAATTTTTCTTTTGAATTTGAGCCTACTAGGATGGAAGAATATCAAGTGAAGCAGAAGAGGAACAAAGTCATCTCACTAATTAAAGTAATCTAAAATGCTAGATAACGAGATTTAATGTGGGAATTAAAAGAGAAAATTAGAGAACGGTTTCCAAATAAGTGAAATTTTTATGATGAAGTTTTGTTGTTAGGGAGAATATTAGCCCAATTTTTTTCTTTCTCTCCCTTTTTTCTAGTTTTATGAACTAATTTTTCTTCTTTTTCATAAACGAATTCTACCAGTGATACAATGACCAAGTAAATATCAATTCTGGATAATCAAAATTTATTTTAAAATAAGTTCTAGTTTTCTCTAAATCCTCTTTATCTTGTTTCCTTATGACTCTTCCTGTAAGTGTTATAAGGCTTTACAAGTTCAACTAGCTATTCAAATTAATATTTTCAACTGGTTCAACTTCTTATTAAATTTTTGTTTTATTAAGTGGTGTTTCCTTATATTATTGGAGGATTTTGGTCCACTTTAAACACTTTTGATATCATAGGATTAATATTGCTTCATGAAGAAACAATATTTGTGTAAAGGGAGTTGAACTATACTTTGAATGTATATAGATTTGAAATTGTTGAGTGAATGACTGGATTGATATTCTTGAAATTAGTTGTCAATTCCTATGCACACACGTATATTGAAGCATTATTTTTAATTCATTAGAGTGTTTAATGGACCTATTCTGATTGAAATAACAATTTAATTCAATTAACTATAAAATAGGTTCCACTTAACATCTGAAATGAGTTGGAATGCATAAAATTTATTTGAATTTATGAGGGGTTTATTATGTCAAATTTCTGCTATTTTGTTGCTTTTGTTGTTTTTTCATGTCACTTAAGGATCGAGTTGATTGTTTAAGTAAAACACAAACAAGTAAATGTGAAGATTGTTATTATTTAAGGGATAAGGTTCCTCATTCAAGCCATAGCTTGAGACTTGAATGAGAGAGGTGTTGAATCAATTCTCTCTCGAGTAAATTTTATCACTTAGGCAATGTGTGATTTCCAAGTGGTGACGAGATTAGGTTTTATAGTGAATTCTTTAATTTAGTGTGTTGTTTCACTAAGTTAGGTTTCACTAAGTTAGGTCGCTCAAGCGTTGTTTGGGTTATTGAGCAATGAGAGAATTAATTTTAGCTATCTCTCCACTAAAAGCTTGGACACTCAAACAGTAGTTGGTAGCTTAAGCGAGAAAGATGTCATATAAATTCTCCTTCCTCCCTTATTACATTGTTCAAATAATTAGAGGACACTCAAGTGATACATGTTATCACTAAAATGAGAGTCTTGTCACTCAAGCGATGTAGCCAATGCTTAAGTGACTTTTCCCTTTATAATTGTGGTGATAAATGAAAGATGTTTATAAATAATGATGAGAGTGACATTATTGGGTAATTGATATATTTATTGTAAGTACTAAATTAGGAGATTAGATGATACTTCATGCTTTACTGATACATTAAGTCATATAAATGAAAGAATCAAAAGGTGAAAATCAATGGAGATTTTTGAAATCAAGTTAAAAGTAAACAATTACTGATACTCGGAAAAAAATATCTTATAAAAGGTTGCTAAAAAAATCTATATTAAAATGAGTAAATTGTCATACAAAATAAAATGTTATGACAAATGGTAAAATTGGAGGCTTATATGTAAAATTTCCATATACTATTATTGTTCCTTATATGTTCAATTAAATAATTAGATAACACTTGTTTTCTATTGTATTTTATAAAAAAAATTATAATGGTACATATATAAATAGTTCTATAGGAGTTAATGCAAAATAATAAATATAGATATTTTATGATATATATACTTTTATATATATATATATATAATAATAATAATAATAATAATGATAATAGTTGGGTTCCTTACAAGAGAAAATGCCCCACTTAATTTAATCACATTATAATAATCTTAAAAAAAATTCAAATTTAATTTAAACATGAACTAACCCAAAATATATGCTCCCTAATAAATGTATCTACAATTTTCTGTAATTGATTAATTTACACAAAAGATTAAAATAGTTTTATAATTGGTGAATCTCACATTTAATAATGAGCAATACAATTCCTAAAGTGTAGAAAGATTGGTAAAAGAGGCCAATGAGGTGAATTCAAATTCAAAGAAAAAGACAGGTCAATATACATTGACTTGTTTAATATTTTATTATTATTTTAATTACTTTTAAAACATTTATGAAACTGATAGAAATAAGTAACTTATTAATTTCTATAAATAACCTCAACTAAACACATTAAATATTCTTCAAAAGTATCACATGAAAAATAAATGAGAATAAGGTGCACGCTTTATTTAATTAAGAATAAAAAGTCCTTATGCAAAATTATTAACGCCTTAAAAATTATATTCAAATTAATCAATTTAAGTTTAATTACTTCTTGCTTCCCTATTTTGCACACATTTTCCTAACTTATTAAATAAGAATTGATTTCAATCATAACTTTTTTGAATTATTAAGTGCGTGGGTTGACTCATTAAATATTATTTAATTTTAATCAAACCTTGAATAAACATTTACTTTTAAATATTTGGAATTTATTGTTCAATTGAAATAGTATTATCTCTTATAAAAAAATATATGAAATATAAATCTTAAAAGCATATGTTTCCAAAAATTGTGTTAACAAGGAGTTACACAGTACTACAAATTATATTATTACGTAAATTGAAAAATTTTGTGAGTTCAAAAATTATAAAGATATTTGATAAATTTAATTTATGTTTAAGATATGTGAATCTAATTTGTCTAAAATAATTACCTTTATTTTTATTCTTTGAATTTACTAAGACAAGTTTTTCTTAGATATTATATTTATAATGAGTTTTGGCTCAATTAGTGTGTACAAACGTCTCTTTGCAGATAAATGAAAAAACATAAACTACTGAAAAATTATAGAAAATTAGTATTTTTTTTTCTGTAAATATATTTTTTAAGGCAATCTAGTTCGAAATATTACAAAAGAAATTATTTAAACATTGATTGAAGTAAAATTTCAATAGATTGCAAAAAACTAACCTCTTATATCACATCCTACATTTATTCAATGCCAAATTATATAAAAAAATAATTATATGCTCACATTAAATTATTTCTATTTCTTTTCCTCTTCATTTATTTATTATTTCATTTGTCATTTTCATCACGTAATTTATTATATTTATATTTTTTTATCACTTTTCATCATTTCATTTATTACATTTATGAATTTTCTTTATCTATGTTTCTGGAAAATTATTAGATAGTTTATAACTATAATAGTCCCCACTAATATTTACAGGTCAAGTAATTAAATATTATTATTTTATTATTATGACATAAAAATTAATTAAACCGTAGACCTGTAACGGTATGAGAAAACCTAATATTTGTTTCTGTTATTCTCCCCTTTACCCCCAAATTTGAAAATCTGAGGTGTACCTCAAATTATTATTTTAGTTTTTTTAATTCCAAAAAGTTTTGTAATATAAAGTGAGAAGTTATTTGGAAAGAAAAGTATTTTTAATTTGCGCAACAATTTCAAAAACCCCATCTTTCGGTTGTTGGTTATTTGATTTTAACAGTTTTGTCACTTTTTTTTCTTTGTTTTGTTGACCACTCAGTTCCTTTCCTACATAGGAAGCTGCAACATACATACATAGTACAAACCCACCTCCAAGTTCCATGCTTTTGTGCTTTGCACAGGGGCAAGAGGAGGTGGACAAAAAAAGCTATAATTTTTAGAGGGATCACTACCCTCACTTCTGCCAAATCACACCCACCTTTTCTGTCTTCCAGCCACGATAGGTAAATCAGTTTAAATTTTTTGTGGGGTAGCAATTATTATACCTTCTTGGGGTGTCTTAAAAGGATCTGCGGTTACCAGATTTTCCTTGCAAATTTCTCAGTCACTTTGGATTGGCTTTTGAATTTTGGTTTTGCAGTGCTGAGAGCTGGACAAGAAGATGGGTGCTGGAAATCAAGAGGCTGTCAAGCAGTTGCAGTCCCTGATGGAAAATGGTGTGCATCAATTGCTTGAAACTCAGATTGCATTCTTCTTTGATCTTTTCTGATCACTCACAGAGGTTCATTTTTTTTATGTGTGTGACTCTTTGCAGTGGATGAGCAGCTAAAGAACACATTCCAGGTTTGTCTTTTGATTTGCTTTGTTTTGCTTGATCTTGGGTGTTGGGAATGGTCCCTGAAAAAGAATAATGAATAGAAGGTGTGATTTGTGATCTGAAACCTGATTTGATAATAAAAGAATCAACACTTTTTTTTTTTAATTCATCGTAGATTATGAGGAAGGGAACAAGATAAATAACTTTTTATAACACAATTTAAACTTTGCTTTCAAAATGATCTGGATCACTGTTACCTTGCGGTTGTTAGGAATTTTAATCGGGCTAGCTTATACCTTAGTGTTTAGGGTGGTTTTTGGATTAACTTGAAAACTCAGTAAAATTGGTCTTTTCATATTTGAAGAACAGTCTTCAAGAGAATCATACTGGATTTGTGATTATCCAACCAAAAATAACTAATTGAGTGTATTCTCGGCCTATTATTTGCTAAATCTCAACATTTTTTTTATGCTTTTTGACTATCTTGGTTGTGTGGTTTTGTGCTAACTTGTGAGAGTCGGTGATTTTTTTCTGAAATCTTTCTCTTTATGGTCCAGAACATGCACCAAGATTATCCAGCTGAATCATTAATACGGTTTCTCAAAGCAAGGGATTGGAATGTTGCCAAAGCCCATAAAATGGTTAGTAAGATGTATTATGTTTTGTTAAGAAAATTAGTTGGAATTTTAGCCCTGTTGATTGCTCTTTGCATTAGACTTCAGCCTTGATCTTGGCTTTTTAGATGTATGTACACTTTGCTGACAATTTAAACTGTTACAGTTAATTGATTGTTTGAACTGGAGAGTGGAAAATGAGATTGACAAAGTTTTAACGGTGAGTTCCTTGATTTGGCTATTATTTCCTGAATTTCTGTTTCTTGTTATCTTTTGACAAGCCTTCTTTGCTACATCCTATGTTTATGGAAACCCATGCATCTAAGATTTATGGAAGTCCAAATATTCGAAAAAAACCTCATTTACCATTTATGTTGAGTTTGGTCAGTTGGGCTAATTGTAAGACAAATAATGGGAGGGGATGGTGAAAATATTGAAATGACCAATATAGATGTAGAACTCTATTTGAAGATATCTGATATTTTGGAACATTCCTTAGACATGTGCTTTGTTTATTTAGTGGCTTTTGCTAACTAGTGCTAAAAAAGGACAATAGACAATAGGTAAAAATGTTTCATTCAATACTTTCTACTTTTAAATCCTTAACAAGTATCTTAAGAGAGGTCATTAGCATTTACTGATTTATTTATTTATTTTTGGAGGTATATGAATACTACATGCATCAATTTATGTCAGCAAAAAGATGAACTAACCTTCATGGTTTTCACACATTCCCTTCCCCTAATCTTCAGTATCTTGTGTACCTGCAAATAGTTTGATACGAGCCATAAGTTGGTTCTGAGAGAAAATTTACTTTATCAAGTGTGTATACAACCTTTAACATTGGTATTGAACGAATTAAGCTTCTAAATCAATTCTAATTCGTCTTTAACATGGATGAATAACTTGAACAAGGCCTGTCACTTCAGCAGGATGATTTAACATTCTTTCTTGTTCATAGTCATATCCATTCATTAACTTTTATCATAACATAACTATTCATTACATTTCTTCAATCAGATCATAATGGTGCTGCATTGTTATATTTGTTCTTTTTGTGTAACAGAAGCCTATTCCTGCGGATTTGTATAGAGCCATACGGGATTCTCAACTCATAGGAATGTCTGGTTACTCAAAGGAGGTACTAATTTTTTAGTTAGATCATCGAAGAGGTTTTGATCTATGATATGAATTTAAGTTTATTTTCACCCTTCCCTGCCTTCTCCCTAAATTGTCGATGCTATTATTATCATAAGAAATCAGAATAGGCATCTTTCTAAACAATCTGAAAAGCTATTTCTATTTTCTTTCTTTTTTGGTTGAATTTTTTCAGGGTCTACCGGTCATTGCTGTTGGTGTTGGGCTCAGTACATATGATAAAGCTTCTGTAAGAATCATACACTATCTTTTTTCATATTAAGAGTGTGTTTGGATAGACAATTCTAAGAGCGTAGTTCATTTTTTATAGAAAATTTGAAATGTTTTATAACAATATGTTATTTGGGTAAGAAATTTCATTAGAATTGAAATTCTAGAATTTTATGAGAGTAATTGGATTACTCATAGCAAGAGAATTTCAAATTCCACACAAAAATTAAGAATTTGAAATCTTCCTAGTGTCAAATTCATGTGTCCTTTTTTTCATATTTTCTCATCAACCCAATTTTGGTCGAGACATCGATTTGACTAAGACTGAGATATTGTTGGGAGCACTATTTTTAGGGTTTTTATATTAATATTTATAGGAGTTATTGTTTTTATTTACATCGTTTGGATTTTATTTTTTTTATATTTGTAACTGTTATTTCTTGGGTGAATCAGGAATTTCTCAACCAATGTAGGGGAGATTATTTTTTGACGAATGTGAATTATATTTTGTTTTATTGATGTCCATCGTGCTTATTTAATCTCAATTGAGAGAAAACTTTGTCAATGTCAGTTGAAAAAATCTTGACCAGATCTACTAACAAAGATCATCAATAATTGATACTTTTTAATTATTAGCAATTGTTTGATATTTAAATAATTTTTTACATTTGATAGTAATTGAAATACTTTATCTAAACGAGAAAATTAAAATTCAATAAAACTGCAAACATTTGAAAAATGAAACAATTTAAAATGAGATCAATTTAAATTCAATATATTTGAATGTCTTGGAAATTGTAAGATTTCCTATCCAAACGTAAGGTAAAGCTTTACAATTTGATACATAAACTGCACCAATTCCTTGACTAGAGGTCCTTTTTTTCTCCTGATAATTTTTCAATTTCTTAGAAACTCCACCTATTTGAGGTTTCTTCACCAGATATTAACTATTGCACTACTCTACATGAATGCTTCACTTCACTCTTCAGTATCTGCCTATATTTCTCAATGTGGCATGACATCTAAACTCCTTTGGATTATCTATTTGATATTAAATTGCCAATTCTTTTTTTTCAGGACAAATACTATATACAATCACACATTCAAATCAATGAATATAGGGATCGAGTGATCTTGGTGAGTATCTTGGACTGTTTAGTTAATCTTACAAGTTCTATGATTCTGTGCTTGCTGATTTGAAAATTTTAATTTAGCCAACAGCTACGAGGAAGCATGAACGATACATTGGCACTTGTGTGAAAGTCTTGGATATGACTGGTTTAAAGTTTTCAGCTCTGAGCCAATTGAGGGTATGCCAATAATTTGGGGAAGAAAGTTTCATCGCCTTTCTTCACTTCTCTTCATAGTTGACAGTTTCTGTTCAATCACTTTCTGCAGTTGTTGACTGCTATATCCACAATAGATGACTTAAACTACCCGGAAAAGACAGACACATACTATATTGTTAATGCACCATATGTATTCTCTGCATGTTGGAAGGTTTGTGAATGTCTTAATGTTTGAAGTGTTTGGAATGCTTCACTTTCATCCTTAATTTTTCATAAAGCATAATTCAAAGTCCAAAGACTAACTGCTGAAAATCTTTTTCCTTCTATAATATTTATTAGGTTGTAAAGCCTCTTTTGCAAGAAAGAACAAGGAGGAAAATCCAGGTACTGCAAGGTTGTGGGAAGGAGGAATTACTGAAGGTAAACATCAACATTATCTTCAAGTCTCTGCTTGGCCTCTCATAGTATCATCTGTGCCATGTATATGAGTTTTCCTGTTGGTTCTCTTGACTAATTAAAGTAACATTAATGAAAATAAATGCAGAAGCTACATTTTGCTGCAGGTCTTAGTCTAACTTACATCACTTGTTATTTTAATGTTGTCACACTAGTCCTGATAACAGTATCATCATGCTTGTGGATTTGTTTTCTAGTTTCCAATTCAATATTGCAGTTACTATTCTAATGATGCTAATATTTAAATTTAACTTGTCATTTTAAGTCATAAGAAACAAAATTTCATCAATTTTTCTTTATATCTGGTTAGGCAAGATAAAATTTGGAAGATGCGTCTTGGAAAGTGAGTTTAGTCCTAGTTCAGTCCTATAAAATTGGTTTATAAGGTGACTCGTATACTATAGTATAGTTTTATCTCTTATCAATGTGGGATTTCCAACAATATACATAGTGTTCTTATGTTTATTAAATATTTTACATTGCTCCATCCTTGTAATTAATCTTGTCATTAATAATCTTCCCTCTCTCATGATGCTGTTTGAATTTCGTGAGAGTTGCAAACTAACATAACCAAATCAAATTTATCCTGTGTTCCTATATTTGTTACAACTAGAAGATTTTGTCCAACTCGAGTTTTTTGAAACTTGTAGGTAATGGACTATGCATCCCTCCCACACTTCTGCAGAAAAGAAGATTCCAAGTCATCCAAACATAATGCATCAGGAAACGCTGAAAATTGTTTCTCCTTCAATCATGTTTTCCACCAACAACTCTACAATCATATCAAGCATCAAGCTATCATTATGGAGTCAATCTCACCTCCAATCAGACAAGGGTCCTTCTATGTGGACATTCCAGAGCCAGACCCGGATGATGCCAAAATAGCCAAAACCATAGAGACTGAGTTCCACAAATTGGAGAATCAGAAAAATGGCTTTACCAACTCACGAAATGGTGTTACAGTCAATGGCCATCGAAATACAAGCTATTAAATTGGTGTTTTTGGCCTCTCCTGAGCCATTTTCATTTCTTGATTGCTTTATGATCACTTTTGGATAAAGAGGGTTATACTTGTTCTTTATCCTTATACTTACACCCGGTTATCAGAGATGTAATATTGGAAAGTATGCATCAACTCTATGCAAAATTCATCAGACAAACCTTAATCTAATTTCTATAACCACCTTGGGAAGATGAGCATTTGATGTGTGTTCAATCTAGAAAGATGGCTTCATGCTTGCTACATTGTTACCTGTCATCATTATTGAACACAGTAGCTTTACTCCAAGGTACAGAACCATCTTCTTCAAAACCATTATGAAGGTTGCTACAAGTGTTAAAAGGAAAGGAAATAATCATGCCACGAGATGTGTTAGAACTAAATAGTTGTATTGTCAGTAGATTCTAAATTATTTTTGTAAGACTTTTATTTTATTTATTAGAAACTAATGAACCATGGTGTGAGGAGAACTGTGTGAAAGTACTAGTGATAAGAACTGTGAACAATCTTACTTTTTCATATACAAAGATGTTCTAAATCTTTATCTTTTAATGTGAGATGTGTAGTAAAATAATTAAAAATTCAAAAATTGAATTAATTAATAAAAATAAATAGTGAAATTCATAGTTAGAAAACTAAGGTATTTATGTAAATTGTTAATACATATCTGAGTTAATTTTCTTGTACAATGAAAATAAGACAGTCATAAGAAAATGAGGATGAATAATGAATATAAACTATTAATAATCCCAACAAATTATAATAATATTGATAACAATTAAAATTTTAATTAATTAACAATAATTTTAAATTATGTTCTTACTAATGCAAGAAAGTTGAAATATAATCGTAAAGAAAGATATAAAATATATCATTTTTAAAAGCTAATATTAAAATGGAATTTTTTTGAATGAGTTATATTTGTAATTGAATGGATCAATTTGCCAGCAAACTTAGGTAATTCCTTATCACATAGATAGTTAAATTTAAATTCCAAGTGATTAAAATCATATCCACAAGTTTGATAAATAGTTAATATAATAACAAACCATTCAAAAGGTTAATTTTATTATAACTTTCATCGAAATCTAATTAAATTTAATTAGATTAAATAATTTAAAATGTTATAAGTATTTAAAAAATATCTCAAAATAGATATTCTCTGGTAATTATAACGAAACAACAACAATAATATATATAAAATAATATTTATAGAATAAAATATGAAATGTTTAATTAATTTATTATTATATATAATGTAGTCGGCTAATTTGAGTTTGAAATTCACAAACTAATTACTTAATCTAATATTTCTTTTTTTTTTAAAATATGACATAAAGCTTTTTAGTCAAGCTAACAACTTTGAATTTGATGGCAATATAATATTTTTATATCACTTGCAATGTCAAAATCATTCTATTTTTTCTCATGTTTTTTTTTTTTTAATTTCATCATGTCAAATACTCATTTCATCTACCATATTGTGTTAATAGTTAATTAGAAAAAATTGCACAGGCATACTAATTGCATAACATCAAAATATTATTTTTAATATTTAAGAATAAACGATATTGATAGTACTTTTTAATAGAATAAACGATATTGATTTGATGTTTTCTTTTTTTTTTTCTCCTGATACGATAATTTTATATTTAATGAATGGATAAAATATATAAAAATTAAAAGCTATAGTGAGAAAATATAAAAAACAAAAGATAATGAAATGCACAAATTACTATATTTCAGTAATTTATGGATAATATGTAACGTGATTAGGCTAATAAGGATTTCATCTTAAAAAAGGGAAAACGCAATTATTGTTTTTGCGATGAAAATAAAGTGTACTGTGTAAAGTTCTCTTTGTTCTTCACTCGCATTAGGGTTCGGGACTTGTCTTCAATTTCCCAAATCTACCCAGTACCACGTGCCATATTGACCGAATTTTCTCTGAGACGCATCGCAATTCTTCAGCAGTTTCGTTTTGGTAACCCGCGAACCGAATTATATAGTGCGACACGGTGAGTTCTTCAAATTCAATGGGCAAAGCCGAATAATACAAGTATTTTTATCTTGGAAACGAAAAAAAAAATGATTTTGGAGTCGTAAGCAGCTTTTATTTCATATGGGGTTGCAGGAAAGTAGGATTTAGATCAATGGCAGAAGATCTGGTGCTGGATACTGCAATCAGAGACTGGGTGTTGATCCCTCTCTCTGTGGTTATGGTTCTCATTGGTGTGTTGCGCTATTTTGTTTCTAAGCTTATGCACTCTTCACAAACCCCAGATGCCAAAATTGTTAAGGAGGGGTATGCTTTAGCTTTGTTCATTGCTAGTTTATGTGTTTCTATTTTTCTTATTTTGATATCCAAGGGATGTTAATAAATTTAGGCAAGTGATCGTTAGAGCTCGGAATTTACGTGCTGGAGCGAATTTTATTCCTTCCAAGGCTTTTCGCGCACGCAAGATTTATTTCTGTAACGAGGTTTGTTTGCTTATTTAGTCTATGTTCGGTTTTCCAGAAGGTTTTTTGGTTTAAGGATGTATTTCTTGATTGGGAGAATATTGATATTTCATCGTACTTAGTCCTATACTCAAACCTTGTTTCAGTGGGTAATTTACAAGTTAGTTGATGAATGAATTTCAAACTTGATGATTCTGAATCAGCTCTAGAACTCGCTAGTTAGAAGTTAATAACTGTGTCACGAGCCTTGAGTGGTATTTTAAATGATATTTTGCATGTACCTGACCAAATCAACAGTGAATTGATTGTTTGTGCATTTTCATTGAAGGAAAATGGTCTGTTGTTTGTTCCAAAGGGCCAGGGCCAGAATCCACAAGCACAGATGTTCTCTGATCCGAACATGGCCATGGATATGATGAAGAAAAACCTTTCAATGATTATTCCCCAGGTGTGACAATTGGAGTTTGACAGTCTTTAGCTTTAGATTTTGGATCATGCTCTTTCTTGTACACCTTTCCAAATATTAGGAGACGCCTCACTGGCTTTTACTTGTGTTGTTTCCTATTTTTTGACAGACTCTTACATTTGCTTGGGTGAACTTCTTCTTTTCTGGATTTGTAGCAGGTATTTTATACTTGTAGTTGTTTCGTATAGTTTATAGAATAGTTCTCTGCGTGATTTCACATTCTTCAGAATGCCTTTGATATTTTTTGCTTAAATATGTTTTTAGTTTATGAAATATAGTCATATTTTGTTTTTGAAACCTACAGTTTTTTTTTTTAGTTTTGATCCCTGTAATTTTTTTCTTCAATTTTGATTCTTGTTATTTTTGTTTTAGTCCCTGTAATATACATACACGCATATTACAAAGATTTGATAGGGACTAAAAGCAAATAATCTACATAGTATTAGGACAAAGGATTAAAAAATGAATATTTTAGATGGAATAAGATAAAATAACAAGGACCGAAACCAAAAGAAGAAACTTTGCGGGGACTGAAAGTACAAAATTTTAGGGAACTAAAAGCAAAATTTGACCATATTTCAGGGAACAAAAATATATTTAAGCCTCTTTTTTATCTATCATTTTAAAGTGCCAAGATGCAGGCTCTATTATGTGAATAATTATACAACTTGTATCTTGTATTAGCACTTGCATGTGTTTAAGATGGTCATCTGCTGCTTGAAGCAGTCTTGGATTCATTACTTATATTATTTACCTCTTTGAAAATGTTTAAAACATCCCTGCAGCCAAGATACCCTTTCCGTTGACACAGAGGTTTAGGTCGATGTTACAGAATGGAATAGACCTTAGCACAGTAGACGTCAGCTATGTCAGCAGTCGCTCTTGGTAATCTTGATTTTTATGGATCTTTACATGTTTCACTCTTACTCTGGTTTAACTGTCAAAAGATTGTTTTTCAGGTACTTCCTCAATTTATTTGGACTAAGAGGATTGTTTAGTCTCATCTTGGGTGAAGAAAATGGTTAGTTATGACTTGAAAGCTGAGCACCTTTATATGTATACTTTTCTTTAATTCATTTATTTCATGAATATAAATTTTAACCACCTCTCGGTAGTACGTTATCATTTTTCCATTAGCATGGGATTTTGGTTGACAATAGTCCGAAGTTATGACGTCTATTTTTAATGCAGCTGTAGATGATACACAACGTATGATGCAAATGGGTGGATTTGGATTTGATCCTTCAAAGGTACAAATATGAGTGGTTTACTCTTGATTTTTCATAATTTTGAAGATCAATTATTGAAAATTATCGTATATCCATGACTTATTCACACCTTTCCCTTTTTGTCCATACCACAAGGTAAACATGATCATTTATTTTAGTGAGGACCTATGATGTAGTTGACTTTTCGCCAAGCCTTTGAGAAAGCTTACTTGAGCTTTATAAGCTTATGTAAAGTCTTTTTAGCTTATTTTAGCAAATTTCTCAGTCAAGCTTATGAATAAACTCATTTGATAAGAACTTGTTGAATAAGTACTTATTATATAGACAAAGTTGGGATAGGATACACTTTGCGCTGGATTTGTGGTATTGTCATTAATTTTGGACCATGAAAATGGAAAAATTGAAAAATACAGTAAATGAGATATACCACGTATGTTCAGACATGAATGTAACTGGGTCTGTGAGACTCAAATGAATCATACTCTAGTCTCTAACAAACAAATCTCAATCTTCTTTTGTCTATTTTTAATCTTGTTTTCAGGGTCTGAGTGCTGAGAAAGACAATCTTGACATAACACAGCATGAGTGGGCCTTACTGAATTTTGAGCATCGTGCGGAGGCTGTGTTGAGGAAAGTCATCAGTTAACTGTGTTATTGAATAGGAAAAGCTTAATTGCTTGCATTAGCAGGGCACACTTACATTCTATTATTGCTGTAGGAGCTGCTCCTTTTACAGCAAAAGATTTAAAAGATCATGTTGAGACAATGAGTGTACTTTTGAATCCGAACATTTTTCATTTATTATCAGAAAACGTTGTCACGATTTTGTTGAAGCTAGAACTGAAATTATTTATTCTTGTTTATTTTTCTTAATGCTCTTAGCTGTAAGTGAAGCTTGAAGGCTTCCTGGAATGGTTGACTCCTGTAATCTGTGTCAAGTCCAATTCTATCTGCAGCTTGTATAATGTGTCTTGTATTTTATGTCATTTTTTTTATTTTCTTTCTAATGGAGTAACTTGATCTTTTGTCTCCTTATATTTGTAGGGGAGGGAGATCAAGTTACTTTCTTAGGCTCGGTTTGTTTTAAGGGTGGATTTGATGCAGAGGAAAATGGTAGATTTAAAAAAGGGTAGATTTGAGGGGAAAAGGGGTGGAAAGTAAGAATGTTTAAATTAAGGAAAAGAGAGAGAAAACTAAAGGGAAATAAAAGAAAATTTTCTGAAAATTTATGAGTGGTGTCAAAAGAGTAATCGTTAGAAAAAAGTTGTTAATTCATAAAATTGTAAGATTATAATTTTTTCTTTGTGATTAAAACTAACTGAAAATAAAATATAAAATATAACATATTAACAAAATTTGTAAATTTAGTAAAATTTAGTAAAAAAACATAAATTAGGACAAAAATTTAGCATTTAATAAATATTAAAAATAAAATGAATGATATCTATTATTCACATTTAGTTAAAACACTTATTATTATATAATTTTATTATTTTTAATATTTTATTTATTATAATTATTATTTAAGATTTTACTATTATTTAAAAATTTTATTACTAGTATTTTAAAATAATATATTTATAAATAATTAAATTAGCTCTATTATTAAAAATAATTAATATTAAAACTTAATTTTTATTAATATTAATATTTTATGTTTATTTTTATTATTATAATTAATACTATTATTATAAAGAAATTTATATTTATATTATTATAAATAATTATATTTATTCTTAGACTTAATTATTTTTCTAGTTTCTATTAAGGATCAAAAGTCAATTTGGTCTAGTGATTTTAAAAGAAATTAATTTTGTCTAAATTTTTTTAAAAACATGTAATTTGATTTTTTGTGTTAAATTGACATGAATGGTGTTAGGTGGTGATGTTGACACTATTATACATATAGACTATGTAAATGGGACGCATCATGTATATGTAGTTTTCTAATATGCAAAATTTGTATTTTTAGTTAACTTTTAAGGAGAACAAAATTAGGGGAAGGAGATTAAGGATTGTAATGTAAGCAGTGATTGCATGATTTGGAGTGTTGTATTAGAAATTTTTGTGGTGTTCATTGCAATGTTATTGTTAGAGCTTTTGGGTGTTGAAGTTTATAGTTAACTATTGTATTTGTAAGGTCATTTATTTTTATTTTACTTCTATTATTGAGGGATTGGTTGGATTGAGACAATCTTAAAAGTTGTTTTCTAACAATTTTTATAATTGTTGTGATTCTTAAAACAACAAAATCTTCAGGATCACAAATGAGTGCAATGAAGACACACCTACTCACCACCATAACCAAATTTACCGTGCTTATGCAATTTTCATCCATTACAACTACATGGTGATGAAAACTATACTTAGACATTCACGTGCATTGAAGCAAAGTCCTCACTCCTCCACAAAATAGCCTCAAAGAGAAATTGAATGCAAGGAAAACTAACCTCAATCCCAACATACATAAAATAGACTAATTTATGTGTATATTCCATATGTACCTAACTGCATAGTCCATGTTTGCATAACAGTGTCACTCTACTTAACATAGTTTATGTTAATTTAACAAAAAATACTAAATTACATATATTTTAAGAAAGTTTAAGATGAAATTGATTTTTTTAAAATCACTAGAGAAAATTAACGGTTAGCCCTTAATGTAATCAAACCTTATTCTTATTATTTTATATTTTTATTTTTATTATTAAATACTATTATTTATTTTTATTAATAATATCATTGAATATTTTGATTATCTACATTTATTTAAATTATTTTTTAAAAATATTATTTATTTTTATTATTTTATATTATACAATATGTTATATTATATTATATTGTATTTAATTATATGTTAAATATAATCTATTATAGTTAACATATAATTGATTGTAATAAGTTTTGCCTTACATCTTCACATGTAACTCTATTTTGGCAGATTGTTTGTGAACAAATCATCACCTCACAACCTCTTGGAGTACCACAGCTAGTCACGGATGTTAAAACCACATTTTAAACACTGAAAGTCCCATGCACATAAAGAATGAAGTTATTTTTTTTCATCATGTGTAAGCGAGGCTTTCATTTTCATGCAGAATCTCAGATACAAACTCAGACACCCCTATGAAATCCATCAGCATGAACATTACATGTACGAATTTAAACAAGATGACATTAACCTTCTTATCAAACCACTAAAGTGGTCTTCTCATACTAAAACTGCGACTCTATCTTCTCACAGAATGTTTCAGTCTATGTATAATTTTTATTATAATTATTAATGTAGATTTGTCATCTTTTTCTTTCTTTTTTTTATTTTGGTATTAACTGTTCTTTAGCATTTTAAGAAGAGATAAAAAAAAAAAAAAAACCTATATTTCTAAAAGTGATTATAAATACTTTTTTAACTAAACCAGTTTCAGACTAATTTGAACTGATTTTCCAAAAAAAATTCAGACTGATTCTGTAGTTTCTTTAAACTGGTTTCAGACAAAACCAGTTTCTTTTTAACTAAACCAGTTTCAGACTCTAATTTGAACTGATTTTCCAAAAAAAAATTCAGACTGATTCTGTACCAGTTCACTGGTTCATTGAGTGAGAGAATATAATTGGATGCTACAGAAATTGTAGCACCATTGTTGGTACACCACATTTCACCATTACACAGATGCAACCATGAAATTAAGTATAAAAGAAAATAAGGATTTGTTTAAGTAAATATCTTCATAAATACATACAAATAATTTTTTTTTAAAAAAAAACAACACAAACTTCTCTAATATTAACTTGTACATAACTTCAAAACCAGATTTTAGAAAACTTAATGTTACCTATAAACTGATATCAAACACCAAAGTTGATTAGCTTTACATCTAGTTAATATAAATGTCAAAGTCCAATTCCACCTAAAAAAACTACTAATATTTAGTTTAAACATTCACAGGCTAAGATGTCACATATGTACAGATGAAGAAGCTAAGAGGTGAATTCCAAGTCTACAATATTTTATGTTCCAGGAGCAGTCTACATTTCAGATACTCGTTTCCCTGCATGTCTGAAACAAGGCAGAAACTGAACATGCAACATAAAACATCAAGACCATAACAAAGATGAACTTATCTCATCCACTGCTAAACAACATTGCCATCAAATTCTTGACCTCATTCTTCTCATCTCACTGCTTGTAGCAGTGACCTGATTCTTCTCCACTCACTGCTTGTAGCAGCTATAGGCAATGGCGACCGACACGGCAGCACAGACAACAGCAAGAGCAGCATAAGTATCCTCTTGCTCCCAGCTGTCAAGCCATGTTGGTGTGGAACTAAACTTGTGCGACACTCCTTTTCCCTTGTTGATCCGACAAAGCACATTCAGATTCTCCTTGCTCTTATGATCACCAGAAACCTCTCTCCTCTCCTCTAATACATCATTCTGACAGCAACAAGAGTCTTCATTGTCCTGGCAACAGCTCTCACAATCTGTTTGACTGCGGCCGGCGACTTTGCTTCCTTCTAAATTTCTTGCACCATTTAGCTGAAGCCTTTGCTCTTGCTTTTTCATCTGTTCATCTTCTGATAAACCTATTTGACCCCTGATGACAAAATGAAAAACATGTTTCTGATCATCATACTGTATCCATTTTATACTTTAGGCCCTTTAAATTTTGTGTTCATTTTGGTTCCTGAAAGATTTTGTTTTAGGATTATTAGTCCCTTACTCCTTACAAAATTGTAAGCCTTTGATGCAGGTCTATTATTTAAGAAACACCAAGAATGTTCTCCAGTAAACTTTTACAGCGGCTAGACTCATAAAATAGATATCTTACAGACAGTAAACTCTTATATAAGTCAATATACTTCTTCTAACCCAAAAGTAAAATAAGTTGAACCAAACGCGCCAAATTTCGGAATGAAAAATAATCTCAAACAAAAAAATCCCTACTTACAAAGATATAAATACTAAATAAAGTACTAAAACCCAAGAAATGCTACAAACAATCTCGGAAAACCGATTCCTGAAAAGTCTATGAAATTTGCCACTGCACTCCTTTTAACCTTACATTTCATTAGTTCAGACTTTCAAACTTGAGAATGACAACAATCTTTATTGGACTGTTTGGAGAAACTTTTCCATAAACTCTTTTAGAAGAGAAAAATTGAAAAGAATTAAAATCAATTTTTTTGTAAGTTAAAATTAACTTCTAACTGCACAGACTCAGCCTCTGCTCCAAAAATCAAGCTAGAGAAGCGATCCGGCATTGCCTTTTGAGGCATGGAACTAAAACAAAAATAACCTTTAAAATTTAATACTAAATAATGTCATAGAAAAATATTACCTCCATAGTGAGTCAAAAATCTCCCCTGCAATGATATGCTGGCGAAACAATAAAGGCACATCATCTGGAGTAACATATCCGTACCTACATAGTTTAGTTAATAACAATTCTGATCAGATTAATATAAAAGATAAAGAAACAATGTGATAAAGGTATTTCCTAAGTTTAAAGAAGAAATGTAAGTTCTGTGGGAAAAAAAAGATATGTTAATAACCAGGGGAAATCTCCTCCTTACAAGTGGCCTGTGACTTCGCCATTGATGCTTGATCCAATTATAACGACATTTCCTGCATACTTATTCCCCCCAATGTGAGAGCAGGAGCTAATCAACACTTTGCGTTGGAGTCCATGTAACCCTATCTCCTCCCTGAATCTACTGACCAAGACAGGTCCAAAAACCCCACACCTACGATCGCGTGATCCATGCGAGCACACAAAAACATATGAAGCTTTTAAGGATTCAGGATTTCCAGGAAGCCATTCTCTTTCCTTGACAAGAACTTCTTCAACAAATGTCTCAACATCAAAATGGGTTAATCTCCTGCAATTTCAATAAAATTACTACTGTTGATAAGGAATAAAGGAAAACAAGAGAGAAACATTTATAGGGGAAATAGAAGTTGTGAAACAGAACTCAAACTATAAGTACTAACCTATATCTGATCATGTCAGGAAAGATTAATACATCTCCATTTGATGTTTCAGTCCCATCATGCCCCTCACATATTGTTAAGCAGGTCTAGTAAATGATGAACCCAAGACAATTAGCCATAGTCAGTATAATCTAAGGGGATATGTTCACTTTTAATATTCACTTTCGGTGTAAGTTTTCATTAATAATTACACCAATGTTACTTTGTTTTTGTTCAATTTCCTGTTTCTAGAATTGTGAATGAAATGGTGAAAACAAGGAATTAAAAAGTAGGAACCAGACAGAACAAATATAAGGTGACCTTTTTGCAAGACCTATTAGGATTGGTGAAAAGCAATGAAATGGAATGATACTAAAGACCTATTTGGATAAAAAAAATTCGCAAGTATTTATAGAAGAAGATAAAATACATTGAACTTACATGTATTAACTTTCAGGGAAGCAAAATGAAGAAAGCTTCTAAAATGTTAAATGCAAAAGCTGATTCCAGTTTATCTGACAAACTTAATTCAGTTATGGAAAAGCCTATCCAAGCATGGCCTTGATCCCATGATTTGGATCTTTTAAAACAAAAATACAAGCCACTCCATACTATACTTCTCCTGTTTTATCCAAATATGGGATAGAAGCCCTTCCCATTCCATTTCGTCATTCTATCATAAAAAATAATTAAACAACAGAATATGGACTTGATTTCAAGCTGTTTCCATTACTTTTCAACACACTTTATTTTATTCCTCTCACACTTCGAGGTACATTCATCCCTTCACAGTCCCAGACAAAAGCACAAATATAAAAAACACCAAACCAATCTCAACAGCAAGAGCTTAACAAAAAGATCCCAAAACTAAACTAGTACATTATCCCTTGCTAGAACAAGAATCACAATCTTTAGCATTCTCCTTCTTTCCCTGACACCCTACACTGCATCCCCAAAAAAACAAGAAAAGAAAGAAAAAAAAACATTTTTAAACAGAAAATTAATCACAAATAAAAAACAAAAAGACACCAAAGCAAACCAAGAATGATGAGAGAAAAAACAAAAGTGAACCTCTTTCTTGATATGAGGCTTTCTTGCATTGATGGCAGCGTGAAGCAACCTGGGCAAGCGATCAAACTCCGCAGCCTCAATGCGCGGCGGCCACACGGCGGGGTTCTTGTAACATAGGAACACGTGCCGGCGGTAGAAGAAATCCGAAGAGGAGGCGTTGCTGCTACTACCCATCTTCGTCTAAATGCTAAAGTTTGAATCTTTTGTGACAAAAAACGAGAATGACGGCGAGGGAGTGAATGAGTGAGTGTGGAAGTGATTGCAACTTGCAAGAGTGTGCACTGTGAGTGTCTGTGCAAAGCTTTCTCTTTGGTGATGTTTTGTTTTTGGTAGAGAAGTTCTTTTCCTGTGAGGTCGGGTGT
This sequence comes from Phaseolus lunatus, assembly GCA_013389735.1. Classification (NCBI taxonomy): domain Eukaryota; kingdom Viridiplantae; phylum Streptophyta; class Magnoliopsida; order Fabales; family Fabaceae; genus Phaseolus; species Phaseolus lunatus. The sequence continues at coordinate 21,810,958 of CM023862.1, read as the reverse complement.
ACTGTCTTTATAATGAAATCGCCTTTGTAGATTTTTCTTTTTTATTTTATAGAAAAAGGTATGACTGATTAGATTCTTCAATGTGTAAAAAGGACAATAACTACATTTTTTTTTTCAAATTTTATATTATCATTAAAATTATTAAATTATATGAATGAAGGTGTAAAAACAACTCTAATTCACTCTTTTATGCTTTTAAAATATACAGATTTTAATATATTAAAAAATTTAATGTTTAATTACTTTTTTGTCTCTATATTTATGGTCAATAGTTAATTTAGTATAGTAGTTTTAAAAAAAATCAATTTAGTCCATATATTTTTTAAAATGTATTCAAATTGGTTCTTTCCGTTAAATTTCACCTAACGGCGTTAGCAATTGCTGAAGTGGCAGAGAAAGAATGCATACGTGGCAGAAAAAGTGTTTATGTGGCAGAGAGAGTGTTTATGTGGAAGAGAGAAAATATTTATGTGAAGAGAGAGGTAGGATTGAGAGTTATTATTATTATTATTGTTATTATTCTTATAATTATTGTTTATTATTATTATTACTATTTTTATATTATTATTATTATTAATATTATTACTATTATTATTATTAATATTTATTATTATCTATTAATATTATTATTATTATTAATATTTTATTATTATTATTATTATTATTATTATTACTGTTATTATTATTTAGTATTATTGTTATTATTATAATAATAATAATTATTACTATTATTATTATTAACATTAATATTAATATTATTGGTACTATTATTATTCTTACTATTATTATTATTAATATTATTGTTATTATTAATAATAATATTATAACAGTATATATAATAATAAATATAATAATAATAGTAACAAAAATAATATTATAACAGTAAATATAATAATAATAAAGAAAATCATAATAAATATAATAATAAAAGTAAATATAATAATAATAATACTAATAAAAATATAATCATAACAAAAATAATATTATAACAGTAAATATAATAATAATAACAATAACACTAAAAATAATAATAATAAAACAAAAATAATAATCATAACAAATAATAATAATAGCAATAATGAAAAATAATAAAATAATAATAAAAATAATAATAATATTAATAATAATAATAAAAAAATAATAATAATAACAATAAAATAGTAATAATTATTACTATTA